>CAWUFW010008643.1:0-657500 GCA_963921515.1 Calotriton arnoldi
CAGCGGAAGACGTCATGAATGAACCCCTAAGGAATAATGGTTCATGCATAATATTTGAGTCCTTGAAGAAATCAATAGTCCTGGGCTAGGGAAACTCCCGCAGCCTAAGGGTCTGTTCTTCATGAACTCGTTGTGACGTTAGGGTGGATGGATGTCGGAGACCATGCCTGTATTTGGAGTGCACGGTTTAATGCCTAAATAAGGGCTGGGATTTTATGCCTATATAAGGGCAGGGCGAATTGTGCCTATATAAGGACATGATACTGGAAAGCCCGTTTATGGACACCCTAAGAGGAATACAACACCATCTCTACTCTAACCCTCTTTACTTATTAATACTTTCCCCGCATTTGCATTAGTAAAATAGCTGATTTTCATTTCGGCTAAGCAGATGTCTGCACGTGAGTCTTCAAGACTCCATTTTAATGCCTTCTGCACATGCGTTAGAATTTCCCTCCAATTGTTAGTCCGTCATATTGCGTAGATGCAACTGACGCATGCGCACAACAGTTTCCCCGTTTAAAGCGGTATAAGTCCGTTTTCATTGTTATTTTCATTAGTACACACATAAGCAAGCTTCTCTAACCTGCGTGTTCATGTGGTGCGCGTTATTATTTACAAGACATGGTTAGTAATTCGTTAATAAGTTAAACGAGAGGATTGTTTTCGAGCAAGTCTCTTTCTTTACGAGTCCTTGCTCCATCAAGTGGATAGATATGGATGGATTGAGTGAAAGTATGGATGGATGAGAGAAAGGATGGATGAGTGAAAGGATGGATGTAAAGATGGACGAGTAAAACAATGGATGTATGAGTGAAAGGCAGAGTAGGTGGATGTCTGGATGAAAGGATAGATGGATGAGTGAAAAGGGTGAATTGATGGATGGATGAATAGATGGATGATGATGGCTGGCTGAATGAAAGGGTAAATTGAGGGGTTTATGAATGGATGGATGGTTGGGGCCAAGGGTGGATGGATGGGTGTAAGGATGGAATGCTGAGTGAAAGTGTGGCTAGATGGTTGAGCCAAAGGGAGGATGATGGATGGACAGAGTGAAAGGTTGGACAGATGAAGCGAAAGGGTGGATTAATGAGCAAAAGGATGGATGGATGATTGAATGGATTGATGAATGAGTTGGATAAGTGAAAGGATAAGTGAAAGGATGGAATATTGAGTGGATGGATTGGTTTGATGGATAGGTGTCCCTGGACCAGTGGCTTCTCTCCTTTATGGCTCCACAGCTACACTACACCCTCCTTGTTTTGTGGTCTATTTGTATTGTATCAAGACTGAATAATTATTCATTCTTGACATAATAAAAATAAAATGCAGACCTGCTTCGGATCCAGCAACAGACTGAGGCAGCTAGTGACATTGTTTAATTTCTGACAGAGATGCATGAAGGTGCCTGCACCATTCCAGCACAGTGAGCATGTCTGTGTGACTATGTGTGTGAGTTAAAGTGAGAGAGAGTCAATGAAGGAATGAGTCAAAGTGAGTGAGAATGAGTGACAGTAAGGACCAGTATGTGTGAGAATGAATGTGAGCAAGTAAGGGAGAATGACAGTAAGTGTAACTGAGTGTTACTGTGTGTGAGACTGAGTCAACATAAGACTGAGTAATTCAGAATGAGTGGGACTGAGTGAGCCAGAGTGGGCTAGAGTAGAATGAGTGTGACTGTATGGATTAGTGAGACCAAGTGAGACTGAGTGAGTCAGAGTGAGAGAGTAAACTTAGCGCAAGAAAGTGTGAGAGAACCCTTCAAGAAAAAGCTCTTTGGAATTCAAGCCAAAGATTACACCCTCCACTTTTAAAGGTCAGCAGCTGCCACTGCATAAAGCTTCAGCATCAAAAATCAATTCAATGGATCAAAAAATATATCAAAGCAGAACTTCTCATAAAGAGAAGTTTGAGAAATTCAGTAGAGTCTCTGAGCAGTGTGGAGTGGGGATAGTAAGTGCATGGAAAGTCAAACCTCTCCAAAAGGGTAAAAGTCTGGGTCTGCTCTAGAAACACGCACTCTTATAGACTACACATTTTGTCATTGTTACAGCTTGTGTTTTTCTTCCTTCTTCAGTAAACCAATCATCCTTCGATGATCTCATGGCAACAGGATCCCTCTTCGTCTACTCATAAAAAACACAATGGCTCCACATCACAGCTTTCAATGTCACTTATTTCTTATCATCTAGCGGTTACATCTTTTCTAATTAAAATATATTTTCTTGTTCGAAACTTCTTTCCCATGAAGAATTTTCATCTCCATCTCGTTCTAAACACCTAACTTACTTCATTTATTAGCAGCGAGAATTAGGTGAAAACATTTAAGCAACTATTACTCATTATGAAAAACCTGTTCATGGAAAGGTCAAGAAACTAACATTTTATGCACACTAAGCATATGCTAGGCATGTCAGTTTGTCAGGCAATGTTGCTTCAGTAATTTGAGACCTAATATTAGTAAGTATGGTTGCCTACTACAATTTTTGCATTTAAATGCATTTTATTCTTCATTAAAGCCAACACTTTAATTCTGCAAATTTTTATCAACTGTATTATTTTCTTGTTATTATTAAAAATGCTACCCCAGCATCATTTGACTATCCCTAGGAAAAGCTGACCTTTGTGCTCTTGCATGTAGAAACATGTGTCTTGTTTTGTGCTTCACACATTACTCCCAGGTCCCTCCAGTCCTGATCACATTTATGACATATGGAGATAACGATCTCCAAGACAGGAAAAATAACAGAGGAAGGCTGGGACCCTCCCTCACCCCCTACCACTGGGAGTACTTAACCAGTTCCTAGCTAGCATTCATCCTGTTTTTTTTCTGTCTCCTGACAGAATGTTTGGGACGAGGAATGGGAGTGCTCCTGCGGGGCTTAGGCACTTCATTGGTTGAGGTGAGTTGCCAGCTGCCTCTTCAGCCGGGCGGTGGTGGCAGCTGGTTGGATTCATGTCTCCCTGCCTGCGGGGCTTGTTGGGAGCTATGTGGGATCCGGAGGCCATGTCAGGAGACTGGTGATGGTGTTGATTCCGAACTGCCTGGCTTCCTTTTTTCATGTTGCGCCAGCGCCTCCACGAGGGGAGTGTGCTTGCATGGTCCTGCCCTTGAGTTTCTCTGGTGTTGTGTAGCCATGCTGGGGGGCTTTTCTGGCTGCAGTCCAGTGATCCAGGGTTCCTTCGGTCACGGGGCACTGTGCTTGTTATTGCCACTTTCGGAGACCATGTCGGAGGAGTTGCGTTGGGCCTGCACTGGCGTGAGGTGATGGGCCTCGCGGTGGGAGCTGGGGCCGTTCTGTCTGACAGCTTCAGTTCCCGTGTGTGGGGCAACCTCTCTTCGGCGTGTAAGTACCACATACCGGTGTTTTCTCCTTGTTTCGGATTTCTGGCCAGCATGCCAGTGGGGTAGGGGTGTCGGCCGGTGTGGTGCAGTGTCTTCCTACTGCCCGCTGGTCTGGGGTGGGAGAATGTGGATGGTGGCCTCTACATGTGTATTTTTCAGGCACCTGCCTGTGGCCTGGCTCTCTGCCTCACCCCTGCCCCCTTGTTCCTGGGCTGCTGGAGAGGCCGAGTGCGGGAACCCTGGTTTTGGTACTGGTGACAGTGCAGCCCATCAACTGCAGCTTGCGGCAGGAGGTCTTTCCGGCCCTGTTTTCCTTTACTTCGTGCTTCGTGGTTGTCAGCCTGGAATGTACCACTTGTTTGTATGGGCTCCTTTTCCTCTTCTTGGCGGTAGCTGTGTCAGGTATGGATTGGGTCCTGGCTCCCGGGTCACTCTTCTGCGGTATGTGGTCTCTGTGGCCTTGTTTGTGGCAGGTTTGCGGAGCATGCTTTCTTCTGTTCTCGAGGACCTGGAGTGTTGCTAGGGTCAACTTTTTGGTTCCCTATGTCCCTGGTTTTGGGGCCTGTGGGAGAGCTGGCTTATTGGCCTGCATGCTCCCTCTTCTGCTGTGTCTCTGTGGAATTTGGTTCCGGCCAGTTGGTGGGGGTTCCTTCCCTGCCGGTCCTTTGGGCTGAGACGGGGCCATCCGCGTTGCTTTTTTTTTCCTACTGCGATTTGCTGGCCAATGTGATTGCTTGCTGTCACTGTTGCTCCTGTGCAGCTTTCCTGCCTTCCAATCTTGGTTGCACTTTGTTCATCACAGGCGGTAGGTCCTGTGTAGGGTCTCTTTTGGCTGGTCTCTGGCTCGGCCTATTCAGTTCTAGGGTGGTTCTGAGCCCATTGGCGGGGTAGGGATGTTGGCTTGACTAGTGTACTTTCTGGGGCCTCTATCCTTGTGTTCAGGGCAATGTGTTCTCTGGTTTAGCTGTTGTGGGGGTTCTTTGGTTCTGGATTCACCCCTTGGCGGCTTTGCTTCTTTGACGGTCCTTCTTGACCCTGTTTTGCTGGGTACGTTTGGGGTGAGGCCTTTGTGTTACCCTTTGCCCTCCTGGCCATGGGGCCACTCAGGTTGGATTGAGTGTTTGTATCCCTCATGGTTGTGGCTGGTTGGCTTCTGGTGGCCCTGCTGTTCAGTTTGGGGTTGCCGGCTGTGCCCCTTCCTGTGAGTCTCTAGTTTTCCTTTTTCTGGCCTGGGTGTTGCATGCTGTTGCTTGACCTCCTGTGCTGCTTTGGACTTCCTGTCTTGGTGCCTGACCTTCTGGTGGCTGGCGGGCGGTTCCTCCTCCTGTCTCTGCTGGCTGGTGTATGTTCAGTCTGCTGACTTGTCAGGTGCCTCTGCGGCCGTCAGCGGTGTTGAGCTGTTGGCCGCCCGCTTGTCTGGTGTGCTACTGGCTCCCTTGTGGTCGTGTCATGGGTTTTTTCCTGCCTGTTTTTGGCCTTTGGCTCTGGGGTCTGTGGCTGTCTGTCTCCCGTTGCTCTGGGGCCGTCATGGGCTTTGTCTTGGGCCTTCCTGGGTGGTGTCCTTTGCCCTCCGGTGGTGCAGCCCTTTTTTGGTTTCGAGCGTTGCAGGCTGTGTGCTCCTACCTGTTGTTTCCTGTGGTTCTCCCGTTTGCTTCACTTGGGATGCTGCTTTTGGTATGGTGTCTTGGGTGTTTTTTGGGGGTTCGGAAGGCCGGGTTTCTGGCTTTGGTATGCTCCATATGTCATGAATGAGACGAGGACTGGAGGGACCTGGGGGTAATGCCCTATTACTTACTGGTAATCTTCATTACTCCTGGTCCTGTTGTTCTCATCCCACTCATGATGCCCCTCCCTCTCTCCCAGTCGGCGGGCCTTCCTGTTGGTGACTTGGTAATTCAGGATGAATGCTGGATAGGTACTGGTTAAGTACTCCCAGTGGGAGGGGGTGGGGTAGGGGTCCCAGCATACCTCTGTTCTTTTTTCTGTCTGGGAGATGGTTATCTTCATATGTCATGAATGGGACGAAGACAACAGGACCAGGAGTAATGAAGATTACTAGGAAGTAATAGAGCATTTTTAAAACACCAGTTTGTTTAGATTAGCAGTGAAGGTATGCTTTGAACACTACTAATAGTGTAATATAAGGAGAGTTTATATTAGTTAGATCGATGCATTTTTAATGAACATTCATACATTTTTCAATTTGTTGTGTTTTATGTGGATTGGTAATGTATCATGAGGTATACATGTGAGGAGCTATGTTTTGTGAGCAAGCATGTTTTGAACTACCATGCATGTTTTATAATCTGCTAGATGTGGTTTTTGTAACATTTTTGTGGATGGTTTCATTTGCTTTTTTGGAAGGATCTATAATGTGCAATTGTGTATGAATCCGCCATACATTCTCCTATGTGCTTATTTGGTGGGTGAAAATGTATTTTGTTTATAAGTGCACATTTTAATTCTATGTCAGGACCGGAGGCTCCGATTATGCCTTCTTCCTTCGCTTTTATTTTACAGCAGCAAATTTAAAACACAACCAAAAAACTACTACTCCCATGAACACCCGGGAGTAGGACCAACAATTTCACAATAGTCCTTCAGCACTGTCCATTATCCAGCCTCCACTTGGTCCCTCCTCAGTGCTTCCTCTTCCTCTTTCTTCACTGCTCAGCAGCAAGATAAGTCATTTTTTCTTTTCTCTCTCTGCATGTGGGGAGGTTTGTGTATCTTTGGCGGGCTATTGGTGATTCCGTTTGTTGTTCTGCTTTTCTCTGCAGATTCCCTAGTCGCGGGACGCTTTTGCGTACCTTACGCGACGGTGCCATAATTGCAGTGTGATCCTCCCGCCGCGTGGGGGAGCTGTGTTTTCCTTCCCGGGCGGCGCGCGTCAGCACTGAGCATAGAGTGCTGACGAGAGCTGCCCGGTGGGGAGCCTTGCCGATCCCCCAGTCTCCAGAGTGACGCCCGGTTCTGGGTCTGTACAGTCACCGTTCTCATTACGCCCCGCCTGGGGTCTGTATTTGGAGTTTTTTTGTGACGCCCTGCGGGGTTGTATTGGCGGCTGCGGTGCAGCGGGGGCACTTATCTCGGGAGGCAGTAGCCCGTTTTTACCACAGGGCGTGTGTCCCCAGGGCTCTGCCCACTTTATTGTGTGCCTCCGGCCACCCATATTAGTCTGGGCCCCCTCCCAGCTCAAAATATGTACACGCTCAGCGTGAGATTACCAATTTCAGTGTTCCTGACATTTGAGGGACTGCCTGCTGGTCACAAGGGTTTATTGGCAATGCAAGCCCAGGACCAGTACATGGGGGGGGGGATAATCTGTTCTACCTACCCTGGGATGACGATTTTGATCAGGCGGTTGATGATTCCATATATAGGGCCGTAAACCAGGTCATGGAACCTCTAGAACAGTGCCTCTCGTTGCAAATTGCGCTGGAGTGCGCCAAATGGTTAAAACCCTCAGTGGTCCCCCTGAAGCCCCTAAGTCGCTAAGAAGCAATGTAGTGATGGGGTGGACGCAGATGCTTTCGCGTGCCTGAAACAGGCCTTTTTAGCGCAAACTCCGGCCCGATGCCTACGGCCCCCAGGATGATCCTCAGACCCCCCCCCCCAGCATGGTCACCCCAGATCCCCAAGACACCCGGAGACTCCCCGGGGGATACAGACGACGACGCAGGCCCTTCTAGGCCTTGGCTGCCCACACCCCCTCCCGCCCCAGGTGGCATTTCGGACATGCTGGACCCGGACGACATTGTCCACCCTAGGTCTACGGACTGGGTCCCGGCGGACAAGGTTGCAAAGTATGTGGCGAGTCGCCTTCGGAAGCCGATGGAGAAGGAGGCTCGTAACCGCCTCCAGGTGGAGTGCCCTCGCCCAAGCCTAGAGAATAAAGTCACCCTCACTCCAGACATTGACCCTAAAATGGCAACCTTCCTTGCCAAGTTCGTCAAGGACCCTAAAAAGGGTATCGACAGGTCCTGGCGCTTGTGCCAGGACAAGCTCCTCGACGCCATTGGGCCAGTCATGAAAATCCTTGACATGGCCGAGAAGGCTAAAACATCTGGTGCCCTGATCTCTCCTGAGGTCCTGTCCGGCTGGGCGCAACGGGCTATTGTGTTCCTGGGGAACGCTAATTGCGCGCTCTCCACGGAGAGACGACAATCGTTGTTGATCAAAGTGGACCCCAAGTTGGGGGACCTCGCCGCTTCAGAGGCGGGAGCAGTTGCCCAGGGAGGTCTCTTCGGCGACCTATTCGTGAAGGAATTAAGTAAATTCGTGGCCACCTTCACGTCTTTGGATAAGGCCCAATCCAATATCCGCAAGGTTTTTACCCCTCGGGTTTTCCAGGGGGCCGAAGGTGGCAGGGGCCGCTCAACCGGCCGTCAAAACTATTACAACCCCGACAGGGGGCAAGGCTCCGGACGTGGTCAATACCAGGATGGTTCCCGTTTCAACACCTTCTACCCCACCGGAGGACAGAAGTTCCGTGGTCGTGGAGATTTCAAGGGAGAAGCCAACGCTTCTGGCAAAGGTGAGTGTGCTGCCTTAGACGCGCCTGCGAGTGGGAGGTCGTTTAGCACAATTCCTTCCAGCTTGGATCTCCCTCACGAGCGACGCTTGGGTTCT
This sequence comes from Calotriton arnoldi, assembly GCA_963921515.1. Lineage (NCBI taxonomy): Eukaryota > Metazoa > Chordata > Amphibia > Caudata > Salamandridae > Calotriton > Calotriton arnoldi. Next base: position 7,979 of record CAWUFW010008643.1, read on the forward strand.
GCAGGCGATTCAGGGCTTTCAAGTGGAGGTCCATGGCCGTCCACGTCAGGTATCCCGTCCTCGTTCCATTTCTTTCTCGCAGCGCGATGTGGAGCTGGTAAGCGAGGAGGTCTCTGCTCTTCTCCAGAAAGGAGCAATCTGTTATTCAAAGGAGCATCCCCAAGGTTTCCGCAGCAATCTTTTCCTGGTCGACAAGCCAGACGGGGGTCGCTGGCAGTGATCAACTTGAAGGAGTTCAACAAGTGGGTGGTTTATCGCCATTTCAAAATGGAAGGTATTCACCTTGTCACAGATGTGTTGAGGCCTCGCGACTGGATGGTCCGACTGGATCTGAAGGACGCGTACCTTACCGTCCCGATATTTCTCCCGCACCGCCGTTTTCTGCAGTTCGCCTGGGACGGACAGGTGTTCGAGTTTACCACTCTGCGTTTCGAGCTTTCCTCAGCGCCCTGGTGCTTCACCAAGGTTCTCCGTCCGGCAGTGGAGTTCCTCAGAGCTCAGGGCATTCGTATGATCGTCAACCTCGACGACATGCTGTTTATGGCCCAATGTCCCAAGGCCCTTTCCAGTCAGCTGCAGATAGCAGTCAACTTACTACAAGGGCTGTGTTTTGTTATCAACGTGAAGAAATCACTCCTTTCCCCTGTGCAGAGCGCAACGTTCCTGGGATTCACAGTAGATTCCACCTCTTCAACGCTGAGCCTTCCGGCCCGGAAAATGGCAAGGATCAGGCACGAACTTCGCCAAACGTTAGCCAGATCACATACCTCGCTATGTCAACTGGCCCGGCTAGAGGGGCTCCTCTCATCCTCGATTCAGGCCATCTTTCCGGGCCCCCTGCATTACCGTGCGTTGCAGCGGCTCAAAGCACACCATCTCCGGAGGGGGGTGACTTATTCGCAGTCCGTCCCTCTCATGGCAGAGGTAAAGGAGGAAATGACATGGTGGCTCACCCACATGGAGGCGTGGAATGGGCGTGCGATCTTCGGGTCCGCCCCAGACATTGTAATAGAATCGGACGCCAGTCGAACCGGCTGGGGGGCCAGATGCGGAGATTTTTCCACCGGTGGTGCCTGGTCAGTACAAGAGCAGTCGTTGCACATCAACTGTCTCGAGTTACTGGGGGGTTCGTTCGCGGTGCAATGCTGGACAAAGGACAGAGTGCAGTCCTGTGTTCTCCTCAAAATGGACAACATTTCGGTGGTCCGGTATATCAACCACCTGTTTGGCACCCAGTCCCGTGCTCTGGCGAATCTCGCCAAGGACTTTTGGAATTTTTGCATGGGCAATCAGGTGTCGGTCACGCGGGAATATCTTCCGGGCCGAGTAAACGAGGTGGCGGATTGGCACTCTGGTCATCTGCTGAATGCCAGCATTTGGAAGCTGGATCCCCTTGTGTTCTCCCAGTTAGTGGAGAGGTGGGGACCTTTCACAGTAGATCTTTTTGTGTCACGGCTGGATCATCAGTTACCAAGGTTTTTCAGTTGGAGGCCAGATCCGTTAGCGGAGGCGACGGATGCGTTCCTTCAGGATTGGCAGCGGGAGCAGGGCTATGCGTTCCCTCCCTTCTCCATGATCATGCGAGTGTCCGCTCATGTTCGCCGCCAGGTCTCAAGTGTGGTTTCCAGTTCTACTGGAACTTTCCTGGGATTCTCCAATCCGACTCCCCCACTTTCATCACATTCTTCTGGATCCAGACCTCAATCCCCACTGCCTGGTGGTGGAGGGGTCGCTGCAGCTGATGGCCTGGCGGATCTCAGGCGTCGCTGGTCGCTCCCGGGCCTTTCGGGACACGCTGAGTCCTTGCTATCCAAGGCTTGGGCTGACAGTACAACAAAGAGGTACCGTTCCGCCTGGAACAGATGGTGCCGATGGTGTTTGCGGCGGGGTGTCGATCCCGTGGGCGCAGATGTAGTCCATATTCTCAATTTTTTTGCAGGCCTTGCGGAAGAGGGTTTGGCTTACCGGTCTACTAACACTTTCCGCTCGCCGATATCAGCGGGTCATACCCCCATTCAGGGATCCCCAGTCGAGGAACACCCGTTCGTGTACAGACTTTTGAGAGGCATTCGCCTATCCCTCCCACCGGAACTGCGCTATTCCGCATTGTGGGACGTGAATTTAGTGTTGAATCTCTTTCTTTCCTGGCAACTGAATAGGTTCTTGTCACGCAAGGAGCTCTTGGCTAAGTTAGCGACTCTCTTATGCCTGATTTCTTGCAGACGGGTGTCTGATGTACGAGCCCTTGACGTCTCAGCCAGAATGTTTCCCCGGATGGGGTTTTTTCACGGTCAGTAGAAGAACTAAATGTCATACCAGGGTGATCTCTTACCCGGCATTTCGAGAATCCCCAAAGTTGTGCGTGGTGCAATGCCTCCGGGCCTATGAAGAGTTGACAGAGGAGGTCTGCCCTCCCGGTGAAAGACAGCTGCTTATTGCACTTCGAAAGCCATACAAGGCGGTTTCTTCCCCAACTGTAGCCAGATGGGTGCGTTGGGTGATGCAGGAGGCGGGGATTGACACCAGGAAGTTTGGTGCCCACTCAGCGTGAGGCGCTATGGCCTCTAAAGCGTTTGCACTCGGAGCACGTTTTGAAGATATGATGCGTGCGGCCGACTGGTCCTCGGATTCGACCTTTAAGAGGTGCTTCTTTAAGCCAGTGTTGGAGGTTGCTCAACTGGTGGTGGATAAGCTTTGAACCGGCATAATCGGAGCCTCCGGTCCTGACATAGAATGGGAATTTGCCTAGCTCTAGTACAGGTAAGTTCCAATTCTATTAAGGACACGGAGGTGAGGATTATCCCTCCTGGTGACTGCTGAACACGCGGACCCTCCCCGTTCTGGAGAAAGTACTGCTCTTTGGGATTTATTGAAATGTTGATCATTGTAGTGTTTGAAGTTATGTTCATTTATTGCGTAGAACCTTTCTATGGCTCAGCAATGTCTCTTCAGTGTTGCCTCTGTTGCCTGATGTTTTGGGCTTGGTTCTGACACTGCCTGTTTTTGCAGGGAATGATGGGTCCAAGCAGGATGCGTGACATTCCGAAAGAGGCTGTTCGCGTGAAGAAAGAGGAAGCACTGAGGAGGGACCAAGTGGAGGTTGGATATTGGACAGTGCTGAAGGACTATTGTGAAATTGTTGGTCCTACTCCCGGGTGTTCATGGGAGTAGTAGTTTTTTGGTTGTGTTTTAAATTTGCTGCTGTAAAATAAAAGCGAAGGAAGAAGGCATAATCCTCGCCTCCGTGTCCTTAATAGAATTGGAACTTACCTGTACTAGAGCTAGGCAAATTCCCATTATTGCTTGCTATGTACGGGTATCATTGCTGTGGGTATGTATTTTGTGTGTGTTCACCAGTAGTTCATGGACAGGTCCGAATGAACTTAAGATCTAGACTCGTCTGCCGATGCCTTTTTTTCATTCAAAACACTTTAGCCAAATGTACTATTCTTTCGGGCTACTTTCCAGCACAAAACACATTTTATTCTAGAAAGTAAATCCAAAATCAACACTTTGCACTGGTTTGCTTTACTTTTGGTGACTTTGCACTGGCACGGTCTTGATAAATTTGGCCCTTCGTCCTTATGTGTGTGTTCAGAGGACAGCTAGTCACAAATTACAACTTTCTAACTTTTTACTCTTCTCTTTGCAACAATGGGTGAGCAGAAAGGAAATACCCCTTACTGTGCTTGTGAGGGCCATTTCACCAGCGTCTCTTATTTCTCACTCATTTTTAAATTCCTTTGATTCAAGGACCTCAGCTATGATATATTTTTCAGCTATCATATATTTCCTGACTTATACTTAAAGATAAACAGTGCCCTTGCAAGCATACTTACTGTATAATTCTGACTCTATTATCTAACGGGCTTTGGAGGATATGCCAATGAAAACGAATATGTTTCTAAAGGAAAGACTAGCATGATTGGGAAAACTAACAGCACACAAAAATGGCTAGTAAAGAGAGATACAAATTATAATGAAAATGTGTTTCAGACTCACAGAAATTTTCCAGCTGCTACCTTCCTACATAAACTAATAAAAATTGCATGCTTGGTTTCAACCTTGCATAAGACCATGTGAAGCATCCTATGATCTCTTTTTCCCAAATGCAAGGAGAGGGCGAGAAAACAGAGAGAGTGTGTCTTGTGTCCTGGTGCAACAAATGTTATACACTTAGGTTTAAATCCAGGAACTGATCTGTGCTATTATTTCTCACATTCATGGTGCTAATTTCATTGGTTTTGTAAAGAACATTGACTGAGGCTCTGCTGTGGGTCGAACTTGCGATCTTCACTCTACGTAGTCTTCTCTGATGTGAGCATATAACACTCTGAGCTATCATTACAGGATTGAAATTTACAACAAGCGTAATCCATACAAACCTATGCAGCAGGTGCTCAACCCACTAAGCTTCAGCCCACAAGCCCCCTTAATGGCACAGTCAGGTCTGCTCCTCAGCAGCCAGGAGAGGTTCCTGTCACAGCACCCTATGGAGTTTAGGCATCATTATCATAGGTTAAGAGCAGAGAACCTATGCCAGTGTCCCTGAGACAGGTCTCAGAGCTACTTTCCCCAATCTGTTTTGATTTCCTCCCCTCTAAAGCGGCGTGTTTGATTTTGCAGTGTGAATGTTCTGTTAAAAGTGCCCGTTGATGGCTCATGGATGTCATTTAGGGATGGCCAAGAATTGCAGCTGCGAACCCTGACTTGCCTCTTGCGACCCCTAGCAAATCTCTTGCGACCTCTGGCCTCAGAGTGCCAAGTAAAAACGTTGACAATTTGTTTGTTGCAAACATATATATACAAAAACACTGGGCGAGCCCCCTGAACGAGGCAGGGCGGGTGGGCAGATCCCTTCTCTCTTGTGAATGGGATTTCAGGAGTATAGGGCACAGTAGCCAGCCTCCAAAAAGAGTGCAGCTTAGGTTGTGCACCAGCAGCAGAACCTTTTACTATCTCTGTTGGGTTTGTACAGTGAACTGCATTGGCTCTGATCACAAGCCTAAGGAAGAGCAGGCAGATCAAGAAGAGACATAACTGCTCAGATTTACAAAGTTTTTGTGTTACTTTTTTAATGCAGACCCGATGCAAAATACTGTTTGGGATTTACAAACCAACACAAATGACAATTTGCATCAGTTTGTAACAGAAAGTAATGCAATGCACCGCAACGAACTGCCTTGCATTGCTTTGCAACAGGAAGGCGTTCCATGGGGGGTTTATGGGTGTTCCCTTGCATCCACCCATGGAGTTCATCGGTCCATATCTACAAAGACTTGTAGACATGGATTCATGCCATAATGCTGCACCTACCTGAGTCTGGTGTAATGAGGAGAAATATCTTTAGTTTTCATTTTTTCCTCTTTGCATGTGTGCTTCATGCTGCAGCTCACATACATAGAGGGAATATCCTTAAAGCATAGTTTTTATGTAGGAAGGCACCCCTTCTTGCACCAAAACTATGCAGACCACAACGCAGACACTCTTGTCCTATGGTGCAAGGGTGCGTATGTGGGCACAAGGCTGCACAAAGAGGAGCGCCAGAACATGGAGAGACCAGAACTGCACCATTTCTTTGTATTCTGCTCTCTCCAGATCATGCAACGCAGAGCAACAACTTTGCATGCTGCCCTGAGTATGGTTAACTCTTAGTAAATCTGGGCCCAGGTCTCTTTGCATCATCTGTCTGTCTTGGATCTGGGAAATGGAGCAAGCAGTGAACTGACCTTCCCATGTACTCCTACTGTTAGGTGTACGTTTTAAAGTTTAGTCCCTTAACCTGCCTCACTTGAGTGCCTTAAGATCAATACATAAAGATAAGATTTTAAATGCAAGGATTTAGTCCTGTAAATATTACAAAAAGTGCATGTTAAAAGTTAAACTCTGTTGCAAAGAGTAAGTGTATTTTAAAGATAATAATCAGACTGCACTTTGTGTAATAGTAGCTGTGCTTGATACTCTAATGTCTCGGCTATCAAGATGGGTGTTCAGCACACAACTTCAGACATGTGTTCACACACATAGCTACCAGTTGGCCCCATACCATGGACCAGATTTATTAACATTTTGCGCTGGGAATCTGTCACAAAATTGTTGCAAACCCAGCGCAAACCGGTGTGGGATGAGTTCCTTACCAACTCAAATCATGATTTGAATTGGAAAGCTGTCCAAAATAATGCAAAGTATCGCTATGTGCTACTTTGCGTCAAGTGGGTTCCCTTGGGTGGTACATAGGCATTCCCATGCTATCACCCATGGATTTTGGGTGCTCCCATACAGTCACTCATAGGTTTTAACATGAATTCCTATCTACTAACATTGGTAGACACGAATTTGCACCAAAAAATCACGTTTCTTTGAGTCAGGTGTAACAATGGAGCAAGTTTTAAAACTCTCCACATCTTTCCAACTTTGCATGTGTATCACTTTTGGGCTATGTGTTTGATTTCCCAAAGGCGGTATGCAAATTCACGGCCATTGCTTTGCTGGTTGCGAAGAGGGAGATAGCTCTTAAATGTTATGTTATGTTATAAATGTATACAGCGTACTAATACCAACGGTGTCTTGGTGCTAAACAATCAAGAAGCGAGCTGGAGCACTATTCAACAAACAACCAGGTCTTAATGGCTTTCCTGAAGGATGTCAAGGAGGGAAGATTTCTGATGGTAATAGGGAGGGTATTCCAGAACTTTGTAGCCCCCACCACAAAACTTCTACCACCCCAGTTTGATTTAAAAAATCCCTGAGAGAGTATCAATTTTGCCCCTTGTGATCGAAGTCATCTGTTTGGAGAGTACCAGTGCAGTGACCGCTTCAAGAACTGAGGACCGGTACCGTGTAGTGCCTTATATGTAATGCACAAGGTCTTGAACTTAATATGACTTTTGACTGGCAGACAATGCAGACTCTGTAGGTGCTTTCCCACTGACTGAAGTTTGGGAATCCCTAGGAGGAGCCTAGCCGCCGCATTTTGGATCATCTGAAGCCTATGAAGTTGCTTCATGGGTATACCGAGATATAGCCCATTGCAATAATCCAGTTTGGAAAGCACTAAGGATGTAACTACAGTTTTCCTGCTTTCTGTTGGAATCAAAGGTAGGATTTTCTTAATCGCTTTGAGTATAAAGAAGCTGGATGATGAAACTGCCTTGACGTGAGCTTCGAAGTCCAGTCTCTCATCTATCATTACACCCAGATTTTTGGGTTTAGGGACCGGGATCTGTGCTGTTCCCAGGTCATCTGGCCATCAGTTCTGAGACCAGGAGGGGGAGTAATGACCGAACAGTATTACCTCGGTCTTCCCTGAGTTCAACTTCAGGCAGCGTGATCTCATCCATGAGTTGACTGCTATCATGCAGTCCCTGTGGGGCATATTAGCAAGACCCACGTTAAAATTATCGCCGTTTTAGCGGCAGGAAACTGCCGCTAAAACGGCGATAATGGGCTTGCTAATATGCGTTATAGAATTCCAATAGAAGCCCATGGTAGATGTGCAGGACATCTAACCTGGGCTTCTATTGAATTCTATAACGCATATTAGCAAGCCCATTATCGCCGCTTTAGCGGCAGTTTCCTGTCACTAAAACGGCGATAATGTTATCGCCGGTCTTGCTAATATGCCCCTAAATCTTTTTACTGGCGGTTGGGTGTTTTTACAGATGGATACGACGATTTGGGTGTCATCCGCGTGGGATGTTAGTGCCATCCCGAAGTATCTTATTAATACCGCCAGTTCAGATACATATATATTAAAGAGCGTAGGACTCAAAGAGGAACCCTGTGGTACTCCACATGGGAGGGTGAAGGACGGAGAGGTGTAGTTGCCCAGGGCAACTGATTGTATCCTATCGGCTAAAAAAGAGGAGACCAGTTCCAATGCCTTTTCAGAAATACCTAGAGAGTTCAGACGTTTAAGCAGCGTCTTATGGTCTACTGTGTCGAATGCCGCCGACAGATCAAGCAGGACAAGAGCTGCAGCTCCCCCTGCGTCCAGTACTTCTCTGATTTCATTGGTGGCCTTTATTAGGGCTGTTTCGGTGCTATGTTCTGCCCTGAATCCAAATTGGGACTCATCTAGCAAGTTATGTTCATGTAAATATGATGTGGCTGGTTATTCCTAACTTTTTCTACCAACTTAGCTGGAAATGGAAGACGCGAGATAGGCCTATAGTTGCCTGGGTCAAGTGCATCAAGGCTGGATTTTTTCAGAAGGGGCAAAATCGAGGCCCTCTTCCAGATAGAGGGAAAAACGCCTTCTGTGAACATTGAATTAAAAATAGAGGTTAAACTTGAGCCTAGGGTCTCAGGGGCTTGTTTAAATATGATAGGAGGGAAAGGATCATGGGGAGAGCCCAATTTTGTTTTTAAAATATGGGTAGTTATCTCATCCACGGTTACTGATCTGAATTCTAAGAAGGTGGGGGGCACTCGGGTGTTGTGAATTTATGGTATTATAAGTATCCGATTTTACCCTATTATCAAAAGTGGTGAAGATTAGCTCCACCTTGCTTTGGAAGTGCTGTGCTAGTGAATGACAGAATTCCTGAGAATGATCATTCCCCTTTCTTTTGGGTAGTGTGGACAATTTAGTCACCACCCGAAACAGCTCCTTGGAGGAGTTTTCTGCCTCCTTAATTTGATTAGAGAAGTAGGAGCCCTTTTCAGACAAGATCAGTTTTTTATAATCGGCTAATAGGATTTTGTACTTTACAAGTTCATGTTCATCCCTTGACCATCTGGCTTAGACATGCCAAAGTCATGGAGTCAAGCAAAGAGATAGTGTTTGAGTTCATGATAGCATCAAGATGAAAATTGAAATCACCCAATATGACAAAGTTGTTCTTGTGCGCCAGGTATGCCCAGACGTGGGTCCTGGGCTCACTGTGCCACTGGAATCAAGCTATCCTGGCTGAAGAGGGGTGAAACCCCGAAACCGGTCCTAGGATGCTTGTTTCCGGTCCACGGAGGACCTGGCTTGGCAGTTCGGGCTGGACTGTCCCCATGAGGCACAGGGTCAAGACTGATTTGCATATGGCCAGGTCTAAACTGGGGTGGCATGGTGAGCAAAAGAATTATGGATTTAACCCAGATCTCTTGAATGGGGGTGAATGTTTTGATTTGTTCTGCATTCCGTCCATCAATTGTGTGTCTTTTGCTTTCTCGCTCTAAGTGCGCCAGGTATGCCCAGACGTGGGTCCTGGGCTCACTGTGCCACTGGAATCAAGCTATCCTGGCTGAAGAGGGGTGAAGCCCCGAAACCGGTCCTAGGATGCTTGTTTCCGGTCCACGGAGGACCTGGCTTGGCAGTTCGGGCTGGACTGTTCCCATGAGGCACAGGGTCAAGACTGATTTGCATATGGCCAGGTCTATACTGGGGTGGCATGGTGAGCAAAAGAATGATGGATTTAACCCAGATCTCTTGACTGGGGGTGAATGTTTTGATTTGTTCTGCATTCCGTCCATCAATTGTGTGTCTTTTGCTTTCTCGCTCTAAGTGCGCCAGGTATGCCCAGACGTGGGTCCTGGGCTCACTGTGCCACTGGAATCAAGCTATCCTGGCTGAAGAGGGTGAAACCCCGAAACCGGTCCTAGGATGCTTGTGTCCTGTCCACGGAGGACCTGGCTTGGCAGTTCGGGCTGGACTGTTCCCATGAGGCACAGGGTCAAGACTGATTTCCATATGGCCAGGTCTAAACTGGGGTGGCATGGTGAGCAAAAGAATGATGGATTTAACCCAGATCTCTTGACTGGGGGTGAATGTTTTGATTTGTTCTGCATTCCGTCCATCAATTGTGTGTCTTTTGCTTTCTCGCTCTAAATGTGCCAGGTATGCCCAGACGTGGGTCCTGGGCTCACTGTGCCACTGGAATCAAGCTATCCTGGCTGAAGGAGGGTGAAACCCCGAAACCGGTCCTAGGATGCTTGTTTCCGGTCCACGGAGGACCTGGCTTGGCAGTTCGGGCTGGACTGTTCCCATGAGGCACAGGGTCAAGACTGATTTGCATATGGCCAGGTCTATACTGGGGTGGCATGGTGAGCAAAAGAATGATGGATTTAACCCAGATCTCTTGACTGGGGGTGAATGTTTTGATTTGTTCTGCATTCCGTCCATCAATTGTGTGTCTTTTGCTTTCTCGCTCTAAGTGCGCCAGGTATGCCCAGACGTGGGTCCTGGGCTCACTGTGCCACTGGAATCAAGCTATCCTGGCTGAAGAGGGGTGAAACCCCGAAACCGGTCCTAGGATGCTTGTTTCTGGTCAACGGAGGACCTGGCTTGGCAGTTCGGGCTGGACTGTTCCCATGAGGCACAGGGTCAAGACTGATTTGCATATGGCCAGGTCTAAACTGGGGTGGCATGGTGAGCAAAAGAATGATGGATTTAACCCAGATCTCTTGACTGGGGGTGAATGTTTTGATTTGTTCTGCATTCCGTCCATCAATTGTGTGTCTTTTGCTTTCTCGCTCTAAGTGCGCCAGGTATGCCCAGACGTGGGTCCTGGGCTCACTGTGCCACTGGAATCAAGCTATCCTGGCTGAAGAGGGGTGAAACCCCGAAACCGGTCCTAGGATGCTTGTGTCCTGTCCACGGAGGACCTGGCTTGGCAGTTCGGGCTGGACTGTTCCCATGAGGCACAGGGTCAAGACTGATTTCCATATGGCCAGGTCTAAACTGGGGTGGCATGGTGAGCAAAAGAATGATGGATTTAACCCAGATCTCTTGACTGGGGGTGAATGTTTTGATTTGTTCTGCATTCCGTCCATCAATTGTGTGTCTTTTGCTTTCTCGCTCTAAATGTGCCAGGTATGCCCAGACGTGGGCCTGGGCTCACTGTGCCACTGGAATCAAGCTATCCTGGCTGAAGAGAGGTGAAACCCCGAAACCGGTCCTAGGATGCTTGTTTCCGGTCCACGGAGGACCTGGCTTGGCAGTTCGGGCTGGACTGTTCCCATGAGGCACAGGGTCAAGACTGATTTGGCATATGGCCAGGTCTAAACTGGGGTGGCATGGTGAGCAAAAGAATGATGTATTTAACCCAGATCTCTTGACTGGGGGTGAATGTTTTGATTTGTTCTGCATTCCGTCCATCAATTGTGTGTCTTTTGCTTTCTCGCTCTAAGTGCGCCAGGTATGCCCAGACGTGGGTCCTGGGCTCACTGTGCCACTGGAATCAAGCTATCCTGGCTGAAGAGGGGTGAAACCCCGAAACCGGTCCTAGGATGCTTGTTTCCGGTCCACGGAGGACCTGGCTCGGCAGTTCGGGCTGGACTGTTCCCATGAGGCACAGGGTCAAGACTGATTTGCATATGGCCAGGTCTAAACTGGGGTGGCATGGTGAGCAAAAGAATGATGGATTTAACCCAGATCTCTTGACTGGGGGGTGAATGTTTTGATTTGTTCTGCATTCCGTCCATCAATTGTGTGTGTTTTGCTTTCTTGCTCTAAGTACGCCAGGTATGCCCAGACGTGGGTCCTGGGCTCACTGTGCCACTGGAATCAAGCTATCCTGGCTGAAGAGGGGGGAAACCCCGAAACCGGTCCTAGGATGTTTGTTTCCGGTCCACGGAGGACCTGGCTTGGCAATTCGGGCTGGACTGTTCCCATGAGGCACAGGGTCAAGACTGATTTGCATATGGCCAGGTCTAAACTGGGGTGGCATGGTGAGCAAAAGAATGATGTATTTAACCCAGATCTCTTGACTGGGGGTGAATGTTTGATTTGTTCTGCATTCCGTCCATCAATTGTGTGTCTTTTGCTTTCTCGCTCTAAGTGTGCCAGGTATGCCCAGACGTGGGTCCTGGGCTCACTGTGCCACTGGAATCAAGCTATCCTGGCTGAAGAGGGGTGAAACCCCGAAACCGGTCCTAGGATGCTTGTTTCCGGTCCACGGAGAACCTGGCATGGCAGTTCGGGCTGGACTGTTCCCATGAGACACAGGGTCAAGACTGATTTGCATATGGCCATGTCTAAACTGGGGTGGCATGGTAGGCAAAAGAATGATGGATTTAACCCAGATCTCTTGACTGGGGGTGAATGTTTTGATTTGTTCTGTATTCCGTCCATCAATTGTGTGTCTTTTGCTTTCTCGCTCTAAGTGCGCCAGGTATGCCCAGACGTGGGTCCTGGGCTCACTGTGCCACTGGAATCAAGCTATCCTGGCTGAAGAGGGGTGAAACCCCGAAACCGGTCCTAGGATGCTTGTGTCCTGTCCACGGAGGACCTGGCTTGGCAGTTCGGGCTGGACTGTTCCCATGAGGCACAGGGTCAAGACTGATTTCCATATGGCCAGGTCTAAACTGGGGTGGCATGGTGAGCAAAAGAATGATGGATTTAACCCAGATCTCTTGACTGGGGGTGAATGTTTTGATTTGTTCTGCATTCCGTCCATCAATTGTGTGTCTTTTGCTTTCTCGCTCTAAATGTGCCAGGTATGCCCAGACGTGGGTCCTGGGCCCACTGTGCCACTGGAATCAAGCTATCCTGGCTGAAGATGGGTGAAACCCCGAAACCGGTCCTAGGATGCTTGTTTCCGGTCCACGGAGGACCTGGCTTGGCAGTTCGGGCTGGACTGTTCCCATGAGGCACAGGGTCAAAACTGATTTGCATATGGCCAGGTCTAAACTGGGGTGGCATGGTGAGCAAAAGAATGATGTATTTAACCCAGATCTCTTGACTGGGGGTGAATGTTTTGGTTTGTTTAGCATTCCGTCCATCAATTGTGTGTCTTTTGCTTTCTCGCTCTAAGTGCGCCAGGTATGCCCAGACGATCCTGGGCTCACTGTGCCACTGGAATCAAGCTATCCTGGCTGAAGAGGGGTGAAACCCCGAAACCAGTCCTAGGATGCTTGTTTCCGGTCCACGGAGGACCTGGCATGGCAGTTCGGGCTGGACCGTTCCCATGCGGCACAGGGTCAAGACTCATTTGCATATGGCCATGTCTAAACTGGGGTGGCATGGTAGGCAAAAGAATGATGGATTTAACCCAGATCTCTTGACTGGGGGTGAATGTTTTGATTTGTTCTGCATTCCGTCCATCAATTGTGTGTCTTTTGCTTTCTCGCTCTAAGTGCGCCAGGTATGCCCAGACGTGGGTCCTGGGCTCACTGTGCCACTGGAATCAAGCTATCCTGGCTGAAGAGGGGTGAAACCCCGAAACCGGTCCTAGGATGCTTGTTTCCGGTCCACGGAGAACCTGGCATGGCAGTTCGGGCTGGACTGTTCCCATGAGACACAGGGTCAAGACTGATTTGCATATGGCCATGTCTAAACTGGGGTGGCATGGTAGGCAAAAGAATGATGGATTTAACCCAGATCTCTTGACTGGGGGTGAATGTTTTGATTTGTTCTGTATTCCGTCCATCAATTGTGTGTCTTTTGCTTTCTCGCTCTAAGTGCGCCAGGTATGCCCAGACGTGGGTCCTGGGCTCACTGTGCCACTGGAATCAAGCTATCCTGGCTGAAGAGGGGTGAAACCCCGAAACCGGTCCTAGGATGCTTGTGTCCTGTCCACGGAGGACCTGGCTTGGCAGTTCGGGCTGGACTGTTCCCATGAGGCACAGGGTCAAGACTGATTTCCATATGGCCAGGTCTAAACTGGGGTGGCATGGTGAGCAAAAGAATGATGGATTTAACCCAGATCTCTTGACTGGGGGTGAATGTTTTGATTTGTTCTGCATTCCGTCCATCAATTGTGTGTCTTTTGCTTTCTCGCTCTAAATGTGCCAGGTATGCCCAGACGTGGTCCTGGGCCCACTGTGCCACTGGAATCAAGCTATCCTGGCTGAAGATGGGTGAAACCCCGAAACCGGTCCTAGGATGCTTGTTTCCGGTCCACGGAGGACCTGGCTTGGCAGTTCGGGCTGGACTGTTCCCATGAGGCACAGGGTCAAAACTGATTTGCATATGGCCAGGTCTAAACTGGGGTGGCATGGTGAGCAAAAGAATGATGTATTTAACCCAGATCTCTTGACTGGGGGTGAATGTTTTGGTTTGTTTAGCATTCCGTCCATCAATTGTGTGTCTTTTGCTTTCTCGCTCTAAGTGCGCCAGGTATGCCCAGACGATCCTGGGCTCACTGTGCCACTGGAATCAAGCTATCCTGGCTGAAGAGGGGTGAAACCCCGAAACCAGTCCTAGGATGCTTGTTTCCGGTCCACGGAGGACCTGGCATGGCAGTTCGGGCTGGACCGTTCCCATGCGGCACAGGGTCAAGACTCATTTGCATATGGCCATGTCTAAACTGGGGTGGCATGGTAGGCAAAAGAATGATGGATTTAACCCAGATCTCTTGACTGGGGGTGAATGTTTTGATTTGTTCTGCATTCCGTCCATCAATTGTGTGTCTTTTGCTTTCTCGCTCTAAGTGCGCCAGGTATGCCCAGACGTGGGTCCTGGGCTCACTGTGCCACTGGAATCAAGCTATCCTGGCTGAAGAGGGGTGAAACCCCGAAACCGGTCCTAGAATGCTTGTTTCCGGTCCACGAAGGACCTGGCTTGGCAGTTCGGGCTGGACTGTTCCCATGAGGCACAGGGTCAAGACTGATTTGCATATGGCCAGGTCTAAACTGGGGTGGCATGGTGAGCAAAAGAATGATGGATTTAACCCAGATCTCTTGACTAGGGGTGAATGTTTTGATTTGTTCTGCATTCTGTCCATCAATTGTGTGTCTTTTGCTTTCTCCCTCCAAGTGCGCCAGGTATGCCCAGACGTGGGTCCTGGGCTCACTGTGCCACTGGAATCAAGCTATCCTGGCTGAAGAGGGGTGAAACCCCGAAACAGGTCCTAGGATGCTTGTTTCCGGTCCACGGAGGACCTGGCTTGGCAGTTCGGGCTGGACTGTTCCCATGAGGCACAGGGGCAAGACTGATTTGCATATGGCCAGGTCTAAACTGGGGTGGCATGGTAGGCAAAAGAATGATGGATTTAACCCAGATCTCTTGACTGGGGGTGAATGTTTTGATTTGTTCTGCATTCCGTCCATCAATTGTGTGTCTTTTGCTTTCTCGCTCTAAGTGCGCCAGGTATGCCCAGACGTGGGTCATGGGCTCTCTGTGCCACTGGAATCAAGCTATCCTGGCTGAAGAGGGGTGAAACCCCGAAACCGGTCCTAGGATGCTTGTTTCCGGTCCACGGAGGACCTGGCTTGGCAGTTCGGGCTGGACTGTTCCCATGAGGCACAGGGTCAAGACTGATTTGCATATGGCCAGGTCTAAACTGGGGTGGCATGGTGAGCAAAAGAATGATGGATTTAACCCAGATCTCTTGACTGGGGGTGAATGTTTTGATTTGTTCTGCATTCCGTCCATCAATTGTGTGTGTTTTGCTTTCTTGCTCTAAGTGCGCCAGGTATGCCCAGACGTGGGTCCTGGGCTCACTGTGCATCTGGAATCAAGCTATCCTGGCTGAAGAGGGGTGAAACCCAGAAACCGGTCCTAGGATGCTTGTTTCCGGTCCATGGAGGACCTGGCTTGGCAGTTCGGGCTGGACTGTTCCCATGAGGCACAGGGTCAAGACTGATTTGCATATGGCCAGGTCTAAACTGGGGTGGCATGGTGAGCAAAAGAATGATGGATTTAACCCAGATCTCTTGACTGGGGGTGAATGTTTTGATTTGTTCTGCATTCCGTCCATCAATTGTGTGTCTTTTGCTTTCTCGCTCTAAGTGCGCCAGGTATGCCCAGACGTGGGTCCTGGGCTCACTGTGCCACTGGAATCAAGCTATTCTGGCTGAAGAGGGGTGAAACCCCGAAACCGGTCCTAGGATGCTTGTTTCCGGTCCACGGAGGACCTGGCTTGGCAGTTCGGGCTGGACTGTTCCCATGAGGCACTGGGTCAAGACTGATTTGCATATGGCCAGGTCTAAACTGAGGTGGCATGGTGAGCAAAAGAATGATGGATTTAACCCAGATCTCTTGACTGGGGGTGAATGTTTTGATTTGTTCTGCATTCCGTCCATCAATTGTGTGTCTTTTGCTTTCTCTCTCTAAGTGCGCCAGGTATGCCCAGACGTGGGTCGTGGGCTCACTGTGCCACTGGAATCAAGCTATCCTGGCTGAAGAGGGGTGAAACCCCGAAACCGGTCCTAGGATGCTTGTTTCCGGTCCACGGAGGACCTGGCTTGGCAGTTCGGGCTGGACTGTTCCCATGAGGCACAGGGTCAAGACTGATTTGCATATGGCCAGGTCTAAACTGGGGTGGCATGGTGAGCAAAAGAATGATGGATTTAACCCAGATCTCTTGACTGGGGGTGAATGTTTTGATTTGATCTGCATTCTGTCCATCAATTGTGTGTCTTTTGCTTTCTCCCTCTAAGTGCGCCAGGTATGCCCAGACGTGGGTCCTGGGCTCACTGTGCCACTGGAATCAAGCTATCCTGGCTGAAGAGGGGTGAAACCCCGAAACCGGTCCTAGGATGCTTGTTTCCGGTCCACGGAGGACCTGGCTTGGCAGTTCGGGCTGGACTGTTCCCATGAGGCACAGGGGCAAGACTGATTTGCATATGGCCAGGTCTAAACTGGGGTGGCATGGTGGGCAAAAGAATGATGGATTTAACCCAGATCTCTTGACTGGGGGTGAATGTTTTGATTTGTTCTGCATTCCGTCCATCAATTGTGTGTCTTTTGCTTTCTCGCTCTAAGTGCGCCAGGTATGCCCAGACGTGGGTCCTGAGCTCACTGTGCCACTGGAATCAAGCTATCCTGGCTGAAGAGGGGTGAAACCCCGAAACCGGTCCTAGGATGCTTGTTTCCGGTCCACGGAGGACCTGGCTTGGCAGTTCGGGCTGGACTTTTCCCATGAGGCACAAGGTCAAGACTGATTTGCATATGGCCAGGTCTAAACTGAGGTGGCATGGTGAGCAAAAGAATGATGGATTTAACCCAGATCTCTTGACTGGGGGTGAATGTTTTGAGTTGTTCTGCATTCCGTCCATCAATTGTGTGTCTTTTGCTTTCTCTCTCTAAGTGCGCCAGGTATGCCCAGACGTGGGTCCTGGGCTCACTGTGCCACTGGAATCAAGCTATCCTGGCTGAAGAGGGGTGAAACCCCGAAACCGGTCCTAGGATGCTTGTTTCCGGTCCACGGAGGACCTGGCTTGGCAGTTCGGGCTGGACTGTTCCCATGAGGCACAGGGTCAAGACTGATTTGCATATGGCCAGGTCTAAACTGGGGTGGCATTGTGAGCAAAAGAATGATGGATTTAACCCAGATCTCTTGACTGGGGGTGGATGTTTTGATTTGTTCTGCATTCCGTCCATCAATTGTGTGTGTGTTTTGCTTTCTCGCTCTAAGTGCGCCAGGTTTGCCCAGACGTGGGTCCTGGGCTCACTGTGCCACTGGAATCAAGCAATCCTGGCTGAAGAGGGGTGAAACCCCGAAACCGGTCCTAGGATGCTTGTTTCCGGTCCACGGAGGACCTGGTTTGGCAGTTCGGGCTGGACTGTTCCCATGAGGCACAGGGTCAAGACTGATTTGCATATGGCCAGGTCTAAACTGGGGTGGCATGGTGAGCAAAAGAATGATGGATTTAACCCAGATCTCTTGACTGTGGGTGAATGTTTTGATTTGTTCTGCATTCCGTCCATCAATTGTGTGTCTTTTGCTTTCTCGCTCAAAGTTGTTCTCCAGGGCACAGGTTTCAAGAACTGTATTAAGGAAGGCGAGGAACATATTTTTAGTCCCAGGGGGTCGGTATAATAGCAGTCCTTTGAATGAGAGACGGTTGGCTATTTAAAAACTAAAGGATAAGGCTTTGCAGTCTAGAGAGGAGGAAATGGTCTCAAAGGAGGCTGAATACATGTCTTGATAAATTATAGCAAGACCACCCCCTTTTTGGTGCTTCCTATCTTGTCTAAATACCGTATAGCCCGGAGGCACGGCAATACAGAAATCAGGTCCTGATGCCTGATCGGCCCAAGTTTCAGTGATGAAGAGCATGTCTAGGCCCTGGGCATCTATTAACTCAGCAATGTCCGATTTATGTTTCGGCAGAGATCGTGCATTAATGAGTGCTCCTCTAGGTATTAGCTCGGGCTTAGTGGCGATTTTCATGCGAGGCCTATTGTTAAAGTGATGTTTGCGTGGAGTTAGGCTATGATTCAACAGAAAGCCGCAGTTGGCACATTTCAACGGCCTTTTTATGGACAGTTTGTCCAAGCTAAGGCATGTGCATTTCCCAGTAATAGTGGCCGGAGAATGGTTTAAAGTCCGCAGATCTCTGCTTGTATAGAATAGGCGGTCAGTCAGATGGCTAAGATGACGGCCAGCGTCTCTGGCGCTGGGCGCGATCCAGGGGCTGTAGATCCTCCCCTACAGTAAAAGACTGGCTTAGCAGCCTAACATATTGCAACACGAACAGTGAACTCTACGCTGTCACCCAGCCTCTGGAGTCTCGACCAAAAGATATCTGGGGGCCCCTTAAGAGTCATTTGCTCGAAGTTAGCGCTACCCCCTCTTCACAACAATCGGATGGGATTGTCCCCTCCGGAGTGGGGTAAAACAACCCAGGTCATATGCTTTAAAATGATGTTAGCTGAGTTGAGGCGAGGAGATGTGAACCACTGGGGGAATGTTTTAACCTGGGAGGGGGTTGATGCTTGCAATTATAAATTCAGGATGTATATGCTGACCTGAGATTGATCTGTGTCGGATGGAGGGCAGGGACTGTTATGCAAGTAATTGTTTTTTCTTCCCTACTTCGTGCCTTGTCAAATTGCAAAATTACAGTGAGTAACCATGTACTGAATGTAATTATGATAAAAATAAAAATAAAGTCTAAAAAAAAAAACTTTGCTTGTGTATTGCACTGACAGCACACAAACAAAGTGGCAAAAGTATTTAAACATATTTTTTATTTCGGAAGGGTCCCCTTCCAGTAAACATCCTATGCTTGATAGAATGGATGCACATTTGCACTATGGTGCAAGGGTATGTGCGTTGGCACATGGCAATCGCAAATGTGTCAGTGCAGAGAGAGTGGAAGACAGCATCATATCTTAGTGGATATGTTGCTGTTCTACTCTCTCCCTTACATGGAACCCAGTGCAGCAACTTTGGTTGCTGCACTGCAAGAAAAGTTAGGAAATCTGCCCCAATGTCACACTGTCAGTCAGTCTTGACTTATTATCCAACAGCACTTTGCAATTTGCGAGTTTTAATTTTGGTTTTGTCTTAATAAGCGTGCCAGTAGAAACCACTGCATGCAAGCTACTGCTTGATAAAAAGCAAGGATTGCTTGAAGCTATGACACATTACATTATGCTTATTGGCAGCTTTGTCTACCTACCCATTTGTGTTTTGTGAGAGAGGCTTGAAGTGATGATTTGTTTCTGTACTGTACCTTTTTTCTGAAGTCAAATTTCTCTGATGCTGTCTATATTGTACTTATTTTCTGTGAGGTGGTTGCCCATGTTGCATCAGTTGCACTAGTGATTGCTTCCAGTGTTGTACATGTTTTGAAAGTGGAGCTCCCACAACTGTTGCTCCTGTTTTGTGCGAGAGAGCTTTACCATGCTAGTCCTGTACCTTTTTTGTGAGGGAAGTTTCCACTGCTGCACCCTATACCTGTGTGATGGAGGCTTGCACAGTTGCTTACTGTGCGACTTCTTTATGTATTCGGTGAAGTGCTTCTACACAGCTCATACCTGTACAGTATGTGCTGTGTGAATTTGGTTTTCATAACTGCTGCCCATACTGTGACATTTCTGTGTGCGAGAAAAGCTTCCACGCAACTCCCAATGTTTTGTTGTTTGTGTGTATGTATGTGAAGGAAGTTGACACAACTAAACACAATGCTGTACCTCTACTTTTTGTGTGAGGAAAGCTAACATTTCTGCTTCCTTTGGTGTAACTCTTCTCACTTTGAGGAAATATTTAACCTCCTGCTCATGTTGTAACTGTTTTGTGTGAATGAAACTCACAATGATGCTACCTGAGCACTACCTGGTGCTGGTGGACATATGAGTGAAGATTACACTGCTGCTATCTGTGTTCTCCTTTTTTCTGTGTGAGGGAAACCTTCTCTGTTGCGGCCTTCGCATATTAATGTGACTGTTGAACATCGGCGGTTCCTTTTCTAAGGCAGAGGAGCATCGCCCCACTGTTCAATAGGAAAAATAAAATGATAATACCATAACATTATCATTTTATTTTCCCTACTGCAATGGCTCAGTTTCATGCGAGCAGGGCAGGCCTGAGTATGGGGGAGGAGTGGTGGCACTCTCTAAGTGCGCATGACGGTTTGGCCGGCTGTCTAGGGCCGTCCAAACAGTCAGAGCACTTTGCATGTCCCCCACCAGTCTATAATGCACAGCCTGGTGGGAAACATGCACAGCCTCTCAGTCCCCGTCTGAGCGCTGAACCACGGCACTCAGACCAGTCGCAATGCTGCTGTCATGGTGACAGCAGCGTCATGATTGGCTTAGGGGACCCTGAGAGCCCGGGTGCTTCCTGCAGGACAGGGAAAAGATGAAGAGGATGGAGGAGAGGCGGCAGCCGGCCGTAGCCAGGTAAGTGTTTTTTGTTGGGGGGTTCATTCACCCCCTCCTAAGTCCGGTAGCACCCGCTACTGCTGTTGAAGTGATCTGTGTAGGCCATCCTCACATTTGAACTCCACACTCAGTTATAAGTGCCTGATAGTGTCTAGTGGCTGAAGAGGATGAGAGAACTTGACATGGTGACAGAGAAAGACAAATAGTGAAAATGAGAGAAAGAAAGGAGATAGGTGTGGCTGAGGAAGTGCAAGGACGTTAGAAATAGGAACAGGAGGATGTGGGGTTCAGAATGAAAGAGAAGTGAAAAGAAAAGAGAATTACAGAAAGGGGCCTTTGCCTGATACCGCTGACTCTCGAAATGACCACCCTATATCTCTCCTTCTCTTTCTGGCTTAAGGATTGGAATGGGGAGCTTTCTCTGAATTCAATCTTGTGTATGACAGCATGCCCTCCTCACACTAGGCAGGCAGAATTTCACCATGGCCATGGCATGGGATTGGGAATACTGTCAATCCTGTGTAATGCCAGATTAGTTTCGGCCTTCAGCAACATTCAACACATTTGCCCATCCCATTCACAGCGGTGAGTGTCCATAGCACTGTCTTTGCCTGGGTAGTTCTGTTCTAAGAAGACCATTATCAATCAATCCTCCCTTAGAAATTGATTGCACAAGTGGTGTTATGGCATTCGCCTGGGCTTCACATCTCCTTCCTCTTGTTATTTAATCTTTACGTGCACCCACTTGCAAATCATTTTTCACCTCTTGTGGCAGAAACTGTTATGAATGCTGATCACTCCTAAATTCTTTTAGAGATGTCAAGCAGCAAAAAGGGAGCCCATAATTCACCTGCGCCTATTCCAGTGGTAGTTCACACCGTTAGATGCTGGAAGACCAAGACTTTTTGGAGTTAAACCTGGCCAAACCTGTATTCACATTATCGTTGTCCATTCTGTTTAAAAATATTTCAATAGTGCCTGTAAGTTCAGTGAATGGATTACAAAAGTAGTTCATGGTATAATGACAGTAAATTGGAAAGCAAATGCTATTCTCTAGTGTAGTAAAGCGATCCAACGCACCTGTCACTAAAGACTTTGAATTGGTCGCTGGGCTGCACCTCAGGGGCTGTGCTTAAAAGTTTGAATTGGGTCAAGCAGAGGCATTTTACAAAACAGCATCATTGGTGAATTGACGTCCATGTGATGGGCTGGTAGCTCTAGCACCACTGCTGTTCTGTATCACTGTCATTGATTTTATTAGTGATTTCTGAGGTCCCATATACTGCTTCAGAGCACCAAGGGAGAAGAGAAAGAAACAATAATCTATTTTTAACAAAGCGCCTAACAAACACTGAAAGTGACGCGTCCCAACTGCCCATTTTGATAGTTTCAATTAACTGACTATTGATTGATGAAAGACAGAGGGGCTTATTATCTGACTATTGATGGATGAGAGACAGAGGGGCTTATTTACAAGCCCCTTGCGTCGCCGGTATTAAAAGAGATGCACCGGCAGCGCAAGGGGCTTGTAAATAAGCCCCAGAGTGTTCCAACCTGAAGGTTGCTGCTGTGAGAATCGGTTCGTTAACTAACATGTTCAGGTATTTTAGCAACAAAGGGTCAATGCTGATGCCAGCAGGGGCGGGGGTTAGAGCACTTGGGGTATTAAGGTCAGGCAGCACAACAGTCAGCCAGCAGTGTGAACAGAAGCAGGACAGGGGCAGCCTCCTGGTGAGGTGGGGGTGAGAGGCACATGCACGGCCAATGGTGCGTAGGGGTTGGAGCCATTCATGGGCAGCCATCTTTGTGAAGGAGAGGTGCAATGTGAACATGCTTGTGAGAGCAGGAGC
This sequence comes from Calotriton arnoldi, assembly GCA_963921515.1. Lineage (NCBI taxonomy): Eukaryota > Metazoa > Chordata > Amphibia > Caudata > Salamandridae > Calotriton > Calotriton arnoldi. The sequence goes on from CAWUFW010008643.1 coordinate 30,317, forward strand.
ACAATGCCAAGATCAACCAATGTAGCGAACAGAATGAGGGAGGCTGTCACACACTGAACTGCTGAAGTGTGGCAAGTTAGGAACAGAAATGGGCTGACCAAGGGCAGCATGATGGGGGTGCTGGGTACTCTGAATTGGTGAGGATTGACTCGGCCACAAGAATAGAAAACAGCTGCATGGCGGCAGCATAAGGGTCTCGACATAGGTCCTTTGCTCATTGTGCTGTAGTATCCAAGCTATACCTCACGGGCCTAATATGAGACCTAACAAGGCCGATAGCGGTCTGGGCTTTTTTCTGGTGCCTTCTGGAGGGGCTGAAGTACACACAAAAAAGTATACAAAAAAGTGATGGATGGAATGCTTGAATTAATCTCAGCAACTGATAATCACTTAGTGCCACACACAAGCCCATCACAAAATAAAATGATGGATGGAGTGTTGACACTTTTCACACACTCACCCCCAGTCACAGATCTGGGTTTAATCCATTATTATTTTGCTCGCCATGCCACCTCAGTTTGGACCCAGCCGTATGCAAATCAGTCTTGACCCTGCTCCCCATTGGAACAGTCCAGCTTGAACTGCCAAGCCAGGTCCTCCCTGGTCTGGAAACAAGCATGCTGGGACCTCTAAGTGGCTAAGGGTATGCCCAGACGTTGGTCCCTTGCTCACTGTGCCACTAGATTCAAGCTAGCCTGGCTGATGTCAACACAGGTCATGGGAGTAACTAGAGTTCACATTTGGATGTCAGCCACAGTGATATGTGCATCAAAAGATTCATCCCAGGCTCCCCGCACTACTCTTTATAATTCCCTTATCAGCCCCATCTCCCTCCTGAGAGGTGTCCAGGCACTTTCCTTGTGATCTCTCACTGAATCAAAGAGCCCCCACCCAGCTCACAGGAATGCAGCAATACACAAATCTGTCTGGGGGATTACTCGACCTCCTCATGTCTTCATCAAGCAGGCCTGGGCCTCCTAAAATGGAACCCAGAGTCCCCATATAATGTACCATTAAAGGCACAATTGTATTCGGCATATGTACACACACTGTCCAGCACTGTTACCCCTACAGACACACATACATTCAGCACACTCATATACTCAGCACGCACTACTCAGTACTGTAGCCTTTCTATGTTGCAACTTGAAGACCACATGCAGCCAGCACACACATTCACCATGCGTGCGCATCACAACACTACACCCTACATGTACTGTACTCCTCTCAGGTACACATACACCCAGTACATGCTCCCACCATGCAGCACTGCCTAGCACTACACCTCTCATGTGCTGTGCTCCTCACAAGTAAACATACACCCAGTACATGCACAGCACTGCTCTATCCCTGTACTGTACCCCTCCCAGGTACACATACAACCACTCCTGCAATGCGCAGCACTTCACATCCAACTGATGTAGGCAAAGGTGAGTTAAGCACACAGCAGCAGAACTTAACAAGCATTGAAAATGACATAGGTCTCGCATTTATTGAAGTTGGAGCTATTGACATTATAAATACCAATGTTTTTTTACCTATGCAATAGATATGCCCTCCCCACCTTAATAAAATGAACTATGTGATTTTCTTTTAATGTAGTAAACCTGCAATGGTGCTGTGGCGCTGGGAGGGAAAATGGCAGCTCCGACTCCACGTTAAAACAAGCAGTGTTGTGAGGGTGCAGTACCACAGGCTGTCACTAGCAGTCCCTTGGGACCTCTTTTGGCCACATATGGTACTACACCCTGCAACATGACTAGGCAAAGGATATGGCACAGCAGTGAGAGCTGCCGACTGGTGAGCAGGGACCCCAGTTCACGTCGGCTGTCAGGCTCAACATCCTGTGATAATGGGCTGATTATTTAGCCCATGGCTTGGTGCACTATATAAATAAAAGCGCTTGTAAAGTAACAAAAAACGAGCAAAACAGCAGTGGCCTCGAGGGGAGGTGGGGGCCTGCGAGCAGCATTGTGGGAGGGGTGAGGGGAAGGCATGGAGAGATTAAGGCATATGAAGCAACCGAAGCAGTGTTGGGGGAGGCACGGGAGATAAAGGGAGGGCAAGCAAATGATGCGACAGAAGTTTCACTGCACAAGTTAACAAAACAGTTAACGAGCAAAGAGGTAGGCCAACTAAAAACGGAGTTCTAAGTATAAATAACCTGAATGGCAAGCACACATGTAAGAGGGGCAGTTCTCATGAGGGGATACAAAATTCCAAAAAGGAGGTACTACCAAGTGTATTCACCAATGAAAAGCCAGCATTTCTAAAGCCCATATCCTAGATACAGCATGTCTCAAGGAGACAGGGCAAGCGCTGCCTAGGCAAGACCTAAAAACGACTGAGCCCTGCCTTGAGCAGCACACGTCATATAGATTTATGGCGAAAACCAAAGTAGAACTTGCTTCAAAGCATCTCTGTGCTGCCTTAAATGTCACAAAGCTGGAAACTCCTTTTTTGCGGAGGTGGTGCACCTAGGTAAAAATCTGTACCAGAAGTACAACCTCCTACAAAGAATATCTTGCATACCAACACTGCAGAATCAAAGAAGAACGACAGATTTAACACAGATAATGACAGATTTAAAGATGTCAGTCAAAGTAGAATCAACCTACCAACTGAAAAAGACATTTGGCGGAAGTTTCTTCTGAACGTACCTCCAGGGTGCGGAAACCAGAGAGACAAGTATTCGATGGGCGATTGTTGCTCTGCTGGCGAAAGGTAATTTAGTGACAAGGGCAATGAACTGTTTTGTCTTTCGACCAGAATGGGAAAATGTGTGTACCTACCTCTGAGAAAGAGTAAACACTTGCTCCACTCTAGTCAAAGCAATCTTTTAAGACTAATGGTCAGGAATGCAGAATGGCACGAAGAGTCATTAGGCAAGAATCCGACCTCCTTTCTGAATTGTATACAATTACGTACGTCTCCTGGCTGGCGGCCGCCAGTTCTGCGGCAAGTGTTTCGTGTTACAGTATCGGTGCAAATAGGACCGACGCGTGCACAATGACAATAAACATGTCCCTTTGTAGCACTTGCCTGCCGTTTTTAAAAAAAAAAAAGCATAACTTTGGTAATACCCCAACGAGCTACTTCCGTGAAAACATTACGCACATGCCCTTCAGTCTAAATCTATGAATAACAAAATGTGAAAAAGAAGTAGAAAATAATGTTAAAACTGCGGAAACGGAGCAACATCTTTTAACAGTGACTGGGATGGGAAACGCTCCATTTTTGTGGTAACGCATATAGTGAGTGTTGGGCCATTATGTCTTCAGCGGCCAGACTTGCGTGCACAGAAACGAGAGAAAAGTGCCCTAGCTGTTTGAACGGCTGGGGCCTACAAAGAAACCAATGCACGTGACCGCCACCTGTCTATCACACCCTTCAGTTTTCCATAGGAATAGCTGCATGAAATAAGTTTAATAGCCATAGCGGATCCTCTGAACGTACGTGAATTTTGCTAACTAGAAGGGCTCAGTAAACTACACACAGAAGGTTATTAGAGACAAAACGTTTTCACTACTCATACCTGCTCTGCTAACGAACGCCACAATTTCTTCGCAGCAGAGAAATAGGCAACCTTGAATGAGCTCAGTCCAGGGTGCGGGCAGTTAACTACTTTTGTGAGGTAAACTACTCACTTCGGCGTGCATTGAGTTGCAAGGCAGTAGCACGGTATTCACCGCAGTAGGAACCAGCAACACTGAATGACCAGTTATTAGTATTATTGGCAGTGAGAAAGTAGCATACCTGGTGGGGTATCCCTGTGACCCGCTGCATCATTCCTTCTAAAGCCAGCTAATAAAACCAGGGGTCGGACATCTCTCACTACGTACTTACAGTGCTGCGCTGCGGACCTCCCGGAGGTCCCTGGATCACTGCAGTTCTCTTGGCTGCCCTGGGAGCCAACTGCATTCCTCACTGCTCCGCTGGGCACCAGCAACCCTGCCCGCCGCTCCACGGCACCACGTTTTCCATTCCCTACACTGCGGCTGCAGTCAATCCCAAAAACGAGGGGCTCAAATAACCAGTGGTGCGCGCGCACCACAGAGGAGCGGGGGGAAAGGGAGCGCGGCAGCGAGGCGAACGCGCGCTGCTGCGCGTGTTAGCCACCGATGGGAATGGGCGGAGCAAAGGCGGGACATGCGCCCGCCTTTGCCCAATTGCGTGCATTACTTTTTTTTTTTTTAAACGCCGAAGCCAATGGCAGCCGGCGAAAGCAAAACCACACGCACGAGCGTGTGGTCTGCTTTCAAAAGCCACATACAAGAGGTCTCGGGCTGCGCGAGCAGTGCTGCGCACTGCAACGCTAGGCCCGAGACCTAAAAAGGTGAGTGAGCCAGTAGGCTTAAAAAGGTTCAAAATTATCTGTAAACTCCTATTGATTACTACACGGTATGCTGCCGCCACTGCGCTCATACTGCTTAACTCCTAGATAAAGGCAGTAGCCTTCAACCACTATGAGGGTAGTGCTTTGGGCATCCTTCCTGGTTCAACCAGACAGGCCTGAGTCATGGTGCACACACATGATCAGTGTTTGCCTATGACAACAAAAATCAGCCTTAGGGTTCCAGATAACAGTACAGGTGGGCACTTAGGGCAGGGGTACACGTCCATTACCATGCAGAGGACATTTTCGTCCTCTGCATGGTAGAGGCCAGGATGGACCAGAAGACCATGCGCTGCCTTGCCTTACTCCATTTTCTATGAGGCCATACAAAACCACGCCTCACAGACAGGATTGAGAGGCCTGCATCACAGGAGCGTAAAAAAAAGTCACACTCCTGCGGCGCAGGCCTCTTGTAAATAAACCCCTTAGTTTCTAACAAAACTCAATTAAAGGCTAAGCAAGGAAGTAAGGCTTCTAGGTTTGAAATAAATGGTTTTACTGACATGATGTATTAAATGCCACCGATAAATAAATATATAAATGAATAAATATTTTTTAGTTTATTCTTTTTAAATTTCAACACTGATATCTCTATTACATAAAATCAAGACATTTATCCCAAATTTGTCGGTTACTGATCTCTAACAGGTTCCTCTTTGAGGTTTTGTAAATCCCGAGAAGTAATCGCCTCAAAGCTACTTTCTGTAACCTTGTCAGTCGCCAAAGTGGCACATGCTGCCTTTAATCCAACATAATTTGAACATTTTTCCTCAGTTACAATGACATGCACGCCTACGTCTCACCAAATCTGCATAGAATATTGCTCATGTAAATTAGGCTATATATCATTCACGCTCATCTGTCCTCAATCCTTATGCATGACTTATTTTCTGTCACCCAAACCAAGGCCGCTGCTAGTATAAATTTAAATAAGGCAGAAACCAAATTACTATAAAAGTCCGAAAATGATCATGTTTCAGTGTAATGGGGAACATCTCTGCCTGAAATAGTGCTATTTTGCCCTGTGAAATACTTCTCTGTTATGTGTGCCAGACCTGCAAGAATGTTTACCTAGTTTGTCTCCTCATTTGCTCAAGTAAAACATCTTTTGCATCATTCTAGCTGTACACTTGTTGAAAATAGATTAAAGGCATTTTGCACGATTGCTCTCTTGCTTGCACTTGACACAACATGTGTGGAAAACATGGAAGTCAATTTTGTTGCCAGCAAAGCATTATGACATTAGCGAGACAAATTCTAATCGAACTAGTAAACTAAACTTCCAGAATTCCTTTGAGTTCATAATGTCGAAATTGAGAATAGAGCATTAAAAAGTGAATAGTCCGATGAACCACAACAACAAATTAATATAATCAGATTGTAATATAATAGGAAATTGTTTTTAACTTGAATGTGTATATAGACATATTTAGTTAAATGAACTACAATTCACAGAACCCAACTTGAAGGCTAAGCTTGGAATATATTTTATAGACATTGAAAATAGTTTTTAGCCGTGGCCAAGGCTAATTGTGGTTGAATCCTGTTGGCAGTCTTTCTTAATCTTGTCACCATGAATCAACATAGAAATTACAGTAAAAACCACACATTTTGGGGAACTTTCACAGAAAATGTGAGAAAAAATGAATGATTTTAGCCAAAGTTTGAGGTTTTGCATGGCATTCTGTGTAAGAAAACATAGTGGGATCCACTCATGTCACACCACCCAGGACTCCCCTGGGTATCTAGTTTAAAGAAATGTCTGAGTTCAGTGGTTTTCCCTGGGTGAGGGCCGACCTAGATTGAATTACCTAGGCTAACCCACATCATAAAAATGGGCCAATTTTCATGTTGTAAACTTGATTTCTCATCGTTTCGCTGTGGGTCTATCATGCCATGAGTGAGTAAGTACTATGGAAATGCCTAAAGAATATCTGATGATTTGACCATGGAAATGCCAATACCTAAATATCCCTTAATATGTATTATTACATTTTAGTACTGAATTGCTATTTGTTTTCTTCCTGCTTGATGCCCACCAAAGCATTCGCCTTAGTGCACACTTGCATGCATTTTAAACAGTCTTGTCTTGCTGTTCCATGTTGTACACTGCACATTTTAGCTAACTCGTTCTAGTAAGCATAACTCTGTTCTGAAGTTGGCACATTAAGGGGAGGTTTTCAGAACGCATAGTCAGCTCTTGCTGGCTATAGATGTATGTTTCCGAGAAGAGTCTGACACCTGCTCATTAGTGCATATGTGTAGGTTTTGTTTTTATCATGTGTTCTTGCTGCATAAATGTAGCCCTAAATGTATGGGTTTTAGCATTATGTACTCCCAACTGATTGAAAGCGAAGGCCTGGTCTATTGAAAAGGCAATTGCACCGCTTACTCTAAAAGGTAGCTGACTATGATTGCATTAAACACATGCTGGACTTCTATGTGCTATCCCTTTGTGTTTTCTTTTACATGAGCAATAGGCTCAGCTACACAAGGTGAGGTACCATTTTTATCATGAGAAATGTGGGAACACAGAATAGAAGAACATTTGTATTTATCAACCGATTTTCTCTCCATTTTTGTCTTCCAAATGTAATCCACTGTGCAAGAAAGAATACAAGCCCTCTGAATCATGATAGTACAGTTACCCCAGATTCAGAGTTATCACTACTTCTAACCTTATTTAGAGTAAATTTAAAAAAATCCTAGATTTCCTTTCTGCCCATTTTTTATTCTTTGCATTTTACTTTGAGTTGATGCATCATCTGTACACAATAAAATATCCTAGGCTGCAGCTCAGTTGTTGGCTCTGGGGATTTCTTATTTTTGACAACTAACAAAGACTATGGGGCCGATTCCGATCTCGGTCGGAGGCGCACCCAATACCATTCGGTCAGGAAAAAAGCCATGCGAATGCCTGTTTCCCGACCGATCCGTACAGCATACCGAACGAGTAAGTACGATGCGCACAACAGCACAGAATCCGGCCGAGTCGTACTCACCCAATCCAGGTCCTGTTCTCCGACCGAGGCGAATCCGGAAACGCTGAATCGAGTCGCACGGAAGGGAAAATGCAGCTCCGTCCGGCCGAACAAGTACGATGCGCTTTCCGTACGCGCCGAACCCGTCTCTACGCACGGCACGTCAAAGCATCCGGGAGAGGCGCACATAAGCTCCGATTCGCGCCACAACACGATCCACGGCTACGAGACGAACACGCCAGCGACGAGGACGACGCGAAGCGACGAGGACGACGTGAAGCAACGAGAAGGACGAACGACACGAACCAACCATGAATCCCTTCGTCCCGATCATACCAATATTCTACATTTACTACCGGAACAGGCACGGACGCGTACGGCGCAGAAGGTAAGTCAGACACCAACCACAAAACACATACAACACGTACACGACACATCACACACACACAGAGAGATGCAGAATTTACTTACACCAGCAACAGCAGCACAATAGGGGCGGGATGCCCATCACCAATGCCACATATGCACACAGGGGCCTGAATGCGCACCACCACCCCTACCCAGGGGGGGCCGGATGCCAACCACCACTACCACCCTTAGCCAGGGGGTGCCAGATGCCCACCACCACTACCACCCTTACCCAGGGGGCTGGATGCCTACCACTACTACCACCCTTAGCCAGGGGGGTGCCAGATGCCTACCACCCTTACCCAGGGGGGGCTGGATGCCTACCACTACTACCACCCTCACCCAGGGGGGGCTGGATGCCTACCACTACTACCACCCTCACCCAGGGGGGGCTGGATGCCTACCACTACTACCACCCTTAGCCAGGGCGGTGCCAGATGCCTACCACCACTACCACCCTTACCCAGGGGGGGCTGGATGCCTACCACTAATACCACCCTTACCCAGGGGGGCTGGATGCCCACCACCACTACCACTCTTAGCCATGGGGGTGCCAGATGCCCACCACCACTACCACCCTTACCCAGGGGGCTGGATGCCTACCACTACTACCACCCTTAGCCAGGGGGTGCCAGATGCCTACCACCACTACCACCCTTACCCAGGGGGCTGGATGCCTACCACTACTACCACCCTCACCCAGGGGGCTGGATGCCTACCACTACTACCACCCTCACCCAGGGGGCTGGATGCCTACCACTACTACCATCCTTAGCCAGGGGGCTGGATGCCTGTCACTACTACCACCTCTACCCATGGGGGGCTGGATGCCTACCACCAACACCACCCCCACTCATAGGATGGACAATGCATGACACAACCAGCACACCACAACCTAGGGAATGCAAGAAAAGACATCCCCCCAACACCATGACAAGCGTGTGTAGACTGTGTCAAATGCCTACAACACTGAACATGACTTTGAACATACAATGTGACCCCCTAGCACATGTGCCACACATATATGTGTGTGGCCCCCACAATGCAAGCAGGCCATGACCATTGTGGCAATGGGGTCCAAACCCCCATCATCACAGTGACCAAAAGGTAAGTGTGGGGTCCATAGCTGAAGCACATTTTGAACAGTGTGGCAATGGGGTCCAAACCCCCATCATCACAGTGACCAAAATGTAAGTGTGGGGTCCATAGCTGAAGCACATTTTGAACATTGTGGCAATGGGGTCTAACGCCCCATCACCACAGTGACCAAAAGGTAAGTGTGGGGTCCATAGCTGAAGCACATTTTGAACAGTGTGGCAATGGGGTCCAAACCCCCATCATCACAGTGACCAAAATGTAAGTGTGGGGTCCATAGCTGAAGCACATTTTGAACATTGTGGCAATGGGGTCTAACGCCCCATCACCACAGTGACCAAAAGGTAAGTGTGGGGTCCATAGCTGAAGCACATTTTGAACAGTGTGGCAATGGGGTCCAAACCCCCATCATCACAGTGACCAAAATGTAAGTGTGGGGTCCATAGCTGAAGCACATTTTGAACATTGTGGCAATGGGGTCTAACGCCCCATCACCACAGTGACCAAAAGGTAAGTGTGGGGTCCATAGCTGAAGCACATTTTGAACAGTGTGGCAATGGGGTCCAAACCCCCATCATCACAGTGACCAAAATGTAAGTGTGGGGTCCATAGCTGAAGCACATTTTTAACATTGTGGCAATGGGGTCTAATGCCCCATCACCACAGTGACCAAAAGGTAAGTGTGGGGTCCATAGCTGAAGCACATTTTGAACATTGTGGCAATGGGGTCCAAACCCCCATCATCACAGTGACCAAAAGGTAAGTGTTGACAAAGAAAGAGCTGCAACTGCCAAACTGCATGGATGATTCCTGGTCACAGAACATAAAACACATCAGTGGCAAAGTAGTGCATGTGTCCCATTGCAACATAAATTGGGGGAGCCAAATACTGCAGTGCAAATAAGACATACCTTTGGCCATGTGCAGACAAACAACACCCATGGGGGCTGACACTGGCAACATTCATCAATGACACAATGACAGAAGTGACCATCAGAATGCAGACCCACATATTTGCACCAATGGGCACACAAACGCAGATACCCTGTGGAGACTGTAGATGTGAGGTGAACAGATACCATACCATGGCAGCAATGGGACACACAAACCATGATCATTGTGCTGACCGATGACCTAGGAGTCCCAGGGACAGCAGGGGAAACCCACCAAACTACATACAGCCAATGGCACACCCAAGATATGCCAATGCAGTTGTGCAGATACACAAACAGGCAGACCCACACTGCACATCATACACAACAGGTGAGGGGGGGGGGTGCCAGTGTCCCCAGGCAACCACACAACACATGAGGAGACCTGAATACCAATCATACAGATGTGCATACAGTGCCACACAAAGGTAACTCATGGATCCAAATCCCCTATGTGGGCAAGCAGGCATTGTCAGATGAGAGGGAGCACAAATCACACATGTCACACAGGCACGTAGGAACAGCAACTGACACAGCAAGACACAGACACACCACAGCACTACCCCCAGGGCCCCCACAATGTGGTGACCCTGGGCTGCATTACAATCCCACTGTGATGACAAAGCTAAATGTCGTTCACACTGTGAACCACAGTCATGTGTCCTGAGCAACAAACTACCATCACACCTACACAAGCACAAATCAATCAGCATGGCCAGTAAGCCAAGGCCAACATGGAGGCAGGGGCCTAGCCGGGCAACAACTCTCATCTGCACACACTCAACACCACACCCCTCGACCTCCAACAATGTGCAGCAGTGAAGCACACATGCACTGGTGACATTGCACATGCACCCATGACTATTCCAGGGTGGTGGGTGGGAACCAAGGTGCAGAAACACATCACACATGGCCACTCAACAAGACTCCTGAATGTCTGACACACTGCACACTACGCTGTACATGGACATGACGGCAATACCACACCAACCAATGGGATCCCAGCCACAGTCACACACCAATGAAGAAGCCAAGGTCACCCACAAAGAACACACATAGACAACAACCACCATTGCAGCCCGGACCCTGAGGAGTGCCAGCAGTCACACACACAACGTGTCACAATCACTGAAAGATAACACAAACTGGAAATCACATGACAGGGGCAAACAACAAGTGCCAAGGGGAAACCTGACTGTGACCCATCTGCGTCTGCACACAAACTCAGCCCTGACAGCAAACACACCTATGGGTGACACCCTGATGACCAGTAATGTGCCATGCACCCACATCACAGAGAACCCAGGGAGAAGACTTTGGGGAACATAGGTCAACTCAGCAAGCATCACAAACAGGTACAACACTAGGGATCACAGCATGCACAGCTAAACGGAAGTGAACACACAGACATGCACATACAACACACACCTTGGGCGCAGGCAATGTCACAGGAGTACACACTGCCATGAGGGGACTCCACTCCTGTGTGAGGAAAGCTGTGCCATATGTTGCCTCAGTAGGGCCCCATCATGTCAGCTGAGCACTTGGTCACACAATCAACAATTAGCACCAAATGAGGGCTCCCGTCACATCAGCCTGGTCATGGAAGTGCCAACGAAATCATCAGCACAGATCCAACACACTTGTATAGCAATGTTGCACTGACAACACAGATGAGTCCTTCCCCATTGATGCCCAAACCTGCATGTCCAGTGGAGATGGCCACACGGTCAGGGAAGTAGACGAATTGAACAATGGCAGGCACAACAGATGTGCAGGGGTGGAAGCCACAGATGTGAAATAGCTAATCTAAGTAGGAAATCCCATTGCCAAATACTGAACACATGACACCCTCAGATGCTGCTATGGATGACATGGATACACCACAGGATAGGACACATTCCCCCTGGACCACATGGGTTCCTGCACAGTAACACTTCATTATCATGAGACCAAATATCACCATCACTGCAGCAAGGGCATGGTTAGCATCATCAACAACATGTACATCAGAAGCATAAGCACTAGAGAACAGAAAGTTGCTTTATTCAGCATATGTGTGTAATGAAAACAAAGTCCAGAAAAAACACAAAGGCCAATGGCCAGTCCATTGTCAAAGTCCAAACAGGGTGACAGTGGCAGATGTCACCCTACGCATGCCTGCACAAAACCAGGGACAATCCACTAGGAGGGGCAACCGGGGGCAGGCCAGGCACCGCAGGGACAGGATCAGGGCTCACCAGGAGGAAGCAGGGAAGGGGTGGTGGGTGCTGGAGAGCCACTGACAACTGCAGTGGAGGTGTCTGATATGGTGTGTGCCGGCACAACTGGGGGCATGACTCAGATGTTGTGGGTGCCGGCACGACTGCAGTGGACCCTGCAGATGGAGTGGACAGGTCCGCCACTGCACTGCCCAAGTCAGACAAGGTGGTAGTGGACTCCACTGCAGTGCCTACCACCAGGGGAGGAGAATGGGGAACAGGCAAGGTGGGCTGGACAGAGGGGAGGACACCCTCACCACATCAGTGGCACAGACAAGCGCAGCGGGGGTGTGGTGCCGGGAGAGCAAGTGGCAGGGGGAGAAGGCCGGATCCTCTTGGGGATGGTATATCTGTGGGTGGGGGAACCTGGGGCAGGGTGTGGTGGGGGCAACTGTGGAGTGGGGGCCTGAGGGATGGAGGAAGGAGACCTGGTGCCTGAGCTGCAGGGCGGCGGCGGGGTCTTGCTCTTACGACTCCGGGGGACTTGCGGGTGGGGGCCTCAGTCTGTCTGCGCCTGGGGGAGGGTGTCCGGGGGCGAGGGGCACTCTGCTCCGTGTGGGTGGGCTTCCTCTTCCCCCTGAATGCTGTATCAGCTGGATCGGAGGGGAAGAGGCCGAGGTCACTGAGGAAGAGCCGCTGGGTCTTTGGGGTTGCAGGTGAGGCAAGGGAGGGTGCTTTGGAGGGAGAGGCAACTGAGGACTGCGCAGTGCTCGTGGATGCGTGTGTGTGTTCCAGGGCCCCATCCCCTGTGAGTCTGGTTTCAGTCCCCTGACTGTGCGTGCGTGTGCGCTTTGTTTGTGGCGTGTGTGTCTGTGTGCTGGATGTGTGTGTGCCTGTGCCGGTGTGTGTGTGCTTGGGACGGGTAAGGTGCTGGGGAGTGTGGATGGAGCAGAGGCAGGAGGGGTGAGGGTCTGTCTGAGGAGGGACACTGCTGCCGTCAGGGAGGAGTCCATGGACCTATTGCCCCTCTGTAGGTCAGACATGCCCGATGAGATGCCCTCCATGAACGACACCAGCTGAGTCAACAGAGCGGTGTGCGCATGGAGGACACTCAGCATGGCTGTCTGCCCTACATGGAGCTGGCGAAGGAGGTACACAGACTCCTCACTCAGGGCAGCAGGGGACACAGGGGCAGGGGGTGCGGTGCCTGGCCCAAAGGAGACACGCTCCCGAACATGGGAGCCTCCACGGACCTGGGGAATGGGAGCCGATGGGAGGGCGGTGGTGGTGCTGGTGGTGGCGGGGACAGCAACACTAGCTGGGGTGTGGTGGCTGCTGACACCCGCCTCCATAAGGGAGTCATCCTCCGAGTTGCTCTGGTCCTCAGCTGAGGTGGATGGTGCTGAGGACTCCTCGGTGTGGCTCCCCTCGCCCTCCGTGCCACTGGGTCCCTCCGACCACTCCTCGGCTGCTGACCCAGTCTGGCTCTCCGGCTCCTCCTGGTCCGTGGAGCTGTCCCCTTCCGTGGCCGTGGATGTATCTGCAAACAATGGGGAAACAGACAGACATCAGTCACCTGCACCAAACGCACACACCACTGTGAGCACAGCACATTACAGAGCAAGCCCTGGCATCATTAGTTGTACACTGCTAAAAGTGCCCTAACTGAACAGGAGAAGCCAATTGTCAGTCTGATGCCAACCATGGCACTCACATCCCACATGGCCTTGCACCCATCTGTCTGGTGTCTGTTGGATAGCAACACCCCAGTGTGGACACATGCACCAACTACACAGTAGTTGGACAGTGCAGAGGACACGGTGTAGCATGTGGACATGCACACATCACAACTCTTGCCACTGAGTCAGTACAGGTTTCCGGATGAAAGGGACGCCCAGAGTCAAATAGGAAATGCATGTGATGCATACCAGCGACAGACACCATGATGCACCCATGTCCTGATAGCCATCGCCACAATGGTGTGCATGTAGCACATGTCACTCCCCTGCAGGATCACCAATAAGTAGACACATGCCATGGCGGAGGCATGACTGCTAAGTCATACATCACTGTCTCAGTGATGTATGACTTGGCAGCCAGACAACAACACTCTGCACTGTGTCACAAAAGTAGGTCATGGGGAATGCAAGTCCTGGAGCTGCACAAGTGCACATGTACATCCCCCACACAACACATCATCTTAACCCTCATCTGTCCAGGTCATACCGATTGGACATATGGGAGACCTGTGACACTACCCTCTGAACCTGAGCCCCTCACAATCTGCTGTGAATGGGGAACAGCTGCCTGAACTTCACATTCGCATACCCCAGTCTGCACGGGCAGCTGATCAAACTCCTATGTGACACACAAGTATCGTCTCCTATGGTCACATCTCCAGTGGCATGCTGAGCCCCTACCGAGAAACACCCCAGCAGTCCTGGCAACAAATCCACAGCACACTGACACAGAGGCAGACACCTGAGGGGTCAAATCACTGCGCACAATGTGTCAGCTGATACACGGGAGTGGGAGTACAGAGTGCATTGCATGGCCTGGAGTAGGCATGACTGTCCTGCCTCACATGAATGAGGGATGAGCCCTGGACAGTGGATAGCTGGCTATGTATGTGTGACACATGTAATCTGCACACTCCTGGGGCCCAAACATTGTTCCCACCCGCTGCATGGGTGTGTGCCACATACCCCAGGCACATGTGGTGGCTCAGCTCAGCAAGTGGACCGCATATCAAAGCAACACGCAGATTACATGTCCGAACACAGGCGTTGTGTGAACAATGGACCCACCCATGATGCCCACAACAGAGTTACGGAAACAGATGCTGTCCCCCACCTTGAGTGAAGCAAACTGCAAGGACACAGTCCCAAGTGACACAATTCCCTGAATGTAAGGGCCACACCTGGGTATCAGATGAGAAGTGGGCAGTGCACAATAGAGGGACATGGCTCCTGGACAACATGACTGCTGTACTGTGGCAGTTGAACCAGGCCAGAGGAGGGCACATAGCATGTAATACAGAGTTCACAGTGCAGTCTTTGACTCACCCCTCCTTGCTGCTGTCTGGCCTTCAGCTGCCCATCCAGGTCTGGAAACACCACCGCCAGGATCTGGAGCATGTGGGGGTCAGGGTCCGTGTTCCGCCCCTCCTGCGAGGAGGCGACAGCTTCAGCTGGACCCGTGCAATCCTCCGGGTCCAGCCCCGAAGGTCCTCTTCTGGCAGTTGCGGATCCGGCGCTTGTAGACCCCCACGGACCGGACAGCCCGGACGATGTCCTTCCAGATCTCCTGCTTCCGATGGGCATTAACCTGTGAGGATGACAAAGTGAAAAGGCCATTACTACACATGCAACATATCCGTGCATGACACAGTTGTATATACATGTCTCAATCACAGGGGCACATGATGTACACAGGCAGTGCAAAGCTGCCCATGGACAGTTTGACAGAAGTCACTACATGGTATCATTGCATGGGAAGTAAAACCTTGTTCAAATGCACTGTCACTGCACCATACCTGTCCAGTGCATGTCACTACACACTATGGGGGGTGACAACTACTCAGTGAGCCTGCTAGCCAGTGGCGTGCAGACTTTCAGCCTTGCTAGTCAGACAAAATGCACATTCAGAAAGGCAGTGCACAGAACACTCACCTGCTCCCCTGGTGTCCCATACAGCTTGCTGTACTGTGGAAGTAGGCTGTCCAGCAGGGCCTGGTTCTCCTCAAGGCTGAAGGCTGGGGCTCTCTCCACAGTACGTGCCATTGCAGGGTCCAGAGGGGCAGAGACAGCAGCAGTGCAGTGGCAGATGTCGTCCTGGAGCATGTAGTGCAGGCAAGTGAGCTCTCAGGGGAACAGCCAGCAATATATATGTGCTGGAGAGGCAGATACTGTCCCTTGTGTCCAAAGTGATAGGTCCAAGTCGTTTGCATCTTCTGAATCTGGCCAATCCATGGAATAGCAGCACCAATTCACGCCCACAGCATCCTTCAAATCTTCAACTTCATGACATACATGATTTTGCAACATTGTTGTGGGTGACCAACTGAATTTCCAGCAACCGACTCGTTCGAATTTCGAAAACGCGTCCGTTGCCAGGCTAGGCCATTGTCAATGGGTGCGCACCGATCGGTCCATTGCGGTACAACGCGTACAGGGGTACAACGCGTACCCGCACACATTGAATGCAATGGGCCGGCCGGGGGCACCGATCGGTCCATTGCGTTACAACGCATACAGGGGTACAACGCGTACCCGCACACATTGAATGCAATGGGCCGGCCGGGGGCACCGAACGGTCCATTGCGGTACAACGCGTACAGGGGTACAACGCGTACCTGCACACATTGAATGCAATGGGCCGGCCGGGGGCACCGATCGGTCCATTGCGTTTCAACTCATCCCTGTACAAGTGACTGGCATATGTCACCATGCCTGTCTCAGATGGACATATGCCAGCCACAGAATGCTCCCAGGGAGTGAGGGGCACACCTACAACACGACAGCCTGTCCAAACAGTATAATAAGGCATGTAAGGCTGCATTTCCTATTGTGTGTATGTTGGTGTACATGTTGTCCTGTGGGTGTCACCTAGGGGCAGCCACCCCCAGGCTGTGCACGTGTTCATGGGGACAGGATCCTGGGTGTTACGTGTACATGACCACTGTGATGTGCAACTGTTCATATCTGTGCATGTGCCATGGTCACATTTCACGGTGGTGTATGTGTATGTCATGTCACATACCCCGTGAGTCCCATGTGGGACGGTATGTTTGAGCCAGGGTGTCCCAGTGGCACAATAGTGATGGTCCTCCACAGTCTGTGTGCATGTAGTGTTTACAATGTCTCTGATTTCATGTGCACAATGGGAGACAGTCTCCACATCCACGTTGTGTGTGCATGGACTTTGATGTTGTGCGTGTGTGTGTCACAGACGTCCATGTCTGTCCTGCAGTGGCAAGTGGGACCACTACCTGTGGGGGTCATAGTTGTTTTGCTGTGGTGTATACATGATACTCCATGTAATGCCAGTGTCCATGTGGCAATACAGGGTCCCTTGGAATGTACCTGTCGTTGAGCTGTGATGCCTGGGGCACATCTGTCCTCACATGTCACTGTGGGGGTGATTGTGACACGGCAGCAGGAGATGGGAACTGTGACACGGCCTCATGATATCCAATGGGCCAACCTGGGACTTATTGATGCCACTTGTTGAACCGTGATGACAGATGTTGGCCATGTATGTACCATACATGTCCTTACGGAACTGCACACTTCATGTAGTTGTGCCTCATAATGATGTATGTTGGGATATTGAGTGTGTTCAATGCCGCATATATGGGGTGACTGAATATCTTGCTTTCTTCTCCTCTGCACTGCAGGGCTCCTGCTGTCCATCGACCATTCCCAGACCTGGCAACGATGGTGGAACGGGACAGCATCCGACGGTACCGCTTCACCAGGCAGCTGATTGAGGATTTGGCAGTGCAGTTGGCCCCACATTTGCAGCCTGGCCGGCCGTATCCTACAGCGCTGACCCCCAAGGTGAAGGTGATGGCAGCCCTACACTTCTTTGCCACCGGTACCTTCCAACATACTGTGGCGACTGCTGGTGGGATGTCACAGACCATGTTGAGCCGTGTGCTCCGCGATGTTTTGGCGGCAATGTTGCTATTCCTGAACCGGTGCATCTATTTCCCTAGACTGCAACGACTCACTGACGTGAAGAGTGACTTCTATGCCCTGGGGAGGATGCTGCATGTCATTGGCTCCATTGATGGGACACATGTGGCTTTGGTACCACCACAGGCCCAGGAGCAGGCCTACAGGAACCGCAAGCACTACCACTCGGTCAATGCACTGGTGGTGTGTCTTGCAGATATGACCATCACACACGTGTGTGCCCGTTTCCCTGGTTCAGCACACAATGCCTTTGTGATGAGGAGTAGTCGCATCCCCAGGATGATGGCACAGATGCAGAACCAGCGTGCCTGGCTTGTCGGTTTGTACTGACTTTGTGCCATTGTGTGTGATCTGATCTGTAGTATTCCGCCCACTTTTCCAAGTCAGCTAATGTGCACTTGTCTGTCCGTAGGTGACTCGGGATACCCCAACATGCCGTGGTTGCTGACACCCCTCAGGAACCCTGTGACACCAGCCCAGATGCGCTACAATGAGGCACATGGTCGGACCAGGAGAGTGATTGAGCGGACATTTGGTCTCCTGAAGAGCCGCTTCCGCTGCCTGGACAAGACCGGAGGGTCCCTCCCATATGCCCCAGCGAAAGTGTGCAAGATTATCATCGTCTGCTGCATGCTCCACAACCTGGCAGTGCGGAAGGAGTTGCCTCTCATCCAGGATGACAATGACCAACATCCGCCACCTGTGGAGGATCCTGGCCTGGACCACGATGCCAGTGATGATGATGATGAGGGTGATGTCCGCACACAGCTAATCACCAACTTCTTTAGCTGAATGTGAGTATCCTGAGGTGTCATGTCAATGATGTGAGTTGGCATGATATGTGTAGGTGGTGCTCTGGTGCTGTTGGAGTGTGTCCATGGGCTACTTGACTGGATGTGTGTAGCGATGTGTGCTTACAGGTGGTCTGTACTCCCCAACAGTGTTGACATGCTAACTTGGTTCTGGGTGGGTATCTTGTAACATGTATTGTGCATGAGTTTTGCTGTTCTGTCCTGTTCTCCATTGCTTTTGACTGTGTGTCATTTCTGTCCTTCACAGGGTACTTTCAGATTCGTTTGGTCAACTGTGTCCACCGACGACGTGATTGTACTTCCAGGGTGGTAGCTGTTGTGTCCCTACAGGTGATGTGCGCCACACCCATGGACTTCCTTCCTTCTACAGTTGTTGACTGTGTGCCCACTGCCAGGTGGGATTACCTTGCATCTGTAGTGGTTACGACATGTTGCAACTGTGTAATAAACCTGTGTTTCACTTTGTGATGTGCGTTGTCTGTGGTCACACATTTGACTGCCATTTGCTCACTGCACCTGTGGGCTGCTTGACTACAACTGGGAATAGGTGTGGTGTCTGTGCATTGCACCGTCTTCCCTGGCAACATCAGTGTAGGCAATGAGTCAGATGGCCTAGGTGTGTATGTGTTGTGTAGCCCTGGTGGTGTGTCTCCCTAATATGTGTCACGTTGCCTTTACTCACATGCCTGTGTTGTACTTGCTGTTGCAGTTCGCATACACAGTGTAATTTTGCAGTTCATCTTCCCCATAACAGCACCCACATTGGAATCACAACAGAGGCAAGTATGGTGTATTAGTGTGTTTATTGTGATACATTTGTGTGAATAGTGCATAGGATGGGTAGTGCTGTACATATATCTTGCAATCAGAAGTTCCTAGGTGAATTGAAAGTCCTGGTAGACAAAATCCCCGGTATCGGGGCCACAGTTGTCTGAGACATTGGTCCAACTTGTACTCCCCATGCAATGTGTGGGAGTTGTGTTGCCGTCAACAGGGTGAACAGTCTGTGCACAAAGGTGAACATCCAGAACAGGTTCAGGCTTCCTGGGAGTTGCGCTTGGCCATCGGCCTCTCACTTGCCCCTCCTCGGACGACCCCTCTTCTTTGGGGGGGCCCCTCAAGTACAGGCTGCTGCGGTGCAGGGGACTCTCCGCCAGAGTCATCCTCCCTCCCTGTGGCAGTTGCAGTTTGTTCAGCACCAGATGTTGTTGGCACACAGGGAGGTGTGGACTGGTTGCTGTTCATCTGGCGGAGGCATTGTAAAATGTCCCTGTGCACCGCCGTCATCTCATGCAGTGCGTCCCACTTGGACTCCACGCGGGACATGTGTGAGTCCACGCGGGACATGTGTGCGTCCAAGCGGGCATGATGGGCAGCCTGCTGCTGTTTCATGTCTCTGAGGAGCCCCACTACCTGGCTGAGATCTCCGGTGCTGGACTGGTACGCATCAGCTATGCGTACCAGTTGTGGGTCATCATGCACACCAGCAACCTCTGCAAGCAGCGACCTCTGTCTCCCACCCCTCCCACCACCCCTGCCGACATGTGCAGTGCGTGCAGTGGCACGCACAGATGACCCTGGTCCACCTTGGGGGTTGGTGGTGGTGGTGGTGTCCATGGCCCCACGTTGGTCCAGGGTCCCTGTGCTGGTGTTGCTCCTTGTTCTGTCCATGTCGGCAGGGATGGTATTTGTGGTGACAGTCGTTGGAGGGGTGGGTGCAGGGGTGCAGCTGGTGGTCCTGCTGGTGCTGCAGCTGGTGGTCGTGCTGGTGCTGCAGCTGGTGGTCCTGCTGGTGCTGCATGTAGACTTGCACCGGATGTGCCAGGTTGGTCTTCTTCGTCCGAGGAGGGCAGAGGTTGTACGACACCAGTGAGCTCCGCATCCTCTTGAGCCTGGGACTGGGACTCCTCAGCGTCTGCTGCTGTGTCCCCATCATCACCTGTTTTTGGGAGACACACACAATGTATGTTATGTTTCTGCAGGCATCAATGGTTGACACACCTGACAGTTGTGACTGTGCCTCTGGGTGCGGGCCTGTACATTGCATTGTCCTAAGTCGTCACAGTCAGGGGTTGATATTGGTGTGGCACATTGTCCTGCATTATTTGGGCATTACTATGTATTTGTTGGGGTGTGAACATGGTCTGCATTGGTTGTATTTGGTTGACAGCCGGCCCTCCTTCCCACCCAGCCAGTCAGTTATCCCACCATGGACTGTGCTTGCATTGCAGGGAGTGGAAGTTGTCTCTCAGGATGTCAGTCAGTGGTGTCCTGATGTTTGTTGGTGCACAGTTGCCAGCAGGGCCTTGTGCTCCCCACAGCAGTAGCCAGTGTCAGCAATCTTGTGAGTCCTTCTCCACTCCCTGTGATGTGAGCATGGTTCAGGGTGGTGTTGATGGGACAGTTGTGGAGGTGAGCTATGTCTGTGACTGTGACTCCCATCATGCTATTGCCTCCACCCCACTTCCCGGCATTCCCATACTTACTTGCTTTTGTGGGGAGTTCAGTGTGTGTGGGTGTGAGGGCAATGGCAAGATGGCTGACAGTGGTGTCCTGCTGTTGGTTGGTGTGCAGTTCCCAGCATGCCCTTGTGCTCCCCACAGCAGTAGCCAGTGTCAGCCATCTTGTGTGTCCTTCTCCACTCCCTGTGATGTGAGCATGGTTCAGGGTGGTGTTGATGGGCCAGTTGTGAGGCTGAGCAATATCTGTGCCTACTACTCCCATCATGCTATTGCCTCCACCCCCTTCCCAGCTTGCCCATGCTTCCTTCCTTTTGACTCTGCTTCCCTGTGGGGTGGGCTGCCTGTGCTGACAGGATGGCTGGGAGTGTTGTCCTGGCAGTTGTTTGGCTAAAAGTCCCAAGAGTGTCCCTGTGCTTCACACAACATAACCCAGGGTGGTGGTTCTTTGTGGGATCTTGAGTTAGGATGTGAGGCTTTGCATTCTCCCAGGTGGGTTCTGTGGAGTTTGTGTGTGTGAGGGGAGGTGCTTGTGACTATGGTCAGTGCTGCAAGTCCTCCTTCCCACCCAGCCAGCCAGATATCCCACCATGGAACGTGCTTCCATTGCAGGGAGTGGAAGTTGTCTCTCAGGATGTCAGTCAGTGGTGTCCTGCTGTTTGTTGGTGCACAGTTGCCAGCAGGGCCTTGTGCTCCCCACAGCAGTAGCCAATGTCAGCCATCTTGTGAGTCCTTTTCCACTCCCTGTGATGTGCGCATGGTTCATGGTGGTGTTGATGGGACAGTTGTGGGGGGGCAATGTGTGTGACTACGACTCCCATGATGCTATTGGCTACACTGACTTGCCCAGCATACACAGAATTCCTTCCTTTCAGTGGTCTTCACTGTGTGTTGGTGTTGTAGTGGTGGCTACATGTCTGGATGTGTTTGTTAGTTCTATTTGTGCCACTGCCTAGCTGTAGTTGTGTTTGTACATGTGATGGCACGGTTAAATGTAACTTTGAGATGGCATGTGTTGTGTTTATCTGACTGACATACACATTTTGGGATGATTCTGTTCTGGTTGCTGTGTAATTGCTATGAGTGCATGGTTTGACTCTCCCCTTGACAGTGATGTGTGTGTGTGTATTGTGGCAGAATATTGTGTACATTTGTTGTGTACTCACCAGGCTCTGGGATGTTCTCTAGTCCATATACTCTCACTGGCGGAAGGATGGCCCGCACCTTCTCCTCCCAGGGCCTGAGGTATACTGGCTTGGCAGGAGGGCCACTGCCGGTGTATTGGCTCAGGAGGTAGTCTTTCTTGAGCAGCTCCGGGACCCTCCTGCGCACGTCATACCACCTGTTCTGGATGTCGGTCTTTGTGCGCAGACATGGTGATTGTGCGTTCACCCTGTTGATGATCCTCTCCCACATCTTGGTTTTCTGGGAGATGGGGGTCTGTTGGACCAGTGTGCCAAACAGCTGTGGCTCTACCCTGAGGATCTCGTCTACCAGGACTTCCAATTCACAATCTAGGAACTTGTGATTCTTCTTGGGGGGCATGGTGATGGGTGGTGATGGTGAGTGATGTGTGTGTTGGTGTGCAGGTGAGGGTGTGTGGGTGTGTGTTTTGCTGGGTGTATGTGAGGTAGGTATTTGTTGGTGTGCTGATGGTGTGTGGCTTGTGTGAGGGATGAGATGTGGGTGTGTGGTTGCTGTCTGTTGGGTGCTGGCAGTAGAATGGCATTTGCAAAGGATCATGGTTGGGATTTGTGTCCTATATATGGGTGGAGTTGTGGGTGTGTCTTTGTTCTCTGTCCCCACCCCCAGTATTTATTGGCTTTGTAATTGCTTGTTTGGCCTTTTTTTGTGTAATTTTTCCTTTGTACTGTCTGTGCATGTTGGAAACGTTCTTGTGACCGAGTCGGACCCTGCATTTGTCTCGTACGGTGTTCTCCGTTTCGTTCACGCTGTGTTTGTGCAGTTTTCTATGCTGCGTACGCGTCGGTCGCGGTGTTTTGTGTTACTTCGGCTCGGTTTTGTATGCGTGTCGGTCGTACGGCTTGTCCTCCGTACGACTCGGTCGTGGTTTTCGCGCCTTGCATCGTACTTAGCGGTTTGGAGTTCGCGTGTACGTTTCGGTTGGATTTGTTCCGGGTGCGTGTCGGTCGGTTCAATTCGCGTGTTTTTCCGGCCGGATTGCTGTTTTCCGTGCGGCTCGGTCGTTCGGCTTGGGTTCGGTACGTGTCGGTCGGATTTTGCACGCCTTGCATCGTACTTGGCGAGTCGGGCGCCACAGGTACGTGTCGGTCGGAATAAATTCCGGCTCCGAGTCGGTCGGTGCTTTTTCCGGCCCGAATCGGAATCGACCCCTATATATTTCTTCAACCAGAATGGTCTGTCGAACATAATTAATTGTATGTTACTTTTGCAAATCTGCCATTCGAGCAAACAAATTCAGATTAAAACATTGTCAACTATTGCCATTTCTTTCCTACTTAATTTCATCAACCATGAATGCTCTACTTAAATGGACTCTTGTTGAATTTAGAATTTTGTCTATATATATATTTTTTGGGCTCGCCCATGGGTTACACAACTTCTTTCACCACAAACTGCAAGTAGATAGAAACCACAACAAAAGGAGAAATATCGACTACCACTTGAAAAAATGTATAAACTGTGGTAAAAAATATTTTTACCAATCCTGCTTATTTCTGCATGCTGTGAAGATGATGCTCCGAGCACAGCAAACCTTTTGTTTATGCCTTTTTTTAGAAACAAAACGGGCTTTCTTGCATAACATCTTTTTACACTTTTTCCAAAAAACACCAGTGCCCAGATTTATCAAAGGATTGGAATGTCCTTGTGTCACACAGAGTGATGCAAGGGCAACACAATCCTTAAATTAAAATTACCAAGGATGGCTTGGTAATTCTGGAGTAGCGCAAGTGGCTGCCTTGCCTTACTCTGCGCCGGGAAAGCATTACATGGATGGAGAGTGGGCGTTCCCACGTATCCACCCTGGAATTTTGGCGTATTCCCAGATTTACCAAGACAAGTAAACCTGGGAATGCATAACAATTCTATGCCTCCCCGATAGAGGTGCAACAAGGCGAAATATCTTTATTCCTCCTTGTTATTTCCCCTTTTTAAGGATTGTTTTTAAGCAGGCAGGTATCCTTTCCTGCACAAAAACAATCCTGCCTGCAATGCAGGCACCCTTGCACCATAAAGCAACACATAGGCAGTACAGAGCGCACCAGCGTAGTGAGAGAGCGGGAATTTGCCATATAAGACTAAATAAGGTGCATTCCAGCCCTCTCCATTTGATACAGCACAACAAGCTGTCTTGCTGTGCTGCGATGCGTCAAATCTTGAAAAATCTGGCCCCAACATATTGCTATATTTTGGCTATTTTCTAGGTTTCCTCCACGGGAATCCATAAAATCTGGTCCCAACATATTGCTATATTTTGGCTATTTTCTAGGTTCCCTCTACGGGAATCCAGAAATCTGAGTACCTTTAGAATACCCAAAATGTGGGGAAAAAAGGACACAAATTTGGCCTGGATATGCTTTGTGGAAAAAACGTTAAGCGTGACCTGCTCCAAACATCCAAAAAGGCCTCACCTTTAATTGGAGTAGGGGGTATTTAAGCCTCACCAGCTAAGGGCTACAGGAACAGTTAGGAAGGAGTAACTACAGAGGAATAATGCAAGCAGATTAAACAGACAATAAAAGTAGAATCAATGGTAAACTTTATTCGATCTATCGAGATAGACCATAAAAGTACAGAAAGATAAAAATTACAATACAATACAGGATGATAAAAGTGATTTCCGTTATGTTAAAAAAGATGAGGAAAGTATGTACAGCTCCAATTGAAAATAAAGAAAATGGAAGCAAATAAAGATAACAGTTAGCAATCTACTATCCATTTCGTACTACCCAAATTCCACTTTAAATCATCATTTAAAAGTAAATAAAACACTTAATATACCTATAGCAATACTGCTCTTCAACACTGGCCCAATTAGATACCATTGTAAAAAACAATCCATGTCATAGTCCAGGGCAAACAAGTAAAATGGTCACAGCCTGAATTTGAGGACACTGATGGATAGGCTAATCACGGCTTGATCTGAGCCTCAAGAAGCTAAGGACATATAACCAGGAGTTACTAGTAGGCATTTGGAAAAAGATAAAAGCTGGTCTGACCTGTCTAAAATTGCACTTCTTTAAAACGGGGATAAGATAAGATTTTCTAGGAAACTCGTAAAAACTACAGAACATTAAAAATGCATCATTTCCTGTGGAGACTTTCTGTCACAGCCACAAGGGGGAAGACTCGGGCCCCTATGTGCCCCACCCGGGTGGGCCAGGAGATAATGAAAAAGATCCATACGGAACCTAATCAGTAAAAATCTGTCGTCCGAGCTTATCAGCCATAGGAGATAGGGCTTGGTGGATGGAACAGTTTTCAATGGGAAATACACACGCACACTAGGCTTCTTCAGCTCCTCTTCTACCCTATCCATCTGACGCCTTTTTAAAAAGTTCTCCTTCACGCAACTCTGGTCTCCCCTACACATATTCTCTGGATTGGTGAATAAATCGACCCTTCCCAGATCCGCAAAACAGTCCCTCACATACTTAAACCAAGGAATACGGTGATGGTAGTCCAAGGATAGGCAATCAGTTAAAATATCCTTACTTAAGGCGATCCCCTTACTAAGCCACAAGTTCATCCACATTGATAAGGGCCGGTAAGTCAATAGATCAGAGAGAAAAGCCATCCCCAGTTCTTCGTGGACTATGATAGAGGGAATACACTGCGGTAGGCATAAAAGACGTTTTAAAAAGGTGTTTTCAACAACCTGGAGTTCCTCATGCTCCATTTGTCTCCAGATCCCACTGCCATAGGACACTTTGGAGATGCACTCGGCCTTATAAATCTTTAAGAGGGCCCGATAGGTCTATTGCCCAGCCTGGATTCAAAGTTAAAAATGGCAAAGTTGATCCTGACAAAGTCTCCTTTTTTCCTGCTAATAAGGGGACGCCAAGTCATGGAGGCGTCAAGGATTACTCCCAGATGTGAAAAACGTCCGTCTTGGGGACCGGCGACGAGCCCACCACGAAGTAGTAGGGTTTAGTGGGGCGTAAACCTACTTGCAATACAAATGATTTGTTGTTATTTACTCGCAAATCCAGGTCTTCCATAAACTGGACAAATAAGTTCAATAGTGTTTGCAAGCCCCTAGCTGTCCTGGCCATAAGAACAGTGTCGTCGGCATACAATAGTACTGGAAGACTCCGCCGACCGACTTGTGGACAATCAGATGTCAACTGCACTAAAGTTTGCTCCAAGTATTAATATACAGATTGAAAAGGAAAGTGGCCAAGATGCACCCCTGTCGAACCCCTCTCTCTATTGTAAACTGTCGGGTGAGTCTCTGATCCTTCGTGTATCGGACCGCCGCCTTAGTGTCTCTGTGTAAGTCCCTCAGAAAACATACGATGGCTGGACTAACACCTAGGGACAACATGATCTGCCAGAGCTTCGATCTGTTAACTTGATCGAAAGCCGAGGACAGATCCATAAAGGCTAAATAAACAGTGCCAGGGAGCGCAACGGTTTACTTAGTGAGTACCAGGTACAGGTTTAAAATTTGACCCACTGTGGATCGACCCGAACGAAAACCATACTGGGCGTCAGACATGATATTATTGTCCTCTGCCCAAATAGAGAGCCTATTGAGGACGATGCTGCTTACCACCTTTACCACTGAGTCAAGTAGGGAGATGGGCCTATGGCAATGGGTATTATCCCGGTCTCCCTTTTTGAAGACCGGTACAATTGTAGAAAAGGCCCAAGAGGCCGGACACAACTGCGGCATTCGTAACCGCAGTAAGGGTAGGAGCCCAAATGTCCATATTTGAGATATAAAGGTCCAGAGGTATCCCGTCAGGCCCTGGTGCCTTCTTCTTTGTTAACCCTGCTATACCTTCCCTAACTTCCTCCAGTGTAAAAGTCATATGGGGAATCCCCTCGCCTAAACACAAATCTACCTTCGAGGCAGAAGAGGACAAGAACATGTCCTCAAAGTGCCTTACCCAATCGTCTTCTGTAATGTGCGAATCCAAGAGGTTGGTTGCATCTCCTGCCAAGAAGGGATTGTTGACTATGCTCCAGAACTTAGAAAGTAGAATCATCCACAGCTCGCTCTTATGCAACTGCTGAAGTTGAAAGGTTAAACATCCTGAGTTTACTGACAGCCCTTACAAAAGATATTGTGAGCATGCTGTAAGGCTAGCATGTTTTTATAAAGCTCACTGTGTCGTAACACTCACTTTTTAAGGAATCTATTTCAGGATCAATCATATATGGAAATCTAGGCATCAAAAGTTTGCACAGACTCAAGTTGCACCTGCACAGCTGAGAATTCACTGCAATATTGTGCAATTACATCAAAGGCATTACATTAAAACTAGTTATCAAATATGGTAAGTATAAAGGGAGGAGACAGACTTAAGATTAATGTTAAGCTTACATTTAACAGTAGAATAAGGTCAACCTCCAGGCATAGTATAAGGTAGTAAGACTTAGGGGTTGGTTTAGTGATAGGGTATTTTTTAAAGTTGGTTCAGTGATGTTTTTAGGGCTGGGGTGACTGTTAGGGTGCAGGTAGGGTCATCCTCACATGTACGCTTTGCAATAAAGCTAAGGTTAGGGTAAGGTTTACAGTTAGATTTATCGTACGGGCATGGTTAGGTTTTAGAATTAGATCTCTTACCCATGTACTACTTAACTTATTTGACGTAGTGACATTCTCAGTAGCTGTAATTTGAGTGTAGGGGTTATATGTAGTAGTTTCACAAAGCAGTGGTATTCTATGTAGTTATTTTAAATCATAAATGATTACATTACGTTTTTGGTAACTTTGTGCCAACTGGTACCTCCAGGATTGTGCCTCGGAGGAATGTCAGTTAAAAATGATTTAGCTAACACAACTATAGTCAGTTAAAACAGTCATTTTTTAATGCTAGATTACATATAACAAAACGTAGCTATGTAACAGGTAAAACATGTATCAATAAGGATGTAACAATATAAAAGTGGCGACTTATTGAGAGGAAATGTAAAGAAAAGCTTAACCATTTTGAAAATAAATATTAGTTTAAACAATTAAGACACTGACAACCTTACATGGTTGACTCTCACATGAAAGGTTTTGATAAACTGCATAATCAGATAATATCTCTATGTCTTCTGCAGGGATCTTCTCTGATTGCATGTACACAACTGTGGTGCTAATATACACTTGCTTTTTAATCGGTCAGTGAAAATGGAGACCCCATACTCTCCAAATACTAGCACACCTAAAATAGATGCAGGCGTTTCAAACACCTCTGCCGTGGTGATTTAGGGATGTTTCTGAAGCGTTAAAATCCAGTGAATTTTCTAAATGTTAAGGATTTGAAATTCTAAAACCCAGCTTTAAGAAGTAACATTAAAGAGGGCGTGGACTGCAAAAAGGGTGATGTGACCATGGCAATCTTTATTATCATTGCTGGCAGCCAACTGTCCAGTACGCAAGACCGACAGCTCACAGCAGTGTGTGCTCCTGGCAGGAGTTCCCTGTCGCAAGCACAAACTTCACTCACTATAGGCAGATTTGGATCAATCCTAAAGTGGTTAGCCAAATGCAAGTGGGTTCTTCACACTTTCACCACCAGCACTGTGACAAGTTTTGAAATGTCAGCGCCGACGAGGGCTGGACAAAAAACACTGAGTATTAAAAAAGCCTATTGCTGCACTTATTCCTGCCGGTTTCCCGAGGACAAGACTCCCAGAGGCCAGCTGAAAAATGGAGGGAGAGTATGTTTGCGCCACAATCAACGACAGACTCAAGGCCACATTCCACAGACAGGACACTACACAGCACCCTTCAATTGAGCAAGCAAAGGATTTCACTGCAAAGAACTGGGCAGACGTGATGCTTGTGGTTAAAGATGAATTTGCGTTTTAAATCCAGACCACTTGTGTGTTGTATTCGATTCTATTTGTTTTAGCATCTGCTGTTAGTGGACTTTGTAAATTTGTGAACAAATCTGAAGATCTGAGTGCCTTTGGGTAAATAAACAATATTTACAACCACTTCAATATGATCAGAGAGAAAGAACGAATTTGACCAATGATCATAACCGATATAGGGCCACATGTATCAAATAAGCATTTTGCCATTACCAAATAGCGATTTTTACCGAATCACTATTTGGTAATCGCAAAATGCTATGTATGTAAGGAATCGCCAAAGATTTTTCGATTCCTTAATATTACCTAATAGCGATTGGGTAAATAGCAAATCACTATTAGGTAATATTACTCCATTCGTTCCTATGCTACTTTGCAATTACCCAATTGGTAATAGCAAATTAGGTAATGCAAAGCCAAGGGTGCCCGGAGGCCTAAGGCCCCCCTGAAGCACCCCCAAAAATATAAATGTGCACATGATAAGTGCACACATGCCCTTGGGGCATGTGTCCGCTACATGGCACTTTGAAAAATGCAGCTTTGTGCATTTTTTAAAGTTTGCACATGGTTACCATCAACTTGAAGTCGATGGTAATTGCATTTTCCTAAATGCACTGTTTACATTTGGAAAATGCTTCATACATGTGCTGAGGTAATCACAATTTGTGATTCCCTATTTGTAGTCGCAATTTTAGGTAGTTGCAATTTTTGCCATTACCTAAAATTGCGACTACAAAGACTTTCACACATCATGAAAGGCTAGTTTGCATACGCAAACGGACGATTTTACCGAATCGCACCGTTTGCGAATGCAAAAAAGTTTCATACATGTGGCCCCTAATTCCTTTTCAGAGACTGTACAAGTAAAGGAAGTGTTGTAATCTATGTTGAGGCTCGTGGGGTCTTGCATTGCGTGTGCCCCTGAGTATTCTATAGCCTTTATGACAGGCCTCAGTGCAGCGTCCTGACACTGGCAGTTGTTTGCTGCTTGGTGCATGGAGCACCGTGTCGAGAGCCGTTCCCGCATTGATCTTCAATAAAAGTACTTGGTTTAACTCTTATCCAGTGTGAAGGATAATCCAAAATCCTCTGGATTGGGGGAAGATGGTGACGGTAGAGTGCGTGTTCGTGAAAGTGGAGCTTCTAGCGTGCATAGGCGTAGTGCAAGTAGGATTCCCAGGCCAAGAAGACAACCGGCTTAATTATTAGATTATATCCAATAATTCAGCATGTTATGTGCATGATTAGGGAATGTTTTTTTATGTTGTTTTTTTTTGTAGTACATATTATTTGGTTTTAGGTAACTTTCTTAGGCACTTAACCTCAGAATCCATTGTGTTACACCTCGTCAGTATATGAAACATTAATAAGGCTAGTGTTTTGCAATGTAACCCTGGTTATTGCTTAATCTGTAAAGGGAGGGGATGTGCTGTAATCTATGTTGGGGCTCGTGGGGCCCTGCCTCGCGTGTGCCCCGAGTATTCTATAGTCTTTATGACGGGCCTCGGTGCGGCGTTCTGGCACTGGCAGTTGTTTGCTGCTTGGTGCATGGAGCACCGTGTCGAGAGCCGTTCCTGCATTGATCTTCAATAAAAGTACTTGGTTTAACTCTTATCCAGTGTGAAGGATAATACTACAATTTTGGCGACGAGCTACCAAGCGGCAGAACATCGAGCTCTCACCTCAGGCAGTGTAAAGCGAATCCACAACGGCCGACGACACAGCACCTCGCTTTCAGCACCAATGACAACTTTAGGTCAGGCTGGCTGTTTGTGTCTAGTTGTGCGACTGTGACAGCCTTGCTTTTCAGTTCAGTATGACTGTGGAATTGAAGGCCGCATACTACTTTGCCTGACTGCTGCGTCATATGGCCAGGCAAGTGACGCTATCACGGAAGCAACGGAGGTGCAGCATTCTGGATGGTTGCTATGATACACTGGTAAAGCTCTGTCCTCCACAAGCCTTTGTGACGTGGTTTCCAGAGCAACGGAGACTGCCATCAGGCTAGAGTGAAAGGCAGTTGCTAGGATACATTAGCCAAGTTTTATTTGCTACAAGCCTTTGTAACAACGTTCTCATCACTCTGCAAACTGCTGTTTCTGTACTGTCCCTAGTTACGTGTGTAACCAGGCAACACTCAGTACGTCTTTTAAAGATGCCTGTCTCTGTTTCGGTGACAGGCACACCGCATTCAAGGATTTGTACCAATCTTGGTTTTGAAAGCCTTGTGGAGAGGGACATACCAGCGAACTCCAAGGTGTTAGCACTGTCTTTCAAAGACGCCGGTCTTTGTTTCGTTAACAGGCACACCGCATTCAAGGATTAGTACTTATTTGTACATATCTTGGATTGAATTACACTACATTTTTTCTCATTTAATACAATAATTTATTCAGGTAGTGTCTACATCCAGTGACAGGCACACTCTTCACAAAGAGGTGTGATGCAAAGCGCTGTTTTGTGATTGATCATCCTGCAGCAAGTACGGAAGTTACGGCCATTAATCCACCTCCAGTTTTCCTTTCTCAACCTTGTGTTCCATCACTAGAATAGGAGGAATGGATAAATATTTTTTAACAATTATCTCGAAGCATTAGATGGCCTAGAATTTAGAGCTGGCACAAAAAAAGCAATAAGTTTTAATGCATTAGGAAAGGAAGGTCAGCCTGTGTTTAAGTATTTACCTAAAGCAGTTAATCAGGCAGGACACTCCATTGAAGTTGTGTACATTGAAGCACACAAGAGGTTGGAAACTAGGTTTGCAAGGAGTGCTAATGTGGTGATGTGAAGGCAAACATTTTATACTCAACCCCAACGTGTGGGTGAATCAGTAGATAAGTTCATTATACGTTTGAGGAAGTTATCAGCGATGGCTGATGAGATGATCAGAGACCAACTCATTGTGCAATGTTGAAGTAAGAAGATGCAAGAGAGGTTGTGGGCAGCTAAAGATCCCTCATTAAAAGATGCTATTGAAATAGCAAAGGTGGTTGAGGAATCTGAATATTGTATGAAGGAAATGGAACAGAGAGAAGTCAAGGAGGCTGGATCAGTATAGATTGTGGAGAGTGACATAGCAGCAACCTCCAAGGTGTCAGCAAAGTTGAGTGGTAGACAGATGAGTGGAATTAAAGGGGCTACCAAGAACTGTAGCAGGTGTGGTAGTATTTACCACTCTTCTGAAGCTAGAAATTGCTATGCGATAGGGAAGGAATGTACAAAGTGCGGACGCATGGGGCACTTCGCGAGAATGTGTAGGATTAGAGACAATGTAATAGGGAAAGTAGCAGTTGTGAGAGAGGATACAGACGATTTCTCTGACTCTGCGTTGTGTGACAGAGTACTGTGTGTTAATGAGGATCAGAGCGTGGATGTTGGTTCGGCCAGACACAATAGGCCTAAAGTGGAATTTACCAACAAAAATAGAGTAGAATTGATAGTGGATTCTGGCTCGTTCTACACGTTAATTCCCAAGAGCATATAACTCAAAGAATGGCCAAGCGTGTGTTTGTTACCAAAAGTTATTAATCCTGTTGGTTACCAGGGTGAGCAGATCGGCATCATTAGTTATATGGAAACTGAAATTTTGTTAAAAAATAGGTGTGTTAAAGAGAAAGTGTATGTGACGGAGTCAGGACCACTCATACTTGGCTGGTGCCACCAGTATGATTTGCATATAATTATAAATCCACGCGCGCCAAATCAAGTTATGGTGGTGGAAGTCACAACTTTGAAAGACATATTACATGGCGTAAACAAAGTTCTTAGGAAAGGCATGGGAGAATGGCAAGGCTCCTTGCATGAGATCAAATTAAAGCCTAATGCCGTTCCTGTTCATCACAAAGTCAGAAAGGTGCCTATTTGAGTAAGAGAATAAGTCAAAGAATTGTTGAAGGAAATGTTAGAGAGTGGAGTGATTGAGCCCGTTGAAGCTTCAAGTTCGGTATCTCCAGTCGTCATCACTTAAAAAAGATGGGAAACTATGAATTTGCGTTGACTTGAAAGGTTTAAATCAGAACATTATCACAGACAACTTCCCACTTCCTAAGATCAATGAGTTGATACTCTTGCTTAAAGGGGGAAAATATTTTTCCAAGCTGGACCCTAAACATGCATATTACCAGAAACAACTTCATCACCAAAGAAGGGACTTTCCAGTTTACTAGGATGCCGTTTGGGCTATCTTCCGCAGCAAGTGTCTTCCAGAGGATGATGAATGTAATTTTTAAGGGATTGGACAATGTCACCTTCTTCTAAGACGATATACTTGTGTTTGGTTATACTGTCGATAATCATAATTTTACTCTGAAGTTGGCACTGGATCGCCTGGCAGAGTCCGGGATGACATTAAGGCGGGAAAAATGAGAATTTTTTGTGGAAGAGATTGAATATCTTGGACATACGCTATCTGCCGATGGTGTGAGGACTAAAAGTGACTTTGTATCTTCCATCAGGTCTGCGCCATTGCCTAGGGATAAAGAATAGTTACGCTCATTCCTAGGGTTGGGTATAGGAGCTGCTCTTTCTCAGATGCATGGTATGGTTGAGAAAACGGTTGCGTTTGCATCACGCACCTTAACTGATACTGAGCGCCATTATGCAGTTTTAGAGAGAGAGGCATTGGCTGCAGAATGGGGCTTAAAATACTTCCGTGCCTATGTGTGCGGCAGCCATGTTATTTTGCAAACAGATCACATGCCACTTTTGACGGTTTCGCTTCCTGGTGGTACGGGCAAAGAGTCAGCTAGGTTGGCCAGGCTGGCCTCACGTCTACAAAAGTACGACTATTGAAATTGAGTATATTCCTGATTGGAAAAATGTTCAAGCTGACTGCCTCTCACGGTTGTCACTTGATTAGAAAACGGTGGATGAGGAAGCAATTGTGTGTAAAGAAAGTGAAGGAGCTGTGGCGAGTATTGAGGAGGTTATTAATTGTTGCAGTGGAGTGGTGAGTGAATTGGAGTGGGTGGAAGCCATGGAAAGCAATGAGGTACTGATGGAAGTGAAATGCATGATTAAGAATGGAAATAGAAGGGAAAGTGCCCTTTCTCTTCCTGTACGAACTCATAGCAAGGTGTTGGATGAGCTTTCTGTGAACGAGGATACCATAGTTATGAGAGGTGACAAGTTGATTACCACTTTGGGAGAGCGCAAAAGGTTGTTTGACTTAGCCCATGAGGGGCATTTGGGACAGACCATCACCAAGAAACTGGTAAGGAATGAGTTTTGGTGGCCTGCCATGGATGGAGACATTATTGATTGGGTAGAAAGGTGTGTTGAGTGTATGGAGATCGAAAAAAGGTTAAAGTTGGGAGCAAGCTCTGGAGGGGTTAGTATCACAGATCCTGGGTGTGTGTGGCACAGCATGTGCTTAGACTTCACTGGTCCCATGGGTGGCCTGGGGCATGGTAAAAGATTTTGTATGGTTATGGTTGACGTGTATTCAAGATGGCTTGTAGTAACATTTTTGTGGGAAATTACCACACGGGCAACCATTGATGTTCTCAGGAAAGTCTTTAGGAAAGAAGGGCTCCCAGCACAACTCATCATGGACAATGGGACATAACTCACCTCGAGGGAGATGGAGGATTTCTTGCAATCATGTGGTGTGAGACATTCTTGTACGTACCATAATAATCCTCGTGCCAATGGGATGGTGGAAAGGGCCAACCGCCTGTTAAAGGGAGCCTTGCAAATGGCGGTGACTTATCGCTTGGATGCAAAGAGTATGATCCTTGATTTGGTGTGTGCGTACCGCACTACAGAGAATTCTCCCACTGGTAAAACTCCTTTTTGTGTGATGCGTGGGAGGAAGCCGGGTTCGAAGCTTTGACCCACCTTGGATGTGTGATATTGTTGAGGGGAAGAACAACACAGTTAATAGAAGTTTGGATTTCAAGAGCTTTGTGAGATCTGGTGTGAAATCCAAAACATTTAGGGTTAGTCACACCAGACGGGAAGATACGGGTGATGTGAGGATTGCTGCAGGTGATTGGGTAAAGATAAAGTTGAGATGAGGAAAAAGAGGTTTTGACAGTTTTTTGGGGCCTTTTAAAGTAAAAAATTCACCAAGGTGGCATGTTGTGCTGTATAATGGTGAATGCTGGAATTTGAGAAGAGTGGCTCAAGCATGGTGGGCAAAGGGGTGGAGAAGATGGTGGAAACAATGACGGTTGCAGTGGGTTCACGTTTATGTTGGATGAAGCCGTACAATGAGGGTGTGAACGTGAGGTATCCTCTGGATTGGGGGATGATGGTGATGGTAGCATGCGTGTTCGTGAAAGTGGGGCTTCTAGCGTGCGTAGGCGTAGTGCATGTAGGATTCCCAGGCCAAGAAAACAAGAGGCTTAATTATTAGATTATATCCAATAATTCAGCATGTTATGTGCATGATTAGGGTAGGAATGTTTTTTTATGTTTTTTTTTTTTTTAATACATATTTGTTTTTAGGTACTTTCTTAGGCACTTAACCTCAGAATCCATTGTGTTACACCTTGTCAGTATATGAAACGTTAATGCTATAGTGTTTTGCAATGTAACCCTGGTTATTGCTTAATCTGTAAAGGGAGGGGATGTGCTGTAATCTATGTTGGGGCTCGTGGGGCCCTGCCTCGCGTGTGCCCCCGAGTATTCTATAGCCTTTATGACGGGCCTCGGTGCGGCGTTCTGGCACTGGCAGTTGTTTGCTGCTTGGTGCAGGGAGCACCACCTCAAGAGCTGTTCCCGCACTGATCTTCAATAAAAGTACTTGGTTTAACTCTTATCCAGTGTGAAGGATACTACAAAGTAAGCTTCAATACTCCCCATATAATTGTGTCCCTTGACCCTTGTCATAGGTCTCTGCATCAACTAATTCATGTTGAATGAACAATGGTAGAGAAATGCACTCAGTCCGTGAACTGGAATCCTTCTGCATGCTGGCGATTCAATGTCATTTCCTTTATGGAATGTGTGCATTCAAGGTAAGCTCTTGGTGCACATTGTGCATGTGATATAAATAATGATGGTCTCTTAGTATGTCTGACTGTACATGTCTAAGAATGGTTACTGGGCATCTCAGCGGGCATCATCACCTCGTTTCCATAAAACGATACGTCACTTTAAGTTCTTCTGCCACTATTTTTAATTATCAATTTCATTTCTCAGAAATAATTATTCTAAAATGTCTGGTCTCATGTAAGGAAAATCATCACTTGCATGTTTCGTAGATCAGATTGTCGTTACTCATTATTTTAGAAAACACGGCATCATAAGTGCTTGGCCATTCATTGGGTAGCTATGTTAGGTATACAGCACTTGGAAACGTAGGGTTCGGCACTTTATTCAGCATAGCAGTGTGTAGAAACTGTGCTCTTAATGGTTTAGTCAACTGAGGCTTAGAAATCTTTATGGTATAACTAAATGAAGTACTTTAATCGCAAGTTACATTAATATTACCACAATCCCTTGCTTGGTTTATGAACGCTACGTTAAACTCTACCTTCTATATTTTGGGTGAAAAGCAATCAGAGAATATGCAAAGAGCAGCTTTAACATTCAGCATATGCACAAGAAACGGTAAACAAAGAAAAAGATGGTATAATTAAGTCTCCAGACCAAAATTATGAAATTAAGGCACTAACTGGTAATACTTTGGCACAACCACTGATACAGCTGGCCATTTAAACATTATCTCATTGTTAAATATGGGTTCAATGATTATTGTCAATGTCAAATGTACACTTGATAAAATCTAGTTTTCACTGCTGAGATGTCAGAAAAGTGACACACCAAATTTTTCACTGCTGTGATTACATACCAGTGCCAAAGTAAACCCACTATCCCTGCCCTGCTTTTTAAAAGCAAAGAAGGCTTCGCCAGTCCTCCAATAAAAGGGCACACACCCCTTAAAGAAAATACACATTTTCCACATCGGACCAGACATAACAGCAAGTAAATATCATGCTCTTATTATCAAAGAAACACAAAGACATTTCCATTGTCAAACAGCAATTGTACACTGCAAAGAAAGTAAATAAAAATAATTATGAACAACGTTAACAAAAAATACTGAAGTCTTAACACATTTGAAAGGTTGGAATTTCTAGAAATGAAAATAAAAACAGCTCACTCTATTAGAAGCTTTACCAACATCTACTACTGACCACATATGGGACTGAAACAAAAAGTGGAATTCTAGAGAAGTTCCATTCAGCAAGGTAAACATTTTCCCTCCAACGGTCCTGCAAGAAATCATAGATAAATCAATCTTCATTCTCAGTCACTGGGAACCACGCGGTGAAAATCAACATCCTTGTTGACAGATACCCAGCTACAATTCTACATATTAAGCCATAGTTATCCCAGGTTAGATGGCTTGAATGTTGAGGTTACACTCATTCGATTGTGGGTATCACTTCATGAACACAACAGATTTGAACTTTGCTTCCACAGTTACTCATAAAACATATTGGACAATCTACACAATCAACATTCCATGTAGAAAAGTATTTTAGAAATCAATCTTAGTTTTTTTACTTGTTTGGAAGAAAACAAACAAAACAACCATTTGTAAAAAGTATTCTTGTGAAGAATATAAAAAACAAACTTAACATACTGCTTCTAATACAATGAGATTAGGCGATCTTTAGTGTGTTGAAACGTTCCATCATTAGCTTAAGGTATCCCCAGGAACAGTAATGTCTTTCACAGATCATGTGCCATGTACGTGCTGAATGGAGATTTTCTGTAGGCTCCAACAAATCTTTTTACTTGGAGGTTATTTAAATTTTTAACTCAACCATCTTAATCAAAGTTTGATTTTATTAGGTGTCTTCCTGGTAAACAAAATTCCAACCCAACCTCTAATCATTTTAACGTTTCGGTACAGCGCTGTAACAAATAAAAACACATCCTTTTGCCAATTCTTTCAGATAAAGTATTCCTTTTTGCTATCATCCACATCTTCAAGGAGTGAGGGATCATCAGCACGCTCTGCATACTCTGTGCCCTTGTCTTCATTGGTTTGGTAGGTGCCCTTGTGCCGGTACATGTAACGCGCAATCACTACCAGCAAGCAGACCAGGACCACAATCACGGCGGCAATGACACCTATGGGGAGGGAAATGGATGGATTGATTAAATGGCTCATTGACATCCTGCATCGTTATAATATTTACTATGACAACAAGAATTAGGTTGTCCTACACACTTCAGGAACACATCGCCCGCACTCCATGTATGCCCTACTCTTAAAGGTACCGCCAATATGCTCTTTTTCGTTCTGTTTTTTCGTACCAACTTGTTTTTTAAATGCAGTGACTTGCAACTCACAGGTCTTTGTTTAATAAGGAAAAAAGCAAAATGTTTTCTTTGTATATCAGTATATCATAGCCTCGAAATATCATCTGAGAAAAACATCTCTTAAATATTGCTTACTACAATATCGTCTCATTGGATGTAGAATTTCTATTAACTCCAATGGGGCGATATATATTTGTTAACAATATTTAGTACACCATATTTATGTCAGTTGCACATCCGCTGGACACCATACATCCGGTTTGTTCTAGCTAAGGAAGGTCTCTCAAGAGCCAATCCTCCATGTGTACTCCATGTAAGTGTGTTTATCACTGCTAGTTTGGTAACTTAGGGGCTCATTACGATGGCGGGCGGAAGCACATCCGCGGTGCTGGCGGTGGCGGAAAATGCCCTTTTCCGCACTCCATCGGCAGTCCTTGCGTCGCCGCATTACGATGGGCAAAGATAGCCCATTTCCCGTCCGCTGCGGTGTTTCGGGAACCGCCAGGAATCCCCTTCCGCAGCGGTGGCGGACGGAGCCAAAAGGGAGGGACCGCCGTGCGGTATGCGGTTACGACCGCTGGTTGTATTACTATGCCACAAACAGCCCACCACACCGCTGCGGAGAATCCGGGCAATCGAGGATGGCGGTGGCAATACTGCGGATAGCTCCATGTGTTCCTGTCCGCTGGGGAAACGGCGGTCTTTGGCCTTACCACAGCAAATCCGACCGCCGCGGATGGATTTTCAGCTTTTCCGCCGCGGTAGGGTGTTTCTGGCGGTGCATCCTAATCTGGCCGGCGGTTTTGCCGCGGTACCAGAGGGCGGAACTTTCCCGCTAGCACGGCGGTCGGAATGCTTTTCCATCTGCCATCGTAATGAGCCCCTTAATACGGTGGTACAGGGTGATTCTTTTCTGAATGGTATTTTGTAAGATACTGGGAATTGTGAGGTAATTGGGCACATTTGTCATGGATGTGCTAAACCAGCATGGAGTTTGTTGTGAAGCTTCACATCACAGGTGCTTAAGGCTGACCTTGTTAAGCAGGCCAACATTTGAACCCTGGTATTTATCTACTGGAGGTGAATGCATTGGTTTGGCATTGCACCTCTGGTGGAGCACAGCAGACTCGGCACCTGGAGGCATAATGTAGAAATAAAGGCTTTTGATTCTGGAAGTCAGCATGTCACCAGCAAGACAGTCTTTAGTTTTCTATCTCACTCATGGTGCCTCTGGACATGCATCTATTTGGGAATGTTTGTCCCCAACATGGTTGATAAAAATGTTGGGATGAGTCTGAAGGCTGAATGTGGTTGCAGTAGCAACCACCTGTTTCCAAAACTGTGATTGGAATACACACACCAAAGATAGCAGGTTCAAGATAATATTATAAGGTGGTAGCCCTATCAGAATTTGGTTTGAAAGCCATGCTTTCACTCCCCAAAAAATGTTTGGAAGGCAATTCCTTGGGATTAACATTTGCTTCTGTGTGTGCCTTGTGGGCCAAAGGTTTCAATACAATGTTAATGAAAAACAAATTGCACTAGCATGCACTACCTAAAACGCATTCAAAATTTCTCTTTAAAAAAGGCCATGGGGTACTCTATTATTATCCTACTCAGAGAGAAAAACGAGAATGATGTAAGAAGGCACTGTGTTAAATCAAGAAAAGAGGGCAAGCATTTCCTAGCCCATTTTTAGCACTGTTGTCGAAGGCCTACTGTGAACAAAACAATACATAGGGTGGGTGTTTGGTTAGTTCCTTTTTATTGGATGGCTTCCTCGTCTATCTTAGGCCATTTATCCAGATTTGACAGCATTCCTCCCTATTCTTGTGTATGTCCTGCCCAGGATCATGACGGTCTCATCGAGTTAAAATTGGATGGTATGTATCTTCCCACTGCCAACGTTTGACTTTGCACTGCAATACATTTGAGCCACTATTTTGTCTTCCTATCTCTCACTGTTCCCTCTTGTTTCCTGCTCCACTCTTTAATAAAAATGATCCCCCCTCTGTGCCATTTTACCCCCCCCCCAAGCCTCCTGATGTTGGGAGAACCACCCACTGCTGTATCGACAGGCAATCATCTTAAAAGGTTTTTTAACCATTTTAAGATTGCCGCCCGCCAATTTACAAAAGTACTGAGGAATAAACACACTACTTAATCCTTTTTCTGAAGAGCACAATTGTGGATTTTAATTAAAAAATGGCTGAATGGATCATATTAACCTTGATTATCAAATTTACTTCACACCATCTTCATCACCACCCAAGGACCAACTGTAGCATGCCATGCACACTTTCTACACACGCCATAACTTCACTGCATTAGTGC
Organism: Calotriton arnoldi; assembly: GCA_963921515.1. Classification (NCBI taxonomy): domain Eukaryota; kingdom Metazoa; phylum Chordata; class Amphibia; order Caudata; family Salamandridae; genus Calotriton; species Calotriton arnoldi. The sequence goes on from CAWUFW010008643.1 coordinate 70,935, forward strand.
TGTCCTCGTTGTGCACATCACAAGTAGAACATAATTGTGGTGTTGGTTCCTCCACATACCAGCACGTCATGAAGCTGTGAGACCGTGTGCATACATCAAACAAGTTGGTTTAGTTGGAGGTAGGGGTCAGAGCGTATCTCACTAAAGTGCTGTCCCCGAGCCTGAAGCCTGTGGCTGGGACCATGCTCTGTTGCACCACTTCTCAGCTGTCTGAGAGTTGTGTGTCCTGCAAACCAGCTGCTGTCTCAGTGGGCAACTCACTGGAGTGCTAATGGAGAGGTAAGGGATGGAGGATAGTGATCCAGCGCGGCTAATATACATTTTTCCTTATGACACTAATCCAGAAAAATACCTACACAACCTCAATCATATAAAAACCTATGTCGGTGGGGCCCATAACACCGCATACATTCATTCATTCAATTTTCTGGATCAAACGCTAAGGAAAATGAGCTGCTGGACAAACGGGGTACCTTATTAAAAATGATAGAATTATAACTTAAACATTATATACATTAACTTATTGATCCTCTCAGTTTTTAAACATCAAGGTACTCCGCTATTCGGTCGATGGACCAACTAGTAGAATCAGTTGATGGTGATTAAGTCCAGCTCAATCACAATTAAAACCTTTAACATTTTATTAATCACAATTTTATTTAAAGAACCACAGACTCATTTAGAATTAACATATAATTTTATCTAAATTCTTCTGAGCAAATAAGTAAAGTTCACAATTAGGTAAATACATTTAGAATATCAGCAAGCATTTAAACAGAATTTTTAGAATAGGAATGGGAAATACTCATTACCCTTGGCCATAGGGCGATGACAAGAATGGTTCACCAGAAAAGAAAGATGAACTGCAGATCACAGGATAGGACTCCCAAAAACTGACTGACTGTCCCGCTAACCTCCTCGGACGCAATCTCCTCCCGGGCAACTCCCGCAACGGTCTCGTTCCTTCCCCAGTCAAAGTTCGAAGTCCAGAATGACAGAGTCTCTCGCAGCATCAGGATAGAAGAAGCAAATACGCAGAGCCATACATAACGTAAGAGCAGACTCTCTTATACCCTATTCTTTGACTCGCTACACTCAAAGTTGCAATCTTTAGGGGCAGAAATCACTCTAATTGGTCCATTGGAGGGGTGGTGATGGTCACCTCATCGCCCTCCTTGTTCGAATCGGTTTGGGGACAATAACGCATACAATAAGTCTCATGACCAACAATGTCCAAAGGTAGTTCAATTTGCTAATGTATTTTGTAACAAACTCCGATGGTCACACATTAGTTCATCCTTTGTCGCTCGATTCTCTCATCCGTTCCCATGCATTTATGCTGAACTCTTGGCACGATCCTCGTGGCAGGTCAGACTGGCCTTGACATCTCTCACTCCGGGCACAGGCCGCATACACGTGACTAGAGCATTCACACTGCTCATGCGCGGGGACCATTTTATTCAGCGCACGCGATCTCATCCTTTCCGGCGGCCATTTTCGAAGCACGGACTAGCAGGCCCGAACGAAACTAATGTAAGAACAAACACAACAGAAATTAAACACGGAAAATAAGCCTTTCTGTTTACCACCCGCCATTCTAAAGACCCGTGTTAGGTATTACCTAGCAGAAGCGACATTTAAAGCCATTTTACTTACCATCTGCATTCTTTGCCACGGTGCAATTTTACTATGCAACACAAATCATGCAATTTACTCTATTTACTACTCAAATCACAATACTTATATTATTTTGCTTCACATTTGTAAATAAATTAGATTTTTCAGTGCTTAGCAAGTTGCCCACGTGTAATGTTTAACAAAAAGGTGCATTTGTTGATTAGTTCATGCGTTTCAAACGGTTAGTATCATTAATCGTTATGGGGTCATTAACTTCCAAAGGGGTACAAAAATATTTTGTTTCCCCTGCTCCATCAATTCCCCCCTTTGGTGATTTTTTTTTGTAAAACATATGTTTATTGGCATTTCAAAAACCAACAATGTCAGGTTTACAATAGTCAGCAGATCCAAATTCAAAACTTACAATGCACACTAATACAAGTGGGGAAGAAGCCGTGCTGTACCTGCTCGTTCCAACAAAGGTGCTAATGAACAGATCAGTTCCGTAAGACGTCCTAGTCACAGAAGATACAAATTCTCTAAATGCTTGTGTGAGTCCCCGTGCATCAGGATCTGTTTATATACGGGCCCTCCAGCTAGGAGGGTACTCCCCTTTGGTGATTTTTAACATCACCACTAAAACCTATCCCTACAAAATTTATCAGAAAAATGTTTCTTGTCCACTTGCACTTGTTATTTTAGACAATTGTGTTCTTTTCATCTTGTCTCTTAGACCTTTTGTACATGTTTTCTTTAAACTCTTCTAATTCGATCTCTCCCGTCTCTCGTTCCCTTGTTTCTCTTTTCTTATTTTTCTCATTTTCTCTTTTTGCTTTATTTTGTCTTTTCCTCCTTTTAATACACACATATGCTAATCTCAATATCAATAATATCATTATTACTAAGGTCACTGGGATTAGTGTTTTCCCAATTAGAGAACTGCCTATTTCGGTGAACCATTTCTTTATTGAAGAAAAACTCTTACCAAGTTTCTCCCAAGCACCTTCAACCACAAGTGGGGCAATTTCTTTTTGCAATTCAGTAATGTTCTTTATATGCTTCTGTATATTCTGACTTTTATCTGGAATGTAAGTGCAACAATGTTGTACCTTCAGCATTCCACAGACTCCACCCTCTTTTGCCAAAAGAATGTCAAGGGCAAGTCGATTTTGCATTACCATAGCTCTCATGGCAATCATTTCAGTATTTATCATCAAGAACCCTCCAGCAGTATTCGTTGATAAACGATCTACTACTGTAGACAATTTCCGAATTTTGTATGCATTCAAAGATACACCCACTGCTGGCATCAATGCTCCAAAAATGTCACCTATTATTTCTGAGAAGCTTTCCCTTCTCCTACGGGTTAATGGTTTCCCTATCTCGTGAATTCCTTTCGTTCCTCTCTCCACATGAAACATCTTTGGAAAGACCAGGCCTAGATAGCATGTTCCATACCAGTGGTCCGGCAACCTATAATAGGCTCGGTTTCCGCAAATGTAATAGATCCCTGGAAATACTGGATCTTTTCCTCCTTTGAATCCCCATCCCCCTAAAATTTTGTATGTATCTCGGCACTCACTAGAACCCACGAAATAGTTATCATACATAGTGTTATCTCTACTAATACACAATTTTCCTTGTTGGGGCCAATCTAAAACTATGGCTGCATTCGTTTCACTCTTGTCATAACTTCCGTCTTCAAACGCCCAAGGTGGTGTTTTTGTCTTTTCTCCCGTTGCTTTTCTTTGAAACTTAACCCTTCTGTCTTCCACCATATCTAAAAAAACTTCTTCTTCCTTCCTTAATCTACAAGTAAGGTTGTGTGTAAATGCATAATCTAATGTTAATTATTTCATTTCTAAGAAAAATTATCCAAAAATCTTTGCATGTTTCACCTTATTTAGCTCAGGGACTACGGGAACCTTAGCAAAAACAGCATCTGTGTCAGTGTAATAATACTCTAATTTACCTGTTTTGTAAAATAAACTAGCTAAAACACTACAAGTTATTCCATACGTCAAAGGAAGGTGATGATACGTCACACCTTCTGTTACAGACACAGGTAACTGCATACACACATAACAATCTCTGACATCCATTGTCTCCACATATTCATACAAGAGTTTTGTGAAGACATTTTCGGAGAAATCATTTATTGACTTATCCCTATGAAATTCAGTACTATCTATCAGTGTTGCAGTGTTCTTTATGTTAGTTTTCTTGTCACTACTCGTGTCATTCATGTTTGCAGATGTATTTTCTCCCATTAATTTAAGTGGAATTATTATTCCTAAAATGAACCAAATAAGCATTAGAAAACCTGTACAATAGAAACACATTTTACACCATCTACGTAAAAGCTCACATCTAGATCTTCTATTCTCAGTGTCTACCATGTTGAAATATAATCTAAATATATGTATAGAAAAAATGTGTCTCCACAGCTCAGAATGACCCTTTTTTTTAATGCCGTTATTACCCTTTCTTTAAGTGTTGACTGGAACCAATTGCTTTTGGTGCACTTTTTAGTCTTTCAGAAAAAAAAAATTTCTTTGACTTTATCAGTTCGTGTGTCTAGTCCTGTTTTCTTTTCTCCTTTTCAGGTTTGGCGCAGTTCACTCTCACCCACTTGTTCACAGTCTTTGTCTGGGTTTTTGTGACTGCTATCCACTTCTTTAATGTCCGGCAATGCTATTATAGATACCCATTCAGGTGACTTGTATTTCAAGTTAGGTCTTTTCACTCTTTTGGGTCTCTGCAATTGTCTTTTATTTGTTTTTCTTTGTCTTTCTTGACTTGTTATTTCATTTACTTGTTCAGCATTGTCTTTGTTCAAATTTATTAGCTTATATCTCAGTCTTTTAATTTCGTTGGGCCAATTGTCTCCTTTTCTTGGCTTTTTCAGTTTGTTTTCCCTTTCTCCTCGTTCCATTCTCCAAGTTCTCTTTCTTGGTCCTATTTGTCTTATTTCTCCTTCACTTTCTTCAGATTCTGTCTCAGATCTCACTTCACTTCCTTTTACCTTGAACTTTAAGATCTCTGTCTCTTTGTCTGAATCTGAATTTTCTTGAGTTATTTTTATAATTTCTGGAGGAATTTCCCCAAAGCTTGTACTTGGCTGTTCACCATCACTGTCTATTGGTTCAGTTTCTCCAGTTTCAATATCAGTTCTTTGTTTTTCAGATTCTTCTGTTTGGTTTTCACTGGATTCAGGTTGGTCTACTTCAGATGCCGAACTGGTATCTGATATTTCCAGATGTCGACTTACATGTCGATCTTCAGGATCTGGAACTCTGGCTGTTTCAGTCTCTGCTTTAGATGCCGAACTGGTACCTGGTATTTCCATATGTCGACTCACATGTCGATCTTCAGGATCTGGAACTCTGATTGTTTCTGTCTTGGCTTCAGATGCCGAACTGACACCTGATATTTCCAGATGTCGACTCAGGGGTCGAGCTTCAGGATCTGGAACTCTGCTTGTCTCAGTTTCTGCTTCAGACTCCAAACTGGTGGCTGATATTTCCAGATGTCGACTTACAGGTCGAGCTTCAGGATCTGGAACTCTGATAGTATGGCTAGCATGAATCCAATTTTCACACCTGCACACTTTACTGCAGTTGTTGTCACCAGAATCACTTGACGTGGTTTGTCCCAGCGTGGAACCAAGCAATTTCTTCTTCTGTGAACTTTTATGCGGACCCAATCTCCTGGACTCAGATCATGAGCTGGTTTTCTCTCAAGAGTGGTCGCATCCGACCCAACCTGATGAAACACAGAATGTACCACATCAGCCAATCCTTTACAATAGTCCAGTACGAGATCATCAGTTATAGTCAGCAGTTTGTTCACAGGTACGTATGCTTGTCTCATTGCTCGTCCCATTATTATTTCATGGGGACTCAAACCTGTTTTTCTGTCAGGTATGCTTCTTATGGTCATCAGCACCAATGGTAAGGCATCTGGCCATTTGAGTCCTGTGGCTTGACACATTTTCCCTAACCTATTCTCTATTGTGCCATTTACTTGCTCTACCACTCCAGAAGCCTCTGGTCTGTAGGTAAAATGCAGCTTTTGTTGAATGTCTAGTGCTTCACATATCAGTTGGATAATTTCATTCTGGAAATGCGTTCCTCTATCTGTTTCTATCGTTACTGGAAAGCCATATCTAGGAATGAATTCTCTCAGTAGGAGCTTAGCTACAGTAACTCCATCATTCCTTCTTGTCGGATAGGCCGCCACCCAACGAGAAAAAAAACAGACGACCACCAGGCTATATCTCAATCTGTTACTTGGGGGCATTTCTATAAAATCCAATTGCATTCTAGTAAAAGGACCTCCTTCACGTCCTATTGTTCCCAAACTCACTACTGTCTTCCTTCCAGGATTTATCTGTTGGCATATAAGGCATCTTTGGCAAAGGCTTTCAGCTATAGCCCTAAACTTTGGGTTGTACCAGGTCTGTTTGAAAAGTCTGATCATGGCATCTCTACCTATGTGTGCCTGTCCATGGTACATCCGTGCCATGTTAGAGATCATGCTATCAGGCATAACTGGTCTTTCATCCCTGTAAACCCAGACTTCATCTTCCTCTCTCTGTCTGCAACCTGATTTTATCCAAACGTCCTTTTTCCTCATCACTTGCCTCTTCATGCAATTCTTTCACCTCTTCCCATGTCTCAACTGGGTTAGTAAACAGCAAGGGACATGAAACAATTTCTTTTTCCCTTCTCCGATTCATTGAGGTCATATTGCTGGCACAATATTGAGCCAATTCATCAGCAAAATTGTTACCTACTGCAATGTAATCAGTTCCATTTTTGTGAGCAGAGCATTTCACCACTGCAATCTGTTTAGGCAGCTGTATCGCCTCAAGTAACTTCTTCACAAACTCACCATTTCTAATAGGAGACCCTGAGGAAGTCAGGAATCCCCTCTCGGACCAGATCTGTCCGAAATCATGGACCACTCCGAAGCCATACTGGCTATCCGTGATCACAGTAATTCGGAAATTCTTTCCCAGTTTGCAAGCTCGAATCAGAGCAATCAGCTCAGCAACTTGTGCTGAACGTATTCCTCTCAAACAAGATGCTTCCATTATGGTTGCCACTGTACATACAGCATACGCAGCACTTAAAACTCCTTCATTTGTCCTCAGGCATGACCCGTCCACAAACATCACATAATCTGACTCTTTTAGAGGTTCATCTCTAATATCAGGGCGGGGCTTTGTGCAAAATTCCAGCACATCCAAACAGTTATGATCAACATCATCTTTGACTTCTGCATTTACTGCATCTGGCAGTGAGGTGGAAGGATTCACACTCGTGCATCTTACAATGGTTACATTGTCTGCACCCAAAATCACTTTTTCATACCTAGTCAGCCGACTATGTGTCATGAATTGTGTTTTTGTTCTGGTTAGAAGGATTTCAACTGAATGTGGGACATATACTCTCAAAGGATATCCCATCACAATGCCTTCACTCTGTTCCAGACTCACACAAGTAACAGCTACTGCTTTCAGACTTCCAGGCAACGCTTTTGCTACCGGATCTAAAACAGCTGAAAAATAAGCTATTGGTTGTTTCATTCTTCCATGCCTCTGCACTAATACTGAAAGTGCACATCCGTCTCTCTCACTACAATACAGCTCAAATTCTTTCTCATAATCAGGCATTCCCAATGCTGGTGCTTCACACAAACTTGTTCTCAGTTCCTCGAAAGCCTTCATTTCTTCCTCATCCAGCGCAATCGGATCTTTGACATCACTCTTTGTCAATCGCTGTAAAGGTTTTGCAATCAATGAAAATCCATTTATCCACTGTCGGCAATAACCAACCATTCCAAGGAACATTCTCACCTCTCTTTGTGTCATTGGGGCTCTCATTCCTTTAATAATCCTTATTCTCTCTGTTGTCACTTTTCTCATCCCTTTCTCAATCTTATGACCTAGGTACTGTACTTCCTGTTGACAGAATTGCAGTTTTGATGGGGACACCTTATGTCCTCCTTCTGCCAAATGATTCAGTAAAGCAATTGTGTCTGTAACACATGCTTCTCTGGTCTTTGATGCCACCAATAGGTCATCGATATATTGGACCATCACAGATTTTTCAGGCATTTTCAAACTTTCTAAGGATTTCTTCAGAATTTGATTAACAATAGAAGGACTTTCAGTATACCCTTGAGGAATTCGGCACCAGGCCAAAATACGCTCTCCAAACCGAAACGCAAATAATGGCTGGCTGTCAGGGTGCAATGGAATAGAAAAGAATGCATGGCACAAATCAATAACTGTATACCATTCTGCATCATGTGGGATCTGATATAGTATTACAGCAGGGTTTGGCACAATTGGGCCGCAAGGAATAACAATTTTGTTCACTTTTCTCAAATCCTGTACTATTCTATATGTTCCATTTGGCTTTTTCAATCCCATTATAGGAGAATTACATGGACTGCTCAGTATTTCTCTCAAAATCCCCTGTTTAATCATCTTATTAATTACAGGTGTTATTCCTTCAATAATTTCTGGCGTCAATTTGTACTGTGGGGTGTTTGGGTAATTCGTTCCTTCTTTTACATTAATTTTTATAGGATCAACTTCTCTCATTAGTCCAACATCTTCACCTGTGAAATCCCATACATCAGACCTGACTGTTTCTTTCAATTCAGTATGGATTTTCTCTGCATCGAACACAGGAAACGTATCATACATTCCTGGTTCTAGTTCTGTCATTGTTAATTTATACAGAACATCATCATATGGTGTCTGGAAAGCAATACCATCTGGAGTACAGTAGATGGTACAATTCATTTTACAAAGCACATCGCGTCCTAATAAATTTACAGGACTACAATCACACACCACAAAACGATGCATGTCTTTGAATGGACCAATTTCCACCTCTATTGGTTTGGTAAGAGGGGTTTTAATTTGCCTGTTTGAAACACCTACAACTTGGATGTATTCTCCTGAGAGAGGAAGGTTTGGAATTTCCACTGATCTAACAGTAGAAAGGGTAGCGCCAGTGTCCATAAGGAAAGTAACATTTACACCATTCACATTTCCATCCACAAATGGACCTGACTGATCTACCTCTAGAGTTGCGCCAAGCACGCACTCTTCTTCCTCGCCTAGGCACCGTCATAAGCTTTCATCCGATTCATTTCCATCTTGCCGTAACCAATATTGTGAAACAGCAGCTGCGTGCAGCAATTTTGTTACCTGCTCTCCTCCGTAGAATCCTGCCTCTGTACTGTATCTTTGAGGATTTACACTCTTTGGAAGAGGTGGTTGCGGCACCTGACACTGTTGAGTAACTACCTGTGGCTGTTGTGGCTGTTGGTAACTCACCTCATTCTGCACCTGTGGATTTAATAATTGATTCTCGGTATTAACTCTCGGAGGTAATTTACACTCGTTTCTCCAGTGCCCTAATTTTCCGCAATTATGACATGGCCATTTCTTTTTAGCTTCTTCTATACACATCTGACCCTTTCCTTTACCAATATTCGGTTTGAATTTGGTCTGTCCTGCGTCACTAGACTGATTATTCATCTGAGCTTCTTGCTTTTCTGCAACCTTTACTTGTGCCCACATTGCCTTTTCCTTGAGTTTACGCTGTCTGCACTCAATATCGTCACTGCAATATTTTGCATACCGTAGTACCTCATCTACTGTGCTAGTCTGCCAACATAACATATGCTGCTTAATCATTTCACTTATCTCAGGTTTAAAACCATACACAAATCGATACACAAAATGACTCATGTCTTTTTCACTCAAATTCTCGTATCCACTATACTGTTTAAAAGCCAAAAGTAACCTTTCATAATAAGCATGTACAGATTCCTTATTCTCCTGAGTTGTTCTATCAATCTTTACCCAGTCCGTTTCTTTTGATGAAATCTTATTTTTCAGGAATGTAATTGCCTGTTCATATTTTCTCATTACTTCTGAACTTGGGGCTCCTGTTTTTGCATCTCTAGGATATTCTTCCTTTGGCCAGTCAATCGTAATTTTACACTCTGTCCATAAATCGGCAGGGACAACAATCTCAAACAATCCATCCAGATCTTCCCACAATACTTTTGAAACCTTTACAAACCTTTCTACCTGTCTATACCATTCTACAGGCTTTTCTCTCAATCTTGGAAAATCATTTGTAAATGACAATATATCTTGTCTGGACCATGGGACATGTACATAACCTCCTCCTGGAATTTCTCTCATTGGACATTCTACTACCGCTGGTTCTTTCTCTTTTACAGGAAAAGCCAATGATGCTTTATCAGTTGTTCCTTCTTTTCTCCTTATCCACCTACATCTCCACTTGTCTATATTTCCCCATTTTCTCAGCAAAACAATTAGTTCTTTTATCTGTGTTAATCGTCCTGAAGTGTTCAAATTTTCTATGTCCTTCTCACTGAAATCTACCCTGTACGGTTTCTGCAATCCCCTAATTTTTGCAAATTCTACTCCTAGTTCGTTCGCTGTTTCTTCCAATTTTTCATGCAAGTTCCTAGCTCTCCAAGTGATGCTTTTACACACCTTGATAGGATTTCAATCGATCTGTACCAATAGTCCCTAGAATCAATTCCTCCATGTCTATCTTTATCCTGACCACATCCAAAAGTTGTGGTTCAGCATCTTTTTTCTGCAAGCTCCTCACCCAATCATTTAATTCCTCTGCAGTCGGACCCACAGGAGTTTTTGTTAATTCTACCCTGTTTACCCTTCTCTCCGGGGTTTCAGTTGCTGACTCAGCTCCCATAGGAGTCTTATTTATCAGACTCTCATTAATTGTCAAATTTACAGGTGGACTTAACCTAAATGGTCCAACAGGATCTTTTGTCTCTCTATTTTCTGGAATTATTCCTTCTCTTACTCTTTGCATACTAGAATTTAATGGAATTATTAAGGAATGTTCGTCTATCTTTTGATTTTCAAATACTGGGATTACTGGTCCTATGGTTACTGGCACAGTCACAGCTTCCACATTCTTCGTCAGTTCTCTTATCTTTTCAGTCAATTCTCTTGTGGTTCTGGCTAGTTCGGCTGTATTACCATTATCATGTTTCACAGTGTTTCTGGTCTATTGAATGGACTATTTATTTCAGAAATTTGTTCAGGGCTTTGATTTATTACAGTTCTCATTGGCGGTGCATTTGGTGTCACCACCGCAGAATCCTGTTGATATGGAGGGGGTCTTTTATTTAAAATGTCCTCTAGCAACTCATCCTCAGTGTCGCTAACTCCATACACATATTTCTCTGGTACTGTATGCTTCTTTTTCTCCGTGCACTTTTTCCCTGCAATTTCTTCATCTGTTCTGGCAGGAAACATACCATCCGTCATGTTAGCATACCGCCATCATCTCATCCTGTCTTCATGACTCAAACCCCCTACTCTTCCATGAATATAATTATAATTCTTTGCACCTCTGTGTCTTTCCCTTTCATACATCTCATCTTCCCATTCACCTAAAGCTTCAAACTGTGTCGGTCTAGGTCTCGGTTCAAGTCTCATCATTTTTTCTCTCAAATTTCGAAATACAGCTGTGCTAAACGAACCATTTTCCGGAAATGCCAATAATCCATCGTCTTTGGTATACTTCGCCCAATTTTCCAACCAAATACAAGTATGATAGCCATATTTCACCATCATATAAGATGCTGGTGTTCTCGGCGGAGGAAGTACTTCTCCTTCCCTAGTCACAACCTTTTTGTCTTTAAGCTTCGCAAACCATGACGGTTTCTCTCTATCACGTTCATTGTAATAAGCCATATTTCACTGGTTTTTTCCCCCGAGCTAATTCACACAATTCTTCACTAATCGGTTCTTTCTACCGCTCGGCTATTCCGACCTATCCCAGCGCGTCTCTCACCAACGCACCAATCAGAAAGCTCTACGTCACTCTCACACTAACCTATCCCAGCGCGTCTCACACTAACGCACCAATCAGGAAACTCTTCGTTCTTCCACAACTGGCCAATGCCAGCGTGGTTCTTGTTGACGTCAGCTCTACTCCTGCTTCTGCTGACCCCTCCTCTACAAAAATTATCGGCACTTTTCTTAACTTTTCTTTTCGACTAAATCGATTAGTTACAACGTAAAACACATTTCCATTGTCTGTTTCGCTAACAGATAGTTTATTTTTACTTACAAGAATACTGTTTCGTTCGATAAGTGTAGCACTTCTCTCTACCTTACCCTTCTCTCAAGCAAGAGGTAAACCTGTTTCTCTGGGGATAAAACACATGTGGAGACTACACTGCTCCTGAGAATTAAGGCCAAAGTTTCACAAGAAAACCTGTTGCTATTTCACTCAAATGCAATTCATACGTGAAATTTCCCTAACATAACACAGTCTTGTGTTATCACCAAATTTGAAATCAGACAATGCACAATTCCGTGTGACTTCTCTTGCCACACGTGTCCACTTCCTACATCCCGGAAGCTTCAAAATTCTGACTACACATAACGTAATACAAACTCAACATATAATGTTAGTCATGAAAGATCAATAATCACCAAACTAATCTATAGTAACCATAACTCTGCTACCAAGAAATCTGATCCAGCGCGGCTAATATAAATTTTTCCTTATGACACTAATCCAGAAAAATACCTACACAACCTCAATCATATAAAAACCTATGTCGGTGGGGCCCATAACACCGCATCATTCATTCATTCAATTTTCTGGATCAAACGCTAAGGAAAATGAGCTGCTGGACAAACGGGGTACCTTATTAAAAATGATAGAATTATAACTTACACATTATATACATTAACTTATTGATCCTCTCAGTTTTTAAACATCAAGGTACTCCGCTATTCGGTCGATGGACCAACTAGTAGAATCAGTTGATGGTGATTAAGTCCAGATCAATCACAATTAAAACCTTTAACATTTTATTAATCACAATTTTATTTAAAGAACCACAGACTCATTTAGAATTAACATATCATTTTATCTAAATTCTTCTGAGCAAATAAGTAAAGTTCACAATTAGGTAAATACATTTAGAATATCAGCAAGCATTTAAACAGAATTTTTAGAATAGGAATGGGAAATACTCATTACCCTTGGCCATAGGGCGATGACAAGAATGGTTCACCAGAAAAGAAAGATGAACTGCGGATCACAGGATAGGACTCCCAAAAACTGACTGACTGTCCCGCTAACCTCCTCGGACGCAATCTCCTCCGGGCAACTCCCGCAACGGTCTCGTTCCTTCCCCAGTCAAAGTTCGAAGTCCAGAATGACAGAGTCTCTCGCAGCATCAGGATAGAAGAAGCAAATACGCAGAGCCATACATAACGTAAGAGCAGACTCTCTTATACCCTATTCTTTGACTCGCTACACTCAAAGTTGCAATCTTTAGGGGCAGAAATCACGCTAATTGGTCCATTGGAGGGGTGGTGATGGTCACCTCATCGCCCTCCTTGTTCGAATCGGTTTGGGGACAATAACACATACAATAAGTCTCATGACCAACGATGTCCAAAGGTAGTTCAATTTGCTAATGTATTTTGTAACAAACTCCGATGGTCACACATTAGTTCATCCTTTGTCGCTCGATTCTCTCATCCGTTCCCATGCATTTATGCTGAACTCTTGGCACGATCCTCGTGGCAGGTCAGACTGGCTTTGACATCTCTCACTCCGGGCACAGGCTGCATACACGTGACTAGAGCATTCACACTGCTCATGCGCGGGGACCATTTTATTCAGCGCACGCAATCTCATCCTTTCCAGCGGCCATTTTCGAAGCACGGCCTAGCAGGCCCGAACGAAACTAATATAAGAACAAACACAACAGAAATTAAACACGGAAAATAAGCCTTTCTGTTTACCACCCGCCATTCTAAAGACCCGTGTTAGGTATTCCCTAGCAGAAGCGACATTTAAAGCCATTTTACTTACCATCTGCATTATTTGCCACGGTGCAATTTTACTATGCAACACAAATCATGCAATTTACTCTATTTACTACTCAAATCACAATACTTATATTATTTTGCTTCACATTTGTAAATAAATTATTTTTCAGTGCTTAGCAAGTTGCCCACGTGTAATGTTTAACAAAAAGGTGCATTTGTTGATTAGTTCATGCGTTTCAAACGGTTAATATCATTAATCGTTATGGGGTCATTAACTTCCAAAGGGGTACAAACATATTTTGTTTCCCCTGCTCCATCAATAGCATACTGGTACCGAGAGCTGAGACCGCTGTACCTTCTCACCCAGTCCATTAGAAGACGCTATTTGTATGAATCAGTCCAAGAGATGCACTGTTTGTTGAAATTTTCATCCTCATTACCTCTTGCACACTCACCCCTTACTCCTTCGCTTTTTTAGCAGATGTGTCAATGTGACTGGGTGACCTCACCACAGCCAAGATATGCAATATAGGAATCTCTCTGTCTCAGATAACACACACACACACACTCCAGTTCCGTGTGTTCATCTAATCAAGTTTTACTGGGAATTGCGTTCTTATTTATTGCACTACAAAATTGTTGTAGGTTAAGATATATATAATATTTGTCTGTATTGTTATTGGTATTTGCGCTGCACTTTGTAGTTACTACAGTCTGCCTCAGTGACTTCATTGCACAAGGTCACAGTGACTAGATTGGAGAATGGAGCGATGGAGTGTTCTATGGACCTAGAGCTGCGAGGCAGACAGGAGATAGACAGCGGTGGAGGTGCGAGGCTTCTCATGAAAAAATAAATCATCTAAACTATGCAAGTCTCCAGCCTCGTTTGTAAGAACCCTACAACATTTATGGCGACAAGGATGGCTCAAGAAGAAGCCCTGACCACTATTTCAAGGCACAGATGACATCTTGCTTGCAAGTGCAATTTGACATGAGCAGCAAAACCGGCCTATTGGAAAACTTCAGACAGCAAATCCTATTCCTGTCTTTTGGAGCCTTTCTACAGAGGTCCTTTCTGCTGATTTTAAACTCGTATAATGCATTCACATCGCGCTGCTAGTCAACTGAGTTTGGGTGATGGAGGATATGACGATTGCAGAAAGAGGCTTTATTTGTAACTGAAGGTACTTTCCCGTAATCATTTTATTGCTTAAGCAAGTATTGCGTGTTGCTGGTGCGGTACGTGAAGGCAATTTAGTTGTGTTTTTTTTGGGGGGTATTTGATCCTTTGCGAGCCGAGCAGTTATTGTACTTTGCGGATTTTCAAATGCTTTCAGAGTTCTACAGTAGCGGTTCTGTGTTTACCTGCACTTGAATTAGGGAGCGCAATCGTCCTAGAATACAGCCATTCTTTGTTTCTGGGCATCGATAGTCTTCACACTTGACTGTATGACGCAATAACTCTGCAGCAGGCAAAGAAGGAACACTCTATTACTGGTGGAAACATACACAAAGTGTTGCAGGCACGCAGGATGAGGACGCTCTAATTCCTGTAGAGACGCATGCATTCTGACGTACTGCAGCCATTTTGCAGGTCTGGGAAGTTCTTCATAGTTTACATGGAGGTTCAGGCATTTGGAGCTGGCTATTTCAGTCGGTGTGAGCGTTTCTGAAGCATGGTGACAAGCACACCTTCTGGAAACAAAAATTGGCATTCCATGTGTGTTTTGAACAGTAGACTTCTGAAGTACGGTGACACGCACACCTCCTGGAGACAATCAATACTTGGCATTTGATTCTGTACGGTGATACACACACCATTAATGTTGGTATTCTGCTACAGTGCTCTTTTTATCAATGTTTATTTTAAGGTATTTGTGCAATTTTAAGCATTTTACACAGTCTTTTTCCTTTTTATTTTTTCTTTCTCTCATATATATATATATATATATATATATATATATATATATATATATATACACACCACAATCCTCCACAAGGGACGACAAACGGATCGCACTCCCGTAGTATTTTGCAATTTTTTTCTTTTTATTACATGCTCATTCACATGGTTTTAGGCGATATAATCATCTACGCGTTTCGGTATCTCCAAATACCTTGCTCACGATCAACTGACCGCTTGCCACCGCCTCTTACATATATTCAAACAGTAATTACCTCATTTCCTGTTTGGTAATGCAAGCGTCCCTGTGCATTCTGGGAGATGTAGTTTTTATATTACATTACTACATAGAATGACATTTGTAAGTGATTCCTTAATCCTAAGTAATACACATGCTTATTACTTAACCATTTCCACCCCTCTAGTGGGGTGATTTTATAGGCAAGATGCTTATATTGTTTTTCATACTCCCACATCATCTGTGAAAATAATTTAAAACCTATTGAGTCATAGAAAAAGTGTCTTATTAAAAATTTCCGAATCATCATTCTGTTACATTATTCTTAAGGGAATTTATACATTTAGATCTATTACAGATGGATATACAATTCTTCCGAATGATTTAACCCATGGGGAGTTATTGTTCACAGGTTTACAATGTGGCGAGATACTTTCTGACGCAAAAGTTTCTCTCTATTGCCTCCACGTTCTTTCTTCGCTACACATTCAATTCCATAAAACTTTAGTTGTTTCCAATTGCTTTGATGGTATTGTTCCATATGCTTAGCTATAGCATTTGTCCTGTCCACATGTATGGTAGCTCTGACATGTTCCATTATCCTCTTTTTCAATTCACATACCGTACTTCCCACATACTTCAATGGGCACGGGCATTCCACTACATATATCACATATTGTGTCTTACATGTGATCAGTTCTCGTATTTCCCAGATTTTATTGTTTGCCATTACCACTTCTTTTGTTTGTTTTGCAATTTGACAAGCCTTACAAGTATGACATTTTAAAAACCTTTTGTTTTCAGCCACGATACATCTTTTTCCTTTCCCTTAAAGTGACTGTGAATCAGATGGTCTTTTAGATTTTTTGATCTTCTGTATGTTATTGTTGGATGTTCTCCCACAATTTTGCTCACAGTTTCATCTAATTGTAATATTTTCCAATTACGTCTCAGGATTTTAGTTATTTCCTTGCTCTCAAGTGAGTAGTTCCTTATTAACCTGATAGGACCAGGATCCACTTCTTGACTTTTATGTTTTGGGATAAGACACTCTTCTCGTGTTTTTTCATTTGTTCTCTCCCAACATTTTTTGATTGTTCCTGTGTTGTACTTTCTTTGTTTGAATCTTACTGATGTATTTGCACTATGTTTTTGCCATTCCTCCTCCTCACTACATATTCTGCGGATTCTCAAGAATTCCCCATATGGGATGCTGGAGATCAGTGACTGTTGATGGAAACTGGTAGCTTCAAGCGTGGCATTTGTTGCTGTGCTTATGCGGTGTAACGTCGTGTGTATCTGATTATCTTTAATATAGATCTCTGTGTCTAGGAATACTACTCGTTCTTTACTTAATTCATACGAGAACTTTAGGTTAATTATACTGGTGTTGATACTTTCAAAGTATTCTTCGAATTCCGACGTTGTGCCATCCCAAATGATCAATAGATCATCAATATATCGTGTCCAACTGATGATTTTGTTTACTGCCTGATCATTGTTTATGTTCCATGCCACTTCTTTCTCCCACCATCCCATAGCTAGACAGGCATAGCTGGGACTGAAAGAAAATCCCATCGCTGTTCCGCTTTTTTGGCAATAAACCTCATCACCAAATACAAAGATATTTTTAGTTAAGCGGATCTCGATCATCTCCAAGAGCATTCGATTGTGGTCGCCATATTCAATGTTTCTTTCTTGTAAGAAAAAGTTACATGCATTTAGGCCCATGTCATTCCCAATGTTGGTATACAGGGATATGACATCCATTGTTATTAATTGATATGATGCTTGCCATGGTGTATTTTGTAGTGATCGCAACAGATCACTTGTGTCCTGTATGTAGGAGTTAAGTTGAACTACATATGGATTTAGAAAGTGGTCAATGTAGTTTGCTACCGGTTCCAATAATGAACCTTTTGCTGACAGGATTGGTCGTCCAGGTGGTTTCTTTTTATCTTTATGTAATTTCGGTAGGAAGTAAATTGTTGCAGTTATTGGGTGGGTTACTGTCAAGTACTTTTGTTCCTCTTCATCAATTAGGCCTTTGATGTTCCAAGCCTGCAATTTCCCATCCAACATCTCTTTGATTTCCACAGTTGGATTCCTTTTCAATTTTTCATAATATTGTGTGTCTCTAAGTTGGCGGTGTGCTTCTGTGATATATGCCATACGTTCCCATATCACTATATTTCCGCCTTTATCGGCTACTTTGATTTCAATCTGTCTATCCGTCGTTAGTTTTGCCAATGCTTCTCTTTTGTTCTTTGTTAAATTGTCCTTATATTTCGAGCTTTTCAACCTGTACAGATCTTGAGTTACAGCTTCTTGAAATAGGTCCACTTTATTACCTGGGGCTAGTTGTGGATAAAATTTAGATTTTAACTTTTTCCCACTTAAACCGGCGCCATTCTGTGGGCATGCAATTTGTAGCGGAATCTCTTCTCCCTCCTCCGCATTTAGATTCAATTATGTCAGGAACTCTTTTGTGTCCCTGACTGTAAGTGAAGATGCCGGTTCTTGCCATGGTATATCTTTTCGTTCTTTCTGTTTTTCGGCGAAAAACTTTGCCAATTTGATTTTCCGGATATAAAGATATGTCTATCCGCACTTGCGCCAAATTCATCCTTTTCGTAGGACAGAAATTAATGCCTTTTTTCAATAACATTGTTTCAGATTCTGATATTGGCCTCTTGGATAGGTTTACCACTTGTAATTCATCCATTATTCGTTCTTCCTCTGGCGCATACTCCGAGTTTCTGTTCCTATCTTCTCGGTGCTCCCACTTGCGCCTTTTTCTTCTTCTCTTCGATCTCTTGGGACCCATTTGCGCCCTCTTCCTCTTTGTTGTTGTTATTGCAGAGGTGCTCGATTTTGTTCCCATTGCCTCTGTTGTAGGACTAGGCGCATGTCCCCTAAAAAAGATAGTTTCCCAGTGTCTGTTGACGATCCCTGTTCTCCTTCACTGAGGTCTGTCGACACTAGAGAGGAGGCGCTGCTTGAAATACTTGCTGTACTTGCTGTAATGTTCGAATGCATTTGTTGTTTCAGTGAGTCGAATTTCCTCGCAAAAGTGAAGATGCGCCCTTCAGCATAATCTGTTGCATCTCGAATGAATTTTGAATGTTTTCGTTCTCTTACCACATCTTCATGTCTGTCTATTTGTGTTTCCAGCTCTTCCTTAAATTTAATCATTTCTGTTGTCATTTTCATTGTTGCAATTTCTTTTTCCACTTCATTAAGCTGTTCCTTTATTTTATCCAACCCTATTTCAATGTGTTTTACCAAAATGACAATAAGGCCCATTGAGGACTTCAATATGAACTCACCCCACTCCTGTAATAGTTCATTGGATGAGTCTTGATGACTAGGCATTAGCATTATTCTTAAGCCTCTAGGGACACGTTGAACCTCTAAGTACTTTTTTAAAGTTATCAGTTACCATGATTTATTTATTTCTTTGCGACTTAATTTTTCCCACGTTCTTAATTTGCTCTTGGTATCTGTTTTTGTTGATGCATTTATGGAGCTCGTTTCTTTTGCCACATTGCTCCTTTCGAACATTGTTGATAATAGTTCATTTCTTCTAGATTCCCTTTTCTCCATTTCGCCTATATTGTTTTCAATAGATTTGTTTACAAATTCGTATCTTTATTGCTACTACGGCTGGTGATTGCTTGCACTTTTACAATTAGCTTTCTCCCGCACGTTTCTCTATTGAAACTTCCTTGCGGTTTTCTTTGCTACAGTTACAAGCTTCCCAACAAAAACTGGCACTTCGCATTCATGCGATATTTGATATACACTACTTTTCACAAAACACGCTTACCTCGGTTTCTGGACTCCCGAGCGGTGTGTTTTTCTGATGATGAAAGTCTTTAAATATCCGCCAGTGTTCACTGCTGTCGGCTTGTATATTCAATCCTCATGGTTCCGTTTTCGCCGATTATGCAGCGCTCAGTATGGGTGCGGTATCCTGCAGATGAACCACACTGCTCAATATTCTCACCACAATCCTCCACAAGGGACGACAAACGGATCGCACTCCCGTAGTATTTTGCAATTTTTTTCTTTTTATTACATCCTCATTCACATGGTTATAGGCGATATAATCATCTACGCGTTTCGGTATCTCCAAATACCTTGCTCACGATCAACTGACCGCTTGCCACCGCCTCTTACATATATTCAAACAGTAATTACCTCATTTCCTGGTTGGTAATGCAAGCGTCCCTGTGCATTCTGGGAGATGTAGTTTTTATATTACATTACTACATAGAATGACATTCGTAAGTGATTCCTTAATCCTAAGTAATACACATGCTTATTACTTAACCATTTCCACCCCTCTAGTGGGGTGATTTTATAGGCAAGATGCTTATATTGTTTTTCATACTCCTACATCATCTGTGAAAATAATTTAAAACCTATTGAGTCATAGAAAAAGTGTCTTATTAAAAATTTCCGAATCATCATTCTGTTACATTATTCTTAAGGGAATTTATACATTTAGATCTATTACAGATGGATATACAATTCTTCCGATTGATTTAACCCATGGGGAGTTATTGTTCGCAGGTTTACATTGTGGCGAGATTCTTTCTGACGCAAAAGTTTCTCTCTATTGCCTCCACGTTCTTTCTTCGCTACACATTCAATTCCATAAAACTTTAGTTGTTTCCAATTGCTTTGATGGTATTGTTCCATATGCTTAGCTATAGCATTTGTCCTGTCCACATGTTTGGTAGCTCTGACATGTTCCATTATCCTCTTTTTCAATTCACATACCGTACTTCCCACATACTTCAATGGGCACGGGCATTCCACTACATATATCACATATTGTGTCTTACATGTGATCAGTTCTCGTATTTCCCAGATTGTATTGTTTGCCATTACCACTTCTTTTGTTTGTTTTGCAATTTGACATGCCTTACAAGTATGACATTTTAAAAAACCTTTTGTTTCCAGCCACGATACCTCATTTTCCTTTCCCTTAAAGTGACTGTGAATCAGATGGTCTTTTAGATTTTTTGATCTTCTGTATGTTATTGTTGGATGTTCTCACACAATTTTGCTCACAGTTTCATCTAATTGTAATATTTTCCAATTACGTCTCAGGATTTTAGTTATTTCCTTGCTCTCAAGTGAGTAGTTCGTTATTAACCTGATAGGACCAGGATCCACTTCTTGACTTTTATGTTTTGGGATAAGACACTCTTCTCGTGTTTTTTCATTTGTTCTCTCCCAACATTTTTTGATTGTTCCTGTGTTGTACTTTCTTTGTTTGAATCTTACTGATGTATTTGCACTATGTTTTTGCCATTCCTCCTCCTCACTACATATTCTGCGGATTCTCAAGAATTCCCCATATGGGATGCTGGAGATCAGTGACTGTTGATGGAAACTGGTAGCTTCAAGCGTGGCATTTGTTGCTGTGCTTTTGCGGTGTAACGTCGTGTGTATCTGATTATCTTTAATATAGATCTCTGTGTCTAGGAATACTACTTGTTCTTTACTTAATTCATACGAGAACTTTAGGTTAATTATACTGGTGTTGATACTTTCAAAGTATTCTTCGAATTCCGACGTTGTGCCATCCCAAATGATCAATAGATCATCAATATATCGTGTCCAACTGATGATTTTGTTTACTGCCTGATCATTGTTTATGTTCCATGCCGAGAAGATAGGAACAGAAACTCGGAGTATGCGCCAGAGGAAGAACGAATAATGGATGAATTACAAGTGGTAAACCTATCCAAGAGGCCAATATCAGAATCTGAAACAATGTTATTGAAAAAAGGCATTAATTTCTGTCCTACGAAAAGGATGAATTTGGCGCAAGTGCGGATAGACTTATATTTTTATATCCGGAAAATCAAATTGGCAAAGTTTTTCGCCGAAAAACAGAAAGAACGAAAAGATATACCATGGCAAGAACCGGCATCTTCACTTACAGTCAGGGACACAAAAGATTTCCTGACATTATTGAATCTAAATGCGGAGGAGGGAGAAGAGATTCCGCTACAAATTGCATGCCCAAAGAATGGCGCCGGTTTAAGTGGGAAAAGTTAAAATCAAAATTTTATCCACAACTAGCCCCAGGTAATAAAGTGGACCTATTTCAAGAAGCTGTAACTCAAGATCTGTACAGGTTGAAAAGCTCGAAATATAAGGACAATTTAACAAAGAACGAAAGAGAAGCATTGGCAAAACTAACGACGGATAGACAGATTGAAATCAAAGTAGCCGATAAAGGCGGAAATATAGTGATATGGGAACGTATGGCATATATCACAGAAGCACACCGCCAACTTAGAGACACACAATATTATGAAAAATTGAAAAGGAATCCAACTGTGGAAATCAAAGAGATGTTGGATGGGAAATTGCATGCTTGGAAAATCAAAGGCCTAATTGATGAAGAGGAACAAAAGTACTTGACAGTAACCCACCCAATAACTGCAACAATTTACTTCCTACCGAAATTACATAAAGATAAAAAGAAACCACCTGGACGACCAATCCTGTCAGCAAAAGGTTCATTATTGGAACCGGTAGCAAACTACATTGACCACTTTCTAAATCCATATGTAGTTCAACTTAACTCCTACATACAGGACACAAATGATCTGTTGCGATCACTACAAAATACACCATGGCAAGCATCATATCAATTAATAACAATGGATGTCATATCCCTGTATACCAACATTGGGAATGACATGGGCCTAAATGCATGTAACTTTTTCTTACAAGAAAGAAACATTGAATATGGCGACCACAATCGAATGCTCTTGGAGATGATCGAGATCTGCTTAACTAAAAATATCTTTGGATTTGGTGATGAGGTTTATTGCCAAAAAAGCGGAACAGCGATGGGATTTTCTTTCAGTCCCAGCTATGCCTGTCTAGCTATGGGACGGTGGGAGAAAGAAGTGGCATGGAACATAAACAATGATCAGGCAGTAAACAAAATCATCAGTTGGACACAATATATTGATGATCTATTGATCATTTGGGATGGCACAACGTCGGAATTCGAAGAATACTTTGAAAGTATCAACACCAGTATAATTAACCTAAAGTTCTCGTATGAATTAAGTAAAGAACGAGTAGTATTCCTAGACACAGAGATCTATATTAAAGATAATCAGATACACACGACGTTACACCGCAAAAGCACAGCAACAAATGCCACGCTTGAAGCTACCAGTTTCCATCAAAAGTCACTGATCTCCAGCATCCCATATGGGGAATTCTTGAGAATCCGCAGAATATGTAGTGAGGAGGAGGAATGGCAAAAACATAGTGCAAATACATCAGTAAGATTCAAACAAAGAAAGTACAACACAGGAACAATCAAAAAATGTTGGGAGAGAACAAATGAAAAACACGAGAAGAGTGTCTTATCCCAAAACATAAAAGTCAAGAAGTGGATCCTGGTCCTATCAGGTTAATAAGGAACTACTCACTTGAGAGCAAGGAAATAACTAAAATCCTGAGACGTAATTGGAAAATATTACAATTAGATGAAACTGTGAGCAAAATTGTGGGAGAACATCCAACAATAACATACAGAAGATCAAAAAATCTAAAAGACCATCTGATTCACAGTCACTTTAAGGGAAAGGAAAAAGATGTATCGTGGCTGAAAACTAAAGGTTTTTTAAAATGTCATACTTGTAAGGCTTGTCAAATTGCAAAACAAACAAAAGAAGTGGTAATGGCAAACAATAAAGTCTGGGAAATACGAGAACTGATCACATGTAAGACACAATATGTGATATATGTAGTGGAATGCCCGTGCCCATTGAAGTATGTGGGAAGTACGGTATGTGAATTGAAAAAGAGGATAATGGAACATGTCAGAGCTACCATACATGTGGACAGGACAAATGCTATAGCTAAGCATATGGAACAATACCATCAAAGCAATTGGAAACAACTAAAGTTTTATGGAATTGAATGTGTAGCGAAGAAAGAACATGGAGGCAATAGAGAGAAACTTTTGCGTCAGAAAGAATCTCGCCACATTGTAAACCTGCGAACAATAACTCCCCATGGGTTAAATCAATCGGAAGAATTGTATATCCATCTGTAATAGATCTAAATGTATAAATTCCTTTAAGAATAATGTAACAGAATGATGATTCGGAAATTTTTAATAAGACACTTTTTCTATGACTCAATAGGTTTTAAATTATTTTCACAGATGATGTGGGAGTATGAAAAACAATATAAGCATCTTGCCTATAAAATCACCCCACTAGAGGGGTGGAAATGGTTAAGTAATAAGCATGTGTATTACTTAGGATTAAGGAATCACTTACGAATGTCATTCTATGTAGTAATGTAATATAAAAACTACATCTCCCAGAATGCACAGGGACGCTTGCATTACCAAACAGGAAATGAGGTAATTACTGTTTGAATATATGTAAGAGGCGGTGGCAAGCGGTCAGTTGATCGTGAGCAAGGTATTTGGAGATACCGAAACGCGTAGATGATTATATCGCCTATAACCATGTGAATGAGGATGTAATAAAAAGAAAAAAATTGCAAAATACTACGGGAGTGCGATCCGTTTGTCGTCCCTTGTGGAGGATTGTGGTGAGAATATTGAGCAGCGTGGTTCAGCTGCAAGATACCGCACCCATACTGAGCGCTGCATAATCGGCGAAAAAGGAACCATGAGGATTGGATATATATATATATATATATATCCAAACGACTCGATTGCTCGAAATGCTCCTTCCTGCCCCTTCAACCCATGGATAGGCGGTGCGAAGTGCCAGCGAAGCCCACTGGACAAGTAGAATTCCTTTGCAATACCAAGGCTTTTATTTGCCAGTAACGAGTTTCGACTGTGAGCAAGACTGCTTTGACAGTCGAAACGCGTTACTGGCAAATAAAAGCCTTGGTATTGCAATTATCCTGAGAGTGTTATCACTTTGTTCAAAAGGAATTATATATATATATATATTCACTGAAAAAAACCATAGGTTTTACAGACGTTATAGTTAGAAATTAGCATTTAAAAAACCTTTGAAATTCACTGAAAAAACCATAGGTTTCAGGGGCGTTATAGTTAGCTGGACATTTCACTCGTACAAAACCATAGAAATTACACTGTTATAGTTAGTTCAGCTAACTATAACTCGCACTCCGCAATGCACTGCTCATGACGTCACATATTACATCATTCATGGCATGGTCAGTGACATCACTGATGACATCACTGATGACATCTGAAATGACATCACTGATGACATCATCCAGTGACTGTGTGTTTCTGTAATTTTTAAATATGTTTTACATATATTCTTAGGTGTATTGAAGAATGAGTGGGTGTATAAGTGTCTGGATGGGGGATTTTACAGATGTGTGACTGATTGTATAAGTGAGTGATTAAACGTGTCTCACTGAATGCATGGGTTAGTGACTAAACTGTGTGAATGTGTGTATCAGTCTGTCTGTTGTTGTGTAAGCTGCTACATGGGTTGGTCAGTAGCTACATGAGTGTTTATATGGGTTATTGATTGTTTGCCTGAGTATTTGTATGGGAGACTGAGTGTGTGTGTGGGTGGGTTGGAGGTGTGTGACTCTGTGCATTGATGTGTGAGTGGTTGATTCACTGGGTGTATGGGTTCAAGAGTGCATGTGGAAACAGCTGTATGGGTGGGTGAGTGTGTGTATGGGTGTGTTGGTGAGTGAATGGATGTCTCAGTATATGTGAGTGATGCTGTATATAAATGAGTATATGTGAGAGTGAGTGATTGTGAGAGTGGCTGTATGGATGAGTGTGTACTTGTATCAGTGATTATATAAGAGAGTAATTATGCGTTAGTATCTGTATGAATTAGGGAGGTGGTGTGTGTATAACTGTATAGGTGAGTAAATGGGAGTGTGATTGATTCTTTGCATGACTGACTAGGTGTGTGAGTAACTCCATGGATGAGTGGCGGTGTGTGAGTGTCTGAATAGGTGTATGAGTGCATATCATAGTGTTGTATTGATGAGTAACTGCATGTATAAGTGAATGTATGGGTGAATGAGTGGATGTGTGTGTAGACCTAGGAATGAAAGAGTGCGTATGTAGTAACTGGTATTGGTGTCTCGATGGTTTCGAAAACGGTAGTCTGTATTTTACAGTGGGTGTATTAAAGGTTATATTAGACTGTAAGGAGCTGCATCAGATTTTCACGTGGATGATGTCATCAGTGATGTCATTTCAGATGTCATCAGTGATGTCATCAGTGATGTCACTGACCATGCCATGAATGATGTAATATGTGACGTCATGAGCAGTGCATTGCGGAGGCGCGAGTTATAGTTAGCGGAACTAACTATAACAGTGGAATTTCTATGGTTTTGTACGAGTGAAATGTCCAGGTAACTATAACGCCCCTGAAACCTATGGTTTTTTCAGTGAATTTCAAAGGTTTTTTAAATGCTAATTTCTAACTATAACGTCTGTAAAACCTATGGTTTTTTCAGTGAATTTCAATGGTTTTTTAAATGCTAATTTCTAACTATAACGTCCCTGAAACCTATGGTTTTTTCAGTGAATTTCAAAGGTTATTTAAATGCTAATTTCTAACTACAATGTCCCTAAAACCTATATTGTTTTTAACTAAATTTAAAAAACACGTGCATACTTTTTGTAGTGAAAAACTAACTGTAACAGTAGTCTGTTATAAGTTATAATTTAACAATGTTTAAAACTTAATTAGCACTAATGAACATATAAGTGTGGAAAAAGTGTGACGGAGCAGCTATGATACCTGACTTCGAACAACAGCGTTCACAGTTCGATTCCCGGCTCCAGCGGCACATTAGCCCACCACTATGTCACTGTGGGCAACACCTTGCTTAATCTTTCCGACGCCCCCGAGCGCCGGCACACCTTTCCAGGGTTAGCTGTACGCTTTACAAATGCTCGCATTTTTTTTAATTTAAAACCATAGTGATGAGAAATATTATCACGTTTTTTTTTCTTCTATTCTGATAGATCTTTTTTTTTATGTCTTCTATTTAGAATTACGGCAATCAATAAATGTATTTACACATGAGAATGGAAATGACACGGTTTTCCGGGTAACAGTTTTTAAGCTCTCCAACGTATGTACATATTAAGGACATTATACATGTTAGGTTCGAAATCGAAACTTTTTCCGCTTCACATTTTGTAACTTTTCCCAACACGTGCACAAGTGAAACAGTTAAAAAGTGAGCACGTGTCAACTGTAAAACGTGACATCCAAATGGGTGGAGCCGCATCTTCCTTCCATAGACTACTGAATAACCAAAAAGTATATCACACCCGTTGATAGATTAGTTTCGTTTTTGCGAGTTATTTACACGTCTCCATTCAGTGATGCAGGTGCTATTTTCTACAGTCGGATTCTTCTTTTGCGGCCACAAAACATAATCCTGAGTTGTAAGTTGTTTGATTATGCAATACTAGATATTTATAATATGTAGCTATTTGTCAATCTTTAAACACTTGTATTTAGAAAAAAGTGTTTTTGGTTGTTTTTGCCATTTATATGTAACGTCAGCAGCTTGTTTTCAGAAACAGACAGAATACAGCAAACATTGTTCCTGTTCTGGCTCCTTTGAGCTCATATAGTGTGACTTTGTATATTATAATATTGACAGTGAAGTGTTGGTGACCCGTTGGCGCGAAGACTAAAGATTTATATGTAACGTCAGCAGCTTCTAGTTTGTAGTCTATTTCCCCCTTGACATCATATTGTGTGAGTATGTATATTATAATAACCACACATTATGATCTCAGAGGAATTTGTGACCCGTTGGCGCGAAGACTAAAGATTTATATGTAACGTCAGCAGCTTATGGTATTTAGTCTATTTCTCCCTTGAGATCATATAGTGTGAGTATGTATATTGTAATATGAACATTTATACTGACCTCAGTGGAGTTTATGACCTGTCGACGCGAAGACTAAAGATTTATATTTAACGTCAGCACCTTCTCGTTCTTACTCTGTTTCTTTCTTGGGATCATATACTGTGAATATGTATATTATAATATTAACAGTCATTGTGATCTCAGAGCACTTTAAGACCCGTTGGCGCGAAGATGAAAGATTTCGAAGTCCCGGAGAAAAGAAGCTCTCAACATACTCATCGCTGGAAAGTATTTCGTTATTGATCTTGTTTTGTATTGATGACTTCATTTTCCTTTTTGTGTGCCATCAGTGACACTGTGTATATTGTAAGAGGGTGATATTTCCATACAACAGGAATTGGAGATTTCTCGCCGCCAGGAGTAAACCATCTGAAATACAGTTTACTGACCTTTATAACTTACTTGATCAGATATTTTTACAGTGACAATATTTTGGGAAATTGCAGTTTAAAAAAAAATCGTTTCCATAGATACTTTCTTAGTGAATACCTTTGATAAACCCTACATTTCTGAATGTTTTTTTACTATTTCTATTTTTGTCTGTTGCGATTTCTATTCACCTTCTCCTTATAGAATATATACGACCAGTAGTGTATATTATTATACTACTATCCTATATATTCTTAAAGGAGTACGTTATCTAAGCACTACGACCGAACTTTCCCGAATTCTACAATAATAGAAATTATAAAAATGATAAAGCGTACATTTCTATGTAATATAAAGTGATTTGTGTTTAACTGTTTTTTACTTGTTATTGTTCTTGTGACCTGAGATGATGTAGTGCGGGAGTGTTTCTTGTAGCACTTCTTTTCTACTTTATCTAACAGTAACTCATGCCCTCTTATATTATCAAGAATATGGGGCAACACTTTTACAAACTATAGCAGAAAAAAAAAGGGAAGGTGTGCCCACGCTTAAGGGATATTTTATGAATTGCGTTTTTATTTGTCACCCCTTTGATATATACAGCTTCAGTTTCCGAACAAAGTATATTTGTAATTGCTTAATAAAAACTATTTCTAACCTAGACTGAAATTTTTGCTGCGCAACCACAGCTCCCCGTTAGAAAAGTAAACACCACATTATAACTAAACAGTGCTCCTGGGAAGTATCCCACCCGCAAACTTAATAAAAAGAAGACCGCAACACACTTTGTTATTTTCCCGCCGTGATTTGTACACCCCACGCCAATTATATAAATGGCCCTTAAAATATATAAAAAACTATTTTTACCTTCACAATCCCTCTCCACCACCTTGTGACCACTGTACAGAGTTAATAGTGTTCCTACCCTCCCCGCTACTACTTTCTTTTCCCGTACTCCATTGAAGTGAGTCACAAAATGGTTCACAACAGTGAACCGTTCCCAGCCAATAATGAGCAAACTTGTACTAGGAACAGTTTAGCCAATAAAATGTCCAGAGGGGGAGGGAATAGCTGCCAACACTTCTACTTTCAATGGTTTACAGCCAATGAACATTAAGCTTGGGAAGGTCCTGCTTGGAACACGTTACCTAATCAGATGTCCCTGATGCTCCGCGGAGGGGAGGGAATGGCTGGCAACACTTCTACTTTCAATGGTTTACAGCCAATGAACATTAAGCTTGGGAACGTCCTGCTTGGAACACGTCAACCAATAACATGTTCCTGCTACTCCGCGGACGGGGAGGAAATGTCTGGCAACACTTGTACTTTCAATGGTTCGCAGCCAATGAACATTAAGCTTGGGAAGGTCCTGCTTGGAACACGTCAGCCAATCAGATGTCCCTGCTACTCCGCGGACGGGGAGGAAATGGCTGGCAACACTTGTACTTTCAATGGTTCGCAGCCAATGAACATTAAGCTTGGGAAGGTCCTTCTTGGAACACGTCAGCCAATCAGATGTCCCTGCTACTCCGCGGACGGGGAGGAAATGGCTGGCAACACTTATACTTTTGATGGAGCGGAGAAAATAATTTTTTTTAACCCCTAACAAATTTTATAAATAATTAATAAAAATGTTCGTTTAAATGTATTAATCAACAATGTACGTGAGGGAAGGGTAACACGCAAGTATATATGCTGAATAATCTATTAACGAATGTCTGTGTGTCTAATTATAACATAAAATAATTGCGTACTAAATAAATAATAAATGCATGATTTGTGCTTCATAGAATATAAACGTGTCGTTGCAAAAACAATAGTGATGGTAAGTAAGGAACAGCTTAAATGTTGCTTTCTGCTAGGTAATAACTAATTGGGGTACGTAGATGACGGGAGGGAAACGAAAAGGCTATGTTTCTCTATTTTAATTATGTTTTGTTTATTTCTAAATAGTGCTTCTAAATCTAGTCGAGTGGCGATATAAAATGGCTGCCGGTTATTAGAGTGCGCATGTGCTGAGAAAACGCGCGACAAGGGAGAAAAGTTGGAGAAAGGCTAACCACGTGATGGTGTTGAGAGGCTAAGATGCAAGAATGGTCAAGGCTGATGTGACCTAATTGAACTGATAGTGTGCCGTGGTGATCAGCAAAGAACCGTGGGAAACCGTTTTAAGAGAAAGGACAATGCCTGCAGAGTTCTCGAATGTATCGAAAGAAGTTACAAATGTACTGATCGAAGCGGATGGAAACATGTCTTGAACTGTGAGAAAGGAAATGAACATATACATTCCAAAAGAACAAGCTGGATCCGGGAGAACTTGATTAAAAATGAATAGATGAAATGAGTGAACCAATGAAAGAAAAGCGCGTTATTAATGTTGCAACAATTTAGTTAGCAAAGTTAGAATTAGGGTATAAGAAGGCCTACTCTTAGTGGGAGGGTAGTCACAGTCAGAGTCGGTGTTGGAGTTGGTGGCTTCCAGTGCTTGGTGTTCCAGATTAATCCATTTTACTGAGCGGGAGATGCTGAAAGACTGTTAGATGAGACGGGTTGCGGTAGCTGATGCTGACGAGCTGAAGTTTCTGTTGCTGTCTTATTTTTCCAGTTGAGTATGAGAATCAGGTTATTTTTTAATCTTAAACTTAGGTTAGAAATCATTAGGCTAAATTAGGAAGATAGGCAGGTAATTAGGGTTTTGCTTCATGACAAAATTTCCTTTCTGCAATAAAATTGATTTTGCTTAATAAATATTTGAATTAATAATGAATGAATAATTGAATAAAAAGTCTAAATTCTTTCTCATGCCTTTAAAATTATATAAAATTTAAGATTCTTAAATCAAACGACTCAGTGGTTATTTTACTAAATGATTGTGAAACTGGTAATTGGTTATTGTGATTTAGCTGGTCTTAATCACTATAAACTGATTTCTTACTAGATGATCCATTGACAAAACAATGAGCAGGAATATCTTAAGAAATAACTAAGAAAGCGATAGGTTAAGGTAACAAGGTATCCCGGCTCCTTCCAGCGGTACATAAATGATGTTTTTCATTTAGTTCTCCTATTTCTCCTAGGAATATAGAATTTCGTAAAGGTGTAGAGGAAATCCAGGTGTGTGTGTGTATGTGTGTGATAGGCGATGTTATGGGCCCCATCGTCATGTGGATGTGAGAAAATATAAGTCGCCCCTGGATGACCGATAAGTGACCTAGGAGGAAAATAGTTTTTATTGTATCCGCTGCATCAGATTTCTTGGTAGCAGAGTTATGGTTTCTATAGATTAGTTTGGTGATTATTGATTATTGATTATTTTTGATGACTAATATTATATGTTGAGTCGTGTTATGTTATATGTGAGTTTTCACGCTTCTGGGATGTAGGAAGTGGAACACGTGTGGCAAGAGAAGTCACATGGAATTTGGTACATGGTCTGAATTCAAATTTTGGTAATAACACAGGTTGTGTTATGTTAGGGATTTCTGTAACGAAAGGTGTGTAACTGAGATAGCAAATCACGTTTTCTTGTGAAACTCTGGCCTTAATTCTCAGGAGCATAGTCTCCACATGTGTCTTATCCCCAGAGAAACGCGTTTACTGTTTGCTTGAAAGAAGGGTAAGGTAGAGGGAAGTGCTACGTTATCGGCGAAAGTTAATAATTCTGTGGTAGGGTAGAGGTAAGCGCTGCCTACTGGAAATACAGGATTCTTGTGTAAAAGGACAAAGCTGTCACTTTGGTTTAGCGAATCAGACTATGGAATTGTTTTAATTGTTGTAACTAACGTAAAAACAGTGAAAAGAAAAATTGCCGATAATTTTTGTAAAGGAGGGGTAAAAGAGCAGGAGTGACATCAACAGTGCCGCGCTAGGATTGGATAGTGCGCTAGTCACGTGAACACAGAGACAAGAGTGACGTAGAAAAGTTCCGCGCTAGGATTGGTTGGTCCGCGGACGAAGGGAATCGTTTTGATTGGTGTGTTGGTGTGAGTCGCGCTGTGATTGGTTAAAGTTCCGTACACGGAACAGTGCTGGTTTGAAGAGAAAAACCAATCGAAAACATGCCGTATTACGAGTATGAAAGGGAGAGAACGTCATGGACGACAAAAATTAAGAATTTCTTTAAGAAAGACAAAAAGGTTGTGACTAGAGAGGGACAAGTAATTCCTCCGCCGAAATCAGCAGCTTCACATATGATGCTGAAATATGGATATCATACATGCATATGGTTAGAAAATTGGGCAAAGTATACGAAGAATGATGGTGCATTAGCTTTCCCTGAGAATGGTTCATTTAATGTAGCGGTTTTGCGAAATTTGCGAGAAAAGATGACAAATTTAGAACCTAGACCTAGACCGACACAGTTTGAAGCATTGACGGAATGGGAAGATGAGATGTATGAGCGAGAGAGATTCAGAGGTTTAAGGGATCATGAGTTTATGCCTGGAAGAATGTGGGGAATAAATCATGAGGATAGAATAAAACGATGGAGATGTGCTAACATGACAGGAGGTTTGTTTCCGGCTTTTACAGTTGAGGAAAAGACTAAGAGAAAACGTACTGAGAAAAAGAAACATATGGAGAGGGAGAAATATATGCATGACAGTGAAACGGATGATGAATTGCTGGAAGATATTCTAAATAGAAATCCCCCTCCGTATCAGCAGAGTTCCACAGTGGTGACACCAAATGCGCCGCAAATAGAGACTGTGCGAAATAAAAGTCCGGTAAAAAGAATTGAAATAAATAGGTCACAAGATCAAATAAGAACTTCACAAAATGAAGGAGTAGAAAGTGACAATGCAACTGAATTAGCAAGGACAACAAAGGAACTGACTGAGAAAATTAGGGAATTAACGAAAAACATGGAAGCTGTGACTGTACCTGTAACAATAGGTCCAGTAATACCAGTTTTTGAGAATCAGAAAATTGATGAACGGTCCTTAGTGATTCCTATGAGTTCACAATTTCAGAGAGAAAAAGAAAGGATGGAACCAAGTGCAAGTACAAGTAATTTGGCTAGTACCTACAGACCAAGTCCACCTACAAATTTGACTGTGAATGAGTGTAATGGTAGAAAAATGCATATGGTAACAGAATCTGCAACAGAGACTCCTGAAAAGAGTGGCAATTGGATAGAACTAAATAATACACCCATAGGTCCGACTCCTGATGAGTTAAATGAGTGGATGAAGGCATTTAAAATAAAAGAACCAGAAGAAAAACCATTAGATGTAATTAGGTTAAAGATTGACATGGAAGAATTAATTTTAGGGACGATTGGTACAGAAAAGCTAAAAAATTACCAGGATGATGAAATTATGTTTCTGTGCAAAAGTATTACATGGAGAGCTAAAAATTTACATGACAAACTAGAAGAGATAGCAAGTGAAATTGGAGTAGATTTTGCGAAAGTGAAAACATTGCAGAAACCGTATAGAGTAGACTTTTGTGAGAAAGATATTGAAAACTTGAATACAGCAGGAAGGCTGACACAGATAAAAGAGTTAATTGTTTTACTAAGAAAATGGGGTGATGTGGATAGATGGAAAGTTAGATGGACAAAAAAGAATGAGAAAACTGCAGACAAAGCTTCTTTGGCTTTTATGATAACTGAAAAAGAACCTGTTGCAACAGAATACCCTATGAGAGAAACTCCAGGTGGTAGTTATGTGCATGTTCCCTGGACTAGACAGGATATACTGTCATTTACAAATTAATTCCCGAAGCTGAGAGAGAAACCAGTTGAATGGTACCGACAAGTGGAGAGGTTTGTGAAGGTTTCAAAAGTGTTGTGGATAGATTTAGATGGATTGTTTGACATAGTGGTGCCAACTGATTTGTGGTCTGAGTGTAAAATTACAGTTGACTGGCCAACTACAGAATATCCAAGAGATCCTAAGACAGGAGCTCCAGGTCCTGAGGTGATGAGGAAGTACGATAAGGTGATTACCTTTTTGAAAAATAAGATTCCTCCTAAAGAAACAGATTGGGTAAAAATCGATAGAACTACACAGGAAAGTAAGGAGTCTGTACATGCCTACTATGAGAGGTTGTTGTTGGTTTTCAAACAGTATAGTGGATATGAGGAGTTGAGTGAAAAAGATATGAGTCATTTCGTATACAGATTTGTGTTTGGGCTGAAACCAGAGATTAGTGAAATGATTAAACAGCATATGATTAACTGGCAAAATGTCACGGTAGATGAGGTACTGAGGTATGCGAAGTATTGTAGTGATGATATTGAGAGTAGACAGCGTAAATTGAAAGAGAAGGCAATGTGGGCACAGGTGAAAGTGGCAGAAAAGCAAGAAGCTCAATTGGACAATAATAGTGGGAATGAAACAGGACAGAATAAATCGCGACCTAACATAGGTAAAGGGAAAGGTCAAATGAGTCTAGAGGAGGCAAAGAAGAAATGGCCCTGTCATAATTGCGGAAAATTAGGGCATTGGAGAAACGAGTGTAAGTTCCCACCTAAACCTAATCCGGAAAATCAATCATTAACTCCACAGGTGCAGAATGAGGTAGTTGTTCAACAAGGTCAGGTGCCACAACCACCACTTCCCAACACTGTTAACCAGCAAAGATACAGTACAGAAACAGGATTCTACGGAGGAGAGCAGGTAACACAGTTGCCGCGAGCAGCTAACATTTCTCAGTATTGGTTGCGACAGAGTGAGGATGAGGCGGATGAAAGTTTCTGACGGTGCCTAGGAGAGGGAAAAGAGTGCGTACTTGGCGCAACTCTAGAGGTAGATCAGTCTGGTCCCTTTGTGGATGGAGAAGTGAATGGTGCAAATGTAACATTCCTTGTCGATACTGGAGCTACCCGTTCTACTGTTAGATCAGTGGAAATTCCAAACCTTCCTCTCTTAGGTGAATACATCCAAGTAGTAGGAGTAGCAAATCAGCAGATTAAAACACCACTTACTGAATTAGTGGAAGTAAAAATTGGTTCTTTTAGCAAAATGCATAGATTCGTAGTGTGCGATTGTAGTCCTGTAAATCTCTTAGGTCGTGACCTTTTGTGCAAAATGAATTGCACAATTTATTGTACGCCAGATGGAATTGGATTTCAGACCCCAGATGAAGATGTATTGTATAAAGTAACATTGATGAATCAGGAACCTGAAATGAATGGTTTGTTTCCTGCATTTGATGCAGAAAAACTTCCAAAAGAACTGAAAAATGCAGTGAAAGAAAATGTGTGGGATTTTACAGGAGAAGATATTGGATTAATGAAAGAAGTAGATCCCGTAAAAGTAACAGTAAAAGAAGGAACAACTTACCCAAATACGCCACAGTATAAATTGACTCCAGAAATAATTGAAGGAATAACTCCTGTAATAAATAAAATGATCGAACAGGGAATTCTAAAAGAAATAATGAGCAGTCCATGTAATTCACCTATTATGGGACTGAAAAAGCCAAACGGAACATATAGAATAGTACAGGATTTGAGAAAGATCAACAAAATAGTTGTGCCTTGTTGTCCAATAGTGCCAAACCCTGCAGTAATTCTATACCAAATTCCACATGAAGCTGAGTGGTACACAGTGATAGATTTGTGTCACGCATTTTTCTCTATTCCTTTACATCCAGATAGCCAGCCATTATTTGCGTTCCGGTTCGGATAGCGTATTTTGGCATGGTGCCGAATTCCTCAGGGGTATACAGAAAGCCCCTCAATCTTTAATCAGATTTTAAAGAAGTCCCTGGAAGATTTGAAAATGCCAGAAAAGTCAGTGATGGTGCAGTATATCGATGACCTGTTGGTGGCATCGAAAACAAAAGAAGCATGTGTAAGCGATACAATTGCTTTACTGAACCATCTAGAGAAAAGAGGACATAAAGTGTCCCCTTCGAAATTGCAATTTTGTCAAAAAGAAGTCCAATATTTAGGGCATAAAATTGAGAAAGGAGTGCGAAAGATAGCGACAGAAAGAGTAAAAATGATTCAAGGAATGAGAGCACCAATGACGCAAAGAGAGGTAAGAATGTTTCTGGGAATGGTTGGATATTGCCGACAATGGATAAGTGGTTTTTCCTTGATTGCTAAACCATTACAAAAACTGACCAAGAAGGATGTAAAAGACCCTTTTGAATTGAATGACGAAGAAATGAAATCTTTCAAAGAGTTGAAAAAGAAGTTGTGTGAGGCCCCTGCTTTAGGAATGCCTGACTATGAAAAGGATTTTGAATTGTACTGCAGTGAAAGAGATGGATGTGCATTTTCAGTACTGGTACAAAAACATGGAACAATGAAGAGACCAATTGCTTATTTTTCAGCTGTGTTAGATCCTATAGCAAAAGCGTTGCCTGGATGTCTGAAAGTTGTTGCTGCTACTTGTGTAAGTCTGGAACAAAGTGAAGGTATAGTGATGGGGTATCCACTGAGAGTATATGTTCCCCATTCAGTAGAGATTCTTTTGACAAGAACAAAAACACAGTACATGACACATAGTCGGCTGACTAAGTACGAAAAAGTAATCTTGAGTGCAGAAAATGTGACCATAGATAGATGTATGAATGTGAATCCTTCGACATCATTGCCAGATGAAGAGAGTATAATTGAACAAGATGAAGTAGATCATGATTGTCTGAATGTGCTGGAATATTGCACAAAACCAAGAGCTGACATAAAAGATGAGCCTTTAAAGGAATCAGATGATGTCATGTTTGTGGATGGCTCATGCTTGAGAACGAAAGAAGGAGTTCTAAGCGCAGCTTACGCAGTGTGCACAGTGGCAACTGTGATGGAAGCGTCTTGTCTGAAAGGAATAAGGTCTGCCCAAGTTGCAGAACTGATTGCTTTAATTCAAGCATGTAAGTTGGGAAGAAATGTACGAGTTACGATTGTGACCGATAGCCAGTACGGTTTCGGTATAGTGCACGATTTCGGTCAGATTTGGTCACAAAGAGGTTTCTTGACGTCTGCAGGAACACCTATCAGAAATGGAGATTTTGTTAAGAAATTACTTGAGGCGATACAGCTGCCTAAGCAGATAGCTGTAGTAAAATGCAAAGCACATAAGAAAAATGAAGATTACATAGCTGTTGGTAATAATTATGCGGACGAGATAGCCAAATATTGTGCAGAGAACATGGTATCCCTAAACAAGAATCGCGAAAGGGAGCATATCTCTTCTCCTTTGCTTTTTACTAACACTGTCGAGACATGGGATGAGGTGAGACAGTTACAGGAAGCTGCAAATGATGAGGAAAAAGATTACTGGATAAAAGCAGGATGTAGAAGACAAGAAAACAATGGTGTGTGGGTTTACAGAGATGAAAGACCAGTTATGCCTGATAGCATGATTGCAGACATGGCACGGATGTACCATGGACAAGCTCATATTGGGAGAGATGCAATGATCAGACTTTTTAGACAAACATGGTATAACCCAAAATTCAGAGCCATAGCTGAAAGTCTTTGTCAAAGATGTCTTATTTGTCAACAGTTTAATCCAGGAAGAAAGACAATAGTGAGTCTAGGAACAATAGGACGAGAAGGAGGTCCGTTCACTAGAATGCAATTAGACTTCATCGAAATGCCCCCTTGTAACAGACTAAAATATGTTCTAGTGGTCGTCTGTTTGTTTTCTCGTTGGGTGGAGGCATACCCCACTAGAAGGAATGATGGAATAACGGTAGCAAAACTTATGCTGCGAGAGTTCATTCCAAGGTATGGTTTTCCAGTCACAGTTGAGACAGATAGAGGAACACATTTTCAAAATGAGTTGATTCAATTAATTTGTGAAGCATTAAGTATTAAACAAAAACTGCATTGTGCATACAGACCAGAGGCTTCTGGGGTAGTAGAGCAAATTAATGGAACAATTAAGAACAGGTTAGGAAAAATGTGTCAAGCTACAGGACTCAAATGGCCCGATGCACTGCCCCTTGTTCTGATGACCATCAGAAGCATTCCTGAAAAGAAAACTGGACTTAGTCCTCATGAGGTGATCATGGGACGAGCAATGAGACAAGCACAAGTACCTGTCAACAAGTTATTGACTATAACTGATGATCTAGTACTGGATTATTGCAAAGGACTGGCTGATGTGGTGCGTTCTGTGTTTCATCAGGTTGGACCGGATGCGACCACTCTTGAAAGAAAACCAGCCCACGACTTGAATCCAGGAGACTGGGTCCGCATAAAAATCCACAGGAGAAGAAACTGTCTAGTTCCTCGCTGGGACGAGCCACGACAGGTAATCCTAGTGACAACAACTGCAGTCAAGTGTGCAGGAGTGAAAAACTGGGTCCATGCCAGCCACACAATCAGAGTTCAAGAACCTGCAGATCGACATGTGAGTCGACGTCTGGAAGTGTGGGATAAGAGTTCAGCGACTGGGACAGAAAGAATAAGAGAAAGGGTGCCAGAACTTGAAGATCGACCTGAAAGTCGACATCTGGAAACCCCAACTGCAAGCACCTCTAAAGAGGAAGAGGAAGAAGAAGAAGAAGAAGGAAAAACTACAGAAATTCCAGAACTTGAAGATCGACCTGTAAGTCGACATCTGGAAATATCTGACACGAGTTCAGGATCTGATGATTCAGTTGAAAACTGTGAAGAATTTCGAAGGAGAACTTGGGGATTTAAACCAATTAGAGAAGAGAATGAACAAGAAAATGATCTAAATGAGCAACCAAGTACAAGTTATGGTGGAAATCCTTCAAAAGTAATATTAATAGACAAAGTAGGGAAAGAGACAAATAAAAAGTTAGAAAATCAAGAAGAACCCGAGGAGCAATAGGGACAGATAGTGAAACAAAAGAACAGGGAAAATTAGAAGCAGAGAGTGAAATAAATACCAATTCGGAAAAACATCGAGGAGGGACAGTAATAAGGGAACACAAGAAGGAGAAGACAGATCCACCAGTAAAAGAAGATGAGATCATAAGTTTCAAAATAAGAGACAATTGTGAAAAAGTTGAAACAGAATCTGAAGAAAGCGGAGAAGAAGAGAAAACAAGAACTGAATCAAGAAAAAGAAACTGGAAATCAGAAAGAGGAGAAAAAGAAGGTGAAGCCAAAAGGCCAAGAAAAGGAGACAATTGGCCCAGCAACTATATAAGAAAATTGAGATACAGAATAATCAGAACAGGAGAAAAAAGTGCTGAACAGGTGAATGAAATAACAATTCAAAAGGAACAAGAAAAGCCAAGTGGAAAACGACTACAAAAGTCTAAACGAACAAAGAAAGTGAATTCGAAATACAAGTCACCTGAGTGGTTGTACATCGCTCTAACGGATTACAAAGAAGAAGGAAACACTCACGAGAACCCGAGACTAAGAAACCGAATGGGTAAAGGTGAGATGCAACAAACCTGAAGTGAAGACTTAAAGTGCTTCTGCCGGATGTGACAATTTTACTGGATATGACAAATCACCGGATGTGACAACGAAAGAATTCTGGAAAGAATTAAAAGAAAGTACCAAGCAAAGACTTTTGAAAGCAGAGTGGCATCTAAGTCATTTCTGAGGTGTAGTGACACAATTTTCTGAGATTTAACAAAAGATAAAAGCAAAATGGAAAATACTAGAGATAGAAGGGATAAATGTGAGTTTGTAAAAAGATGGTGTAAAATGTGCTGCTTTTGTACAGGATTATTAATGACAGTATGGATAGTTTTAGCAATCACAATTCCTATTAGTATAGCTGTAATAGAAGCAAAGAATGATACTAAACCAGAAAAAGAAACTAATATTAAAGAACCAGTTATTTTAAGAAGTAGTGCAGAATTACATAAGGATAAGTCAGTAACAGACTTTTCTAAAAATGTTTTTACAAAATTGTTGTACGAATATGTAGAGACAATGGATGTGAGAGATTGTTATGTTTGTATGCAGTTGCCTGCATCAGTGTCAGAAGGTGTGACTTATCATCACCTACCTCTAACTTATGGAATAACCTGTAGTGTCATAGCAAGTTTATTTTATAAAACAGGTAGATTAGAGTTTTATTACACTGATATAGATAAGATTTTTGCAAATGTTCCTGTAGTTCCAGAACTTAACAAAGTAAAACAAGCAAAGGTTTTAGGAGAATTCTTTTTAGAGCATAAAATGTTAACATTAGAAGAAATAGCTAAAAACAACCTTACCTGTGAGTTAAAGAAAGAAGAAAAGGTATTTTTAGAAATGGTTGAAGAAAGGAGAATGAAATTTCAAAGAGAAGCAATAAAAGAGAAAGGAACACATCTATGGACGTTTGAGGAAGAAAATCATGAAGGGAAAAAGATAAATGCAGCAATGACATTAGATTGGCCGCAAACAGGAAAGTTGTGTATTAGGAGAAATAAGACAGTCTATGACAATTATTTTGTAGGTTCCAGTATTTGCCATGACAATTATCAAATTTTGGGAGGTTGGGGATTCAAAGGTGGAAAAGATCCAATATTTCCAGGTATCTATTATATTTGTGGGAATAGAGCTTATTACAGGTTACCGGACCATTGGTATGGAACTTGTTATGTAGGCCTGGTCTTTCCAAAAATCTTTCATATGGACAGAGAAGAAAAAGGAACATACAAGATGATTAATAGCTTTACACGTAGAAAGAGGGAAAGTTTTTCAGAAATTGTAGGTGATATTTTTGGAGCATTAATACCAGCAGTGGGAATATCTTTGAATGCATTTAAAATTCGGAAGTTATCCACAGTAGTAGATCGTTTGTCTACAGATACTGCGGGAGGGTTCTTGATGGTAAATACCGAAATGGTTGCCATGAGAACTATGGTGATGCAAAATCGGCTTGCCCTTGATATTCTTTTGGCAAAAGAGGGTGGAGTTTGTGGAATGCTGAAAGTCCAACATTGTTGCACTTACATTCCTGATAAAAGTGAAAATATACAAAAGTATATTACAAATATTACAAATTTGCACAAAGAACTAGTTCCACTGGAGGTTGAAAGTGTCCTGGGAAAACTTGGTAGAGGGTTTTCTTCAGTAGCAAATTGGTTAACAAGAATGAGTAGACTAATGATAGGGAAAGTTATAATAATAGCAACTGTAGCAATATTGTTAGCCATGGTGTTGAAAATTGTAATAACGTGTATAAAAAGAAAAGTAAGACAAAATAAGATAAAAAGAAATAACAGAATAATGAAAGAAAGAGAGAGAGAAATGGGTGAAATTGAGTTAGAGAAAATGAAAGAAAGCATGTATAAAGAGACAAGAAGACAAGATGAAATGGAAACAGATGTATAACTAACAAAAAGCAAAAGGATGAAAGACATATGCTGCCTGAAAAAGAAGTATAACTTGGGTTTTATGTGGTGATTTAAAAATCACCAAAGGGGGGAGTTGATGGAGCAGAGAAAATAATTTTTTTTAACCCCTAACAAATTTTATAAATAATTAATAAAAATGTTCGTTTAAATGTATTAATCAACAATGTACGTGAGGGAAGGGTAACACGCAAGTATATATGCTGAATAATCTATTAACGAATGTCTGTGTGTCTAATTATAACATAAAATAATTGCGTACTAAATAAATAATAAATGCATGATTTGTGCTTCATAGAATATAAACGTGTCGTTGCAAAAACAATAGTGATGGTAAGTAAGGAACAGCTTAAATGTTGCTTTCTGCTAGGTAATAACTAATTGGGGTACGTAGATGACGGGAGGGAAACGAAAAGGCTATGTTTCTCTATTTTAATTATGTTTTGTTTATTTCTAAATAGTGCTTCTAAATCTAGTCGAGTGGCGATATAAAATGGCTGCCGGTTATTAGAGTGCGCATGTGCTGAGAAAACGCGTGACAAGGGAGAAAAAGTTGGAGAAAGGCTAACCACGTGATGGTGTTGAGAGGCTAAGATGCAAGAATGGTCAAGGCTGATGTGACCTAATTGAACTGATAGTGTGCCGTGGTGATCAGCAAAGAACCGTGGGAAACCGTTTTAAGAGAAAGGACAATGCCTGCAGAGTTCTCGAATGTATCGAAAGAAGTTACAAATGTACTGATCGAAGCGGATGGAAACATGTCTTGAACTGTGAGAAAGGAAATGAACATATACATTCCAAAAGAACAAGCTGGATCCGGGAG
The DNA here is from genome assembly GCA_963921515.1 of Calotriton arnoldi. Taxonomy (NCBI): domain Eukaryota; kingdom Metazoa; phylum Chordata; class Amphibia; order Caudata; family Salamandridae; genus Calotriton; species Calotriton arnoldi. The sequence goes on from CAWUFW010008643.1 coordinate 112,957, forward strand.
AACTTGATTAAGAATGAATAGATGAAATGAGTGAACCAATGAAAGAAAAGCGCGTTATTAATGTTGCAACAATTTAGTTAGCAAAGTTAGAATTAGGGTATAAGAAGGCCTACTCTTAGTGGGAGGGGTAGTCGCAGTCAGAGTCGGTGTTGGAGTTGGTGGCTTCCAGTGCTTGGTGTTCCAGATCGATCCATTTTACTGAGCGGGAGATGCTGAAAGACTGTTAGATGAGACGGGTGGCGGTAGCTGATGCTGACGAGCTGAAGTTTCTGTTGCTGTCTTATTTTTCCAGTTGAGTATGAGAATCAGGTTATTTTTAAATCTTAAACTTAGGTTAGAAATCATTAGGCTAAATTAGGAAGATAGGCAGGTAATTAGGGTTTTGCTTCATGACAAAATTTCCTTTCTGCAATAAAATTGATTTTGCTTAATAAATATTTGAATTAATAATGAATGAATAATTGAATAAAAAGTCTAAATTCTTTCTCATGCCTTTAAAATTATATAAAATTTAAGATTCTTAAATCAAACGACTCAGTGGTTATTTTACTAAATGATTGTGAAACTGGTAATTGGTTATTGTGATTTAGCTGGTCTTAATCACTATAAACTGATTTCTTACTAGATGATCCATCGACAAAACAATGAGCAGGAATATCTTAAGAAGTAACTAAGAAAGCGATAGGTTAAGGTAACAAGGTATCCCGGCTCCTTCCAGCGGTACATAAATGATGTTTTTCATTTAGTTCTCCTATTTCTCCTAGGAATATAGAATTTCGTAAAGGTGTAGAGGAAATCCAGGTGTGTGTGTGTATGTGTGTGATAGGCGATGTTATGGGCCCCATCGTCATGTGGATGTGAGAAAATATAAGTCGCCCCTGGATGACCAATAAGTGACCTAGGAGGAAAATAGTTTTTATTGTATCCGCTGCATCAGATTCAATGGTTCGCAGCCAATGAACATTAAGCTTGGGAAGGTCCTGCTTGGAACACGTCAGCCAATCAGATGTCCCTGCTACTCCGCGGACGGGGAGGAAATGGCTGGCAACACTTCTACTTTCAATGGTTCGCAGCCAATGAACATTGAGCTCGTTGTTGGAACACCTTAGCCAATTAAACGTTAATTTTGTTCCAGACACACGAACAGAACACGCCCTCCCGCATAATATTAATTTTCGTGTAAGAAAGTGACACTGTCCGTGATAAAAGTGAACACCGCTTTATAAGTAAACATTACTGCGCATTATATTAAAGGAAGGCTGCAATACGGCGCATTGTTATTTTCCCGCCGGGATTTCCAGAGCCTACGCAACCTTGCCGCAATACCGCGCACCGTTGTTCTGCGGATGTGATTTCCACGTCTGCGGACGTGATTTCCACGGCCTACGCAACATTCAAACTCCCTGCCTCTGCACCGTACAGACTGCTTAAACTAAGACCACAGTGTTCCTACTATACCCTCTTATACAATTTTTCTCTTTTGTTTCGCCCTACGCCTTTCAAGTCAATCACAAAATGGCTGCCAACACTTCCTAGTTTCAACAGTTCGCAACCAATGAGCCGCACGCTCGTGCTCGTAACGCCTCAGCCAATCAGATGTCAGAATTCTCAAATATCGATATCTGTAAATTTTGATATTTCTCTAAAACTACTGAACGGACTTACCCCATTTAAACAAAAGCGTGCTTTCTGGACCAAGACCTTTCTCCCTGCCAAATTTGGCGTAACTCCGTTCAGCAGTTTGACCTGTAGCCTTGTCTAAAGTTTCCTATGGAAATTGCATGGAGAAAACACGTTTTGGGACCCCTCTTTTTTCTCAGCCCCCCTTAACGAATCACCCCCAAACTTTCAGGATAGGAGCTCACCTGAAAAGAGGAACTTTTGGAAAATTTCGTAAAGATTCGGCAAACGACGCCAAAGTTATAAGCACATCAAAAAATGCTTTTCCTATGGAAACTAGGTTCTAACTATAACTACCTAACGCGTTTCAAAGCCCCAAGCTTCTTTCTCAAAGGCTGCCTGCAACTCGCAACAAAGACCAAGGTTCACTCACATGGTTTGTTCAAAACAATTTATTCCCTCCAGTGGGCTCAGGTGAGTATATTATACAAAGGATTCTGGTATCCGTAGTTTACCCGGTCCGATTCTTCCTTTTAATAAGTTTAGCGAAATTGCAGCCAAATAATTACAAATGTTTAAAACCCTCAGTGGGCCTCAGATTGTCACTTACTCAGTCAAGTTTACAACACTGCTGTGTCGATGAAGTCAAAGAAGTGTTCTTTAACCTTACGCCCCATGTTTCCTTGATGGGGTTGTTCTCTCCTCCATGGCCGGACTGCCGTTATAAATATCAACCACAAGTTTGTCGTGTGCATAAGGGAGCACTGACACGGCAGGCGATTCATCCAAATAATTTCCCATGAGGGGGACCGGCAAGTGGCATTCCGAGTATATTTCCTGCCTAACGCGTTTCAAAGCCCCAAGCTTCTTTCTCAAAGGCTGCCTGCAACTCGCAACAAAGACCCAGGTTCACTCACATGGTTTGTTCAAAACAATTTATTCCCTCCAGTGGGCTCAGGTGAGTATATTATACAAAGGATTCTGGTATCCGTAGTTTACCCGGTCCGATTCTTCCTTTTAATAAGTTTAGCGAAATTGCAGCCAAATAATTACAAATGTTTAAAACCCTCAGTGGGCCTCAGATTGTCACTTACTCAGTCAAGTTTACAACACTGCTGTGTCGATGAAGTCAAAGAAGTGTTCTTTAACCTTACGCCCCATGTTTCCTTGATGGGGTTGTTCTCTCCTCCACGGCCGGACTGCCGTTATAAACATCAACCACAAGTTTGTCCTGTGCATAAGGGAGCACTGACACGGCAGGCGATTCATCCAAATCATTTTCCATCAGGGGGACCGGCAAGTGGCATTCCGAGTATATTTCCTGCCTAACGCATTTCAAAGCCCCAAGCTTCTTTCTCAAAGGCTGCCTGCAACTCGCAACAAAGACCCAGGTTCACTCACATGGTTTGTTCAAAACAATGTATTCCCTCCAGTGGGCTCAGGTGAGTATATTATACAAAGGATTCTGGTATCCGTAGTTTACCCGGTCCGATTCTTCTTTTTAAAAAGTTTAGCGAAATTGCAGCCAAATAATTACAAATGTTTAAAACCCTCAGTGGGCCTCAGATTGTCACTTACTCAGTCAAGTTTACAACACTGCTGTGTCGATGAAGTCAAAGAAGTGTTCTTTAACCTTACGCCCCATGTTTCCTTGATGGGGGGTTCTCTCCTCCACGGCCGGACTGCCGTTATAAACATCAACCACAAGTTTGTCCTGTGCATAAGGGAGCACTCACACGGCAGGCTATTCATCAAAATCATTTTCCATCAGGGTGACCGGCAAGTGGCATTCCGAGTATATTTCCTGCCTAACGCGTTTCAAAGCCCCAAGCTTCTTTCTCAAAGGCTGCCTGCAACTCGCAACAAAGACCCAGGTTCACTCACATGGTTTGTTCAAAACAATTTATTCCCTCCAGTGGGCTCAGGTGAGTATATTATACAAAGGATTCTGGTATCCGTAGTTTACCCGGTCCGATTCTTCCTTTTAATAAGTTTAGCGAAATCGCAGCCAAATAATTACAAATGTTTAAAACCCTCAGTGGGCCTCAGATTGTCACTTACTCAGTCAAGTTTACAACACTGCTGTGTCGATGAAGTCAAAGAAGTGTTCTTTAACCTTACGCCCCATGTTTCCTTGATGGGGAGTTCTCTCCTCCACGGCCGGACTGCCGTTATAAACATCAACCACAAGTTTGTCCTGTGCATAAGGGAGCACTGACACGGCAGGCGATTCATCCAAATAATTTTCCATCAGGGGGACCGGCAAGTGGCATTCCGAGTATATTTCCTGCCTAACGCGTTTCAAAGCCCCAAGCTTCTTTCTCAAAGGCTGCCTGCAACTCGCAACAAAGACCAAGGTTCACTCACATGGTTTGTTCAAAACAATTTATTCCCTCCAGTGGGCTCAGGTGAGTATATTATACAAAGGATTCTGGTATCCGTAGTTTATCCGGTCCGATTCTTCCTTTTAATAAGTTTAGCGAAATTGCAGCCAAATAATTACAAATGTTTAAAACCCTCAGTGGGCCTCAGATTGTCACTTACTCAGTCAAGTTTACAACACTGCTGTGTCGATGAAGTCAAAGAAGTGTTCTTTAACCTTACGCCCCATGTTTCCTTGATGGGGTTGTTCTCACCTCCACGGCCGGACTGCCGTTATAAACATCAACCACAAGTTTGTCCTGTGGATAAGGGAGCACTGACACGGCAGGCGATTCATCCAAATAATTTTCCATGAGGGGGACCGGCAAGTGGCATTCCGAGTATATTTCCTGCCTAACACGTTTCAAAGCCCCAAGCTTCTTTCTCAAAGGCTGCCTGTAACTCGCAACAAAGACCCAGGTTCACTCACATGGTTTGTTCAAAACAATTTATTCCCTCCAGTGGGCTCAGGTGAGTATATTATACAAAGGATTCTGGTATCCGTAGTTTACCCGGTCCGATTCTTCCTTTTAATAAGTTTAGCGAAATTGCAGCCAAATAATTACAAATGTTTAAAACCCTCAGTGGGCCTCAGATTTCACTTACTCAGTCAAGTTTACAACACTGCTGTGTCGATGAAGTTAAAGAAGTGTTCTTTAACCTTACGCCCCATGTTTCCTTGATGGGGTTGTTCTCTCCTCCAGGGCCGGACTGCCGTTATAAACATCAACCACAAGTTTGTCCTGTGCATAAGGGAGCACTGACACGGCAGGCGATTCATCCAAATCATTTTCCATCAGGGGGACCGGCAAGTGGCATTCCGAGTATATTTCCTGCCTAACGCGTTTCAAAGCCCCAAGCTTCTTTCTCAAAGGCTGCCTGCAACTCGCAACAAAGACCAAGGTTCACTCACATGGTTTGTTCAAAACAATTTATTCCCTCCAGTGGGCTCAGGTGAATATATTATACAAAGGATTCTGGTATCCGTAGTTTACCCGGTCCGATTCTTCCTTTTAATAAGTTTAGCGAAATTGCAGCCAAATAATTACAAATGTTTAAAACCCTCAGTGGGCCTCGGATTGTCACTTACTCAGTCAAGTTTACAACACTGCTGTGTCGATGAAGTCAAAGAAGTGTTCTTTAACCTTACGCCCCATGTTTCCTTGATGGGGGTTCTCTCCTCCACGGCCGGACTGCCGTTATAAACATCAACCACAAGTTTGTCCTGTGCATAAGGGAGCACTCACACGGCAGGCGATTCATCCAAATCATTTTCCATCAGGGGGACCGGCAAGTGGCATTCCGAGTATATTTCCTGCCTAACGCGTTTCAAAGCCCCAAGCTTCTTTCTCAAAGGCTGCCTGCAACTCGCAACAAAGACCCAGGTTCACTCACATGGTTTGTTCAAAACAATTTATTCCCTCCAGTGGGCTCAGGTGAGTATATTATACAAAGGATTCTGGTATCCGTAGTTTACCCGGTCCGATTCTTCCTTTTAATAAGTTTAGCGAAATCGCAGCCAAATAATTACAAATGTTTAAAACCCTCAGTGGGCCTCAGATTGTCACTTACTCAGTCAAGTTTACAACACTGCTGTGTCGATGAAGTCAAAGAAGTGTTCTTTAACCTTACGCCCCATGTTTCCTTGATGGGGGTTCTTTCCTCCACGGCCGGACTGCCGTTATAAACATCAACCACAAGTTTGTCCTGTGCATAAGGGAGCACTCACACGGCAGGCGATTCATCCAAATCATTTTCCATCAGGGGACCGGCAAGTGGCATTCCGAGTATATTTCCTGCCTAACGCGTTTCAAAGCCCCAAGCTTCTTTCTCAAAGGCTGCCTGCAACTCGCAACAAAGACCCAGGTTCACTCACATGGTTTGTTCAAAACAATGTATTCCCTCCAGTGGGCTCAGGTGAGTATATTATACAAAGGATTCTGGTATCCGTAGTTTACCCGGTCCGATTCTTCTTTTTAAAAAGTTTAGCGAAATTGCAGCCAAATAATTACAAATGTTTAAAACCCTCAGTGGGCCTCAGATTGTCACTTACTCAGTCAAGTTTACAACACTGCTGTGTCGATGAAGTCAAAGAAGTGTTCTTTAACCTTACGCCCCATGTTTCCTTGATGGGGGGTTCTCTACTCCACGGCCGGACTGCCGTTATAAACATCAACCACAAGTTTGTCCTGTGCATAAGGGAGCACTCACACGGCAGGCGATTCATCAAAATCATTTTCCATCAGGGTGACCGGCAAGTGGCATTCCGAGTATATTTCCTGCCTAACGCGTTTCAAAGCCCCAAGCTTCTTTCTCAAAGGCTGCCTGCAACTCGCAACAAAGACCCAGGTTCACTCACATGGTTTGTTCAAAACAATTTATTCCCTCCAGTGGGCTCAGGTGAGTATATTATACAAAGGATTCTGGTATCCGTAGTTTACCCGGTCCGATTCTTCCTTTTAATAAGTTTAGCGAAATCGCAGCCAAATAATTACAAATGTTTAAAACCCTCAGTGGGCCTCAGATTGTCACTTACTCAGTCAAGTTTACAACACTGCTGTGTCGATGAAGTCAAAGAAGTGTTCTTTAACCTTACGCCCCATGTTTCCTTGATGGGGAGTTCTCTCCTCCACGGCCGGACTGCCGTTATAAACATCAACCACAAGTTTGTCCTGTGCATAAGGGAGCACTGACACGGCAGGCGATTCATCCAAATAATTTTCCATCAGGGGGACCGGCAAGTGGCATTCCGAGTATATTTCCTGCCTAACGCGTTTCAAAGCCCCAAGCTTCTTTCTCAAAGGCTGCCTGCAACTCGCAACAAAGACCAAGGTTCACTCACATGGTTTGTTGAAAACAATTTATTCCCTCCAGTGGGCTCAGGTGAGTATATTATACAAAGGATTCTGGTATCCGTAGTTTATCCGGTCCGATTCTTCCTTTTAATAAGTTTAGCGAAATTGCAGCCAAATAATTACAAATGTTTAAAACCCTCAGTGGGCCTCAGATTGTCACTTACTCAGTCAAGTTTACAACACTGCTGTGTCGATGAAGTCAAAGAAGTGTTCTTTAACCTTACGCCCCATGTTTCCTTGATGGGGTTGTTCTCACCTCCACGGCCGGACTGCCGTTATAAACATCAACCACAAGTTTGTCCTGTGCATAAGGGAGCACTGACACGGCAGGCGATTCATCCAAATAATTTTCCATGAGGGGGACCGGCAAGTGGCATTCCGAGTATATTTCCTGCCTAACACGTTTCAAAGCCCCAAGCTTCTTTCTCAAAGGCTGCCTGTAACTCGCAACAAAGACCCAGGTTCACTCACATGGTTTGTTCAAAACAATTTATTCCCTCCAGTGGGCTCAGGTGAGTATATTATACAAAGGATTCTGGTATCCGTAGTTTACCCGGTCCGATTCTTCCTTTTAATAAGTTTAGCAAAATTGCAGCCAAATAATTACAAATGTTTAAAACCCTCAGTGGGCCTCAGATTTCACTTACTCAGTCAAGTTTACAACACTGCTGTGTCGATGAAGTTAAAGAAGTGTTCTTTAACCTTACGCCCCATGTTTCCTTGATGGGGTTGTTCTCTCCTCCAGGGCCGGACTGCCGTTATAAACATCAACCACAAGTTTGTCCTGTGCATAAGGGAGCACTGACACGGCAGGCGATTCATCCAAATCATTTTCCATCAGGGGGACCGGCAAGTGGCATTCCGAGTATATTTCCTGCCTAACGCGTTTCAAAGCCCCAAGCTTCTTTCTCAAAGGCTGCCTGCAACTCGCAACAAAGACCAAGGTTCACTCACATGGTTTGTTCAAAACAATTTATTCCCTCCAGTGGGCTCAGGTGAATATATTATACAAAGGATTCTGGTATCCGTAGTTTACCCGGTCCGATTCTTCCTTTTAATAAGTTTAGCGAAATTGCAGCCAAATAATTACAAATGTTTAAAACCCTCAGTGGGCCTCGGATTGTCACTTACTCAGTCAAGTTTACAACACTGCTGTGTCGATGAAGTCAAAGAAGTGTTCTTTAACCTTACGCCCCATGTTTCCTTGATGGGGGTTCTCTCCTCCACGGCCGGACTGCCGTTATAAACATCAACCACAAGTTTGTCCTGTGCATAAGGGAGCACTCACACGGCAGGCGATTCATCCAAATCATTTTCCATCAGGGGGACCGGCAAGTGGCATTCCGAGTATATTTCCTGCCTAACGCGTTTCAAAGCCCCAAGCTTCTTTCTCAAAGGCTGCCTGCAACTCGCAACAAAGACCCAGGTTCACTCACATGGTTTGTTCAAAACAATTTATTCCCTCCAGTGGGCTCAGGTGAGTATATTATACAAAGGATTCTGGTATCCGTAGTTTACCCGGTCCGATTCTTCCTTTTAATAAGTTTAGCGAAATCGCAGCCAAATAATTACAAATGTTTAAAACCCTCAGTGGGCCTCAGATTGTCACTTACTCAGTCAAGTTTACAACACTGCTGTGTCGATGAAGTCAAAGAAGTGTTCTTTAACCTTACGCCCCATGTTTCCTTGATGGGGGGGTTCTTTCCTCCACGGCCGGACTGCCGTTATAAACATCAACCACAAGTTTGTCCTGTGCATAAGGGAGCACTCACACGGCAGGCGATTCATCAAAATCATTTTCCATCAGGGGGACCGGCAAGTGGCATTCCGAGTATATTTCCTGCCTAACGCGTTTCAAAGCCCCAAGCTTCTTTCTCAAAGGCTGCCTGCAACTCGCAACAAAGACCCAGGTTCACTCACATGGTTTGTTCAAAACAATTTATTCCCTCCAGTGGGCTCAGGTGAGTATATTATACAAAGGATTCTGGTATCCGTAGTTTACCTGGTCCGATTCTTCCTTTTAATAAGTTTAGCGAAATTGCAGCCAAATAATTACAAATGTTTAAAACCCTCAGTGGGCCTCAGATTGTCACTTACTCAGTCAAGTTTACAACACTGCTGTGTTGATGAAGTCAAAGAAGTGTTCTTTAACCTTACGCCCCATGTTTCCTTGATGGGGGGTTCTCTCCTCCACGGATGGACTGCCGTTATAAACATCAACCACAAGTTTGTCCTGTGCATAAGGGAGCACTCACACGGCAGGCGATTCATCCAAATCATTTTCCATCAGGGGGACCGGCAAGTGGCATTCCGAGTATATTTCCTGCCTAGCCCGTTTCAAAGCCCCAAGCTTCTTTTTCAAAGGCTGCCTGCAACTCGCAACAAAGACCCAGGTTCACTCACATGGTTTGTTCAAAACAATTTATTCCCTCCAGTGGGCTCAGGTGAGTATATTATACAAAGGATTCTGGTATCCGTAGTTTACCCAGTCCGATTCTTCCTTTTAATAAGTTTAGCGAAATTGCAGCCAAATAATTACAAATGTTTAAAACCCTCAGTGGGCCTCAGATTTCACTTACTCAGTCAAGTTTACAACACTGCTGTGTCGATGAAGTTAAAGAAGTGTTCTTTAACCTTACGCCCCATGTTTCCTTGATGGGGTTGTTCTCTCCTCCAGGGCCGGACTGCCGTTATAAACATCAACCACAAGTTTGTCCTGTGCATAAGGGAGCACTGACACGGCAGGCGATTCATCCAAATCATTTTCCATCAGGGGGACCGGCAAGTGGCATTCCGAGTATATTTCCTGCCTAACGCGTTTCAAAGCCCCAAGCTTCTTTCTCAAAGGCTGCCTGCAACTCGCAACAAAGACCAAGGTTCACTCACATGGTTTGTTCAAAACAATTTATTCCCTCCAGTGGGCTCAGGTGAGTATATTATACAAAGGATTCTGGTATCCGTAGTTTACCCGGTCCGATTCTTCCTTTTAATAAGTTTAGCGAAATTGCAGCCAAATAATTACAAATGTTTAAAACCCTCAGTGGGCCTCGGATTGTCACTTACTCAGTCAAGTTTACAACACTGCTGTGTCGATGAAGTCAAAGAAGTGTTCTTTAACCTTACGCCCCATGTTTCCTTGATGGGGGGTTCTCTCCTCCACGGCCGGACTGCCGTTATAAACATCAACCACAAGTTTGTCCTGTGCATAAGGGAGCACTCACACGGCAGGTGATTCATCCAAATCATTTACCATCAGGGGGACCGGCAAGTGGCATTCCGAGTATATTTCCTGCCTAACGCGTTTCAAAGCCCCAAGCTTCTTTCTCAAAGGCTGCCTGCAACTCGCAACAAAGACCCAGGTTCACTCACATGGTTTGTTCAAAACAATTTATTCCCTCCAGTGGGCTCAGGTGAGTATATTATACAAAGGATTCTGGTATCCGTAGTTTACCCGGTCCGATTCTTCCTTTTAATAAGTTTAGCGAAATTGCAGCCAAATAATTACAAATGTTTAAAACCCTCAGTGGGCCTCAGATTGTCACTTACTCAGTCAAGTTTACAACACTGCTGTGTCGATGAAGTCAAAGAAGTGTTCTTTAACCTTACGCCCCATGTTTCCTTGATGGGGGGGTTCTCTCCTCCACGGCCGGACTGCCGTTATAAACATCAACCACAAGTTTGTCCTGTGCATAAGGGAGCACTCACACGGCAGGCGATTCATCCAAATCATTTTCCATCAGGGGGACCGGCAAGTGGCATTCCGAGTATATTTCCTGCCTAGCGCGTTTCAAAGCCCCAAGCTTCTTTCTCAAAGGCTGCCTGCAACTCGCAACAAAGACCCAGGTTCACTCACATGGTTTGTTCAAAACAATTTATTCCCTCCAGTGGGCTCAGGTGAGTATATTATACAAAGGATTCTGGTATCCGTAGTTTACCCGGTCCGATTCTTCCTTTTAATAAGTTTAGCGAAATTGCAGCCAAATAATTACAAATGTTTAAAACCCTCAGTGGGCCTCAGATTGTCACTTACTCAGTCAAGTTTACAACACTGCTGTGTTGATGAAGTCAAAGAAGTGTTCTTTAACCTTACGCCCCATGTTTCCTTGATGGGGGGTTCTCTCCTCCACGGATGGACTGCCGTTATAAACATCAACCACAAGTTTGTCCTGTGCGTAAGGGAGCACTCACACGGCAGGCGATTCATCCAAATCATTTTCTATCAGGGGGACCGGCAAGTGGCATTCCGAATATATTTCCTGCCTAGCCCGTTTCAAAGCCCCAAGCTTCTTTTTCAAAGGCTGCCTGCAACTCGCAACAAAGACCCAGGTTCACTCACATGGTTTGTTCAAAACAATTTATTCCCGCCACTGGGCTCAGGTGAGTATATTATACAAAGGATTCTGGTATCCGTAGTTTATCCAGTCCGATTCTTCCTTTTAATAAGTTTAGCGAAATTGCAGCCAAATAATTACAAATGTTTAAAACCCTCAGTGGGCCTCAGATTGTCACTTACTCAGTCAAGTTTACAACACTGCTGTGTCGATGAAGTCAAAGAAGTGTTCTTTAACCTTACGCCCCATGTTTCCTTGATGGGGTTGTTCTCACCTCCACGGCCGGACTGCCGTTATAAACATCAACCACAAGTTTGTCCTGTGCATAAGGGAGCACTGACACGGCAGGCGATTCATCCAAATAATTTTCCATGAGGGGGACCGGCAAGTGGCATTCCGAGTATATTTCCTGCCTAACACGTTTCAAAGCCCCAAGCTTCTTTCTCAAAGGCTGCCTGCAACTCGCAACAAAGACCCAGGTTCACTCACATGGTTTGTTCAAAACAATTTATTCCCTCCAGTGGGCTCAGGTGAGTATATTATACAAAGGATTCTGGTATCCGTAGTTTACCCGGTCCGATTCTTCCTTTTAATAAGTTTAGCGAAATTGCAGCCAAATAATTACAAATGTTTAAAACCCTCGGTGGGCCTCAGATTTCACTTACTCAGTCAAGTTTACAACACTGCTGTGTCGATGAAGTTAAAGAAGTGTTCTTTAACCTTACGCCCCATGTTTCCTTGATGGGGTTGTTCTCTCCTCCAGGGCCGGACTGCCGTTATAAACATCAACCACAAGTTTGTCCTGTGCATAAGGGGGCACTGACACGGCAGGCGATTCATCCAAATCATTTTCCATCAGGGGGACCGGCAAGTGGCATTCCGAGTATATTTCCTGCCTAACGCGTTTCAAAGCCCCAAGCTTCTTTCTCAAAGGCTGCCTGCAACTCGCAACAAAGACCAAGGTTCACTCACATGGTTTGTTCAAAACAATTTATTCCCTCCAGTGGGCTCAGGTGAGTATATTATACAAAGGATTCTGGTATCCGTAGTTTACCCGGTCCGATTCTTCCTTTTAATAAGTTTAGCGAAATTGCAGCCAAATAATTACAAATGTTTAAAACCCTCAGTGGGCCTCGGATTGTCACTTACTCAGTCAAGTTTACAACACTGCTGTGTCGATGAAGTCAAAGAAGTGTTCTTTAACCTTACGCCCCATGTTTCCTTGATGGGGGTTCTCTCCTCCACGGCCGGACTGCCGTTATAAACATCAACCACAAGTTTGTCCTGTGCATAAGGGAGCACTCACACGGCAGGCGATTCATCCAAATCATTTTCCATCAGGGGGACCGGCAAGTGGCATTCCGAGTATATTTCCTGCCTAACGCGTTTCAAAGCCCCAAGCTTCTTTCTCAAAAGGCTGCCTGCAACTCGCAACAAAGACCCAGGTTCACTCACATGGTTTGTTCAAAACAATTTATTCCCTCCAGTGGGCTCAGGTGAGTATATTATACAAAGGATTCTGGTATCCGTAGTTTACCCGGTCCGATTCTTCCTTTTAATAAGTTTAGCGAAATCGCAGCCAAATAATTACAAATGTTTAAAACCCTCAGTGGGCCTCAGATTGTCACTTACTCAGTCAAGTTTACAACACTGCTGTGTCGATGAAGTCAAAGAAGTGTTCTTTAACCTTACGCCCCATGTTTCCTTGATGGGGGGTTCTCTCCTCCACGGCCGGACTGCCGTTATAAACATCAACCACAAGTTTGCCTGTGCATAAGGGAGCACTCACACGGCAGGCGATTCATCCAAATCATTTTCCATCAGGGGGACCGGCAAGTGGCATTCCGAGTATATTTCCTGCCTAACGCGTTTCAAAGCCCCAAGCTTCTTTCTCAAAGGCTGCCTGCAACTCGCAACAAAGACCCAGGTTCACTCACATGGTTTGTTCAAAACAATTTATTCCCTCCAGTGGGCTCAGGTGAGTATATTATACAAAGGATTCTGGTATCCGTAGTTTACCTGGTCCGATTCTTCCTTTTAATAAGTTTAGCGAAATTGCAGCCAAATAATTACAAATGTTTAAAACCCTCAGTGGGCCTCAGATTGTCACTTACTCAGTCAAGTTTACAACACTGCTGTGTTGATGAAGTCAAAGAAGTGTTCTTTAACCTTACGCCCCATGTTTCCTTGATGGGGGGTTCTCTCCTCCACGGATGGACTGCCGTTATAAACATCAACCACAAGTTTGTCCTGTGCATAAGGGAGCACTCACACGGCAGGCGATTCATCCAAATCATTTTCCATCAGGGGGACCGGCAAGTGGCATTCCGAGTATATTTCCTGCCTAGCCCGTTTCAAAGCCCCAAGCTTCTTTTTCAAAGGCTGCCTGCAACTCGCAACAAAGACCCAGGTTCACTCACATGGTTTGTTCAAAACAATTTATTCCCTCCAGTGGGCTCAGGTGAGTATATTATACAAAGGATTCTGGTATCCGTAGTTTACCCAGTCCGATTCTTCCTTTTAATAAGTTTAGCGAAATTGCAGCCAAATAATTACAAATGTTTAAAACCCTCAGTGGGCCTCAGATTTCACTTACTCAGTCAAGTTTACAACACTGCTGTGTCGATGAAGTTAAAGAAGTGTTCTTTAACCTTACGCCCCATGTTTCCTTGATGGGGTTGTTCTCTCCTCCAGGGCCGGACTGCCGTTATAAACATCAACCACAAGTTTGTCCTGTGCATAAGGGAGCACTGACACGGCAGGCGATTCATCCAAATCATTTTCCATCAGGGGGACCGGCAAGTGGCATTCCGAGTATATTTCCTGCCTAACGCGTTTCAAAGCCCCAAGCTTCTTTCTCAAAGGCTGCCTGCAACTCGCAACAAAGACCAAGGTTCACTCACATGGTTTGTTCAAAACAATTTATTCCCTCCAGTGGGCTCAGGTGAGTATATTATACAAAGGATTCTGGTATCCGTAGTTTACCCGGTCCGATTCTTCCTTTTAATAAGTTTAGCGAAATTGCAGCCAAATAATTACAAATGTTTAAAACCCTCAGTGGGCCTCGGATTGTCACTTACTCAGTCAAGTTTACAACACTGCTGTGTCGATGAAGTCAAAGAAGTGTTCTTTAACCTTACGCCCCATGTTTCCTTGATGGGGGGTTCTCTCCTCCACGGCCGGACTGCCGTTATAAACATCAACCACAAGTTTGTCCTGTGCATAAGGGAGCACTGACACGGCAGGCGATTCATCCAAATCATTTTCCATCAGGGGGACCGGCAAGTGGCATTCCGAGTATATTTCCTGCCTAACGCGTTTCAAAGCCCCAAGCTTCTTTCTCAAAGGCTGCCTGCAACTCGCAACAAAGACCAAGGTTCACTCACATGGTTTGTTCAAAACAATTTATTCCCTCCAGTGGGCTCAGGTGAGTATATTATACAAAGGATTCTGGTATCCGTAGTTTACCCGGTCCGATTCTTCCTTTTAATAAGTTTAGCGAAATTGCAGCCAAATAATTACAAATGTTTAAAACCCTCAGTGGGCCTCGGATTGTCACTTACTCAGTCAAGTTTACAACACTGCTGTGTCGATGAAGTCAAAGAAGTGTTCTTTAACCTTACGCCCCATGTTTCCTTGATGGGGGTTCTCTCCTCCACGGCCGGACTGCCGTTATAAACATCAACCACAAGTTTGTCCTGTGCATAAGGGAGCACTCACACGGCAGGCGATTCATCCAAATCATTTTCCATCAGGGGACCGGCAAGTGGCATTCCGAGTATATTTCCTGCCTAACGCGTTTCAAAGCCCCAAGCTTCTTTCTCAAAGGCTGCCTGCAACTCGCAACAAAGACCCAGGTTCACTCACATGGTTTGTTCAAAACAATTTATTCCCTCCAGTGGGCTCAGGTGAGTATATTATACAAAGGATTCTGGTATCCGTAGTTTACCCGGTCCGATTCTTCCTTTTAATAAGTTTAGCGAAATTGCAGCCAAATAATTACAAATGTTTAAAACCCTCAGTGGGCCTCAGATTGTCACTTACTCAGTCAAGTTTACAACACTGCTGTGTCGATGAAGTCAAAGAAGTGTTCTTTAACCTTACGCCCCATGTTTCCTTGATGGGGGGGTTCTCTCCTCCACGGCCGGACTGCCGTTATAAACATCAACCACAAGTTTGTCCTGTGCATAAGGGAGCACTCACACGGCAGGCGATTCATCCAAATCATTTTCCATCAGGGGACCGGCAAGTGGCATTCCGAATATATTTCCTGCCTAGCCCGTTTCAAAGCCCCAAGCTTCTTTTTCAAAGGCTGCCTGCAACTCGCAACAAAGACCCAGGTTCACTCACATTGTTTGTTCAAAACAATTTATTCCCGCCAGTGGGCTCAGGTGAGTATATTATACAAAGGATTCTGGTATCCGTAGTTTACCCGGTCCGATTCTTCCTTTTAATAAGTTTGGCGAAATTGCAGCCAAATAATTACAAATGTTTACACTCACACGGCAGGTGATTCATCCAAATCATTTTCCATCAGGGGGACCAGCAAGTGGCATTCCGAGTATATATATATATATATATATATATATATATATATATTTCCACAAGGATGCCCATGCAATGAGAGGCGCACTCCTCCAGCTGCTGATTTACAAAACCTTTAATTCCACAGAAACAAAATAAAAGTTGTAGTGCAACCTACCTGTGTTGGAGTGCGGACTTGCTTGCAGGGCAAAGTTTGGGAATCATATATATATATACACTCCGCCAGTAGGTAGTTATAGTTAGAACCTTGTTTCCATAGGGAAAGCGTCTTTTGATTTGCCAATAACTTTGGCGCCGTTTGCCGAATCGTCACGAAATTTTCAAAACTAATTGTTCACTCAGGTCAGCTCCTGTGTTGAAAGTTTCGGAGTGATTCGTCATGCGGGGGCCGAGAAAAAAGGGGGGTCCCAAACCGGGTTTTCTCCATGTTAATTTCCATGGGAAACTTTAGACACGGCTACAGCCTGAACTGCTGAACGGAATTACACCAAATTTGGCAGAGAGATATCTCTTGGTCCAGAAAGCACGCTTTTTTTAAATGGTGTAAATCTGTTCAGTAGTTTTTGAGATATTTAAAGATTTACAGATATTGATATTTGAGAATTGTGAGATCTGATTGGCTGAGCCCTCCCGAGCACGAGCTTGCCTCTGATTGGCTGCCAACACTTCAAACCAGGAAGTGTTGGCAGTCATCTTGTGACTTGGTACCGAGGGAGAAGGAAAAAGGTGAGAAAGACATTAAAAAAGAAAAGGGGGCAGGGTAAAAACACCCTGACCCCCTAGGCCTGGTCAGGGGGACCCACAGAGAACCTCAGGGCCAAAAAAAGCATTTTTTTTAAAAAAAATCAGCCAAATTCGCGCACCTGGCGCGACTCCGGACTAAATTTTTTTTAAAACGAAGCGCGGTCTCCCGCGCTTCGTTTTTTAAAGCCCCGGGTGGGCCAGGTCCATCATTTATGATTTATGTAGCGGGGGCCCGCGGGGCACCCCGCAGCCCCGGGGACCGCCACCTCCCGGGAGCTTTATTATTTATGCACGGGGGCCTCGCGGGCCCCCCAAGCCCCGGGGACTGCCACCTCCCCGGGGCTTTCATTGAAAAATGCGTGGGGGGCACCTGCCCCCATGCTGCCCCGGGGGCCATCACATCCCCGGGGCATTGGTAATTATGTGCGGGGGGGCCTCACGGGCCCCCCCAAGCCGCGGGGACCGCCACCTCCCCAGGGCTTAAATATAAAGGAAATGTGGGGGGGCTCCTGCCCCCCCCACACTGCCCTGGGGACCACCACCTCCCTGGGGCTATGTATACGTTGGGAGGGGGGCCGCACGTGCATGTTAGCAGCTCCCCTTGTCCAAAAGCAATGCCGGCTCCCGCAGGAGGCAAGGAGCCGGCTGGGACCGCAGGGGCATTGGGGCTCCCCCGCGGTCCCCAACGTAAGGGCCGGCCCCGGGGGATGGGGTGCCCGGGGCCAGAAGGGGCCCAGGGGAGGGGGGCCACGCGGCCCCCCCCCCCCTCCCTTTTGATATAATTTTTTTTTAAAAGAAGGCCGGGCCCCGGGGGATGGGGTCCCCGTAGCCATAATTGGCCTCTGGAGGGGGGGCACGCGGCCCCCCTCCAAAAAAAAAAAAACAAGGCTGGCCAGGCCCCGGGGGATGGGGTCCCCTGGGCCGTAATTGGCCTCAGGAGGGTGGCCAGGCCCCCCTCTAAAAAGATTTTTTTTTTAAAGTAAAGGCTGGCCAGGCCCGGGGGATGGGGTCCCCGGGGCCAGAAGTGGCCCAGGGAAGGGGGGCCACGCGGCACCCCTCCCATAGGATAAAATTATTTTTTTTTAAAACAAAGAGACCGGCAACTCGCCGGAGGCCCCGCCCCCTCCCTGCATGACTCTGCAAACGCGCCTCCTGGTGCGCTCTGCGTTGGGGGATTAATTCCCCGTTGCTAGTGGGGGTCCCTGGGGCCAACTAGGCCACCAGGAACCTCCAGTAAGCCCCACACAGTGGGATTGCTGAGAGGTGGTAGGAGGCCACGCCCCTTTTTACACCACTCTGCAAACGCTCCTCTTGGCGCACTGCTGGTGGGGTGATGAAGTCCCCTTGTGTCCTGCGGACCTCAGGACTGAAGTGGACTGCATCCCCCAAGCAGAGGTGCGCCAGGAGGCGCGTTTGCAGAGTGGTGTAAAAAGGGGGCGTGGCCTCATACCACTCTCAGCAATCCAGCTGTGTGGGGCTTTCTGGAGGTACCTGGTGGGCTAGTTGGCCCCCAGGGACCCTCAGTATTCAAGGGAACTTAATCCCCCAACTTAGAACGCGCCAAGAGGCGCGTTTGCATAGTTGTGGAGAAAGGGGGCGTGGCCTGTAAAAAACCTTTGAAATTCACTGAAAAAAACATAGGTTTCAGGGACGGTATAGTTAGAAATTAGCATTTAAAAATCTTAGAAATTCACTAAAAAAACCATAGGTTTCAGGGACGTTATAGTTAGAAATTAGCATTTAAAAAACCTTTGAAATTCACTGAAAAAACCATAGGTTTCAGGGACATTATAGTTAGAAATTAGCATTTAAAAACCTTAGAGATTCACTGAAAAAAACCACAGGTTTCAGGGACGTTATAGTTAGTTGGACATTTCACTCGTACAAAACCAGAGAAATTCGCCCGTTATAGTTAGTTGCGCTAACTATAACTTCCGCCCCCGCAATGCACTGCTGATGATGTCACATATTACATCATTCATGACATGGTCAGTGACATCACTGATGACATCACTGATGACATCATCCATGTGATAATCTGATGCACCGCCTCACACCCTAATATAACCTTTGATACACCCACTCTAAAATACCGACTACCATTTTCAAAACCATAGACACACCAATACCAGTTACTACATACCCACTCACTGATTCCTAGGTCTACACACACACATCCACTCATTCATCCATAGTCACTCATACATGCAGTCACTCATCAATACAACACTATCATATGCACTCATACACCTATACAGACACTCACACACCGCCACTCATCCAGAGTTACTCACACACCTAGTCAGTCATAGAAAGAATCAATCACACTCCCATTTACTCACCTATACAGTTATAAACACACCACCTCACTTATTCATACAGTATACAATCACTGATACAAGCACACACTCATCCATACAGCCAGCCACTCTCACAATCACTCACTCTCATATATAGCCATTTATATACTCCAACACTCACATATACTGCCTTTCACATAGGTAGTTACTCACACATGTACCACTGAGACATCCATTCACTCACCAACCCACCCATACACACACTCACCCACCCATACAGCCCTTCACAGATGCACTCTTGAACCCATACACCCAGTGAATCACCCACTCACACATCTATGCACAGAGTCACACAACTCCCACCCACCCACACAGACACTCAGGCACCCATACAGATACTCAGACAACCAATCAATAACACATATAGACACTCATGTAGCTACATACCAACCCATGCAGGTGCTTACACACCAACTGACAGACTGATACAGACATTCACACAGTTTAGTCACTAACCCATGCATTCAGTAAGACACGTTTAATCACTCACTTATACAGTCGCGCACCTACTAAATCATCCATTCAGACACTTATACACCCACTCATTCTTCAATACACCTTGGTATATATATATATATATATATATATATATATAAAACATATTTAAACTTTACAAAAACACAGTCAGTGGATGTCATCAGTGATGTCATTTGAGATGTCATCAGTGCTGTCACTGACCATGTGACGTCATCAGCAGTGCATTGCGGGGCGCGAGTTATAGTTAGCTCAACTAACTATAACGGGCGAATTTCTCTGGTTTTGTACGAGTGAAATGTCCAACTAACTATAACGTCCCTTAAACCTGTGTTTTTTTCAGTATATATATATATATATATATATATATATATATATATATATATATATATATATATTCCCTTTTCTCTTCTTTTTATTCAAAAGAACGCCTTCGCAATTTATAGCCCAGCCATCTCTTTTCTTCCAGTCTGCTGGGAAACAACTAGTTAAATGGCTTACATGGTACAGGAATTTTGAAAGTTATTTATTGGCTATAGATACTAGGAAGTTTCAATATGAAAAAAAAAAAGGGATTTTACTAAGTTGTTTAGGTGCTGCGGCTCAAGAAATGTTTGACAACTTACCCGAACTTGACCCATCTATGGATGAAGATGTGCCTTGGGATGACTATTGTGAAGCTGTTGCACGTCTGAAAAAGCGATTTTACGTACAGTCTAATGTTATAATTGAAACATCTGTTTCTTTTTTCACGAAAACAAAGCACTGAGGAAGCTATAGATGAACTCATTGCTAACTTAAGGACTTTGGCCGTGTCTTGCAAATTTGATAGTAGCATTGACACATACCTTCGTGATCAATTAGTTTTGGGCTGCTACAATAAGAAGAAACAGGAAAGGTTATTCTGCACATGCAATCCATCGTTGATTAAGTTAAGTGGAATACAAAAGGGGTTGAGAGATCTCTTCTCTCATCAAGGGTGTTATCTAATAACAAGGAGGCCGTAAATATAGCGGCCGTACATTTTGAAACGCGAAAAGAGAGAAAGGTGGAGGTTGATGGTAAAGAAGGTGGTGAAACTCGCAGAACACATTTTTTTTAATCATTGTGGGTCTCAATCACACTAAGGAAACTTTAGTAATTGTCCTGCCATCAAGGTAAAACGTTTGAAGTGTAGTAAGTTCGGGCACTTTGCCAAAGTGTGCAGATATAAAGCTGTTGGAGTCAAGGATTTAATTAAAAAAAGAGGTATGAATGTTTTCACTATACAGGTTGAGGAGGATGATATGCTTAATGAATGTCAGTCCAAGTTTAGAGACGCTATTCTTACCATCACATCACATAAAGGTTACAAAAAGAGAGGACCGTTTTGTATTATTGACGTTGATTCCAAACAAATTCCTGTTTTGGCTGATTCAGGATCCCCCATTACCACTTTGGATAAGTCTACTTTTGAAGAAAGTTGGAAAGACAAACAACTGCTCGTGAGTGATATATCGTCCAAGGCTTTTGGGGGCTTTGTAATAAAAATGTCAGGTTGTTTTGAGGATATTTTGGGTTTTAAGGGGAGAAAAATTCACGCTAAGGTGTTCGTGGCTACAGAGGAAAAGGATGTTTTGGCTGGATGGATCAGGATACACTGGGTGTCATTTTGAAACCTGGATTTTCTGTACAAGTTCAGCTAGATCCTGATTGGGTGGAGGAATATTTGGAAGAAATGGAAACTGTTATGGCAAACCATCCTTACTGACGGTATATTCTGGCAGTGTGGGATCTATTGAATATTTATTAAAAGGTTATAATGCAGTGTTTAAATATTAAATTGGTTGTGTTAAGGTTTTATTTTACATGACATTGTATTGAAGCAGGGAGCCAGTTCTGTCATCCATAGTCAGGAATGCACCTTTAAGCATTCGCAAAGACTTAAATGTTTTACTTGAAAAGATGTGTGAGGACAAAATCATTGTTCCTGTGGAGTGCTCTGAGTTGGTGTCAAGTATTATTATCGCATGAAAAAAAACTTGGAGATCAGGCTGTGTGCTGATCTTCGTTCTCTTAATAAAAATATCATGGTCAAATGTCACCGTTTACCAAAAATACAAGAGATGTTAGCACAGATTGGGGATGCATGCATTTTTAGTACTATTGATTAAAAGCTGCATACAACCAGATAAGGTTGCCTGACAGATCACAACATCTCACTACATTTATCACACCTTTTAGTACGTTCAAATACCTAAGACTACCTTTTGGATTAGCCTCGTGGCTAGTGTCTTTCAAAGACTGATGGATAGTTTGTTTGAAGGCATGTCTGGTGTGATGACATACCGGGATGTCATTCTTATCTTTGCTGCTGACATGGAACAAAATGATGTGATCTTGCGTAAGGTACTATCTGTTTTACTAGAATATGGCATGACTACACGCAAAGACAAATGTAAATTTACAGTCAGTTAAATTGAGTCTTTGGGACATCGTGTTACTGCTAGAGGTAGTGAGCCAAAGGAAAATTTGCTTAGAGTAATAAAGGAGGCTCCTACGCCTAAGGATACAGACAGTCTACGGTCCTTTTTAGGACTCAGTGAATATCAAGCCAGGTTTGTGTGTGGATTTAGTGTGATAGCTGAACCCTTGATGAAGTTGTTTCATAAGAAAGAGACATTTTGCTGGACGAATGAGTAAACCGGAGCATTTGAGGAGGTAAAGGTTGATTGTGAATTGTGATTCTTTGAAACTTTTTATTCAGAGAAAAACTTGCGAAGTCACTGTAGATGTGAGTGCATATGGTTTATGGGCTGATTTGAGTCAAAGAATTGATGCCAAGGTAAGGACTATTGCATCTATCTCTTCCACTCTCAATGATGCTGAACTAAAATACAGCACCATTGAAAGGTAAACCTTGGCCTGTGTCTGCGCAATTAACAAATTTAAATCATACCTTTGGGGTCAAAGATTTAGGGTTTTGACTGATCATAAACCCCTGGTTTATCTCATGAGTGATAAAGGAGTTGGAAGATCATTGTCGAGATTGGTGAGATTGATATCATCTGTGCAAGAGTTTGAGTTTGAAATTTCTTATGTCTCTGGCAGCTTGAAAGCACGGACAGACTGTGTCGTAATCCATAGACAAGGCATCACAAGAGTACAAGGAAAACTTCTTTATTCCATATGTAGTTGCGCAGGCAAGCCACCAGGAACTCTCTTCCACTTGACCTGCCACTAACTGTCCCTTCGCTGAACCCCTTCTCATGCATGGAACCCAAGTACTGGATTCCATGCTCAACATTCTACTCAGGTGGAAGAGGTGAATACTACATGGGTTTTCCCTTTAAGGAAAAAATATTTACTATATGTAAAACAACAACAAATCATCAAGAAAGAAAACGCATCACATATATATGTGAAGGAAAAATGATACTAGCATCTAGCAATATGAACTACAAACACATGCACATTAAATAAAACTAAACACAAATGGAGAAGAAAATAATTCCCTCAGAAAACGCACCATAACTAGTATAATAGAGAAAAAGTTAGGGAAAAATAAATATGAATAACAGGACCGTCAGAAAAATTTAAAAGCGTTATCTCTGGAACCGCAAAGATAGTATCCTTGTCCTAGTGCTACATCTGACACATTCATCTCTCCTCTCTTCCATCACTCTCTCTGTACCTCGATCACTATCAACACACCCATCGTGATTTTCCACATACACTCTGGTCAATCTGCTGGCATCCACCATTGGGCTCCCTCAATTTGTACACTGTTCCCATTCGCTTCCATAACCCTCACAGGTGGTCCAAACTTGGATTCGCCTTCCTCACATGCACAGGTTTCTTGATACGCACAAAATCCCCAACCTCAATTTCAAATCTTCTGGCTTTTTTCCACATCAAAATAATGTTTTTGCTTGAATTGGGCCAGCTCAACATGCTCACGCACAATGCCATCCGACCATTTCCCTAGTTTGACCCACTTATTCATCCAAGCCGGACAAAAAGGTTGCTCTACGACCACGTAACAACTCGAATGGTGAGACACCAGTAGAACTACACGGTTAGGGTATAAGGGGAGTATTTATTGTGGATCAGAGACACCAGTAGAAGCATGAGGCGTTGTGCGACAGAACCACAACATTGTTCTCACTGAATTAGTCACAACTGAATTTATTTTTCACTGCCCAGTGTATGCACTCTCCCAACACTCGATTCATCCTCTCCACTAGACCATTTGTTTGGGGATGATACGCAAGCTTTTTAGATGTTTTACTCCACTGGATTTAAAAAATCCCTCCACTTCACTAGACACAAACTGGGTTCCATTGTCAGAGAGCAGTGTAGCTCGAAAGACTTCTTTTAGAAAAACATCTTTCAAAAATTTAACAACTGCTCCAGCTGTGACCTCCCTAACAAACTTGAGTTCTGGCCATTTAGTGCAATAACCCATCATGGCTAACACAAATTTTGATGAAGGTGCCCGTTAGAAGTTGGCCTGGTATATGATGTCCACTAAGGAAAGTGGGCACCGTGCACCAGTCCAAACAACCCTTATGGTGATTTAAGAGGTCAAAGACAACCTTAGAAAGCTATCCAAGTGGTAGCTGTGGTGACAAGCCTTCAGGCTTAGTCTTGAAGGAATGTTAAGCAGCTTGTTTTACCAGAATGCAACCTTATTGTATTGGTTAAATGAAAGGAGAACAACACAGTAGTTATAAAAATATGTATTTATTATTATAACACACTCTAAATACCTCACAGTATCTGCTACATGCAGATAAACACAAAGTATACAATACTGTAGCAAAGAAACAATCATAAGTAGCACTAATACACAGTGGGCTCCAGGGGGAGACCAAACCATATACTAAAATAGTGGTATAAGAACCACGACTCGAGTCAAGACAGTGTCTAGAGGTTGTAGAATCACTGGGACCCCAAGGAACCACCCAAGGTGAGTAAGTAGGGACCCCACGGAGGATGGGTGCAGTGTGAGAACACGACTGCGTGCTACGTACAATTCAATGGGAGAGTCGCGGTTGCAGTTTTAAAGTTTAAGGACCCTTCCCAGTGGATTACGAGGAAGCCCTTTGGATCATAGGAGGTTGGAGAGCCATCCCACCCGTGGATACCGTAGCACCAGAGTTACCTATCTCAGGGAAGCTGGGTGCATAGGACTGAAGTGGTGTCGGAAACCGCCGTCGATCTCAATGGAGGACTTCAAGGAAAGGCCACTGCGGGAAAGAAGAAAAGTGTCAGTTGGAATCCAAAGGTGGATTTGTGTTGAAGAGTACCTGAAAGCAGAGGGGACAGAGACTGGGTCACTCAGGAGTGACCAAGGGCTCGGTAGATGAATGCCCACCGATGTCGGGTGCTTCAGGTGTGATGATGGAGAACTTGACTCTACAGCTACAGGGACCAGGAGACGTCGAGGACGACAAGGAGCCGGATACGAGTTGTCCCACGAAGGATGTCGGGTACTGAGGGGTCGGTGTCCAGCGGGAGCACCAACAAGCCTTGGCAGCAGCAACCCATGAAGAAGGTCAAAGAAGGTTACGGTCTGGCCCAGCAAGGACCAGGGGACTCACCACAGCAAGGGGAGTCAGTGCAGGCCTGGAGCAACCAGGGGAGCCCATGAAAAGTAGTGTTGATCCTCAAGAGGACCCACAGGCCGGAGGCACAGGAGTTGCGAGGGGACCTCGAGCAGATTTACAAAGCGACGGCCCACGGAGCACTCAGTGCGAGGAGGCCAAAGTTCTTTGGTGGAAATGAGCCCAGAGGGTGGGGCTATTCGTAGCCCAATGCACTTGTTCGGGAAACACCAACAAGCATATGCAATTGCAAAAGTACGCGGTGCACAGGGGTTCGGGTTATGCGGTCCCCACGAGGGATACTGGCCTCAGACTTGGTGAGACGGCAGTTCAACCTCAAGGAAAGTAGGAACCCACCTTCTGTGTAGCTGGAGCCTTCGGAGTCCGCAGGAGCTCAGGATCAGCAGACCGGTCAGTTGCATTACGGTGCCTGCAAATGCAGGGGAGTGACTCCTTCACCCCAAGAGAGATAACTTCAGTTGTCCTTGATGCTCCACAGGTCCTGCACGGAGCCTGTATGGTGCATGGTCACAGACGATGCTTTGGACGGAGAGGGAGACAAAGTCGTGTCCAGTCGAAGTCCAGCGAAGTCCAGAGTGTCCAGAAGGTCGAAGATCAGTGGTTTCTTGTTCAGAATCTTGTCCACGTCGAATCTAGGGTCCTACAGCCAGGTAAGCCCTTTTGTACCCATGGGAGAGGGTTGGACAGATTCAGGGGACCCTCCCAGGGGAGGGTCAGGACAGTGGGGAGGATACTCCCATGTCCTTTGTCCAGTTTTGCGGCAGAGCAGGAGCCAACGGCTCTCAGGACTGGTTTGAACTGGATTATGGAACAGACTATGCTAAAGGGAGAAAAGGGAGGGATCCCTCTTCAGGACGGTTTCCCTCACACACCAGGGGTGTCATGCTTCATCATAGGGATACCTCCTCGCGTCACGAACCTAGTCGAGACACGGGCTACAACCCCCTCGCTGCGAGGGAGGAGCTCAGGGATGTTTTTTGGTATAGGGAGGGGTCATAAAACCCAAGCGTGGTGTGTGGTGGACGGGGTGCAGTGCTGAATGGACAGTGAATAAAACTAGCTACAAGGTTAGCCTCGCACAGTTTATTATTGCTACCTGGTGCTAGGGTTAAAAACAGATTTTGGGTAGTGCAACTGCCGACATTAGATGCAGAGGCACTAGAGAGTGATCAACATGTTTCAGCCTTCAGACCTATACAAGTGTCATGGCTTTCATCAGGATCTCATGAATAAGCTACTGCTACGTTGGTGGAAAAGGTGATTGAAAAGTGAAAGCGTCAGTGTATGTATAAAAGATACTTAAACCAGTGATCCCGCAGGTCTGCAGAATCACCGGTAAACCTGTGATAAAACATAAATAACATACCTCGCTATTAAACAATTTCAAAGGATTTAACATAGTCAGACCACATTCTCATGAGTCCACATAACAGGTACATACGATCAGTGCAAACGTATCAAAGTGTCATGCAGCAGAACTAGTGTAGTGACTGCCTATGGCTAGGTACTATCTCACTCACCTGCAAATGTCAGGTATATTACTTCATATGTCCCTGGCTGGTTGCCATAGGTACAAAACGCCAGTCCAACCTCGTAAGTAGAGGATGCAGCGTTAGAAACCGAGGAAAAAGTGCCCAGTTTGTTTAAAAACAAGCGTCCAGAGAACAAATAATCAGAGGATCAATAGAGCTTTACGTGCGAGAGATAAAAGCTTAGCATGATGGTATTGTTGCTAGCTGAGGATTAAATCTGCACTTAAAAAGAGAAAAATAATAATACTGCATGTCATCAGTAAGGTCACCAATTCGGAAGCTATAAATGTCCTCTGTATCCAACAAATGGCTACCCTAGAGAACGGTAGCAATCTTAAGGCTGTGCTCCAAAAGGACATGCTCCAAAGCTTTGTCGCGTACCCAGGAGAAACGCAGAATAGTGTGCCGCAGTGGGCTGAGCGTGGAATCTGGCGGCTCGATGTGTGCCATGAATTGGGGCTGCCAAAGGTTGGAGGGCTAAGGCTGTGCCAAGCAAGATGGCAAACCAGGTGAAAACCTGAACAGCGTGGCATGTTGACACCCATGCTCACGAATACTCAAGGGCCAGTGTGAGGGCCGGTGAGTACGTGGGTGGGCAGCACAGCCAATGGTGCGCCTTACGGGCATGGGCGGCATGGCCAGGACGTGGAGAGCAAGCGCCACGAGGCATCGGCTCGACGTGGCCAGTGCCAGTGCGTTGCCAGTAAAACGGAGGATACCCAGGGCCGTAACTCCAAGGAAGAACTAGCGCGATACGTGGCTCCGCAAGTGAGTCGGAAGAGCGCCCAGAACTGGCTGGCCCATGTGTCGGGAAGGCATGTAAGGGCCGTACGTGGGAGCCCTAGTGACCCGAGTGAATTAAAGCCATAGACACGAGGGTCTACGTCGCAGCACTTACCGCTCAGCTGTAGCGTCGGAACTGCGGCGTCTGTCCAAAGGGCAGGGGCGGACGTAGCTACAGAGAGCTGACTAAGTATCCGGTAGAGGTCATGACCTGTGGACTGCTTCCTGGAGGTGTCCACGAGCATGTAGGAAAATGAAGTCCGCGATATGATCGGGACGTGTTGCAAATAAAGAGGGCATATTAATCAATTAAGGAGCAACCAGTGGGTTAGATGTCCTTGAAGAGAGAGCATGCAAATGTGCTGAACCCGCATACAAGAGTGGAGGGAGGGAGAAGGAAGGAAGAGCGCTCAAATTCAGTGCCATAAAGAGACCAGGTTACCATAAAAATGCAGCGGTTCCCCTGGGAGAAAACAAAGCATAGTTAAAGATGTGGTGCAGCATCCTACCCACGATGTCAATTGCATAGAACTAAGTGCAGGAATGATCAAGCCATGACTGCCTTGGCTACAGGGCAGAAAATGCAGTGGGATGGGTAAAGATGTAGGCAATGCCTCAGTGTCAGGGGGCATACGTGTCTACTAGAATTGTTACCCTGATTGAAACAGAGAACACGTAGGAACCTGTTCTCTGTGACAGATGACAGATGACAGGGAGTCTCCCAAGTGTTGGCATAACGTAGACAAACAGGTGAGGGAGTAGCCAAAAATATACATGCACCTTATTCTTTGGCGTTGTTTGGTAAGAGGACTGTCTCTATGTAGGCGGAGACTAGGTTAATGATAGCCAAGGTATATCGTCGTTGAGCCCATGCTGGGAGGTGCCCAGTCTAAACACCCATCTCTGCTCAATTCGCAGCAGTCTCTTTGTTAGGTTGGGTGTTGTCGTGTAAAGATGGGATTTGTCCAGTACTGTCCATCTCAGAGTATCAGCCTGATAATTCAATTCAAAAAAATGTTTAGTAAGTTTGGTAGTTTGCTTGGCACATCTGATCGTGCTCTTGTGTTCAAGAATATGAGTCCTTACTTTCCGGGTGGTCATCCCTACGTACCTCAGGCCGCATGGACAGGTGATAAGATATATCACCCTTTCGCTGTTGCAGTTAGTATGGTGTCTAAGTTCCCATGGCTTTGTAGTGCCGATGTCGATGGTTTTGGTTACCGATGTCTGTGCGCATACTGCAAATGTACCACAAGGGAAATGACCATGGACTGGCGGTAAGTCCCACAGGGTGTTCTGCCTGCTAGGTATGATAGGGGTCGGTCTGGTGTGCACTAAACTGTCTCTAAGATTGCGTCCCCGTTTGAATGCAAAGAGCGGTTTTTCTAAGGTGAGTGATCCTTTGTTCAAGATGTTCCAGTTTTTGTTGATTGCTTTCTTTACCTCATTGGAGAGGGAGCTGAACGTGTTGACACAGACCAATCCATTTGGTGATTGTCTGTTGGATGGAGTGGCGAAAATGGCATCCCTGTTATTGTTGAGTGCTCATTTGGCAGATCTCTTAACAAGTGATTTCGGGTAATGTCACGCAGAGCCTTGGGGTGGTGACTGTTGTATTGCAAGAGAGCGTTACGAGCCATTGGTTTTTGATAGAGTTCTGTTTCGAGGTGACCCTCCAGTGGGACTACCAAGAGATCGAGGAAGGGAAGACTCTCCTTACTGTATTCACAAGTGAAGCGGAGGTGTCCATTTTGCGAGTTCAGCCACTGGTGGAATTCCATGATGGATGTTGGGTCACTGTGCCACACAACCAAGATATCGTCAATATACCTTTTCCACAGAAGTATGGGTTGTTGTTGGATAGGACGACATCTTGTTCGAAGACATGCATTTATAGGTTCCAAAATGGCACCCGCCAGTGAAATACCACCGGAGAGGGAGGATGACCCATCATCGGGGTCCCGATGTATAAACTGGATAAAAGGCATAGCAGAGTAAAAGTAATCACAGAACTAGAGGCAAGACCAGCTGCAGAGTCACAGGATCAACAGATTCCTATAATCAGCGCTCTATACTGGGGGCATAGTGAGACCTGCTAATTCAAGGAAAGATCAGGCCGGGGCTTGCCTGACTCTAAAATGTCGCCTAGAACAATACTGCAATGTCTCTGTGGGGGCCTATAGAGGACTAAAATCTGATGAGGATCAGGTTTCTATGCACAACTCCTCCTCAGTTTCACTCCCGCCAAGAGGGCTGAAGGCAAGAACGATGGGTTGTCCCACAACTCTGCAGACTTTGGAACTGTCCCTTGCACCTCTCCTCTCCCCACTCTTGACCTGGGGGCGAGCTGGAGGACGAGGCGGACGGCACTTCCCAGTAACATCGGGACCGGTGCTTTCGATGGAACTATGACGATGCCCCCTGGGCGGATACCTTAACTGTTTTCACTCACCGCGGAGCCGGAGCAACCTTGGCCGATGCCCGGTGGAGCTGTCCTATGCAGCTATAGAGGAGTTTGGCTCTGGTTCACCCCCTCGGCCGTCACCTACCCAGCCGGACATCTGACATTGTTTTCCTCGTCTCCCCGTTGTGTTTCCTTCCCTCCCCCGCCTCCTTCCTCCATGATTCATATTATTGTGTAATCTCATGTTTTTCTCCTATGCCTATACTTGGCTCCTGTTATTGATGTAATTATGTAACATGTAAATCGCTGAACCTCATGTAAAGCGCTCTGATACCTCCGGGTCTAGCCAGCGCTATATAAAACTTTGCAAATAAATAAAATAAAATTAAAATAAATAAATAAATAGGTTCGCCAGGCTGGGGGCCAAGGTGCTCCCCTTGGAAGTCCCGGAGACCTGCAGATAGAGTTGGTCCTCGAATTGGAAAAAGTTCTCCTTCATAGCCAGGGTAGTGCACTCCATAATGAAGGAAGTTGGAGTAATGGTGTCAGGTGGATTTCGGTTGAGGAGGCTTTCAATGGTCTCCAGTGTATGATCTTGAGGGATGCAGGTGTATGGTGATTCAATATCAAAGGACACGAGATAGTCAGTGGCGTGGTTGAATTTAGTTTCCCTTAAGAGAAGGAGAACGTCCTTCGTGTCTTGTAAATAGGTCGGCATCGCTTTGACCAAAGGCCTCAGGAAGAAATCCACGAACTGGGAACATGGCTCTAAGACAGAGCCAATGCCGGAGATGATCGGCCTCCCTGGTGGTGGTCTCTGTGGTTTATGTATTTTAGGTAAGATGTAGAAGTACGGAATGATGAGTTCTTTGGTTTGGAGGAACTCGGCTTCCTTAGTAGTGATCCAACCATTGTCCAAGGCAACTGTTGTCATGGTGGCGATATGATTGGTAATTCTCTGCGTAGGGTCCTGCTGGAGTGGAAGGTAGGACGTGGAAATACTCAATTGGCGAAGGCATTCGGAGCGGTATGATGTGGTATCCAGCAGGACAATGGCGCCACCCTTATCCACTGGCTTGATGGTAATGGATTGGTCCGTGTTGAAGGTACAGAGAGCCTGCTGTTCTCCTCTTGGGATGTTGTTGTAGGCTCTCGGGAGAGAAGACAGTCTGGAGTCTAGGTCATTGAGGACCGCCCTCTCGAAAGTTGCTACCTCTGCCGGCACTAGGCCGATGGGAGGATTAAACGTGGATTTCAGGCGGAGGTTGGTATTGGTGGTCTCAAGGCCTGTGTTGTCAGAAGTTTTTGTCTGCAAAGAAGAAGTGTAATCTTACTTTGCGGAAAAATCGATGGACCTCTTGATGTAGTTGGAAAAGGTCTCCACTGTACGTGGGTACAAAGCAGAGGCCACGGTTCAGTACTTTGGTTTCGTCCTCTGTGAGTTGTCGATGGCTCAGGTTGACTACTAGGTGGGCTCCCTGCTTGACCCCGGTTGTTGTGTTACCTTGGTCATGCTCCGAGTGTTCCATGGGGATGCTGGCGGGCTCCAGTGTACCTGCTGGCGTCGCCTCCCTCTCGATCTGCCTCGGCCTTGCCCTAAAAAAAGACTGGTTGTATCCTTGTGGTGGAGGTGGTTGGAATCCCGTCCTTGCGGTCCTGGGCAGAATGGTTGGAAGGGTGGATAGCCCCAGGGTGTGGGTGGCCACCATTGGTTGGGAGGAGGTCCTCCTCGTGCTCCGCGCCATCTATTCTGTCCACGTTTATTGGTGTTTTGACGAGTCTAGGCTGGAGTCCGAATCGCTGGACAAGTCATCTCTATCTGACGAGGAGTAATTGGAGCCCTGGCGCCTGCCACCTCTGTTGAACTCTGGCGGTTTGTAGGCTTTGTTAGTGTAAGGATACACTCTTTCGAGGGAAAATTTAGCCGAATCCTTTTTGAATTTGTTAATTTTGCTTGTCAATAATGACTCTTTATAGTCTTTCGTGGTTTTGTTGGTTTCCTCCATGTTCTTCTTAAAGAGTGTAGCACTTACTATAGTATTGATCTGGGATTCAAGAGTCTGGATCTCTATCAAAATGTTGCCGGCCACCTTCTTGGCTGTGCTTATGATCAAAATAAGCCAATCTCTAGTCCATCGCCAGGCAATTAGAGACCAGTCCTTTAGGAAGCTCTTATTGTCTAGAAAGAGCCTAGGTGCGTTTGTGACGATCAAACTAGTTGGGGCACAGTTGCCTCTGAGATATTCAGTCATGATTGACCCATGTGTAGTGGCCCTGATGTAAAGGCGCTTTAGATTAAGTAGTTTACCCCAGTCATCACTGTGAGCGATGGTGTGTGGTGAGAATGTCTAACCAGACGCTTGTCACAGTAGAGGGCTAGAGAAGAAAGAAAGGCCCGCAGCTGAACCGCTGTTCAAAATGCGCAACACACAAAAAGGGGGGCCTGAGGAGATTTAAGGACCGGCGAAGGCAAACTCCCCGTGTGTAACCCCGGACCTGAGGCCTTTTTTGTGTGTTTTACAGTTATAGTACGGGGAGTTTGCCTTCGCCGGTCCTTAAATCTCCTCAGGCCCCCCTTTTTGTGTGTTACGCATTGAACTGGACTATGCACAGGGACACCAAATGTGCCCCTCGTGTAGACTTTCAGGCACTTTGGAAGTGCACCCACCCAGCCCCAATACACTAAATCCTGTCTGGGAGGTGGTCACACCTCCCTGTGACAGGATGCCTATTGTGCTGCCTTCCCCTGCTCGAGCTTGGCTCAGCAGCAGGAGGGCAAAAATGTGTCTCTGGTTGGCAGCAACCATGTTGTGCTGTCCGGCTCGAGGACGCTGGTACCGGGAAGACCAGGGACCCCACGAAGCTCGCTTCAGAAGGGTGGAGTCATACCTCCCACACCAGTTACCGGTATGATTCCAAGGTGTTCGATACCAAACACGACATGTTTTGTTCCAGCCGTTTTCGAGACAGCATTTTACGCGAGCATATAATGCACCTCTACCTATATCTCTGGCTGCGTCACCGACAACCCGGAAGAATGGTCTCCAAAGGCTGCAGGGGTGCTCTGCTCATGCAGGGACACCCTCTCACGTAAAACCAAGCACCCTGCCTTCAGGATTGTGAAGGCCTGCTAGAGGGGTGACTGATAGGTTTTCAATGTAGTGACCTATAGATATAGTAAACCTATATCTTAAGTAAGTGGTGCCTGCACCAACTTACACAGTCTGCAATGGCAGGCCTGTAGATCCATTTTGCATGGCCTCTCATGGGTGGTATAATACATGCTTCAGCCCATGGGAGGCCTCTGGTGTACCTATGCCTGGATACAGGTGTACCATATACTAGGGACTGACAAGGGTATCCCTGTATCCAATCTGGAATGTACCTAGTACATGACATAACCTTTTAGGGCGAAAGGATATAGACTGGGGTCCTGATTAGCAGGATCCCAGTCAGACTAGTCAAAACAGTGTAACATCAAGCAATAAGTGGGGGTAACCATAAGAAGCAGATCCTACTTTCCTGCAGTGCCAATTCGTGGAAAGGTCCCACAATGTCTATTCCATCTTTCTCCCACGATTCAGCAGGCAGTTCAATGGAGCACAGGAGTGGAGTGCGCATTTTGATAGGTTTGTCACTGCAAGCACACATCACACATTCTTTGACCACTTAATCAATCTCCCTGTCCGTTGCAGGCCACCAAAAGGACAGCCTCATCCATTTCTTTGTCATGGTTGCCCCAAGATGACCTTCATGGGCACGAACTATGATTTTTTTCCTCAAAACAACTGGCGGAACCAACTTATCCGCCCTCATCAACAATCCATCCTCAACTGATAAGTCATCTGGTACCTTTACAAACGTTTTGAAATCGAAGTCAAGATGTCTTTCACACGGCCAACCTGACTCCACATATTTCTTGACTAACTTGATAGAAGTATCTTCTTCCAACGTCTTTCGCCACTCACTTTCGGAAATGGCACACAACTCCGGTAGATCAATTGCAGCCACCAAACAATCAATCTTATCATCATCTACTGCATCAACTTCATCCTCAACATACTCAGAGCTGCGTGACAAATAGTCCGCATATCCACTCCTACTACCAGGGATGTACTCTGGTGTAAAATCAAATTGGAGAAGCATTGAGGACAGCCGTGCTATGCGTGGAGTAAACCCTCTAGTATTCCTTCCACTCAAAATGTAAATCAATGCTTTGTGATCAGTTTGTATTCTGAACTTCCTCCCCCACACGTAACTCCGGAACTTCATAACTGCCCAACAGCAGGCTAACAGCTCTTTCTCAATTGCTGAGTACTGTTTTTCAGCTGAAGTTAACACACGTGATGTATGACCAATAGTTCTGATTTCACCACCTTCCTCTTGACTAAGTATAGCCCCCACACCTACAGTGCTAGCATCCACAGTCAAAATGCATTGCAATGCAGGATCATAATGTTTTAAAATTTTGGGAGAAACAATTTAAGCTTTAACCCACTCAAAAACCTCTGGACACTCTGCATCCCACACAAAAGCAACACCCTTCATAACTAGGGATGATAATGGTCTCAACCTGCTAGCAAACTTTTGAATAAACCTCAAATAAAATTCACATAGCCCCAAGAAAGACTTCAGTCCAGCCTTATCCACAGGTGGCTTTGTCTGATTTATACTGTCAAATAAACTAAACTTCGGGGTAACTCCTTTGATGCTCACAGAATGTCCCGGATACTCAACCTTGTCAGTTAGTAAAACACGCTGATCTCTTCTCAGTACCACCCCTTTCTTTTGGAATCTGTCTAACACTTCTTCAAGAACCCGAACATGTGTCTGCCTATCTGGTGCAAAGATTAAAACATCGTCTTCAAACACAGATAACCCATTGATGCCTTTCAGTATATCCACCACAGTACGTTGAAAAACCGAGGCCGCTGATGCCAGACCAAAAGGCATGCAGCAATACTGAGAGGTACCAAACGGGAAGACAAACGCTGTTAAATGTCTTGATTCTGGCTCCAATTCAATTTGATGGTAGGCCAAAGCTAGGTTGAGTTTGGTAAAGACTCTGGCCCCATCCAGACTAGCGAGTAGTTCATTGATGTTTGGTAAATAGTACGAATCTACCCAGATTTCCTTATTAAGGCAGCGCATGTCCACACAAATCCTAAGCTCCCCATTCTGTTTGCGAGCCACCACCAAAGGAGATAGCCATAACGACGAATCAATGGGTTCAATTATGCCGTTTTTCACTAAAATTTCGAGCACCCTTTCTAGATCTTTTCGTATACTGAATGGCACACTCCTGAGCTTGTGTTTTACAGGCTGTGCGCCTTCTTTTACTATTATACGATGTTTATAGTCTTGAACTCTCCCCAATTCACCTGAGAATACATATGGGTATTTATTTATAAATTCCTCTAATTCAAGACTGTCCCTTACCACCATCATCTGCTCACAAGCTCCTGGTTTGAGAACCATCCCAAATAAACCCTGGTGGAACCACCCTAGGATGTTCAACCCCTTGTGAGCCACATAAACCTTCCCGGCTATTTTCGGTCCCTTGAATTCCATTATGTCTTCAATCTAGCCACAGAGTTTATACTGAGCCCCTCATATGATACTG
The DNA here is from genome assembly GCA_963921515.1 of Calotriton arnoldi. Classification (NCBI taxonomy): domain Eukaryota; kingdom Metazoa; phylum Chordata; class Amphibia; order Caudata; family Salamandridae; genus Calotriton; species Calotriton arnoldi. Next base: position 148,258 of record CAWUFW010008643.1, read on the forward strand.
CTTTTCGGTCTGGTGGTAACAACTGCCTGGTGGGCCACACATTTTCAAATAAACTTTGTGTGACCATGGTGATCTGTGCTCCAGAATCAACCAACAATTTCAACTTCTCTCCCCCACCATGATCTCGACATACGGATCTACGGATACGGATCTACGCACCAATTGGGATTACCAGTTACAACTTCATCACTTTGTACCACCATGACCATGTCCCTCAGATCCTTAGTTATATACAGTTTATCCTCTCTACAAATGTCACTGTCCGACACACATGTAACTGATGACTGTTGTTTAGTCTTGGAAGCTTTGGCAAAGTGTCCCTGCCTATTGCACAATCTACAAGTAATGAACCTTGCTGGGCATTGTCTCCCGCCTCTTCCATGTGTGCGGTAGCCACACCGAAAGCAAATGTTTTGTTGAGAGAAAAACGATGTGGGTCTGTCAGGTTGTACTGGCCTTACCCTGTCTCCTTGTTTGTTGTCTTTCAAATCTCCTCCACCTTTCGTTTTAACCACTCCTACCGGATCACTACTCTTTCCTTCCAGTTCATTAGCAGCTGCCTGTGAAGTTTCAACACTTTTTGGCAACTTTTATTGTTTCATCCAACGAAGGATTGCCCATGGAGTGCAGTTTTTGTTTAATAGATTTATCATTGTAATGACAAATGAACTGATCCCTTACTAGCTGATCTGCAAAGTTTTCGAATTGACACTCAGCAACTAGCCTTCGTAATGCTGTAATATATGTGTCCACATCTTATCCAACATTTTGAGTACGGAGAAAGAATTTGTGCCGCAACACGACCAAACTCGACTGAGTATCAAATCTAGCACTAAGTTTCTTGACAGTTTGTTGATATTCATCCAACGCCTCCTCCCCTGGAATAACAGGTTCAGGCAAATGTTTCAATATGGCTCTTCCCTCGAACCCTAGTGCATGTAGAAGAAGGTACCTCCTTCGCTCCACCCTGAAACAAAGTGCACCAATGGCCCCCAAATAAGTTTTGAATGCATCAAACCACTGGTTCCAAAGTATGGGAGGCTCACCTGGGGTTTCTAGAAATGGTGGTGGAGGTGTTACAGTCTGCATGACTTGGATTTCCAATCCAATAAATATAGTAGTAATTTCACAGAAAGCTATGGGGTTTAAAAGGGACTCATCAGCAATTGAAGATACCTTATTGCTTCTTAAAAAAAACCTCCACAGATATCACAAAGGCTGTGATACCATTTCGGCTCACAAGAAAAACAGTATGCACTCCAAAATGCTGTGCAGATCAGTGTTGTTGCCGTGGTTCTACAGATCAGCGTGGAGCATACAGGTACCACAGCTGAACTGCTCACAACAATCTTGCCCAAATAACACCACGTAAATGCAACTGACCTGCAATATTGCTGTGCAGATCAGCGCTGTGAAAAGCTTGATGGTGATGAGGCTAGCATCTGCTTTGCCTCCTAAACGTGATACAGGGGCCACACACTAAAGTACAAAATGCACCGTGAATAGATGATCTGCAATTTCGCTGTGCAGATCAGCATGACAAAGTACTTACTGATTTGCCAGTCTGTGCTGGCTTCACCTCCTCATTGTGTCCGCACACATGTCCAAGTAACACATAACGCTGCTCTTGCAGACTCACGTTCACTGCTGCACTTGATTAGTTGTTTCTCGCCTCCAAGGAGAACAAATAGACTGCAGCAATTCCGCGCACGGTCACTTGCTTCCTGCCTCTTTTCACACAGCGCCGCCGGGCCCCACTGCGACGTCACAAAGTCAACAAACCTTTTCTCTGTGAGCCGCCTAGCTGAAATGCAAGACCAACCATGCATTCCAGCTGCTGCGCAGCAACCACCTCAAGTTGCCAGCCTCGGAACAGGCACCCGACTCCAACTTCGCTCTTATGCAGCACCGCAATCTGTCTCTGTGCGGTAAAACCCCCTTCAAGGTTCGTTTTCAATACGGTACGACATCACAAGGTGGATGGCCTCTGTGGGTTCGTGTGAGTGACTCGCCAGCTCGTCGCCAAAATTCATGTTGCATTCCAAAGACGAGGCATCACAAGAGTACAAGGAAAACTTCTTTATTCCATATGTAGCTGCGCTGGCGAGCCACCAGCAACTCTCTTCCACTTGAGCTGCCACTAACTGTCGCTTCACCAAACCCCTCCTCGAGCATGGAACCCAAGTACTGGATTCCATACTCAACATTCTACTCAGGTCGAAGAGGTGAATACTACAGACTGTTTGTCACGTTTACCCGGGCAAGGTGATGATGCTGATGATGATGACTGTTTTTTGGATGAATGTGTGGTTGCTGTCATTGATGCGGTTGAATGTTCTTTTTTTTTTTTTAAACTTTGTTTATTGACATTTTCATTAATACAAACGAGCAGCAATTGGCATGCACAGTGTGTCACGATTTCGTACATGTAAACAATAAGCATATTCCTGTAACTGCAACATATGACTATGGCATGATGTTCGGCATGTTACTGTTGTATTGTTTCTTAACGCTTTACACACAGGTCTTTTGACACATTGTTTTCAGTCATTGGGTCCTTCGGGTCATCCTATTACAATATCCTAGTGTGGAGGCTTTTATGCATCTCTCGCATATCATTAGTTCTGAATGTCATGGAGATATGAAATAGTTACCTCTCTCCCTCATCATTTCCCAAACTCTGGAAGTAAGACTTGAAAGGTTCCCATATGTCTCGAGGTCTGGATTTGGGTGGGAGTAGTTCAGCATATATGCTGTTTTGTTCTTGACAATACGTCATATCTTTAATCCATTCCTTAAATTTGGGGGCCCTCCCTCTTCCCCATCTGCACGCTACCCTGCACTTCGCCATGAGCAGACCTAGCGAGATCAAGCGCTCAACCAGCTCCTTCATTTTATTGGTGTATCCCAACAAACCCATCACCGTATTCGGGTTAATTTGTGTCTCTGCTATTTCGTGTAAGGCCTTCTCCACTTCCTCCCAGTACCTGCCCACTGCGGTGCATGACAAGGCCAGATGTAGAAAGTCAGCCCCCTCCTGCCCACATCTACCACATTTGTCATTATCTCTTAACTTAAATTGATACATCTGAGCAGGCGTATAATACATTCTGTGCTGAAATTTGAAGTGTATAATCCTTAGTGTACTACTTGCCGTAATTCTTTCTGTTTGCTGACAACAGTAGGACCACATCTCATCTTCAAGCGGAAATCCCAGCTCCAGTTCCTAACCCGCTCTCGCCCGCCCAGAATCTCCCTCTTGTAGCCCAATAGTTGCTTTGTAAATCCGTGACACTGCATGGGACGGCCCGTCTGATTGCAGTAGCAAGCGCAAAGGGAGCAGTGTGGGGGGCTCTTCAGGGAACCGTGGCGTGGCACCTTTAGCATCTTGCCTAAGCCTAAAGTATAAAAAACGTTCAATTGTGGTGGGAGTCTTCTCCCCGAAAAAGGCTTCTTCCTTCTTGAATTTCCCATATTCTTATAGCGCTCCCCATGTATGTATCCCGTATTTCAAGAGCATTCGCCTACATATACCCTCAAGCGTGACTGGGAGAGTATGCTGATGCGCTAATGGGAGTGCTGGGGAATATATAATAGGGGCTTTCAGTTTTTTTGCGATGGCTTTCCACGTGGAGTTGGTACATGTAACTGTTGAATTCTTACCCCCAGTAGCCTGGCTATTTGTGCCCAGAAACCCGGCCGGTGGGTTGGGGGGTCATATAACCCTGTTCTACCGCTAGATGTGTCATGAATGGTGGGGGTTTAAACCAGTATACGGCATAGTGGGCTTGCACGCTTAGATAATATAGTTCAGGGTCCGGTGCTTCGAACCCTCCACGAGCAAAGGGCATCGTTAGCGTGCTCCATTTTCTCCTAGGCTGTTTGCCAACCCCCATGCCAATCTAATTAATTGACACTTTAGCCTTAAAAAAAGGGTCTGCCAGGCGGGTACGGGGTGTTTATGAATAAATATAAGAATTTGGGCAGTATCACCATCTTCATTAATGCAATGCGACCAGCCAATGATAGTGGCATTGTAATCCATCTGGTAATTGCTTCTTCGGCTGAATTGAGGACTCTGCCATAATTAGCTCTCAACAGTTCTTCCCTGTCCTTTGTAATGTTGATACCCAAATATCTGAGTTCTGTGTCACACCATTTTAAAGGGTATTCCAATGGGCTGTTCGGGGTACTCTGGGTGAGAGGGAAAATCTGGGATCAACCCCAGTTTATTGTTATACCGGAGTATGCGCCGAATTTAATAATGTTGCGGATAATGGCATTAAGACCTGTTTCCAGGTTTCTCACATAAAGTGTTATATCGTCAGCATATAGTGAAATTAACACTGGTCTTGTCTAGTCTAATGCATGTTCTTTGTGTTGCTGTCGGAGAGTGGCCACCAGGGGCTCTATAGCCAGCGCAAATAATAAGGCCGAAAGGGGGCAGCCCTGTCTCGTTCCCCTGGTTATTTCAAATGCTGCGGTGTGAACCCCGTTAATGAGTAGCTTAGCCTTGGGCTTGTGGTACAGCAGCTTCACCCTTGCCAAATATCCTGGTGGAAAACCCATACGTGTCAGCACCGTTATCAGATATTCCCATTCCAACTAATCAAATGCTTTTGTGGCATCCAAAAAAACTGCCACCACATTTTTATCAGGGTTTATATCTTGAATAATGTAGAACAGTGTGTGCAAATTATGTGATGTGGCCCTGCCCGGCACAAATCCTGCTTGGTCCGGGCGGATTAGTTTCTCCATTAACAGGCTCAAGCAGTTAGCCAGTAGTTTGGCTAGTATCTTCGCATCACAATTAATAAAGGGATAGAGGTCTGAATGAGTCTGTGCCGTTGGGAGCTTTGCCTGGTTTCAGAAGTGAAACTATAAGGGCTTCTCTCATCGATTGTGGTAATATTCCTGATTGTGCAGTTTCCTCATACATTCGTTTTAGGAAGGGGACCAGTATATCTATGTATGTTTTATAAAACTCGACCAGTAGGCCATCAGGGCCTGGGGCCTATCCATTACCCATCTGCATTATTGCAGCTCTAAGTTCGTCCTTTTCCAAATCCGCTGCCAGGAACTCCCTGTGTGCATTACTTAGCCAGGCTAGTTCTATATTGTCAAGATATGTACCAGTTTCAGCCTGCTTGGAGTTTTGCGATGTGTACAATGCCGAGTAGTGCTCACTAAATGTCTGTATTATTCCCTCAGTGTCTTTGTATGTTACATCTTTTTCGTCTATAATTTCTAGAATATAGTTAGCATTTCTGGGGGGGCGCGTTAATTCAGCTAATGCTTTACCTGGTCTTTCCCCTTCTCCATATTTTCTGGCTTTGTGATAATTTCCACGGAACAGGCATTCCCGTTCCGCTGTTTCCTGGTATTCTGTGAGTGTTTCCCTAATGCTTGTTAAGGAGAGGTCTGTTTTTTTAATAAAGTTTTTATTGTATTCTTGTAAACACATACAACAAACATTACAGGCTTACAATAACACTCGCTACAACGCTGCGAGTTACATATATGCCAATTATAGATAGTACAATACAACATACTTTTCTATTATCTCCAAGTAGATCACAGTAAATTAAACAGTGGGGGTCATTAACATCTCTGGGTGAGTCCGTAAATAATCCGTTAGAGGTGTCCAGTAATCTCTGGGCTTAGATTTTGTTGGGAGTTCCTCTTCATATGTTTTCAGAGTGTCTCTACAGTACGCCATATCTTTGAGCCATTGTTTACTGCTAGGGCATTTCTTGCCCTCCCAGTGCATTGATATCCTCCTTTTCGCCACTAGTAATGCTATTGTACAAAATTTTCTTTTGACAGATCGCAGATTTGCCACAAGTCCCAACAGACACACTCTGATTGTACATTCTATTTTAGTTTCTAACACATCACCTAATATCTCAGTTATGGCTTCCCAGTATTCCCTAATGGCAATGCATTGCCATGCTAAATGTAGAAAGTCGGCATTTCCCGCCCCACATCGCCGACAGCATGCATCAGGCCGGAACCCACATGTTTTGAGTTTAAGTGGTGTGTGATACGTTTGGTGCAAGTATTTATAATGAATTATGCGCAAGTTCCCATTCGGGGTAAGCATTTCAGTCAGGGCGCAGCAGGTAGTCCAGTCCTCGTCAGTGAGAGGCAAGTCCAGTATGGCATTCCACCTTTCCTGTGCCCTATGTGAATTTCCCGCTATGTCGTCTTGCAACAGTTTATAAAGCTTTGTTACCAGATGCACGCTATGGGGATTAGTAATGATCATTTGTAGTGCCGTCAGTGTTGGTGGCTCATTGGGGAATGCAGGATACAAGTTTTTGATTGCACCTCTTAATCTATGATATGTAAATTTAAATAGTAGTGTTTCATTGCTAATGTAGCTAAGATCATTATGATCCATAAATGTGCCTTCAGTATATAGGTCCCCCATCACAACTATACCGACTTGCTGCAGCAGCTCCATACCGACCTTGTCGTGAGTCACTGATATGGATGGGTGTTGTTGCAGTGGCAAGGCTGGCGCATATAGCAGTAGTTTGTGTGCCAATTTACCCATGTGTTGCCATGCTAAGTTTGTAGTACGTATAGTGTTTATTTCATTCTTAGCTACATGAGTGCGTTGATGAGGTAAGATGTTGCGGAGTGAGATTGGATGGGCATCTCCATCTTCAACCGCCACATGTGGCAAATAGCTGATTGGGTGGAACCAATAATGTGCATATTGCGCTTGTGCACATAGATAATAAAGTAAAAAATCTGGTACTGAGAATCCCCCTTTTGAGTAAGGTAGTGTTAATGTACGCAGCTCAATACGGGCCTGATTACCCGCCCATATGAGCCGAATTACACTGGCTGTCAGCCTCTGAAAGACCGGTGCCGGTGGGGGTATGGGGATGTTATTGAAGAGATAAAGGAATTTAGGAAGGATGATCATCCTTACAATGGCCATTCTGTCTGCCAGGGATATTGGCAAGTGGATCCATCTCTCCACTATCTCTTCAAGTTTGTTTAACGCAGTCCCATAGTTTGTATTACTATCTCAGGGTCTCTATGGTACCAAATTCCTAGATACGTGACCGGGTCTATCTGCCACTCAAGCGGGAATTCTGTTGGATGTGGTTTTGTAATTTCTGTCAATGGGAAGATTGTGGATTTACTCCAGTTAATCTGGAGGCCAGAGTGTCTGCCAAACTTTATATATTCTCGTAGTAGGGGAGACAGATTCTCTTTGGGTTCACGGACATATAACACCATATCGTCCGCATACAGGGGAATATTTATGGGACGTTGCAGGAATTTCCATGCTGTGGCCTTGTGCTGCTGTCTTTTTTTGCACGCTAATGGTTCTAGGGCGATTGCGAACAGTAGGGGTGATAGAGGACACCACTGTCTTGTTCCACGTTTTATTTGGATCGTGCCCGATATGTACTGATTCACTTTTATGCGTGCTACGGGTGCGGTAAATAAAATTTGTATCCATTGCAGGAGACTTGGAGGCATCCCCATTTTTTGCAACACTGTGAAGAGATATACCCACTCTACAGAGTCAAACGCTTTGGCCGCGTCTAATAAGACCACCGCCGCTTCGAGTTCCGGATTGAGTTGGTGGGAAAGGGCGAATAGTGTGCGGATATTATGGGCCGTGGAGCTGTTGGGTATAAACCCTGATTGATCCGGAAGGATAATATTGGACATTAATGGCTGTAAACGTTTGGCTATAATTTTAGCCAATATTTTAGTGTCCGTGTTAATTAATGAAAGTGGTTGATGCGATTCACAGTTTTCTGGATCCTTGTCTGGCTTCAAAAGCGCTATGATTAGGGCTTCTCTTAGTGTGGGCGGGAGCAGTTGTTTATTGTGGGCATCTCCATACATTTCCACTAGGTGAGGAGCTAGGAGTTCTACATATTCTTTATAAAATTCCCCAGGTAACCCATCAGGGCCAGGGGCCTTCCCATTGGGCAATGTTTTTATTGCTTCTGTAACATCTTCAATTGTGATGGGCTGTGCGAGGTATTCCCGTTGATTATCTGAAAGCCATGCTATTGCTATGTCTTCTAGATAGGCTAATATTTCATGTGTCGTAGGTGTATTGTGTGATGCGTAAAGTTCACCATATGTAGTCATAAAGGCCTCCAGTATACCCGACGTGTCATAACGTGGGGTACCCTGTGTATCTTTGACTTTAATTACTGCGTGTGTTTTGCGTTCGTTGCATATTTTGTGTGCCAGCACTCGCCCAGATCTACCACCCTCCCCATATGCTCTGGCTATTTTCCTCTTCGAGATATATTTAAGCTCGTTTTCTGCGAACTCCTGATATTCAGATAGTACTTCTCTAATAGTACCTAATGTAGCAGTATTCTGGGTGCGTTCATATTCTTGTTCTAGGTTTCTGAGCATGGTTTCGCATTTGTTGAGTTGATTGCGTATGTCTCTTAGAATTCCTGCATTTGTACTAATGCAGACACCACGTATAGTGGCTTTGAATGCTTCCCATAATATACTAGCGTCATCAATAGAGGGCTGATTTAACTGAAAATATTCCTCTATGGCTTGTCCGATGGCAGTGTTGTATGGTGAGTCTAGTAATGCTTTGGCATTAAATCGCCATATATAGGGTGGCGGTATATAGTTGGGGAGTTCTAGGGATAATAGTACTGGCTTAAGGTCCGACAGCGTCTTCGGCAAGTGTTGGACATCTCGAGTCCAAGTGCTGGCTACTTCTGTTGTTAGCCAATAATCTATACGTGACCAGCTGTGTGTACCCTCCGTGTGTTGTGGATTACGCAGTCTCCACACATCTACCATCTTGAATTCAGACATACCATCTTTTACTACTTTAACTGCTCGTTTGTGTGGTTCTTTTGTTACTCCTGATCTGTCTTGATCTTCGTTCAATGATAGATTTAGATCCCCTCCCCACAGTATCTCCATCTCTGGTAATTCCCTCAGTTGTCTCCATATATTGGTGAAGAATTCAGGTTCATCTATCTTGGCCCATATATGTTAACAAGGCCCATGCAGTGTCCTCCAAGATGACCTGTAACAATGATATAACGACCTTGTTCATCTTCTATAGTGTGGTCTATGGTAAATTGCACACCTTTCTTCACTAGGATTATAACTCCTCTAGAGTATGTTGAATATGATGATGCTAGCGTGGTTTCAGCCATTTACCTCCCAGGGTGCATTTATCCGCTTTCGCTAAATGTGTTTCTTGCAGCATGGCTATTTCAATGCGGTGTCTACCCAAGTATGCGAATACCTGCCGTATTTTCTTAGGGTTATTTAGGCCCCGGATATTCCAGGTTAACAACCTGAGCTGTGTCGACCCTCCTCTATTTTCCATTCCAGAGTGCGTAGTATATCCTTGGCTAGTATATCTGTCTCCCATTTATGTTTATGATTTGCGATGTGTCCCAAGTTATGTTGTGTACGCTTAGGAACATTGTTACCATGGCATGCGGTATTGTACAGCATTTGCAATTGCCTGAAAACTCGACAAACTTACCCTCGACCCGCCCACCCACTTTAGCATCCCAATCATGCCAAAGACATACCCAAGCAAACAACAAAAACATTATGCCAACTGTTAACGGGGAGCACCCTCGGGGGGGGCGCTGAGTGCCCGCATGTTCATCCGCGAAACGGATGTGGCCGGGAACTACATAGTTGAGGTGGCCCATGCTGTAAAACGGTTTCGTAAAGCATTTACGTATAATCCTGACACATTATCAATATGTATGCTACACCAGACTTTTTGAATACCATTTCTTAGTTTGCTGTATATAGTGCTCTAGACAGACCTTTTCAGGTACCACTTGTGACTAGGTATTATGAAATATATATGTGTGCACCAAATGAAAACCACTATGGGCCTGATTCACAGAACTAACTTACGTCAAAAACGTAAACGTAAACGTAAAGTTAGTACTTTTTAGGTATTCACAGAATACACTTACTCATTTTGGTATTCACAGAATGAACTTACTCATTTCGGTTAGATACCGAAATGTCCTTAGGACTACTAACTTCTGTGAATACCGAAATGAGTAAGTTCATTCTGTGAATACCTAAAAAGTACTAACTTTACGTTTACGTTTTGACGTAAGTTAGTTCTGTGAATCAGGCCCATAGTTATTCCACATTTGGCCTTCCTATTTCCAGAATTATGTAACAAATTTGTGCACATGGCCTCATATAAAGTTCCAATGTCTGTGCATTTGGTTGCTTACATTCGTGGGGTGCACCTTCTACCTCAGTGAGGGCAATTTAACTTGGCTTATATCTAAGTCTGGACACTTACTTAGAGCACCTTAGTCACATTATTTGACATGTACATCACCACAAGTTCTTGCTTCATCAGTCCGAATGTGGAGAGGTGTTCGTTCTGTCCGGCGTTTTTCTTTTAGTGGATGTGTGTTTTATGAAGTCTTGCACTGCTTTTGGTGTGGCCAGTATTTTCGTACGTCCTTCGTGAGTTATCCGCAGTCTCGCTGGATGTAGCATCGCATATTCTATGCCCATATCTCGCAGCTTCTTCTTTGCAGGTGCAAAGTCCTTGCGTGCTGCTTGTACTGCCATTGTGAAGTCGGGATAGAATGATATCGTGTTGCCTTGATAATTAATTTGCTGTTTCTCCCTCGCCAAACGTAGTATCGTATACCTATCTCTGTAGTTGAGGACACGGGAGATGATGGGTCTCGGTTGGGCTTCAGGAGGAGGTTTGGGTGCCAGTGACCTATGAGCCCGTTCAATGATGAGCATGGGGGAAAACCTTTCTGCACCGAATATGTCGCGCAACATATCTTCGACAAAGCTTTCCAATCGCCCAGTATTTGTGCTCTCCAGGATTCCCATGATTCTGACATTGTTCCGGCGAGATCTCGCTTCTAGATCTTCGTTCTTATTTTTTATGACTTCTAACAGTTGTTCCATGTCCTTGCATTTTTAGGCTGTGGCACTAGATTCGTCCTCAATCGCGGAGATTTGCAGTTCTGCGGCGTCCAGTCTTTCACCTTGCTTATCTAATTTGGCAGCCATATTGTCGACCCGTAGAGTGAGTGTATCAATTTTGCCGTCTATAGCCTGGAGGCTTTGTTGGATAGGCTGAAGGGCAGCTTCCATAGCGGAACCTTTGGCTTGTTCCACGTCCAGTTTGGTATCGGAATGTGCCAACGTTGTTCTAGGCGTTCGGCAGGCATCAAATGACAGCTTTGGCTGTTGCTTATCTGTTTTGCCCTTTATCGTGTTGATATATAGCAATATAGACTGTGAGAAGTAATGCTTGCGCTATTGTGTTGCAGGCTGTTGGATATCCCACCAGACGCAGCAGAGTCGTACGGGATTGTAATTGCGAACTCTCCAAGGGGTGATTGCAGTGCGCATCAGCAGTCTAGCAGTATGCGAGAATCTCACATAGTTGCTTAGTTTGGTGCTGGGGTGTAAGTGTAGCTTGTTGCAGTGTTTGGCTCCGTCACATTGCTGCGTTTCAATTAGACCTACGTTTCCACGCACTCACAGTTCTTCCCTTAATACCTCAGAGTATAGTATGTTCGCTGCGTCGATGCTTTCTGTTTTCACCTCCTTTTATGTTAGGTTGTTGCTGCAAATCTGCGCGATTGTGCTGCGCAACATGAGCACCAAGTTGACATTATTTTGATTGTGTGTGGAAGTTCACGATTATAATCAGCGAGCTCGCACTCGATATTTTCAAAAGAGCGTAGCAGGGCGTATATTATAGTTTCACACATTAGGCACTGTCACGATGGTCTCCTGTGGCGTGTTGCAAGGAGCGCGTTGCTACTTGGTAGTCGGGAATCTGGGTGGTACTCTGGCATCCTTTGTGCGCAATGTGCTGTCTCAGTAAGGTTTTTACACTGGCAAGTAATCAGGAGCCCTTCCCGCTGCCGCAATCGGGGTTCCCACAAGGTTATCAAAGCAGCGTCAAGCGTCCCTCAATGTCCTGAGCCACAGAAAGTACGTGCGCAGCACTTGCCTGCATAATAATATTTGCAGTACCTGCTTGGCTGGATAGTCTCTCACTTCTGTGTTGTGTGTGCAGTTCATCACCAGGGAGCTGCAGTGTCTGTCACACCGCAGGTTGCGTTGCTAAGGAGGCCTTGTCTCCGCACTCCGTCGCCATTTGCAATTGCCGTCTCTGTCTCAATACGGGGCTTTGGCGCGCAATAGTGCTGAGTGGAAGCAGTTGTTCGGTGACGCCGCAGCAATATATTACTAGTCGGGGCAGCGTCTGCTTTAGGCGTAGTGCGTCCGACAGTTATTTATCCGTGGGATTGTTAGTGCAAGAGCTGCTTTCGCTTTAACAGTTTATGCGCCGTATCGTGCCGCCATCTTGTTTTGGCCTGCGATTCCGGTGCTCGACTTTGTCATGGCTGTTTTCCGGCTGAATACACGGTTACTTGCCCTTCCATTGTCATTTCTGGGTAGCGTTGTCGTTCCGACGGTTTATTCTGTGTTTTTCATCCGTCTAAATTCGCCAGATACGCTGTGTTTTGATGGATAATTGTCCCGGCCAGCAGAGAAGCACTAACGTGCAGCCATTTTGCAGCGCGCCCTCTAGCGCCCCCCGTTGTTCCATTTCTTTTAATTTTGCTTCTAATTGAGATAGGGTCCTCCTTACATCTTTTAATATGCCACCCGCCTTGGCCATGCACACTCCTCTTATAGTGACTTTTAACGCTTCTAATACTGTGGCAAGAGAAGGAACAGAGTCTATGTTATTCTTAAGGAATTCCTCTATTTCTTGTTCAAGTTCCACCTTAAAGGCTGAGTCTAGCAATGCATTGGTGGGTAGTCTCCATGCTATATGTCTATTTCTATCTTCCGGAGGGATTATAAGCATATATATTGGGGAGTGGTCTGAATATGTGTGAGCTAGATGGGACGTATGGATGGTCCATGAAGCTATCCCCCTAGAAACCAGCCAGACATCAAGCCTGGACCAGCTGTTATGCACCTCAGAGTGAAATGTACCTTCCGCCAGTGTGGCAGTAAGGCCACGCGTCGACCAACTGATGTTCAGTGATAATTTGCTGCACTTGATGTTGTGCTTTCATATAATGTTGCGCCTGATGGTGCTAGAGATCCATTGCGGGACAAATCGTGAGGTTAAAAACTCCTCCCCATATTATGTGTGTTAATCCTATATTCACAATCAGTCCTCAGAGTTTGATGCATAAGGGGTTCATCAACAATATTGGGGCCATAGCAATTTATTATTGTGACGGACTGCGACGCCAGTCTACCCCATAATATCGTCTTTGTGGGTCGTTTAGCGCTCCTTCTTCGACATACGGGGTATATTTTTTTATAAGGTTAGCTGTTCCCCTTGAGTATGACGAGTAAGAAGAGAAATATCTATGTGAGGCCCATTTCGCCGCAAACATAGGCGTATTTAACGGGGCCGTATGTGTTTCCTGAAGCATAGCAATATTCGTGCTGTGTCTATCTATATAAGCTAGTATATGTCTTTTCTTCCGGGGATCTCCTAAGCCTCTAACATTCCATGTCATTAGACCTATTCCCGCTGGAAATATATCTTTACTCATGCTCTGTGTCATAGTATTGATCTATTGTCTTAGCTTTGATTAGTGTTGCGTGAGTTTCTATCCCAGATCCTAAGGAGCTGCATGCCATGTATTTTGTTATGCCTGCCGCTTGCTCTATGATACCCATACCCCCCTACCAAAACGGCCTACCCAACTTGCCGTGTAGCGTTCCCACCCATCCCAAATAACCCCTAGTACAGATACATATCAACTGTTTTTCTGCATTTTCTACAGCAGCACAATGACGCTTGTACAGCCCTCTGTGCCCAGTTCTCACTTTCTCTAAATGATAGTTACAGTTGACCAGATCAACAACTACCACATGAACACTGACGTCTAACTTTACAACTATAGCATAGCAAACCAACAGAACAGTTAACAACCCTTTAGCTGGGGGAGAAAAATTAAGTAGACATATCTATCATTGGGAAAGGTGAAGGGAACTCCTTTTGGGGCGTGCTCTCCAGGGGGCAAGACTGAACCTCCTGCCCAGATGGCATCATGCAGGAGGGTGCCCGGGGGCATAACACTTTAGTGCCTGGGAGTTTTTGCTATAATTGCAATTTCTCTGTGTGCACAGTTCAGTGTTCTAAGTTTGTGAACATGGAAAGGGTTCCAGAACTATCGACCATCACACAATGTGTCACTGTTAGTGTCTCAATGTACAACTTTGTTGCGCTTTTACATTAGTAACTGAAGTTCGTGGGATCTTGTTATCTACAGCCGTTCTAAGATTTCTCCTCGCGGCGTGGAGGGAGACAGCAGCTTCTGTTATTACTGATTTTTCTATTCTTCTTCGTGGTGAAGCGACGTGCCTCTGCTGACTGATGGTGAGTTTTCCATGCGCTTGGTTTGACGTGGAAGTGTTCTAAGGAACTTGGTTGCTTGCTGCGGAGTAGCACAAAAGTATTGTTTGTCTTGGTGGGTGAGCCGCAACCGAGCAGGGTAAAGCATGGCATAGTCCACTCCCACCTGCTGTCGTTTTTTCTTGACCAGCAGAAATTTTTCCTTGCTTCCTGTATGGCCATGGTAAAGTCAGGATATAGTGAAATGGAGTGATTCTCAAACGTCACTGTCCGCACCTCCCTGGCCCTGCACAAGGCTACATCACGGTCTCGGTAATTCAACAGCTTCGCAACTATAGGGCTCAGTGGAGCACCAGGCGGGGGTTTGGGCGCAAGTGTTCTGTGTGCTCTCTCCACAACCATCAGGGGGGAAATTCTTCTCTACCGAAGCAGGTAATGAGCATTCTTTCTACATATTCCTCCATTTTCCCGGTGTTTATAGACTCGTATTCCAAGGATGCGTATGTTATTCCTCCTAGATCTCGCTTCCAAGTCTTCATTCTTTGCTGCAATATCTTTGAGCAATTTATCCATTTCCGTGATCTGACATTTGCGCTGGTTGTGGTCGTCTTCTAGTGTCGAGATTCTATTCACCGCCTCTCCGAGCCTTCCATCTTGCTTTTCAATCTTTTGTGTGATGAAATCAATTCTGGTACACATACCATCCATCTTTGCTTCTATTGAAGAGAAGCTTCGTTTCATGGTTATCAGTAATGACTTCAGGTCTTCGCCCTCTGGTTTTTGGGCCATGTCGGTTTGATCGATCGCGTCTGCATCTGTATCTTGAACATGTCCTTGGGGCATTTTACGTACCTCAAATGGTAGCTTAGCCTGCTTCCCATCCGTTTTGCCCAGTTTTTCCCTGTGCGGTCTTTATGCTACCTCAGGCAACGGCGTTGATCAACCCTCCTCCAGTAGGCCGCAGCAGCTTGTTCGAGCGGGAAGTGTCTTGACAGCTTCAGTCGTTTTCCACTCTGGTAGGGCTTTCTCTGTTCACAGTGCTGTCAATGATTTGGGCTTATGGCGTATGTGCGTGTTGCTGCTGTCGTGCCAGCCCACAGCAGTGGCTCCGCTATTGTCACTATATCCTCGGCACCCCTATGTCCCCCACCTATCTTATACTGCTGTCACACAGTCTCCACTTGGGCGCAGTGTTCGTGGGTAACAATACTCACACAGGGTCTATCAGCAATCCTGCATTTCTTGGCATATACTCCACGAGTGCCTAGCAGCGCCTTTTTTAATATGCTTAGTTTCTTTCTGTAGACTCTCCACTGTGTCTATTCAAATTGAGGTTCTCTTATTAGGCCCTTACGAGGCCCTGTACTGCCTCACAAGATGGCGGCACACCCGTCTTTTCTTTGTCACAAAAGCGCGCCTCCCCACGTAGCGTTCTTACCGTCTGGCAGGTAGTGGCAATGGGAGTCTTTTGTGTATGTTTGTAGGCTCTGCACGCGTATTTGGGACCCCAGTCCTTAGCTATCGGTCTGTGCAATGGTGCCTCTCGCAATGGCGGCGCTGAGTCCAGCTCCTCCCACTTTCCTCTCCGTACCTTGCTCAGTGTCACGAGGTCTGCTGCAGGCCCTCGGTTTTCAGCCGGATTGGTGTCGGTGCCGTTGTTGCTCACCGCGCTGACCGCGGCTTGGAGGGTGGCTCTGCGAGCTTGCCTGCGGCTCCCCCGTATCTCCGGTGGCCCACCTGGATTCTCAGCGCACTCATCTCCGGCTTTCAGTGCGACGGAGCCTGCCTCGTGAGTTTGGTTGGATATCGACACTTGCAGCCGAGTTTGTGCAGTTCCACAGCCTCCGCGCCTCATGCGCTATCTCTATCCATCGCTCTGCACCCTCAATCTCGGCCCAAGCGCAGGATTTTTATGGATATTTCCCCCGGGCTGCAGGAGCCTCACTGCAGTGCGGCCATCTTACAAGCCCGCCCCCTAGCACCCCCCAGTTGAATGTTCTGATTCAGCAATCTCACCTGATGAGTGGCACAGGGAATTTTTGATGGATATATAATACCAAGAGATAACTGGACATGTTAATAGGAACTCTTTTTAAAACATAAGGGATGTTTCTAGGAATAACAAAGATTTTTTCCAAGTATTACCAGAATTAAGGTGGAATCTGTAATTATTCTCGGAGGGAATTTGTTTGTACCCCCTGAGACTTTGAGAATGAGATTAGTAAAAATAGCTCATGAACGACATTTAGGTTTGACTGCCACGAAAAAAATTTGAGTAGTCATGGACACCACGGTGGATACACACATATAAACATGTAATGAGTGTCTGGTGTCTGATAAGAGTTGGCACTTCACCAAGACAACACTGGTGTGCGTTGAAATGCCTGATCAACCATGGGATAAAGTTGCTATCGATTTTTTGGGACCATTTAGGTATTTACCTATGGACCAGAGATATTTTATTGTCCTGAATGATTATTTTTCTTTTTTTTTTTTTATTAAAGGCATTTTTATTTCAGATTTAGCTCATACAAAGCGTAAAAAATTCATTTTTTTTTTTTAAACCCCCGGACCCTAGACCTCCCCCTCCCTCCCCTACAATTTTAATACATTACAAAACTGTTCATAAGGGGTGTTACACATCCTCATTCAGAGATTCATAAATAAACAAGTACAGTGTGTAATAGAGCGATATATACAAATGATATAGTGCAGACGGGAAAGTGCTAGTGCAGTTTAAATATCACAAATTTCATTTATGTTACCCAACTGGTCTTTTATCAAACGGGCTCAAGAAAAGTGCATTAGTGCCTCGTAAGACCCCAAATAACACCCAACTGGGGCTGTCAAATTCGGAGTCTGTTCCTCCCCTCCCCAAAACTTATGATTGCTGCAGGCTAATGCTAGTTCAGATATCCGAATGTTCAGCCCATTTGGCAAGATCTTTCCATATTCTTAACCCTTTCTTTTTGCCTCTCTGGCCCTTTCGCCTATATATAGCTTTCTCTAAATTGTAAGTCCCTAATAATCGAGCAAGCCATTGTTGAAACACAGGGGGAGCAGGGTCTAGCCACGCTGATGCGATACACAATCTATACACTGCCATTGCTATACAAATCAGTGCCCCTCCGTCCTGTTCAGTTAAGTTCGTTATACCCAACATTATTACCGGGAAGGGGGGGTTACCTCAACCTGTATGAGCAGTCTATTCTTTAGAAATGACCCAAGCTCTTTACAGGTGGCAAACATGTGTAGTAGATCCGCCTTATATAGCGCACAGCAAGGGCAATATACCCCCTTCCTCTCACCCAACTTGGCTATTCGATCAAGTGTATAATAAAGCTCAAAACAGGTTTTAAAATGCTGGGTTTGAAGATTAGCGGGCATCAGGGTGATGAGCATGTTAGAAAAAGCCTTTTGAAAAGTTGTATCGGTGATATTTAGCCTTGCTTGCCATTTGTTCGAACATTTTTCCATATCGTCCTTCATGTGTTCGTTCAGCATTTTATACAAGTTCCCAAGGTCAGACTGTACTAATCTATCAACCAATTCATTTTTCTTAAATCTCTCCGCCCCTCCCCCCTTCCTATACAGATAGTCTCTGATTTGTAGATATTTAAAAAATTCGTGTAAGGTCCTATTCTCCCTTAGATCTTCATATATTATAACACCATAAGATGAATAAAAACATCCTAGTTGTTTCATTCCAGCATTTGACCACTTATAAAAATAGGCATCATTAAATATCTCCAGCAAATTTTTATTTTGCCTCAGTGGGGTATAAAAGCTTAACCTCCCTATCCATAATAACCTGCGTACGTTGGTCCATACCTTGAAAGCCGTGGTCAGTGTCTTAAACCAGACCCGTTTATAATATCCATACTCCAGGTGACGCCAAAGACAACCCTGTGCATCTGGGCCGATCAATAATTCAAAAGGAGATGTCTCTCTAGTGTCATCCCCACTATACTCCCTACCCAGCAGAATTGTATATTGCATCATAGAGGCTGCCCACCAATACAATTTTAAGTTGGGTAGTGCAAGCCCGCCACGTTCCCGGGGTAGAATCAAGAACTTAAAGGCTCTCCTCGGTCTTGCATAAGCCCAGATAAATTGTGAGAAGATCCTTTCAAACTTCTTCAACCAATAAGTCGAGAAGATCAGGGGGACTGCTCTTAAAAAAATACAGTACTTTGGGGAAATATACCATTTTAATCAGGTTGCATCTCCCTATCACTGTTAAGTGAAGATTATCCACCCTTTTAAGGGCTTTTTGGATCTCACTGGTACAAGGGTCCAAATTTTCTTTTAACACCACGTCCAAATCAGAACTTATCATGACCCCCAGATATACCGCTTTTTTAACTACTCTATGATCGGAAGAAGAAGCAAATTCGTTAATTATGATCTGTGTCTTATCCCTACTCAGGGCATATCCTGATAGCTCTCCATATCTCTGTGCTGCTTCTTCGATTGCCTTGATCGCCTTATCCGGGTGTGAAGTAACCACAGCTACATCGTTGGCGTAGGCCAACACCTTGTTTTTTGCTGCCCAAACATAACTAAGGGGGGAATGTCCATGGTCCTTTCCAAATACTTCAAGAATGGGTTGTTGTATAATGCGAAAAGGAGAGGTGTGCAACCTTGTCGCGTTCCTCTTGATATTTTCAGAGCTTTTGTCTCTTTCCCATTTATATAAACTTTAGCCACAGGGTCTCTATATAGTACTTTTATTGCGCTGATAAACTTCAACCCTATCCCTTTATTAAGCATTGAAAGCCAGAGGAATTGCCAGGAGACCCTGTCAAATGCTTTTTCAGCATCTAAAAAAATTGCAGCCGTAGGGTCTCCTGACACCTGTCTGGCATCAAATAGGGTGATAATCTTTCTTATATGCTCTATGGTACCCCTACTGGGGATGAAGCCATGCTGCCCCATGGATACAATCGGGTGGATCACCTGTGACAGGTGGGAGGCCAAGACTTTTGAATATATTTTAACATCCCCATTATTAAGTGTTATTGGGGGGTATGACCCTAGCTCGCTTTAAAGTTTATTTTTCTTTGGTAAAATTACGATTTTGGCTGTGGCCCAGGAGGCTGGTGGAGCAACTCCTTGGGAGACCTGAACAAACATAGTTGTCATAGTGTCTTTTAGCTGTTCATGAAAAATATTATACAGTTCTGTTGGTATCAAATCGGGCCCCGCAGCGTTCCCACTGGCTAATTTTGACATTGCCAACCGGACTTCATCCCACGTTAATGGGAGATCTAATTGCTCCCTCTCCCCCTGGGATAAAATCTCCCCACCTTCATCATCCAAATATCTAGTTATTAGATCTTCAGATCTACTTCCCGTCTCTTCCGTATATAAGGACTGATAAAAGTTATAAAAAGCATTTCTGATCTCCCCATCTTCTGACACCAGACCCATCACCGGATCCCTCACAGAGCCGATTTCTTTATATATGTATTCCTGTCTGGTTTTTACTGCAAGCAGATTACCCCACCCTTTCACTGCACTCATACATCTCCTCTCGCCTTGCCGTTGTCTTATCTATTACCTTTTTCATCAATTTCTCACCGATTGTAGCTTTAGCAAGAGCGGCTTCTTTTTGGGCTTCTCTTACCCCTTTATTTGATTGTAGTGCAGCAACCAATTTGCATTCTGCCTGGGCTAGATTTTGCTGCATATCATCCCTATCATTGTTTCTCTTCCTGCACGCAAACTGAAGTGTCTCTCCCCAGATCCCGGCCTTTAGGGCATCCCAGACTATATCAAGTGAGGCTGATCTCAAATTTCTTTCCAAAAATTCTGGTATCCACTCTTTCATAGGACTTATATATTTTTCATACACCAATAGTGCCCTCTCAAAGGTCCAGAAGCTAGGTCTTTCCCTAGAGGCATCGCCCTTTATCTCTAGTACTAGAGGGTTGTGGTCGGATAAAAATCTGGGGAAAGATTCGATTGAACTCTTCTGTCTAACCAAAGATGACACAAGAAAATAGTCCACTCTAACATGCTTTTGGTGAGGGGCAGAGAAGTATGTAAACCCATGCTCCAAAGGTCTCTTTTCTATCCATACATCACGCAAACCATGGGATTGACAAAGGTTACAAAGAGCTCGTTGCATTCTGGGTTTTCTCCCCGTATATTTTTGCCCGTGTCCCCATTCACCTGTCAAGTTAATATTAAGGTCGCCACATAATACAATGGAGAGTTGCCAATGCGATAATTCGTTAGTTATCCAATCTAACAGGGAAGGATCATCAGTATTACTACCGTATAGAGAACATAATGTAAAGCAAGAAAACCCTGGGGCTCTACATTCTGCCAAGACCCACTGCCCCATTGCATCCACCCAAACTCGGGGAAACTTTATCTTTTTTGTTGCGAGTTAGAATTGCAGGGAGCGGGTCCCTTGTGTGGTGGCCCCCACAATGCTATAGCCCAGGTTTTTTAGCAGGGCCTTCTGCTTGTCCACCAGATGAGTCTCTTGCAGGCAGACTATGTCTGCCTGTAGTAATTGTAGCCCTTGTGCTACCATCTGCCTTTTTTAAAAATTGTTTAGCCCACAGATATTTAACATTGCTAGCCGTAATTTACTGGTCATTGAGTTCTATTAAACCTTCTTGTGCCCTAAGCCTTTGACAACCTGCCGAGATAATCCAAATCACATTCCAATACTCCCATCCCTACTATGATTGTTTCCCGCCTCGCTCCCTCCACACCCCCCCTTGTGTAAACCAACCTGTCCCTCACACCCTCCACCCCTCCCACAAAAACAGGCAATCAGGCATAGCCTGAGCGATGTACGTCTGTCATGCTGCACAGCCGTCCCTCTCTAGAGCATTATAAGTACATTCCATAGAGCCAACTGCTTCATCCCTCAGTTAGACTGGCCCCAGAGGGACGCAACCTAGTGATCTTTCTGCTATATAGAAGTGTCCCCCCCTTTATCCTTTCTTTTTAATTCTTCCAGGTATTCCTGGGCTTGAATCTCTGAAGTAAAGCTGCTTATGGATTCCTTGTTTCTAATTTTCAGTCTCGCTGGGTTTTGGAGGAACACCTCAGCCCCCATTTTTTGGAAGGGAAAGAACAGCTGTCGTAGTCGCCAACGCCGCTCCACTGTAGCGTGAGTGAAATCAGGTTTGAAAAAGAATGTGACACCGCTACAGGATTTAGGGGCATTCGGTCGAGCTTGTTCATATACCATCTGTCTCAATAAAAAAATTCCCAAAAATACCAGCATTGCTCGTGGTCTCTCTTGCTGTTGTTTTTTCAACATTGGTGGGAACTGATGAGCTCGCTGAATTTCAGATTCCCAGTCCCAGTTCGGTTGCTCGGGGAAAGCATTTTTCAGGAGATTTACCATGTAACTTCTAGGGTTGGAGCCTTCCACCCCCTCTGGAATCCCCAAAGAGCGCAAATTGTTTCTGCGCTGGCGGTTTTCTTGCTCCTCCAATTTGAGCATTACATCTGAGATGATCGCACCTTGTCCAGTACTTTGCTGTTTCAAAGACTCAACCTCTACCTCTAGATACTCTGTCCGTGTTTCCACAGATGTCAAGAGTTCCACGATTTCACCACGTCTTATTTAGTTTGCGCAACTCCACTTGGACCTTTTTCGCAGCAACTCTTGCTCTGCGCCCTTCATTCCTGGTATCTTCTTGTACATGTTTTATAGACCTAAAGATGTCCATCAGTGAGGGTTCTTGGGACTGTTATCTTCTTTTGAGCCTTCCTTTTGCAACTCACCCATCCCCCCTTCAAAAGATCTCAGTCGGGTGTTAGAGTAGTCCCATTTGAGTTGTTTGCCAGTGCTCTTTCTTTGGCTGGCTCTCTCCCTTTTCTTCTTTTTTCCCGCGGATTTCTTCCTCCGAGTTGCTAGAACCTCCTCATCTGTCGAATTGCTGCCTGAGTCCGAGAGAGAGTTGGTGCTTGTGAATATATTTCCCTGATCCGAAGAGTCTGAATCTTCTGTTAGCGAGAAAAACTTCTCTCCTGGCAATTCAGGCGACAACTCCCCCCTGGGAGACCGTGGGACTTTAGAGGTACCTACATTCACCGGAGTGTTCCAACTTATAGCGCCAGTGCCTCCTTTCACAGACCCATGTAACTCTGCATCGATTGTTTGTACCATAGGCGCCAGTGTGGCTGACTGATTTGCTCCATTACTCTCTCCTAGGCTCTTTTCTACAGCCATATCATCTGGGGCAGAGGTTGCTTCTGGAGTCTTTACGATGTCTGCCCCATGCTCCATCAGCCCACCAGGTGCCACTTCTCCTTTGCCCTTCTCGTTCCTACCGCTTTTCTCCTCTTCTAACATCCCAGCTAGCCCCCACCCCTGAAGAGATACTATCTTTCTGCATATCCACAGTCAACCGAGAAAACATTGAGGAAACAGTGGGTTGAGTTAGATCTTCCTCTACCTGTTTTGTTGTTTTGGCTGCCGCTTTCTTTGCAACAATGTCTCGCTTCATCTTACCTGCACCACTGTGCTGACGGGCATCGACCATTTCTCCAATGGTCTCCGCTGTCTGAGCACCGCTCGTCGCACCGGGAATCCCTGCGGTACGCATTCTTGCCGGCTTTCCACCTCCGGCCGCCATAGCTTGAGACCTCGGGCTCCGCGGGTGCCAACCGAATCAGAGTGAAAGAAGACGACGGTGGGGAGACCCGGAGAAAATCCTTCGTAACTCAGCCAGCAGCAACGAGCATAGAGAGCAGCTCGCAGTGGTCAGTCCCAGGTCAAGCAGCTGCTCGTCGATCCGACGATCCATCTGGAGAGGGACAGCGAGAGTTGTGGCAGCTAGTCACACGTCATCTTTGCCTCACCATTCCTTCAGTTCCGCTCTGTCCGCCATGCTGAATGATTATTTTTCTAAGTGAATTTATTTCAAGGTTGTGAGTGATATTACAACTTATGCTACTGTTGAGTTTTTGGATAAGGTATTTTTAATCGAAGGTATTCCTAAGACCCTAGTCTCAGATAATGGTACACAGCTGGTATCCATGAAAATGTGTGATTTTCTTTGTAGGAGCAGTGTTAATCACTACAGAGTTTCTCTCTATTCTCCACACTCTAATGGTCTTGTGGAAAGGACAAACAGGATAATTAAAATAGGTGTGCAAACTGCCATCTCTGCCAAGTTGGATGTATTTAATTATTTGAGGCAAAAAAATAAATTGTTATCACAATACTCCTCACTCAACAACTGGTGTGAATCCATTTGAATTACTTAGTAAAAGGGTTAGATTTTAGAAAAACGTTTCCACCTTGGATGGGCTCGGAAACCAGATGTTCAGTTAAAAATCTTTCTGAGGTCAGGAAGAAGGTTCAAAACATCCAGGCTCAGAGAAAAGAGTATTTTGATAAAAAATACAGAGTTAAAGAAAAAAAATCAAATTGGGGATTGGGTCCTAATTGGAAAAACAAGTTGGGTTCCCAAGGGCCTATCCAAGTTTCAAATGCCTCTGTTGGTAGAAAAGGTTGGAAAGAATTCAGTTTTATTGAGGAACTGAGGTTGGTGGAATTTAAACAATGTTATTCCCATCAGGTCCACTCATGCTCATATGATACATGGTGGTTTGGATAAGAGTGTAAAGAAAAGTTCCACATCAGATTCAAGACATTTCTTGCTGAGAAACAGCGCTGATGGAATTAAAAGTTTCATTCAAACCAAACAGATCAATGAGGAACAATTAAGTGAAATGCATGTTGTTAGATCTGGAAGAAAAAAATTGAAGATTTTATTATGTAGATTTTTGCATTTTTTTGTTCTTTAATTTTTTAGTAGAGGAGAAAGATGTTGTAGGTTAAGATATATATATATTATTTGTCTGTATTGTTATTGATATCTGTGCTGCAATTTAATGTTACTACAGTCTTCCTCAGTGACTTCATTGGTACAAGGTCACAGTGACTAGAATGGAGAATGTAGAGGTGGAGTGTTCTATGGACTGACAGTTGCGAGGCAGACTGGAGATAGACAGCGGTGTGTTGTGGGGCTTCTCATGCTGGACTAAATCATCTACACTATGCAAATCTTCAGGCTTGTTTGTAAGAACATGTGTATGTGAGCTATTCACATACACAGGCCTCAAAAGCTTGAGAGCTCATCATCAGTGTGAAGTCTAGTCTGACTTTTTGTGGCCAAAAGACATGTCAAGTTGTTATGATGGAAGGAAGTTTAGAGAGAGTCACTCCATTCATATTGGTGCTTTGTCATCTTGGCTGTGGTGATGCGGCCTCTGTCTCTATCATACACATCAGATGCTTATGTTCTGTGTGGTATATTAACATATGTTGGTCCTGACATCCTTGGCAAGGTTTCCCCCCAACTTTTTTCCTTCAATTCTCCTGTTTTTGCTGACTTTGTTTTTGCTGGCCTTACAACACTGCACACTTTACCACCGCTAATCAGTGCTAAAGTGCTTGTGCTCGCTCCCTAGAACATGGCAACACTAGCTTCCACCCAATTGGCACATTTAATTTACTTGCAAGTCCCTAGTAAAGTGGTAATACCTGTACCCAGGGCCTATAAATTAAATGCTACTAGTGGGCATGCAGCGCTGATTGTGCCACCCACTTGAGTAGCAATTTTAAACAGGTCTCAAGCCTGCCACGGGAGCCTGTGTGCAGTTTTAAGCTGCCATTTCGACCTGGCAAAAAAAACCTTTTGCCAGCCCTAAACCTTCCTTTTCATTACATATAAGTTACCCCTATGTGCCCAGAGGGCAGGGTGCAGTGTATTTAAAAAGCTGGATATGTGGTTTTAATGTCCTATTAGTGAAAAACTCTCAAATTTGTTTTTCACTACTGCAAGGCCTACCTCTCCAATAGGATGACATTGGATTACCTTAATACATTTAACCTTTCAATTGAGTGCAAGTACGAGGTGGCTACAAGGTTGGATTTGCCCCCGGCAGTTACACCATATATTATTGTCCTGGCAAATGTCCCTCAGATTTTACCACAGACACATGAAACATGGGAATCGTTAAGGAATAAGGCTCTCTTTTGGCTTGGTAAAAAAAACTGGGTTAACAGAGGCCCTTTTTGGAGAACTTAAAATGGCCAGAAGGGTAGGGTGGGTGGGGAAAACGGATAAAACACTGCCTGGTGATTGCATTGTTCTGACCTTTAGGAAACCCCAATTGACACAAGAGATTCTTTTTAGAATGGGAAACAACTGTGTTACGACAAGGGACATAAATGTTTTACCACTTGGTTATTTTTATCCCCCCCTTAATTACTCACAGTTACATCGGAAAGTGAGGGGTTCTCTTGGTGATTTACAATACGCACCTGGCATAACCACACACAATAGGTTTGGAATATTATCTTCATTGGAGGACATTGATTGACTTGATGTTCTAGAAAGTTGGGTTGATTTAAATGAATCTAAAGTAAACACAATCATTGTTTCGAGACGGACCCAGTGCGACTTGCAGCATGTTTCCACAAAATTCATAAGTGTTACAATCGATGCAAGTAACCCCTATTCCCCCGAATGTAGTGGATCACAAGTTACTTATAACATTGCTACTGGCCCGGCTAGTGGGAGTAATATACTGAATACTCAAGCAAAGGGAACCAATGATAAAAATAAAAACATCCAAGATTCACCTCTCAATCCCACGCATCTGGATGATCATTATAAGGATCCAGCTGAGGTGAACAATAGTAGGGGGGTTAGAAATCAGGGAGGCTTATGTACAATGCTATTTTGGAACGTGGCTGGTTTGAATGCTAAACTCTCCAATCCTACCTGGACTGATTTTGTTGATGCATATGATCTACTTTGTTTCCAGGAAACCTGGGTAGACAGTGCATTGCATTAATGGCTATAAAACATATCATACCCCGGCATTAGCATCCAGCCATGGGAGGAAGAAGGGAGGCTTATGTGTTTATGTCTCGCACAGGTTGGTTGTTAAAAAACTAGATTTTACCGCTTCAAACCCCTATTTTCAGTTACTAAAACTGCACACTGATAATACACACTGTACTGTTCTACTGAATTTCTATAATAATTGTCCAGTGGATGATGCAAATGACGTTTTAAAACAACTAAACAAGGAATTGTACAATGTGCAGATGAAGACTAATAAGGATACCTGTTTAATATGGGGCGGGGATTTTAATACTTTAATATGCCCTCATCAGGAAAGAGGTAATTGTGGTTTGACAGAGGATGGGATTGATGCTACTCATTTTATGCATTCCTAATTTGGGGACCATTTAAACACCATAAAGTACTCACAGGATATGGGTTTTGCCAATGAACTAGGTTCACCTCCAGTACCATTTAGTTATACATTTAACGGACGGGGGCTGTGCTCTATAATCGACTTCATACTGGTGTCTAATAGATATACTAGTAGACTAAGTAATTTCATTACACACGATGTTGCCTTTAGCGATCATTTTCCGATTAGTGTCACTTTGAATTACCAACAAATTAGTTATTTAGTAAAATTAATTCTAAACACCGTGTACAGGATATTGTCATTGATAAGTGTAACAGATATACAATCAAATGGTCAGGAATAGACCTTATATCGTTCACAAAGACTATCTTAATGCAATGTAAATCAGAATTTGCAGTCTGTTTTGATGAAACCGCAGCTGATTCCGATATTTTTAATTCCTTTTTAACCTTAACATCAGTGATTAAGAAAAATTTAACTGTCAAACGCAAAAAAATAACTCACGGTCCCAAAACAGGTTGGTTTGACACTAACTGCTCTAAAGCCCACGTAGTCTTGAAAAAAGCCCTACAAAAAACAGATAGAGATCAGGCCGAAATAAAGATGGCCAGAAAGGCTTATAAAATCTCCCTTAAAGCTCGTAAGGAGGCTATTAGACTGGAAGCATGGCAGGACCTCCAATCTGCATCAGAATTAAAAGATGGTACAGCCTTCTGGAAAGCTGTGAATGCCCCGTTTTTGGCACCTAAAGATGTTCCCTCCATTGAGATCGCTATTGGTGCAGAGCAATGGGTGACACATTTTTCTATGCTATATGCTAAGGATTCTGGTGACACTCCCCACTTTGATTTGGGAATACAGACTCTTAATCTCCTCCCAATAGACATTGACTTCACGGTGGAGGAAGTGATAGAGGCAATAAACGCAAGCAAGGGAAGGAAAGCTCCCGGGCCAGATAGTGTCCCCATGGATTTATATTAAACTAATCCCTTCCTTTGGGGTACACTGTTAACGTCCGTTTTGAAAGCCTGCTGTACGCAGGGATTTATCCCCACTTGGTCGGTGTCCATTCTTGTACCTATTTTTAAAAAAGGGGATCGTAATGACCCAGCGTTTTACAGGCCAATTTCACTTCTGGATGCATTTGCAAAAGTGGCCGGCCGTATTATCTTAAATAGATTACAGACTTGGGCAGAGGAGATGGGTACAATTTCGGAACTGCAATACGGTTTGCGGAAAGGCCTTGGTACAATTGAACAAGGCCTAAATTTAAACTTAATCTGGGGCAAATTTGTACATGCCAAAAGGGGGAAATTGTTTATGGCTTTTGTCGACTTGAGCTCGGCATTTGATTGCGTCAGCCACACCAAGCTCTGGTGTATTCTAGAGGGCATGGGTGTGGACCCGCAACTTATCAACTTCTTAAGGCTATTGTATCATGATGCACAAGCCAGTGTTCGATTTGGCAAAGCAGGGGAGTGTAGTCAGAATTTCCCCGTTAGAAAGGGGGTAAGGCAGGGGTGCGTGCTAGCCCCCTTTCTTTTTACTTTATACATAAACGGACTGGGTGCAGCACTAAGTAAGGATTGCCAGGATACCCCTCGAATCGGCGGTCGTCCAATTGCAGCGTTACTGTATGCGGATGATGCCGTTTTATTATCCCGTACACAAATAGGGCTGCAAAAGGTTGTCACTAGTTTTGTTACGTTTATGTCAAATTTGGAACTTCAAGTTAATATTACCAAAACATACGTAATGAAAAGTGCCAAAAATAGCTTAAAGTGCAGAGACATTTTCGTTAATAATAAAAAATTGGAATTTACGAACTATTTCTCATACTTGGGAATAGTTTTCGAAAAAAGGGGCTCGTGGGCAAACGCCGTAACAGCAAGGAAATTACTATTTGCAAAATCAACGGCAGCTCTTGTGAATTTTGCCAGGAAGCTGGGTAAACGACCTATTGTTGAATTGATAAAAATCTATAATGCTAAATGTATTTCAACAGCCATTTTCGGAGCCGGTATCTGGGGTATTGTAGACGTACAGCCTCTACAACTTGTGGAGAACCTATACATAAGATACCTTTTAGCGGTTCCCAACAGTACGGCTACCTATGTCTGCCACGCAGAACTCGGCATGCCATATATTTCAGATATAATTAAAATACAGCCGGTATTATCATGGCACAAGATCTGGTCTAGCCCTGCTACCAGCCTTAATCGTGAGGTGATTATAGACTGTCTTAAACTGGAAGGGAAGTCACGTATACCTTGGCTTAAGTATGTCAAAAATGTTGTGACTAATCTGGGTTGTCCAGAATACTTTTCTAATCCGCCTAGTATTGTAACTGTTCCTAGGAAAGTACTTAAGACTACCTGTATGGACTTCCTGGGGAACAACAGACTATCCCAAGAAGCAGTTAAATTGTCTGTTAGAGAGAACCAACTGTTATTATCACAACCAGGGATCCAACCTTACCTTGCAAGTGTGAAGGGGAGCTACGACAGGTCGCTGTTAACTCGTTTCCGTAATTTTTTTAGAATGACTGCGTTCCCTAATATAAATGACTGGTCTCGGCCTTTGGATCCTTGTCCTTGTGACGATATTTCCTCGCAGTCTACCATACATGTCTTGTTCTTCTGCAAATTTTATGTTTTTCTGCGCAGAAGATGGATTTTGCCAATACTGAAGAGGTTGTGCCTGAGACAATGTCAGCCTGCTTTTCTTAAATTACAATTTTTGGATGAAGAGATTTTCATTGAACCCATAGGAAAATACCTGAAGGGTGTGATCAGAACTCGAAAAACAATGTAATTCCCTAAGTTTTAACTTGCTACATGAATCTTTAGCATTCCTGTGTATGTACGCCCTATTAAGAGATTACAACTTCGATTTGATGAAATGAATTATCCATGAATGTTTTTAAAACCTGACGATTTTAAACTTGTAATCTAATGGACATGTAATACCTGATTTTTATCTTTTTATGTACTATGCTTTTATGATTTAATTGTTTAAATCGAATAAAGCTTGTTTTGATTTGATTTGAGTGCAAGTAGGAAGTTGGCTTTGGTCTCTAAAGCATTGTAATTTAAAACCCTCTTTAATGGTAATTGTTGGATTTCAAGTCACAGTTCAGAAATGTCACTTTTAGAAAGTTGGCATTTTCTTGTCCAGCCATTTAGTGCCTGCAGTCTGTATCCTAGGTCACATGACTAGGTGAAGCTGGCAGCTGGTCTTTGTGTATTGCTCCCAGACAGTGAGACAAAGGGGGAATAAGTGTTGGCAGGATGGGCCATCTCTGACTTGTTGGGGGTGGAGAGGGAGCTGTCACCTACTACACTTGCACAACACAAAGGCTCTGCCTCCACACACTTACAAAGGGTTTCACACTATTCTTTTGTGCCCCCAGACAAGCTGGGGCCAGGGCAGGGAGGCAGAAAATTCCAGACACCTCTGTAGGGGGAGGACTCTAGAAGATTTTCCCACTTCAAAGTGGGTACCGGGTATAAACAGTGGACCCTCAGACCCAAGTCTTCAGTACACATCTGGACCTGTGGAAGAAGGTCTGATGTGCTGCTCTGCCGCAAGAAAGACGGCTCGTTTGCTGCCTGAGTGAGAAGGACTGGACCTGCATCATGAACCCAGAACTACCAGAGTGACACCAAGGGCTAGTTGGCTGGCCTCCTGATGAGAGCCTCAAGGACAGAAAAAGCTTCAACCACCCTGAACCCTGCACCTGTACTCTGCCTGCTGTGAGTTCTGCCCCTCAAGTGGTGCCACCCCAGTCCTGGACTGTTGGAAGTGGGCCTGAAGGTGCTTTACCATCACAACCGTGATCCTAGCAGAACCGGTGCAGCATGATGTATCACCTCGCAGCTCTGCAGCAGAACCACCTTTGCCATGCATCCCCAAAGCAGCTCTTTGGAATCACCGCTGCGCAACACATCCTTGGTGCAGGAGCTTGCATCACAGCCCCAATGCTCCTTGGAAATGCCACGCATGCTGCATCCTCAACACAGGACCTCACATTGCAGCCGCAGCTCCTCGGAACTGTTGCTGGGCGATGCATCCTCAACGCAGGACCTCACATTGCACCCCCGCAGCTTCTCTGAACCACAGCTACGCAATGCATCCTGGACGGGGAACCTCATAACGCTCCACAACCAGGATTTAAGGTACTTAGTTCAGTGGGCCTAACTTGATCCTTGTATCCGGCCCACGCTCCAATTGGAGTCAGCTTGAACTTGTGACTTTGTCCCAGTCCGAAACGACAGATAACTACAGTTGGCGCTTTGTGCTTTTATTTTACCTAAATCTTTGAAATTGCATATCTCTGGTTCCACTAATTGGATTTTTGTCATGTTGCAGTCAACAAATGTATTAAAGTCTACTCTTTTTTCCTAAATTGATGTGGAATTTTTTTGTGTGTGGTGTTTTCACTTTATCACTGTTTGTATGCTGCATAAATATTTTACACATTGCTTCTATGTTAAGCCTAACTCCTTTTGTGCCAAACTGCCAGAGGGTTAAGCACAGATTCATTTGGGTTGTGCTTGTGTTTCACCCTGATAAGAACTGTGGTTGCAGCTTGAGTAGGGGCTCACTCCCCTCAACCAATAACCCAATTTTCTACTACATATATTACTGTATTATATTTAAATTAACTAGAAATAAGGTGACTTAAGTTAGAAGTGCTTCTTAAAAGTGCTTCTCAGTCCTCAAGCGCCGCTGTTTATTTCCATAAGTAGTGAAAGCCCTTGGTGCCTCTGCGTGCTCCTTTGGGATTTTGGTAACTGTCTTGTGGGACTATGGAAACCAGACAAAAGGCTGCAAATAAGGTAGATGGTGGAAATGGCGTGGTGGCTGGATACAAATTCACAGTCATCAGACACTTTGGCTCTCCTTATTCACGTGAAACAGATAGTTTTCTTTTGTTAATACTTTTATAATATCCCTGGAATGGGCTAAGAACAGACTCTTTTATAGGTTTTTGAGGTCTCCTTCACTAAGCAGGCAAGGAGTTGGAGTTTTAGGTTGAGGGGGTTGACATGACATGTACGCTATGCTTTTTTATGCTGTATGTGATTGGACAATAAAGAGTTTTTCGGCACTTGTTTAAAGCTCTATTAGTTTTAAATTACGAGATAATTGCCCTATATAAACTTATTTACAAACCATAACTTCCCTGAAATCCGTTGACTTTATCCTACTTTTCACTTCCAGAGCTAAAGTTGTGCCGGCTGTTGTCAGTCAACTGTAAAGAGAATCTATTGTAAATCGCTTGCTCTCTTTACAGTGCTGAGTTGTCTAGAAAAAAAACATTAGCAAAGCCAATTGTTTTTTATGGGGTATACATTTGGGCTTTGCCAATGCTGGCCTACTGTCGCGGCCTAGCGTCTCTGAGCAGAAACACCAATATCCACAGGAGCGAAGAGAGAGTCTTTCCTCTCCCCTGAGATACCGTCACCCTCTGTTAATAGACTCAGAAGGGTAGAGCAGTATCCCCAGGGAGCGAAGAAACGAGGATGGACCACCAAGGAACTTCCTGATCAATCCTAAGGGACGGTGCGGCGACTCAGTAGCTAAAAAGAACCTGCAGCAATAGATAAGAATAAAAGGACAGGTTAAGGAAAACACTCTATTAAACCACAGGTTATATTAACTCTTGCATAGGTGTGGACTGTGTACTTTCACATACTCACTATGGTAATTATAAGGATGGTGTTTGTAAGGAGAGTTCCTATCAAATCCAGAAAAAAGAAATAGAAACCAGAGAATCCTCTTGGCCGGGTGAGGTTGACTTGCCACCAGTCTATTCACAAAGGCATACGTCTGCCAATCTACACAGATTAAAAGTGAAGCAGCATACGTAGACACCACTTTGTAACCCAACCAGAGAAGGTGTTGAGAATTCACTCGCTCAATAGAGCGTTACAGGATAACCAATAAAAAAGTGATAAAGTCACAGCAGTTACAATGTCATTGTTACTCACGTAGCTCGACTTCCGCAGAGCCCCAGAAATGCCCAAAAAATAGCGCAGCGCTGATTCGCGCTTTGTTTCTTGTTGCCTTGGAGGATTATAGGCAGGCGGCGGATGAGCGCTACCTCGCTTTCTGCAGGGTAAAAAAAAATACACACAGCGCTTCCTCGCGCTTGCGAGCGGAACATCAAAACAAAAACAGAGAACAGCGCGTCCTCGCGCTCTGTTTATTGTTTCCTTGGCGGATTATAAGCAGCGGCGTATGAGAGCTACCTCGCTCTTTGCAGGGTAAAAAAAAGTACACACAGCGCTTCCTCGCGCTTGCGGGCGGAAAAACAAAACAAGAACAAAGAACAGCGCGTCCTCGCGCTTGCATGTGTAAAGCACTGGAAACAGCGCGTCCTCGCGCTTGCGGGTGAAAACAAACAAAAATAAAGAAAAGGATCCAGATGGAACAGCGCGTCCTCGCGCAGTTTGGGGTTCAAAGCAATGGCAAACAACAGCACGTCCTTGTGCTGCAGAAAGGTTGTTCCAGTAGTAGATTCAGGACACTGCTAGCGTAGAAGGGAGAGTCTGTGGGAATCCAACAGGAAAAGGGCGTGGTCCAAACAGAATGTAAATCCAAGCACCAGGGATCGGGTGCTCACAGCTTATAAGATGTGCTTGTCAGCTGACAGGCCCCTGTGCAGTATGAGAAAGCACACAAGCAACACAGCATTCTAATGCATTATGGGAGGGGTAGTTCTCAGACCTACGACAAAGACAGGGTACAGGAAGCCTGGTGTCTAACACCTACCTTCTCAGGACATACAAAGGCATTGTTACTGACACTTATAAATCACACCATTGCTACTACATTGGCCTTGAAACATGGATGCCTTGTTTGAGGACTATGTGTGAAGTCACGTGGGTATTGATGCAATGAATATTGGAATAGTGACCTGGGTATGATTTCAAGCCTGAGGGCCAGAAAACCACCCTTTTCGTGTTGCAACAAACTTACCTTTTATATTATTTAAGGGAACCTCAATAACCTCTGTGAATTAGAAGAAATGAATGGCTATATAATAAATTGTACCACAGGGGATAAATCAATACACTTCTTTTTACCACCATTTGTCTATTATTTTAGAGATATAATATCCCCAGTGGTACAACGTACCACATATGCAGCAAACCCAACCGCATTTAAGTGAACCAGTGTCAGATATAGGTGTATAGGATATAGGACACTTAGGCAATTTGCAGCTTTTGGAGATTGCTGGTTGTGCCTGCATGTGATCAAGAGGATTGTGAACAGATGCTGTGTTCAATGGTAGGAGTAGTTGGCATGCATGTTGACCAATGATGTCCTTCAATTATTGTGCAGAAAAAGAGACGCAACATCTAGAGGAGACGGTAGGATGGGTATAGCTTTCAATACACACCTTCATATTAGGTGTTTGCTCAAGGATGAGACAAATTGAAAGAACCAAAAGTTCATGTGCCTTTATAGTAAGCAGGCGTTCTAAAAAGTCATGATTTGCAAGTCGAAAACATGAAGGTTTTAATGGACTGTTGGAATGCTAGATGGATATTCTGGATTCTTAACCCATTAGCTCAAAGGCTTGGCCTCTATACAGAGAATTATGCACTCCAGAGGCAAAATTTGACATTTGTGAAGTGTCAAATCACAATATAGAGCTCAGTACTGGCAAGAAGGCAGCATCTCGGGTAGCAACATAGGTCAAATAGAATGGAGGGTGCAACACACAATATATGGGGACTTAAAAAGTGATTCTGTGGGTTAATGACAGAAAATAGCATACAAGACAGGATATGTGGCCTGATAGATTGGAACTTGAAAGTGTCTTTCACTTCAGCGATCCATTGCCTTAAGCACTGCCTGCACTCACCCAGACCTGGATGTCCAGCAGGTATCTAAGCTCAATCCCACCAAGACAGAATTCCTATTACTTGCCAAGAAAAACAAGCAAGAAATGGTATAAACCTGGCTTACTGATGTGAATCTTGAAGGCTTCGAACCCCAAATTTCACCCACTGCACATCACTTGGATTCACACAGCAACATCACTCTGAAGGAAGACATTAACAGGAAAAAACAAAGACAGCCTAGTACCAACTTCCTGTACTGAAGAAAGTGAAACTATTTCTCCGGGAAAGTAACTTCAAAACTGCTGTTAAAGCCCACGTATTATCACATCTAGATGGTAGAAACGCACATATTATGACAACTCGATGGCTGAAATGACCTGCTCCATGGCCTCCCTGATCCCACACTGACATCTCATTAAGGGCATTCCACATGCCTCAGAACTTCAGTTCAAACCCTGGCTCCCAAGCTCTAAAAACCTGGCTCTTCAACTGCCCTTAAAACCAGTCATCGTGCATCCGTATCAGTCATCTGCCTTAGCGCCGGGACACCTCCGTTGGGGGTAGCCGTGCGCTTTACAAATGCCCAAATAAATAAATAAAAAGCCCTTGTATTTCCGCATCTGGATGGTAGAAACGCCCTGCTGCATGACTTCCCTGACTTCACACTAGTTCCCCCTTAGCTGTGTCCTAAAGGCTGAAACAGTTCTCATTCAGGACCTGAATAAACATCATGACTTCACCCCATCCTGATGGAACTCCACAGGCCCCTTTTGCCACTTCACACCCTCTTCAAAAGCAGCATCATTATTTACAAAGCGATCACAGCCTGGACCCACACCTATCTGGCAGACAAGCTCACCACCTCTGGTGGCTCTCAGCACACCCATAGCAAGTACACCATCGGACTGGAAACAAAGTATTGTAAAACAAGGCAGCAAGCCTTTTCATATTCCCATATCCTTCAGAACTGCCCAACCCTGCACCAATTCAAGAAAGAGATGAACGGAATTATTTTAAGACCTCTACATCATAATGTTGTAACAGGCCTCAAACCAGCTAAGTCTCCAGTCACTGATTGACTGCATCCTTGCCTTTGTTCTGGTACAGTGCCCCAATGCATTTTAGCTATGTTCACAATATACTCACAAGGGCTCTTTTTTTTAATGGAATAATGCATCAAAAAGAGTCCTAAAGAAGACTCTATACTGGAAGCGATTCTTCAGAGTGAAGAAAATTCTTCAAGAAGCAAAATTGACAACTCCAGTCCAAATTATGTTCCGATATTATTTAAACAAAGACATCTCCATGCTGGGAGACATCCATGAGATCCATTTGGCATCCCTGAAGTGCATCCTGCATGCAGCATTTTGACTCTTCAAAGATCATTTGAGAAGCAGTTATTCTGGCCACAATCCATAACTTACAATATAAAGAAAGATCTCCTGCGGCCTGTGATCGACTTATAACCCACGGTATCACCCAAATGAAATCCAGAAAAGGTGGAAGGAGAACATGAAACAAAAAGATTTCTAAAAATATGCCTCAAAGCTGTGGAACGGTGGTGTGTAAAATGCATTGCATCTGCTTGGCTGGTGATGTTTTGTATACAGATCTCAGTGTTGGCACACCCATACTTGTCCATTAGCTGGATCTGTCTTGACAACATGTGGCACACAGGCAACCACATGTGGCACACATCTGTGAGCCCCAGGGATTTTCACCCGGTCCCGGTGTCTGCCCGTCTCATGATGAGGCCAGGCTTGCCAGTGGTGTATCTACATGCTAGCACAGGGGGTCCTGCGACAGGTGATTGGTATCTGACTTTGGGGTAGCAAAGTCTCCTGCAACAGCCTCAGCTGCTTACCTGGTAGGTTCCAGGGTGATTGATGTTCAAGTGACCATGAGACAGGCATAACCTCGGGATGAACCTGGGGCACAAGGTGCATTTAAAGAGTTGATGATCAATGTGGCCTGAAATTCACCATTGCTTCGTTCTTCATAGACGAGTAAACTGAGTGATCCACCGCCGACAGTCAAAGGAAACTTTTGGAAAGTTTCCCACCTGCAATTACAAGAGAGGTGGGAAGATGGAAGCATCGCCTGCACAGTGAGACAGCCTAACATCCCATCAGGCTTCCCTTCTTGGATACAACCCACAGTTAAAAAAAGTTTTCAGGCGCTTGGACTTGGAGCCCCACCTGCAGTACCAGATGGGCAAGCTGTTCCATACTCAACAGAAGCAACCTGGTCTGCCATGGCCCACCTGGGAGGGCACATATCATATTTGCCCAGACAGGACCACCCAAGTCTTCAACTCCTTTCCCAGTCACATGGAACTGAGCAACCATGCCCCTGGCACCAAGGGAGGGCAGCTCCACCTGCAAATCATCCATCCAACATCCACCACGGCAGGCAGGAGCCAGGCCTTGACCCCTGTGTGTTGAGAGTTACCTGTCAAGGAGGCAAACCTAAGCCTTTCTGGTGGGCTGGACTTCTCTGCCTTGAGGATGCACAAATGCAGAAGAGCTGGGACGCCCCTGACATTGACTCATGCAATGACTGCTGTGGTGCATGCATGGAAGGCCGCAGCTGGGGGTAGCTTCTCACCCACCCCTCAAAGTGACAACCAGGTGTGACCTCTGGGATCGTGCCCCAGGGATTTCAGCAGCATGAGATTTATGTTGTGAGAAGGCAGGGTTCCCTTGTGGCCTATCCAGGGTCAGGCCTTGATCGTGAACTTCGATTTGGTTCCCTGTGATCTTGCTGGGTGAGAATGTGTTCTGTCTCAGGAGGTCTTTCCATAACATCTGACCCTTGCTGGATCCAGGTCCAGGTCCAGCAGCTGGGGTCACCGCCAAAGCATCTCTACTTGCAGACCACTCCTCTGAACACTCTTCAGGCACCTAGATATGAGCCAGAGACAATGGGTTTTAGTCGGGTCATCCAGGGAGGAGCCCACCCTGCACTTGACCCTCACCCAAGTGCCTGGCAGCCACGAAACATTCCTCCAGATGGCATGCAAAGGGAAGGCCAGATGCTGTGCCTTGGCTCCGTCTGGGAGGCAGTCATGGTTGGACTGCTCCTCCATTAATACTGTCTGTCCGCCATATCTATGGCAATATTGTAATTACTTTTAGTTCCTCTAGATATTCAAGTTTGATTGTCTTTTTGGTGTTCTGCCAAGGCTGTTGCTGATCCTGGTGGGGCTGATTCTAGGACCACACTAAAACATTCAATCAGAAGTAGCAACAAGTGGTGTGTACAAAGGCCAGAGACTTAATCAATACAATTTTATGATCCACACTTACTGGGAATTCCTTGTTCATGGGAAATAATTGCAATCTCCAGTCCCCATGAAAAATGAGGTTGAGTGGGTTACCTGCCCATATTGGTGAAAATTAGACACACTACGAGCCATTCAGTGTATGGCATGTGCAACCCCAGATATCGAATGGCATCACAGATCTGTTATTGCTCGATCTTGTGTGGCTGAACACCACTTGTCCCTCTAAGTTGAATGTAACCACAGTTGCATAACTGTTTAGCATTGAGAGTCTTGTTCATTATCAGAATTAACCAGCCAAATAGCTCCAAATATTAAGAACTGCAATGCACCACCACCTGTAGAATCACGAAAGAGCTTGCAATCTATCAATTCTTTCTGTGCCTGGCATGGGTGAGGTTTCCAGTGTTGAGTCAAATTAAGATGCAGGCGTATCTCTTGGTGGTACCCTCCCATCAATTCCTATAGGTTTTAGCTTTGCAAACATACTCCCACAGAATCCAAAGACTTTGGCTTGTTGAACGCTGCTCTGGAGGTCATTGGAATAACACTGTTGGATCACTAGTCAGCATGGTTTATGGTCAAAACTCTGATGGTATCTGATCATCTTCAAACCTTTAACTTTTATTTGTGATTAATGAAAACATTCTTGGCAAATGATTTCACTTTGTTTCTTCATGCTACGGCCCAGGAATTTTACCTCTGGCAGCTTATTATGAATGCCCTTGTCCATCCCTCTTAATTGTGGCCCCAGTTAGGAAACCCCTGAAAATTGAACAGGACCAAAGCCCTATTCCATTATTCCTAGCAGAAGTATCCAGACAACCAGCCTACTTTGAATGCTCTAATTTTTTCAAAGTGAATGCTTTACACCCTCAGGACCTAGAGCATCAATGGGGTGCTCAGATGCACGGGCTGGAACATGTGATAGTTTGCTTAGTGGCAGAGTGCCAGCTTTATCCAGTGGCACCCCGAGCCTGCCAGAACCCTGACTTGGAATACAGACTGATATTTCAACCCCAAGGAGGGAAAGCCTCTCCAGGCTTGTGGAAGAGTATTCTGGGTAGCTTGTGACACCAACGGTGGGTTCCTGAATCCCATGATCTAAGGCTTGCATAGTAGGCCAGTCGCAACTCTGACTGGCACCTGTCAGTGTTCAACCTTGCAGGAGCTGGGCCTGGAGTTCCCCATTATGGGTATGGAAGGATGTGTCTGGTTGGTGGATGTGCTGGAGCCTAAAGTCAGCTATCTCATACCCTTTTGACTAGGAGACAGATTTAGATGGTGCTGCAGTCCTTCTTTTTCCTAACAATACTTATCTGAGGGAAGGTGACTAGCATTTCTTGTAATCTCAGTACATGGGAAGAGAAGTGGGGGAGGAAGACTTCTGAGCAGAGGCATCCAACAATATGGTGGTTTGGCTGAGAGAAAATTTAAAATGAACCCTCATCAGGGCTTCCAGGGCAGGCTGGAATTCTGAATGGAGTCCCACCCACGAATGATATGCTCTTTTTGAATACAAAACGTCACCAGGGACGTTGGTGTGAGAGATTTTGCATGTCCATAGGTGTGATAAATGTCACACAGATGTAATTATGCACAACCCAAGTGTGGAACTCCATCCCATCTCAGTACTGATCTGACCAGCCCATACCCTTTTATGCTTCCAAAAAGAACTGAAGACACATTTCTTCATGCAACACTTTGTAGCAATGGAAACTCTGGCTGCTGGGTAACATGAAAAAATCCCTCCATACCAGCCCAAAACCATGTGATTTTCCTCTGCCCTCACCCAACTCATTTGGAATTACCCAAATCCTCCCGCTCCACTAGTACAGCTTCAATTCCAGTCTATAAAAGTGTAATGCTTGCACCCGCTCACCATGCGATGGGCAACACATTCCCATACTGTAATTCCCTCTTCTGCTCCCTTAAGCCATGCCCTACAGCAACCTCGCTATGCCTCTCTAGACCTGCCATTACAATACCTAGCACTGTAGTCTAAAATTACACTTGGGCCTAGTGCTTCAGTACCTTACGCCTAGATGTGGCCTGCATAAATCTCATGCATACATATTAACCTAAAAATGTTGGTATTTTTTCTATTATTTGCAAAATAGTCTCAGAGAATGGACAACCCTGATGCATTCTTCTTATTAAAGTGGACTTCTTGTGTCTGTGTTATGAACTTTAATTATTGCTTTGGGGTCCTGCAAACGTAGGTAACAACCGTTGGGATACTTTGGAGATTACTCTTCTGTCTGCAACAAAATCCCAACTGTGATAAAATAGACTTGCCAGTTCTTCTCAGCAGTCCCTTCCACCCAGCCCACCCCCGCCCAAAACGTATACAGAGCTTATCTCTGTCCGAAGAAGCACAGGGATTGAAATGAAGGATTTTATATGATTCTGAGATGCTGCTTTTAAAACACGTTTTAACAAGGAACATTTTAAAATGATTTGTCCGGCTGTTTTAAGTGCATTTTTCTGAAAAAACCCAACTCACTGATGTTGATGATGATGACTCTTTTACCAACTTAAGTGTGGTTTTTCGCATCATTCAGTTCAGGGTTTCTGCAGTGCTGCTCCGCGAGGGCCAACAGTGGACGGAAGGTTGAACCCATCTTTCAAGGAATTAGACTCACAACCTGCCTGAAACCGT
This sequence comes from Calotriton arnoldi, assembly GCA_963921515.1. Lineage (NCBI taxonomy): Eukaryota > Metazoa > Chordata > Amphibia > Caudata > Salamandridae > Calotriton > Calotriton arnoldi. The sequence continues at coordinate 188,661 of CAWUFW010008643.1, forward strand.
GCACATCAATGATTGTGAATGGCTCACTGTCCCATCCTGCTGTGTGTAGTAATTAGCTCACTAAGCCATCCTGATGTGTGCAAGACATGTCACGGATGCAGGCAGTGGTGGGACCACTTGTACTCTATTCCTGCTGACCTTTCACTCATTATTATTGTAACAGTACCATGCATGAACATTTTTGTTTTGTGTTCAGAAAGTGAGATCTATGTGCAAGGCATATAGTTGGCCAGCGGTTCAGGAACAGCTTTTGCCCACGGTCCTGGTTGTAGTGGACGAGGCTGATTTCTGCAAGTTCTGCTAGATGGGTGGCTCACTGCTGCACAAACAAACTGTGAATAGAGGCAGTCTCATGCACACAGTTACAGACCCATAGTACAGTTGCCTTCTCCTGCTGGATAGTGAGCACTGATGCCATGTTGGCTTCATCAGTTTTGCTCCTCAGTGGGATTTTCGGTGCAGGATTTGGTGTCAGTAGCAGTGGAATGTCCGTTGTATTCGATATGACAGTGACGGCATCTGGGCATTCTTGTGAAACGCCCAATGCGTAGATAATAAAATTAAGTCCCTGTTTCTTCTCATCCCATCCAATGCCGTTCTTGTTTCTTCTCCCCCATCTGCCCTGAACCAGTTTCTACTAGCCTCACCCGCCCATCCTTGTTTTATCTAACCTCACTCACCCCATCACTGTTTCTTCTCCTCCCCACATCCACAGCATCCATTTCTTCTCCCCTCTCCCAACAGACAAAAGAAAAAAAACATTATGACGTGGCCGGTGCTGGCTGCTTCATAGCACCTTTTTTTTTTTACCGTCCTGAGCGCCACTAATGAACCTGCCCTACCATTCACCACCTCAACCCACTTCCCATATACGACCCCCACCGGACTGCCAAAGCTAATAGCTCGCCCATAGGCGAGATCTATTGGCTCTGCCAATGCTTGTTCCTCTATTGCATCAGGTGGTTCTGCTGACACATTTTGGCTGGTTTCCGTTGTTTATTTGCCTTCATCAGGATTCTGAGGGACTATATGTTGTCCATCGGTTTTGTCTCATGGTATTATGTGATTTAAAAAAATGCAACTTTGTGTATTCAACATGCATTAATTTTAGGAGCAGTGTTTTATATTTTATCTTGAAATATGTGACTGTTGGTGGTAGGTATATGACCGACTTGCTATAATGCTTTTTCTGAAAAGATATGCTTCATCATTGCACAATCTTTTGAGGTTTACCTAACTGACACGAGGATGGTTAACTTTTCTGTTGGTGTGTACGTACAGCTGTGTATTTGCTTCAAGGTGTTTACTGGTCCATCCTCGTATTATTGCAGATTGGGCATAATTCCAATCTTTCCATTATCTACATTCTGGTATCTGTGCAGTATAAGCTGCTAGCATGCATTAACAACATGCTGTTTTGAATTGTAGTTCATCTATTCTCAACTACCTCCATGTCTGTATGCTTGCTACCCCCACTCCATTTCAACTCAACTATTAGTTTTTTTTAAAACATCTTCCCCTGCATTTTACTTTTACTAACTTACTACCTACTTTTATCTACATTTTTGCTTTCTGTGTATTGTCTTTAACTGTATCCATGTCCTGCCCCTAACCATTACATATATATCTCCATTAATGTGTTCCTGTTCGTAGTATATTCACGTTTGACTGTCCCTACTGCCTTGCACGTTCTGCATCACATTTCGGCGTCGTCTGAATGTTCCTAAATGATGGACAAATGTGTGTATGCTATGGTGTAATTGAGAATGATGGACCATTCTGCAAAACCCAACTTAACGTCTGTGTTTCTAAACTTACCGATACAGTCTGATTATTTATAATGCAGAACCAGTGCCAGTAGACTAGTTTCAAGATGCCATAAACTTTATGACATGCAGAGGGTAATCAGATCGAATTACAAAACCGAGGAATACTCATTGGAAATGGCATGGATTATCGGGAAAATAAGTGAGCAGACATAAGAACAAGAAAAACACCTATTTATAATGAGGTAAATTACCTATAGGAACACAAAGAAAAAAGGTGGGAAATAAAGAGTTAAAAAAGATCCACTGTGAGTCCACCTTCACTAGTCAACCTTTGTGATTTATGTCTGAAGCTCAAGGAAGTGTTAACTTCAACTTTCACCTATAGCTTATCGGATTGTTTTCTAGCCATGGGACTTTAGGAAGCTGTTCAATGCTATCTTCCAGTCTCTCGTTACGAGTGGGGCCACTTTACAGGCCTGTCTGCATATGATACCCCTATGCACATTTTTCTTAAAATCTTGATTAATGGTGATAGTTCTTTCTACTGCTTATCCTCCCATCCCTCAACTTGCCAATGTAATTCTGTTTTTGGGCCCTATAAAATATTTTGGTACATGCTCCACATAAGAAAATGAAACAAAATAAGTACCTCCAATGACCGCTGCATCACCCCTGTCAGCACTGCTGGCATCAGCTACAAACAGACAAAATACACACGTTAATATGATTACAAGAGGCAGGAAAAAGATTAAGTATAGCAAATTGTGATGTATTAGTTTTCATTCATTTTGGTATATGTATATATAAGCAAAGACTTAACATAATTGATATTCAAATTTTTTCTGAATATTGACATCAAAAGAGTACTTTGAATTTCATACAAAGTTAATGCCATTGACAAACAAAGTATAGGGGTGGGCAATATGTTAATAGCAACTGCTCTGGAAGCACTTAGGCCATGGGTATTCACTAACCGTTGAGGGTGCACCAAGTCAACTCTTCAGTGTAACCAATGAGCACCTTTATTGTGCCTGTACACGTCTCTGTAGCTGTCCTTGCATTTAAAGGCATACACCCAAGTCTCACTGTTGTAATGGGTAAAAGGGGTTCAAAATCCTATTTTTATATTATTTTATCAAGTTCATAAAAATGGAAACATGCGCCATAACTTTCAAAAGGTTTACTGAATAAGAAAGAAACCACAAATAAGATGCCAGATCTAACTCTGCACTCACATACGAGACCTCAGTCAGAAACATACTTATCAGAAGTGTCTAAACAAGAAGGTGATTTTTATAATATTCCCCTCGTATCCAGGGCTTCATTTTTCGTTGGGAAGTTTTCCAGTTATGCACACAAGTATTCCATCGTTTCTGGTGACAATTAACTATGTTTCCAGTAAGTCTGAGGATATAGACTGGTAAAGTTAGATGACAGCGAAACAGAGGTAGGGGAATGTAAATATATCTCAGAGGTCACTTATGCATTTATTTTGAATATTAAGTATTTGATATTGTGTTTTCATGTTTTGTATTTTAGCTTTGAAAAGTTGAGGAACTCGAGAAACTACAGTTTTGATGATTGATTGGAAACTGAACCATGTAAGATATTATTGAACTAATTTGTGATCTTTGAATCCTGAAGAATCCAAGCCACTCTTCTAGAGATGACTGTGTGACTTTGGTGAAGTTGTAAACTGCTTTAGTTTAGTTCTGGTACAGGCTACTTTAAGTTAAAAAAAAATATAGAATTAAAGATTAAGAAGCTAATGGGGCCTGATTTAGAGTTTGGTGGATGGGATACTCCGTCACAAACGTGACAGACATCCCGTCCACCGTATTACAAGTGCATTTAATTCAATGGCACTTGGTATAAGACATATGGGATATCCATTTCGCTTGTTGAGGAGTATCCCATCCGCAAAACTCTAATTCAGGCCCTTAATCTCCTTTACTTATGTAAAGGTTAGATGGCAAGCACCCTCATAATTTATGGTGGATAATCAAGCTTTCTTCCAGACTCCAGCACAGGCTATTTTTATCATATTGTTGTTCAATATCGAAACTAAGGTTGATCTGGTGAAGCAACTCCAGAGTTCTCAAAATGGAGAATCTCACCCACTGCACTTGAAAGGATTATAGAAGGATAATGTGGGTAATTCGATTTAGAAGGGAAAGGTGTGGGAGATCTGCGGCCACTAGATCTTTTTCACTATGCCAACAGTAGAACTGGAGAGGGTGACATCAATTAAACAATTTTATATCTTGTGCAATACAGTCTGCTGTTTAGTAGCTGAAAAGGCAGCCCTCCAAGTTATTTTTCTACTGTCAAGCACCAATTCACCACACTAGGCAGGGAAACAGTATATTAACACCTTGCCTGCGGCAGGAATTCCAGCCCGGTGCTGGACATTCCAATCGCGGGCGTGGTCGTGACGGAACCATGCCGTCATGAGCACAGCCCAACCGTGACTCATGACGGCATGGGTCCGTCACAAGTATTGAAGGGGTTAAGAGAGTGCTTTACTGAACACCCAGCTGGACTTTTCGCTTGCACCAACTGTCGCTCTTCAAGAGCTCACTTCAACATTCTACTAGAACCTTTGAGCTCGTGGACAGCTCGTGGCTCACGGACAGCTCACAGATGTCACAAGCTCAACACGCCAGTATGACACATCACACTTCTCCCTCTGTTAACAATGATTGTCAGACTTCTACAGATGAAGTCCTAAATAGCAACATAGGCAAATGCAACAAAACAACATATTAAAATATATTAGAATATGCAGCAACAAACATAAGCGCAGAGCATAGCTTTTAGTAACAAAGTATGACAAATGAATTAACAAAGTCCTCTAGATAAACAGGATGTTTCTTTATCCTCACACTTCTCCTTTGTGCATTTTGTTCACTTTGAGCAACACATCCATCAACCCCTCCTTTATCAAATTGTACATGTGTCTTGAAATATATCTCTTTCTCTCATAAGTATACCAATTTCCAGTGGAATTGACCATGACAACACAATTTAAATTCCACACCCTTTCATCATCAATTTCCACAGCATTTTTACACAGTTTGATGACTTTGTATACACTTGTAAATTTTGACCAAGGTGCACAACCTACTGGTGCTTTTATTCTCACACTATCACCCACCTTAGCCACCATATCCTTTACATTCATTTGTTCATCATACCTCTGCTTTCTCTACTCCTGTTTCACTTTTTAACCATTTCTCCAATCACCAATACTTAAATCTTTTATACCCTTATTCCATAGCATCAAACTTGGACACAACACAGTATTAGGTGCCCTATCTTTAAATTATCCAAAAGGAATCTTCCCTGTTGATGAATGAGGAGTCATCCTATAAGCTGTGATTCTTTCCTGTAAAGTTTATTTCCAATCTAATCCATTAGCTTTAGCTAACTGAATACTCTCTTTTAGAGTTTTATTAACTCTCTCAATGGCACACTAAGTCGCAGGATGATATACCGCATATTTCTTGTGTACCTCCTCCAAAAAACTCTGATTTATTTGAGCAAAACTGAGGGCCATTATCCATTAAAATCGAGTTGTGGAAACTTTCGCTTTTAAAAATGTAATTCAGAAAACGTAAGATACTCCTAGTTGTAATATCGGAAACACACTTAACTTCCACCTACCTTGATTATAAATCAAGCAACACAATAAAACACTGTGTACTTTGTTCACCATACAGAAGTCCTATTATATTAATTGAAATTTCATCCCATGGATGTTTTGGTAACTCCCTCACTACCATTGGTATGTTATTGGTCCTAAATATCTTGTTGCTCAGATTACATTCTACACACTCCCAAACAACCCTTTCCACTGCCACATCAATACCAGGCCACCATAAATAGGATCTTAACCTTTCCTTCATCTTGGCTATACCCAGATGCCCTACATGAGCCAAATCAATTACTCTGTCTCTAAGAGAACTTGGAGAAATAAATTGTGTCCCTCTTAATAAAATTCCTTTATTTCTTTATTTACTGTTAGTTCGTCTTTCCTTGATTCCCAGATGTTTCCTAATGTACACCAATTACTTTTCGTTTTAAGTTCTTTAATGACTGCACTTAACACTTCTTCATCCACAAGTGCCAATTTCCATTCTTCTTCTTTAATCACTCCATCAGTCACCCACATAGCTTCAATTCATCTTCAAATTCAAACTCTAGTTCCCCACCATCTTCTATCTCCCCATTGACTGGTTCAACTAGTCTGGTCAGGCAGTCCGCAGATTGATTTTTGAAACCAGGAACATATTCCACTATACAATCAAAATCCTGTAGAGAAACTATCCATCTCTTTAATCTTGAGAAGATCTGATCTAAACCTTTCTAAGCAAAAACTTCTCTTAGTGGTTTACGATCCATTTGCAACGTGACTGACATTCCTCAAACCAAGTTCTTGAGTTTGTTTAAAGCCCAGTAAATCGCTAAGGCTTCTCTCTCGATGACTGAATAGTTTTTTTTTTCAGAATCCCTTAAACTCCCGGAAATACACGTGATTAATTGTTCCTTGCCTTCTCTCCTCTGAACTAACATATCTCCTATACATTTTGTGCTTACATAAGTAGTCACAAACATTTTATTTCCAGGAACAAGCCTACAAAACAGGTGCCTTAACCAAATTCTTCTTGATGGATTGAAATTCCTGTGCTCATTCTTCAGACCATAAAATGTCTTTTTGTTGTTATCAAAAGCTTTCTTAAGTAAACTGATTTTTCTGAAAATGTTTTGATAAATTTGCTATAATATTCTACTATTCATATAAAGGAAATTAACTCATCCTTGTTACTTGGTTCTTGCAAATTAAAAATGGCATCAACTAATTTTTTCTTAGGGGATATTCCCAAACTGACAATGTCCAATGTAATTAAACTCTGATATTCCAAACTGGCATTTATCATTCTTCAATGTTAATCCTGCCCCCATCAACTGATTTAACACTTAAAAAACTTCATCATCATGCTCTTCCTTACTAGTCCCAAAAATCAACAAGTCATCTTGATATCAATGCACACCAACAACCCCTTCAAGTACCTTACCCATCACTCTCTGGGAAACAAAGGCTGCCAATATAAATTAAAAAGCATTCCCTTGTACTTGAATGCACCAAATTGTGTTATAAAGGCCGTCAAGTTTGGGAAGCCTCGTCTAGCTCCACTTGATGGTACGCAGACGCTAAGTCTAATGTTGTAAAATACTTAGCCTCCTCAAGTGTCATGATCATCTCATCAATGTTTGGTAACAGATACTTATCAACCACCACATCACAATTTAATGCCCTTAGATCCACACATAACCTTATGGCCCCACTCACTTTTTTTGCAACCAAAATAAGAACCAACCACACTGTGGCTTCCACCGGCTCAATCACTCCCTATTTCTCCAAGTCTTTCAACTCCTTTACAACACTCTCCTGCATGCATACTGGGATGCGTCTTACTTTTGCCATCACCGGAATTGCTCCCTTTTTCAACTTTATATGATGTTTGTACCAAGCTAAACAACCTAGAGAATCCCTGAACAATTTACTGAAACTTTGTTCATGCCAAACATTCTCATGAGAGATGGATTGAATTTACACTAGCGGATCTGCATTTGGGTCCAATTTAACACCGAATTGTCGTTGGTCACTCTATTAATTTATCTCCTTTAAGTGATACATACACTTTTCCTGTGGTCATGTAATTTCCCAATTTCAATGTCATCTCAAAATAACCCAACATATCAATGGGAATTCCACCATACCCCCGGTAGGTATATCCATATCAAGTAATTTTACTTTCCCTTAAAACTCTCTCTCAAATATTGATTTTGACACTATTGTCAATTGCAAACATGAATCAAATCGCATTTGTACTACAGACTCACCAATTTGCACCATTTCACTGGGATGATGGCTCTTGTTTCCCATCTTTATCTCTCCTACCTGAAATATCACTTCCTATGTAACCTCATTCAGCTCTTTTGGTACCATTCGTCTTACATTTTTACTATTGCCACATTTACAGAAATGTCCTTTCTTCTTGCATGTGATACAAATCACATGCAAAGCTAAGCAGCTAACAGAATTGTCTCTGGGGCCGATTCCGGCCGGAAATCTCCCCGACCGAGCCGGACCCGGAGAGAATTCCGACCGAATCGGACCCTAGCAGTCCGACCGAACGAGTACGATGCGCACGCATGCTATCGGACTCGAGTCGGTCGGACTCCCATTGAAGTCAATGGGAGCCTGTCGTACAACGCGTACGCGGGCTCCCATTGACTCAATGGGTGCGAGGCGGACAAGGGCGCCCCCTACAGCGTGTACGCGTCCATGCGCATCGCAGCGTACATGCACAGGTAGGGGGGACCCATGGGTCCCCCCTGTGTGCGACTCGCGCGCCTACGCGTACAGGGGGGTCCGACGCGGACCCCCAAAGTCCGGCTCCGACAGCTTTTTCGAGCCGGACGGCGCGGGTCGATCGGACTGCTCGCGGCGCGCATCGTACTTACCCGGCCGGGAAACGTCTCCATAGCGCGGTGCGAGTCGTGTCCATGCGAGTCGGTCGGAGCGTGTTGAAGCCGCGTTCGAGTCGGTCGGCGATTTCGCGGGTGCTTGCATCGTACTCGCTCGGCCGGACCCGCGTACGATTCGGTCGGAAAACAGAGCTCCGAATCGGATCCGGTGAATCCGAATCCGATTCGGAGCACTACCGGCCGAGATCGGAATCGGCCCCTCTGTGTCTTATCCAGCCACATCTAAAACATTCTCCAGAGAATCTATTGGTAATATCTCTGCTATCTTTTTTTCCCTTTTAATTAAACTTACGTCACTATGTAGTTTCTCCTCTTCTTGCTCCACCAATTCATTAACATACTTTACAATGTGCTCCACCATTTTTGCTACATTAATACTCTTCTCAAGAGGAGGCTCATCTTTGAACCATAGTTCCTCACAAATGTTGTCACTGCTACATTTTAACAAGAACTGGTCTCTAATCCTTTCCTCCAAATTTGCATGTGGAGGCTAGTTTTCTTAAACTAGTGAGATATTCCTTCACTGTTTCTTCTTGACCCTGAGCCCTCAGACTAAAATGATATCTCTCCATTATAGTACTTGTTTTAGGAAGATAAGGCTTATCAAGTTTTAACATATTTATTTCACATTCGCTTAAATTGCATTCCTCTTCAGGAGACAAATCTGGTAAGTTCTGAAGTACTTACTGACCCTCACCACCAAGACAGTGCAACAAAAGTGCATTCTTCCATTCTGCACTAAGATTTGTGCCGCACACCCTTGCATATTCCCACAAATTTTCTTTCACTTGCTCCACCTAACCACAAGTTCGCCAGGGCTACACAAAAGAAAATTGGGGAGGCGTTACATTCTGTATTGTCAGGTGCGCCTATCACCGTTTACACTCTGATGACAGGCAAAGTTGTGCCAGCAAAACCTCTAACTCCTTATTTGGCTGGTGAGCCTCTCACTGTTTACCCTCCAATCTTCAAGTGACAGGCAAAGAATCAATAATAAAGTGAGCCTATCACTGATGATGCATTAAGTGTGTTAATACAGCTTTTATGCAAAATAGTGTGCCTTTCACTGTCTTTATCAGAATTCAAAGGCATCAACACTGTTGTACAACACGGGAATAGTGTGCCTATCACCGTCTTTATCAGGGCTCATAGGCATCCAAACAAGAACTTCTTTCAGCTTTATGCAACAATGGTGGGCCTGTCACCGTTTTTATTAGGACTCACAGGCAAACAAAAAGGCTGTTTTCTACTGTGATTCTTACTTGCACCGCTATCAACACAATCTACTGCTCACACGTTGAATCAGGGCTGCAGCTTTAATTTAATTCCAAGCTTAATGCAGCGGAGCTGTCTTTTTCTGATGGAAATAGCCCCTATATCACTTTGAAAAGAGACGCTACTCCATTAAAACAAACTGGACCTTTCAACTGTGCGACGGCATTCTACACGTGATGAGGAACCAAGTAAGCGCAGCGGAGCAGTCTTTTTCTGATGGAAAAAGCACCTATATCGCTTTGAAAAGAGACGCTACTTCATTAAAACGAACTGAACTTTTCGACTGTGCGACAGCACCTACACATGATGAGGAAGCAAGAGAGACATTCTCTAAACTTTTCGACACACACAGTTCAAACATTAGGCGAAGACATGAGCAAGCCGTCCAAACCGCTCTCGAGCCAAAATACACCCTAAACAACAATCTGAACTAAATGGGAGTACAAGACAGTGTGGTACCGCTTGATTATTCCTGTAAAATCACCCGATCCAACCTCGAAGAAAGTGACAGTAAGCAACTTCTTATTTAGCCCCACTTAATGTTTGCTTCACACGGAGGTTCCTTCCTCAAATAGTCCCCACAATCTCCTCACCTGCGGTCTCTAACATATAGTGGCTACCAATCAACTTAGCCACTTTATCCTTTGGGGTGTTCCTCTCTCCCTTCGATCGGATCCCATCCTCTGTCACCAGTGTCAAGTACTAATTCACCACACTAGGCAGGGAACTAGTATATATAGAGAGTGCTTTATTGAACACCCTAGTTGGACTTTTCCCTCGCACCAACTATCGCTCTTCAAGAGCTCCCTTCAACATTCTACTAAAACCTTTCAGCTCGTGGCTCATAGGCAGCCCACAGATTTCGCAAGCTCAATGCGCCAGTATGATACATCAGATACTGTACTATAAAAATGTTGATATCTTTAAGAGTGGCCCCTAAATGATACATCAGGTACAGTACTATAAAAATGTTGATATCTTTAAGGTTGGCCCCTAAATGGTTGCAACAGGACAGAGTATCTTCTTACTAGGATGCTGTAGGTTACCTCAAATGTTTTTATGGCCTCTGTGGTGACACCTCCCTCCTGAAAACAAAATTCAGCTGAGTTATCTTAGCCCTCATTGAGTAGAGGAGGGCCCACCTTTACTTGAGCTAGCTGTTAAGGCTGGCAGTCATGCCAGTGGATTGAGGTCACAGTGAAGCAAAGTTGAAAGAGGAATCATTGCTTCAGTCACATCTGTCTATCTATTTAGTGTTCACTGTCTGCTACTGCAAGGCAATTAAGAATTAACCCAAGCAAACAAGACCTCTTTGGATTCAATAACCCGCATCTCTCAGTGTTGAAAGTCCAGAGCACACAGGGTTCCTCACCTGCTGGTGCGCCACAGCGCACCACATTCCCACACAATAGCCATTCACTGAGTCTGTGATACCAGAAGTGAGGACCTAGTTCTGCATTTGCCTTTAGAACTGGCAACCCACTTGTCAAAGCCTTGTGAAACGTGAAAGCCCCCAGATAAGAATTTTGGCAATGTAAGAAACTGCGCCCAAGAAGACTACCCATGAATCCACTCTTGGATTCGTTTTAAGGTCATGTATTCATCACACCTTTGAAAGTGAACCACAGTTTTCAATGCTTTTTAAAACACATGGTCACCTGCCTGACACATTCAATTACCAGCCCAGCTGATTAATTTGTTCCTGATGGACTATGCCTACACAGCACCTGCGTTCGTCCTGCAAATTAACCCCAGAATACTGCCACACATTGCAGATCAAGCTCCTAACTGGTGAAGGATGTCCATTCCTGGGGATTGAGTTGTATTTTGGGTCCTGAGAGGTTTTTCAGATGGTTACGCCATTTGCTTTATTTAAGTTTCTGCTTCACTTTTAGATAGAAACAACTAATGTTTGTTATTTAACATACTTTGGTTTGCTGAATCCTCCCACAGGTGTTTGAAATTTCCAGGATGAGCCTCCTTTTTCCTAGGTGTCAACTTATCTAATAACCTTGGATAGTCCACATCTTTATAGGAACACATTCTGTGGTAGCAAACCACCCTGTTATGGCTCTTCAAATGCCAGGTAAGGATGCACTTGACTAACTTCTCTGTAGGCACTATGTTTGCTTCCATGCCTCGTGACTCCTCCTTGGGCTAGCATTTACCTTAGAAGGAAGGTGTAGTGGTAGATCCAGTATTATCTATCCTAATGGCCTGAGATTGATCAAATCTCTCTGTATATGGATGAAGTCACTATCCATGAAAAAAACATGGAGATCGCATAATGGAAATCACATTTAGGATGTGATTCACAAATTTCATTTTGTGGTACGCCCAGAAGTCCTACTAATAACCACACTACAAAATGCAACTCACAAACCTGGTGGAAGAGATTTGCACACAGGTAGGTACATGCTTTTATGGTAAAACCACTGAAATTCGCCAGTTACAGTTAACTTTAACTCACACCCCCACCATGCACAGTGTTGTGATCAATAAATTTCAATTGTCACAAGTGTTGTTATTATCAATGATGTCATAGAACATGTCATAAGTGATGTAATACCTAAGGTCATAAGCAGTGCATGGTGACGTTGTGAGTTATAATTAATTAAGTTAACTATAGCTGATGCATTTCAGTGGATATTAGAGTTTAAAATGTTACATTTTAACTGACATTCTCACCTAACTGTAACATCACTTTAACCTTCAAATTTTGTTGAGTATATTTTCTTTTACTATAAATTAACAATATAAAGGAATGTCATTTTAAGTAAGGCAGACCTATTGACTTCCTCAAAGGGTGTGAACACCAAAATATAAAAATACAGTTCTATTTACTTTATTAGGGGCTCTGTCAGCATATCAACATATATAATGCAGACCTAATGGTTTTGTCAAAAAGTCACCATTATAATTTATCAATATTCATACCCAAATGCTTTCCTTATTAATACACACATGGCATTGGTCAAACAATAATTGCCACTATACTATTTAAAATAAAGCATTTTTATTCCCAACAGCAATAAATATGTGTTTGAGTTTTTTTTTAAACTCATCACACCAAAAAATGCAGCCATGGGACCAACCACAAGGGGTCCCCACACTCCAGCTGAAGAACATGCAGCTCCAACTCGGAGCATTTAAAAATTGATGGTAAGCTCTCCGTTAAGTTTAGTTCCAGAAAGTACTGCAAGCCTTTTTGATGATTCACAAGATGTTTATTCATAGTAAAGTTCATAGACCACCAATCCGAACTGGCAGCACAGTCACCTGACAATCTTTTCAACTCCTCTAGATGTTCGCATCAGAGCTTTATGTGGTCATCATTGACCTAGGTAAAGTTCTAGTTGCCTACGCCAATAATGACATTGTGCCATTCTAAGGACATAATGATGAATCAATGAAATGCATCAGTTTAAACTAAATCACAACAGTCTCCTAAGGCTATGCATTCGATTACCCAGGAGACTAGCAGTTTTTGTTTTCTCTTTCAGGCACCACACAACTAAAGTGGCATGGACCAATCCCACAGAGGCAATTTTGAGGCGCTCTCAGGAGGGAGCAGTGCATATTTAATGAGCATCTCACCGCTCCAATACTGAAACGGTGAGACTGCAACTAATTTTATTTATTTATTTAAGCTAGGTGCCCTGGTTCCACCCAAGGCACCCACAGCAAAGTTATTTTCTTCACCTTGTGCATACCCATTCATGGAGAGCACATTCCCTTCAGCCTTCCAAGACCGTTTAGGAGGCTAAGCAAGTTGTGCAAGCTTACCCCCATTAACAGTACAGAGGCTATAGAAATTTGGGACTGCCTGCAACTTGCTTAATACCTACCAATATGTATTTCAAACTCTCACATTCACTTGATGATACTGTCACGTGATGCCATCAGTGATGTCACCAATGATGTAATTTGAGAGGTCACCAGTGCCGTCATCAATGATGTCTTTTAAAATGTCATGAGTGATGTATTATGAAAGGTCATAAGCAAGCCCCGCAATTTATAGTTATCTTTCTGAATTATAACTAGGGCTCCCGGTTTTATGGTATTTATTTTTTTGACATTTCCGTCTGTATTTATCCATATTTATTTTTTGCTAATTTTATCTGTATTTATCCATATTTATTTGGGGGTTTATAGAAAAATGAAGCTGAAATTAGTATATTTCCACATTTATTTAACAGGTAAATATGCACTCATGCGTGAAAGCCAACTAGGTTTCATTTGCTATAAACACCCGCAGAAGATGAATCAATGTACTTATAAGAAAATATGCAAATTTCAGTATCAACTGTGTGCATATCTACTGCTGTTAAAGCCTCTTTACTAAAATACCTTTCTTTGTTAGCCCCCTTACCTATCAATCCACACAGCTATTGGCCTGGCAGTCAATATTTAGAATTACTCAAAAAGCAACCCAGTTTCCGTTTTTATCCACATTCAAAAATAAATACAGACAAGAAAATAAATGTTTTCTGTCTGTATTTATCTGTAAAAATCAGTAAAAACGGAAAACAGGGAGCCTTAATTATAACTGGCGAATTTCAGTGGCTTTTTGAGTTTAAAATGTTACGTTATGGCTGACATTGTCACCTAAGAATAATGTCCTTTTAATCTTTACTTTTTCAGTGAATTTCTAGTTTTGTTTTTTTAAGTAAGATTTGCTAAAACACCACTTTAACCTTTTTTTAAGTAATTTTTTGTTTTTTTTCCTACATACAGTTGTTATTACCATGCCTAACTATAATGTCACTTAAACGTTTCATTATTTTAGTGAATTCTGAGTTTTTTTAATGTATAGTAAGATCTTATTGGCAAACTTAAGTACAAAGTCTCTCTTGTGTTAAGTTGTCCCACTGATTTTTTAGTAGTGTGTTGTAAATTCTCAACTAAAAGGCTGATACACGTTTTATATTTTTTTTTTACTTTCCAGAGTACCACAGTACTCCAGTGAGACTGACAGAACCAGTGGAATGGTATAGCTGGTGTTTACTTCCTGGAAGAGCACAGCGGAACCCATAAAAATTAAATAAAAACTTGTGTTTGGTATGTAAGAGTGATTTTAATTTAACTTTGAGCCTAGTGCTATTCTAATAGGCACAAATTAATGAAGACGCCTTGTGTCTTTTTGTGAACTTTCTTGGTTTTTGGGTGTGGCAGTACCTGAATATGATTCAGCAGTACCAATGACACAAAGGAAAGACATCTGATTGTTTGAAATCACTGTCTTGCTCCATTTACAATATCCCTTTCTATCTCATTTGGGATTAGCACTTGAGTGTGTCCACATCTTGTGTTGCCTCCTGCTCTTTTTGGACACTTCCAATTTTTGGGGGGATTTTAACTTCCAAAAGAAGTGTCATCTGGTGAGGAGAGATCCTAGGAGCTGGAAGAAAAGCAGCAGGAGAACCTAGGAACTAACATAGTACATTGTGTGGTAGTTTTTCTTCATCCCTTCAAGAGAGAAGAAAGTGTCAGCAAAGCTTGTGATCTGCAATCTCTGCCACACAAAGTTTTGCGCAGGGGTATAGACAAGAATAACTCATTAGGTACTTCTGGCATAAAAAAGCACATGAAGGCATGGCATCCTATACTCCTAGCTCATGCTGAACAAACACATAATGAGGAGGAGGCCTCTACATCATCTGCTGGACCATCTCTTCAACTTGGAGACATTGTACCACTACAAGTGCTGCAAGGGTAGAATGATGTGAACTGTGCTTATCAGAATTGGGCTATCTACCACAGCAAGTGCTCCAAGGTGGTCGGCGTTGGGGGAACAAAGTGCCTATGCCAACAAGCTAAGATGCCCTCATTTTTCTTAAATAAATTCCGTAAAAAACATAGACAAATTCCAAAAGAATTTTAAAAGTTTAAAAAGCACAAAAAAGGTTCTTTTTAGACTCACCTTTACTGTTTTAAAAATATAAGAGTTTAATTTAATGTTGTTTGTCATGTCTGTCTATGTCAGTATATCTTTATGGTCTGATACAGCAGTTTATATATAACAATAAAAGGTAAATCTACTGTTGTAAGTGTAAAGAAAAAGCCTACACTTATAACAATAGAACTAAACTTTAAAAATTACAATAGCATGCTATTAAAAACTTTAAATATATAAGAATATTCTGCTCAACGATAACAGAATGTACTTTTCTATTTTTACATTGTAGCATATACTAACCATTAAAGGCCTACTCTAAAGTAATTTACCCAAGTGAAAACTGAGGGCTTAGAAAAAGAGAGAGGGACTTTAATGTCTATTAGGTGCTACTATGACGGCATATAAAACTATTGCAACATTCCACTCTATAAATGCAAAATGTTCTAACAGACAACAAAGCAGACTCCAGGAACATACAGGAACTTAACAGCCACTTGCTCCTGTGAAGTTTGAGTAGCTTTCCAAAGTTTTGCTGTGTGTGTGTGTGAGAGTGTGTGTTAGTTACTAGGACACAAACACACAGAAAGAGCTGTTAAAATGTCCAACAGTTAAGACGAAGACCATGCACAGAAGTCATGAGGCCACCCATGTGTGGTCCATAGCCCGCAAAAGTTCAACTATCCCCGTAATGTGAGGTACAGGGTGAAGGCTGTGCATAGAAGGGGCTTAACCACTTAATAGGGCTTGTGTTTCTAGGGGGAGTGGATTCTCGGTGAAGGGTTGTACACATGGCAAAGACTGTGTGCAGCAGGTACTTGCCCACCTGTGTGTGGTTGGTTGCCCACAAGAGGTCAACTACCCACAAAGGATTTGGTACAGGGCAAAGGCTGTGTCTAGAGAGCTTGGCCATCTAACAGGGCTTAGGTGCATAGGGGAAATGTGCTCTCCATGAGTCGTTGTGCACAGGGTGATCATCGTGCACAGCAGGTACTTGTACATCCATGTGATTCATAGCTTGTGAGAGATAAACTATCCGTGTAGGACAAACGCTGTGTGTAGTTGGGGCTTTACCACCTAACAGAGCTTGTGTGTCTGGAGGGTGGGCTCTCCGTAAGGAGTTAGTGCACAGGGAGAAAACTGTACACAAGAGGAAGTAGCTACCTGTTTGAGGTTGGTTGCCCACAAGTGGTTGGCCATCCGGTAAGAGTTTGGGACAGGTCGAACACTGTACATAGCAAGGACTTGGCCACATAATGGGGCTTGGGTGTCTAGAAAGAATGGATTGTCCCTGAAGAGTTGTGTGCGAGGCGAAGGCTATGCATATTAGGGGCTTGGCCAGAAATGGGGACTTGGGTGTCTAGCTGGAGTGCGCTCTCTGCGAGTGGTGCCCCCACAGGAAACTTTATTTTTAAAACAAATTCAGAGGTCTGACACTACTCCTGCGGGACCCCGAGTGATTTTGTGAGCGTCCCTCAGGACCACATGGGGATCCACTCTGGGTCCCATGGGACCAAAGAGCCAGCAAAAAAATAAAATAAACATTTTGGGGCTGTGCAGGGAATTCCTCTAGGTGGCCCCCATAACTATAAAGAGGTCAGGGTACCACTAATGTACCCCCTTATATCATAACATTTTCGTGGTTTCAGGATATGGGGACCAAGTCCTCATGTCTTCTAATGGCAGCCACAACATCTCTGCTGGTGTTGCGGCTAGCCAATCAGATTGCACGATAACACGAAATCAGTACCCCACGGGACCAAGATGGCCAATGGGGAAAATAAAGCCCTCTCAGTCAATTAGAATGCTCTATTTTTTTTTTATTTTCAGTACTACAGTAGTACTGAGGTTCTCCCACTGGAATAACCGCTCAGATATCACTATATTTATATAACTTAACTTAACAATTATGCGGTGGCCGTGCAGAACCCCTTGGCCCCCGGGACCACCACCTCCCTGGGGCCATATACTTCCTTTAAAGTGGGAGGGGGACTACACAGTCCCCCCAGGCCGATTTCGGACCTGGGGTTCCCCGCCCCATCCTCTGAGGCTCCGCTACAAATAAATGAGGGAGGGTAGGCACCCCGGGAAATAGAAGGATCCGGCTAATCAATTATGTTAAGTATGGAAGTACATTGTTTTTAAATTTAGATGTGGGATGTGAATTGTGTGGTGTTATAGGGTAGGAAGTATAAAAAAGTAAATTTATGTGATAATTAATGTTTTTTGTTTCTAAATAATTTCTAATTAAAAATATTTCTTTCTTTGAAAGTTATTATTTATTTTATTTAATATAATATTTGTAGGTATTTCTCATATGTATTTAACATTATAATTTGTTTATTTTTAATTTTTAATATTAAATATATTTGTATTTTAATTTTTAACATATTTAAATATGTTTTTATTTATTTTGTTTTTAAATATTTTTTGTTGTTAATATTTTGTTTGTTTTTAATTTTGAACTGACTGCAGTGAGAATATTTATTGTTACCCCTCTGCAATCCAACAGTTTCCCTACTGTTGCATTGATTGGAGTGGGAATAGTAAATTTTATCCCACCACTATCCAACACTTTCCCTACTGTTTCACTCACTGGAGTGGGAATAGTAATTTTTACTCCTCCGCTATCCAACACTTTCCCTACTGTTGCACTCATTGGCGAGGGAATATTATTTTTCCCTCCGCTATCCAACACTTTCCCTACTGTTGCACTCATTGGAGTGGGAATAGTAATTTTTTCCCTCCGCTATCCAGCACTTTCCCTACTTTTACAATTATTGGAGTGGGAATAGTAAATTTTATCCCTCCGCAATCCAACAGTTTCCCTACTTTTGCACTGACTGGAGTGGGAATAGTAATTTTTACCCCTCTGCTATCCAAAACTTTCCCTACTGTTGCACTCATTGGAGGGGGAATAGTAATTTTTACCACTCCGCTATCCAACACTTTCCCTATTGTTGCACCCACTGGAGTGGGAACAGTACTTTTTACCTCTTCGCTATCCAACACTTTTCCTACTGTTGCACTGCCGGGGTGGTTAATTTAAGTTTAAAGATATTTACATAGTTAATGTTTCAATTTGTAATAGAATAGGGGCAGCCTTTCACAAACATGCAGAGAGGAGAAAATGCGGGAGAGCGCTGCTGTGAACTGACAGCCAATGCCTATGAATAAGGGGCAGGAGCCCCGAAACGCGTCAGGCAAGATAAAGAACAATCTCTGGAATGCATATGCTGTTTTTTCAATAAAGCTTCGGATATTTATTAATTGTTTTAAAGTAAATATATAGCTATATATATATATATATATTAATTATTATGTATGTGTGATTAACTTTTTTTTAATTAAGTTTTTTGTTATATTTGTTAAAATATATATTAAATCTACTTTTTTTAAATTAATTTTATTATTTAATATATTTAATATTTATTATTTTATTTTATTTATATATAAAAATCAATATTTTATACAACTATATTTTTAACATCGATATTTTTTCTCGTGATATTTTTGTACTTACCTGTTTAAGTATAGGGAGTCGATATTTTTTCATCAATATTTTTTCATCAATATTTTTACATCGATATTTTTGACATCGATGTTGTGTCAGTCAACCACCTGAATGGCCAGATACTAAAAGGTTGTGGGGGACCATGCGAGGCTCGGAGGAAGGTCTGGTGGCTGGCGAGTCCATTGTCTACAGGGAAGCATGCAGGTTTTAGCCCTATTGACTCGAAAGCACCCCAAACTCCTCCAAGCGTCGAAGTGCATCCTGGGCTCCAACAGGGCAGTCAGACAGGTACAGGAGGAGGTCATCTGCATAAAGTAAGATGACATGGTCGAGACCATCTGCCACTATACCACTGCCTCTGCCCTCCCGCTGAAATAGATCTGCCAGGGGTTCGATGGCAAAGGCAAATAGTAGGGGAGAGAGTGGCCAGCCCTGCCTCGTGCCCTGAATTATGTCATACGTGTTAGAGGTCTTAGAGCCAGTCTTGACCCATGCCGTCAGCCCAGAGTAGATAGGCGCAACCTATTTAATCCAACCATCCCCCAGTCCCATCCTATGCAAGACTGCTATTAAAAAGTCCGACAGGACCAAAGTCGAAGGCCTTTATGAGGTCCACCGACATGAGCATAGCCTCTGGTAAAGCCTGCACCACTGGGTGATAGAGTACATGGTATAGTCGCCTGAGGTTAAGGGAGGTACTGCGGTTCGGAATTAACCAGTTTTGGTCTCTATGGACCAGTGCTGGCATATAGGGAAGATATCACCATACTGAGGATCTTGAAGTCCGTGTTTAGCATTGACAGAGGGCGGAACGTGGAAGTAGGTGCGCTTGAGGCCTCTGTCTTGGGAAGGGGTATTACAGTCAAGCACCTTGTAGAGTCGGGCAACCGGCCTGACCTCAGGGACTCAGCGTAGAGCGACTGCAACTATGGTACTAGTTGACCCATAAATGAGGAGCAAAACTCCGCTAGGAGTACATCCGGCCCAGGGCCTTGCCAATAGCCATTTCTTTATTGGCACGCTTTATCTCCTGCACCGTCACTGGTCCCCCAATGACCTCTCGGACCTCAGGTGGCAGCGTCAGGAGTGGCAGGCAGGACAGGAATTCGGCCTGTGAACCTTCCGGATGTATCTCCAGATGGCAATATAGCGCCTCGTAATAATAATCGACACGCAGCATTAATGGCCCCAGGGGAGTAGATGCATGCCCCTGCAGCAGACTGAAGGTGCGTTATGGGGGCACCTCGCAGTTCAGGGCAAATGAGCCACGCCAAGAGCCTCCATGATTTACCCTCCTGCTTGTAAGCCCAGGCTGTCATTTTTAGAATCATGACACCGCAGGCTCTCGAGGGTGGTGTTGTAGAGTACCTTAGTTTCAAGAAGCCTATGATGCATCATGGGGTCTGCCCTTAAACTAATATCTAGTGTATGAAGCGTGGCATCCAGTGTATATACGCAGCTCATCATCTAGTTCCCTACAGACCCCCACTGATTGTCTCATGCAGAGGCCATGGACCACCACTTTAAAAGTCTCCCACTGTATTAGGTCGGAAGGATGCAGAGCCTTGATTATTGCCAAAATACTCTGTGACCGCAGTGTGCAGAGATTCCCTATAGCAAGTATCTTAGAGCGCCGACGGTTGGAGCCACTATGCAGGGATCACCGGCCTATCATCGATCGGCGGCCGGAACCCCAGGAGTGAATGGCTGTGGTCAGAGAGAGTACGAACTAGTTATTCAGTAAAAGTCACACATTGTCTCAGCATCTCTGAACACACAAACCTGTCCAGCCTAGTATGAAATGAATAAATGTGTGAATAGTAGGAGTAGTCCTACTCTATTCTGTGCTCGGTACACCATACGCCAGTCAGCTCCCAATGTGGTAACCACTCCCGGAGGCCTGTGGCCATTCTATGAGCCTGCACTCTAGAACGTAGCGCGGTCAGGGAGCACATCGTGATACGCTTGAAGTATCCCCCCATGAGCAAGTCCCCGCCCGCTAAATACCCCAGGAGTGCTGACAGCGAGGCGAGGAACGCCAGTTGGTCCTGATTCGGCTCATATATGCTCCCCAATGTCACCTCCTTCCCCCATAGTCTGCCCCTGACCAGAACATATCACCCTTCAATACCTATGGAGATTGTATTAGTTCAACTGGGGTCCCAGCCTTGACCCACACCAGTGCCACCTAGCATAAGCAGAGTAGGAGGTGGCATACAATTGCTCGTGCCGCCTGCGTCGCAAGTGCTCTACCTCTATCCCTGTGAAATGAGTCTCTTGCAACATGGCAATGTGCACCCCCTGCTTCTAAAATATCTATAGAGTTGTGTTGCTTTGATGCGGACCCCATACCACAGATATTCCAAGTCATACAAATGAGCCCTGGATGTCTAGTAGCCATCTAGTCAAGCCTACCCTTAGCTCCAAGCACCTATTCCAAACCAACTGCGCACCCCCACCTCCCACATCAATAAGCATCACTTTCCCGGAGACAAATAATACGCGCCCAAACTTTGAACTCCCCATCTCAAGAGCAGACAAGCAACAGCCCTCTGCCTAAAAATACTATAACAAACAAATGGAGGCATAAGCAAAGCTCCACTAGAATCCTGTGAGGGGCCAAGTGGTGAGGGGCAGACAAAACCAGTCCAACACTAGCATACCCGCTCCGTCAGTTTATTTCCACCAGGAGGAAGCTGTGGCTTCAAGTAAGGCCCGTGTAGAGCCCCATTCTGGCGGCTCAAGATCTCCAGTTCGCTGGCCCCATCATCCTCCACGGGTCGTGGCAGGATTGTCACCCAGCCTCTAGGTGGTAGGTGGCGCTTGTAGTTGTCTTCAGCAACTCATCGGCTGTGATTATTGGGGGAGCCGAAGGACAGCCTGCCAAGACCCGCATGTTACCTCCAAGTCAGACCAAGTCATCAACTAACTGATTGTGGGGTCATGACAGGGAGACCCCTTCTGTCCAATGCCGACCTCTCCGACTCCGCTGACTGTCTCTCTGAGGGTGAACCTATCTCCGATTCTAATACTGACAGCATCATGATTTCCGCCGCCTGAAGTGCCACAGCCGATTCCTGTTTAGTATGGGATCTGGTTGGTTTCTTTAGGGACCCTCTGCTTCTGGCTCTGCAAGGTTATTTTCTACGTCTCTCCTTGTTTTCTCCCTCCACCTGACAAGGGCCAGACGTAGTTGACCCCGATCTGTAGGCGTCCAGCCAGTCCCATGGCGCCTGGGGATCTTCACAGAAGTGAGTTGTGCAGTCTAGAAGTATCTTCATTTTGGCCGGAAACATCAAGGAATACTGAAGATCCTCTTCCCCGAGTGCTCTTTTCACCTCTGGAAAGGAGGCCCCCCTGGCCTATACTGTGACAGTAAAGTCTGATACCAGTGAGACCTTCCCATTATCAATGGTGAACGGGCCCTCTGTTCCAGCTCTTTGCAACAGGACATCCCTATCACTGAAGTGGCGTAGCCTGGCCACTACTGGGTAAAGGTGGTCAGCCAGATGCCGTCGGTCGGGCTGGCACTCTGTGTGCACGTTCTAGGGTGAAGAGGGGCATCCAGTTCAGGGCAACCTCTGTCCGCAGCCAGTGTTCAAGGTAGGTTACCATGTCTCTTCCCTCTGTGCCCTCAGGAAGACCCAAGACACAAATATTGTTCCGCTGGTTGCGGCCATCCCACATGTTCAGCTCGGTTTTCTAATGTGCGCCTTCTGTCGTTCAGGGTCATGACCTGTCAGTACAATGCCAAATGCTCTGGGTGCATTTCGTCGATCACATTCTTCACATCTTTCAACTTATTTGCCAGGCTATCGGAGTCACTTCTCGGTAGTCCTAGTCCCACTGAGGCAGCATTAATGTCTTGTTGGAGTGTCAATTTAGTGTCAGTAATAGCCACTAATATTTTGTCTAGTTGAAGTTGCAGGGGAGGTACCATGAGTTCGGTCCCATCAGCATCCCCAGCCGCAGACATGGAGGGATCACTCACACCGCCTGAGTGCTCGATTGTCTAGCCCTAAATTTCCCTATGTCCATAAGGGGGTTCGATGGCAAGGAGAAGGGCAACAGAAGGAGGAGGGATCACAGTTTGAATGGTGGAGCCAAAGCGTGCAGAGTAAACACCTGCAGTATCCAGGCAGGCAGAACCACCTCCAGGGTCTAAAGTAGGCATCTCCCTGCACCAGAGTCCGCTCGTCAGCGATTCCAGCCCCGTTCATTCTGGCACCCAACCGGTGGGTAAACCCACCAGGGTGTCTTGCGTGCTGAGGTTCCAGGCCGGCAAAGTAACACAGTACCAGAAGTTCGAATTGGCTTCTGATCTCACATGCAAAACATCAGGGACCAGCAGGCGTTATGGCACTATGCGAGTGCCGATCAGAGGTTAAGGGCATGAGTGGACCAAGAGTGCGGGATCTAAAACAGGCCTCAGCTCCTGCATAGCAATGTTATTGCGGGTGAAGCTATGACCGATAGTCCTCGGGTGGAGCAGGAGGCACAATTGGCTAGGTGAGTAGCTTGTCTGTCCAGGGTGGGACTCCACTAGCCTCTTATTGCCTGTGTAGAATATGGGGTCCCTTCACTGGATGCCACTCCATGCCCTCAGAGGCCCGGTGTCTCAGCCCTGCCCTGAGGCCAGTATGTCACTCAGTCGCCAGGCTACGCGACTGGGGAGAATAGCAGTTCCCGGCTGCTCACACACCCCTATGAAGGTCAGGGTTGAGCACCGACGTGTGCCCCGAGCAGTCAGGACCAATTAGGGAGTGTCCCTGTGGTCGCTCCCGCTGTTCCCACACTCCTCACCTGCATGAATACCCACATGGAGCCACACTGTCCGAGGGGGGCGTCCGTCCCACTCCTTTAGTTCCGTCCAGGGGCGGTGCACTACCCAGTCGGTCTCCTACTCTGGCAGGGGAACTCACAAGGGCAGGGCCCAACTGCCTCAGGACCGGCAGAGCCGGCCTCCCCACCGTGTATCCAGCTGTGCCAGTCCCAGCTGTGTCGGGTCCTTCAGCCTATAGCTAGCCGTGTGTGGTGCCTGCAAAGAGCATCCCAGCCCACCTCCGATGTCGCTGGCCCCAATGTAGATTTATGTGCCTTCTCATTGAGCTGGGGGGGAAGCAGGCCAGAGAGAGGGCCCGTACGGAGGCCTACAGCAAGGCTTTCACTGCTGCTCCCAGCCGCTTAGGCCTCAGCGTGTGTCTCCCGTTCTCGCCAGCTCGGCAGTGGCAGCTCAGATCCGCAGGGCAGTTATATGCCTAGGTGTACAATCAGTCACAAGCCCCAGGGTGGGAGCGCTATGCAATGGGCCTCACCTCTGTCGGGGTTCCAGTCCTCCAGGGTAACGCACACTCCCTTTTTTCGAGCCTCTGGCTTGCTTCAATCAGATATCAAGATTCACTAGCACTACTGTGAGCCCTTCCTTCGGCACAGGGCTGAGCGGTCTGGAGTGTAATACGGTGGGTCATGTATTTTTAGAGCCAGATGAGACCCCAGGGATACATGTCATCTGAATCGCAGTCCGGGCCGGAGCGGAGCTCACCTCGTAGCACCAGGGGGGAACGGGTCAGAGAGAAAGTCTGTCCAGAGGTTCGCAATAGCGGGTTGCCACAGCCCCTAGCAGCCATCTTCAGCCGCAGAGGTCGCTGTGCCAGTCTCCCGCTCATGCTGGCCCGGCAGCAGCCAACCAGGGCCGTGGAAGCAACTGTATGCCCAGGTGGGCAGTCCGTTCGTGGTCTCAGGTTGGGGGCGCTGTCCCTCCGTTGCCCTCGTGGTTCGCTGGGGACACCTGCACCGCCTTTCTCCTTGTCTCCAGCTCACCGCAGGGACGAGGGCCCAGCGGCCATGGCTAATCAAAATCCTTCTGTGCAACCGCGAGCCCCTCTCTTGGCATAGAGCTGAGTGGTCCAGGGTGCAGCAGAGCAGGACTGTGTATTTTTGGGGCCATATGAGCCCCAGGGGATACGATTTGGCAGCATTGTAGTTTGACCCAGAGCGAGGGGATTACGCCTCCGCTATCTTTGGCTCACAAGCCACGCCCCGTGATTATTTTGAGGCTAATAGAAAAATGATAAAAGAGACATTGATGTTTTCCCCAAAAATGTGGTTGTAGTCAAAGTGTTTTTCAGACAACTGTTTTTGGTATTTATGCAGGTACTGGTGTTGGCGTGCAGGATGTTAATGCACAAGACAATGGTACACATTTTGTGAAAGGTGGAAATGGTGGTCTTCGTGGCATAGTTAGGGGCTTTGACCTTAACAAGCCTAATCAAAATGTAAATAATGTACAGCTGAGAAATGGTCTACATCTGTGGAAAAATCGACCATTGGAAATGAGATTCTATGTTTAATCCAAATAAGTTTCAGAATGATTCACAAATGGTTCCCCACATGCAGCAGAATATGAATCCGATGTTACGGAATGGGATGGTACAGTCCACTTCCCCAGCCCTACTGACTTGAGTGTAGAACATGCAAAATTCAATGCAGTTCAGTGGAAATTAGTCTTAAGCTCCAGTTATGCAACCACCCATTCAGAGTATCATGCAAGATTTTCAACAGTTTCAGATGTCAGCAAAGACCTTCAGTGAGTGATTAATGATGATTTTCCACAATTTGAAGGTGCACTTGGAATTCCTACAGGACAGAGTTCACACAATGACAGAGCCTGAGGGGGAGGAGGATTGCATTCTTGGTGCAGTCCTAGAGGTAGACAAGAATGGCCTTTTTGTGGAAGCAGAAGTGAATGCCTATCCAGTATATTTTCTGATTGATATATGTGGTACCTGCTCCACAGTTAGAAGTCCATGTTGTAGGCCTTTCAAATAAACAAGTGACTAGTATGTTATCAGCTAAAGTCCTGATAAAAATTGGTCCAATTATGAATAATCATAAATTCATC
This sequence comes from Calotriton arnoldi, assembly GCA_963921515.1. NCBI lineage: Eukaryota > Metazoa > Chordata > Amphibia > Caudata > Salamandridae > Calotriton > Calotriton arnoldi. The sequence continues at coordinate 214,571 of CAWUFW010008643.1, forward strand.
ATCTGTGAAACAAGTCCAGTTAATCTGTTGGGCCGTGACTTGCTCTGCAAAATGTACTGCATAATTTACTGTGCATCGAATGGTGTCACGATTCAGACAAAGAATAAAGACTCAAATTTGAAAAAATAAATAAATTCAAGAATTAAAATGCTCCCAGTTTTCACGGAGGAAGACTTGCCTCCAGATTTAAGACATTCTGTGAACAACGAGGTTTAGGATTTTTCTGGAAAAAGGTTTTGATCGATCAAAAGTGCGGAGCCAGTACAGATAACTCTGAATAACGAGTTACTTACCTTCGGTAACGATGTATCTGGTAGAGACACAGTCTAGCCCCAGATTCCTTAACTTAGAATATCTCCAGGCGTCAGACTGGATCCGGAAAATCTTTTTCCCCAGCAGTAACTCTGCACGCCGGGGGCCGGCGTCGCCCGGCTCCGTCCTGACGTCGTCCACGGAAGTGACGTCAATGGAGCCACATAAGTCCCCCCCCCTCCCCCCGGCGTGCTGACGTCAGTTTTCTTGCGGGAAACTTTTCCGCGCCACAACGCGGAGCCACTACAAAAACTGTGAGAGTACAGGAACAGTGTGCTAAAAAAGATCAAAAATCTGTGAAACAATAATGACAAGAAACCATAGAATGATGATAAACCAAACCCTGTGAAAAGAGTACTCAACACATGAAGGGACCATGTGGAAGAGTACTCAATACTTGAAGGGACTGAAGGGAGCGAACAAATCACCCGCCACTAGAAACAGTTGCAGCCAAGCGAAGAGCTGCACCCCCCAAAGAGGCAATGGCATTAGGAAATGAATGGCATGACAAACAAAGCACAGTTCGCAACCACAGGATGGAACTGTATGAAAGACAGTCTGTAACCACAGGACATAACTGTAAAGGACAACAAGACTGGAACAACATGTCTCATGGCGATTGACCAGAAGTGAGCAACAACAGAGAACGTCCACTACACTCCCCACAGTGACCTATGAACTGTAGCATAGGCAAATAGAACCCCAACCCAATCGACTGCCGCATAGACAAGGAGACCCCAAGGTAATGGGGAGAAACAGAAGAGGGCGGAGGGAGGGAGGAAGAGCATGAGAACCTCCACGCTAGAGAACCAGGGCGGAGAGCATTGAAAGCACGGACCTAGCCACCCAAAAAGAGAATGGGTGGAGAGCCAGTGTGCCAGAACAGAACGACGCACCCTGCCCCAGAGGCAGGTGAACTAGAATACCCTTCAAGAAGACTAAGGCCACCTGTAAGGAGGCAAGTGGGCAGAACCCCACCTGGAAGGCCCTCGCAGAACGGGGAGGATGGGTGGGCGTTAAGGAATCTGCGGCTAGACTGTGTCTCTATCAGATACATCGTTACCGAAGGTAAGTAACTCGTTCATCTGATAGAAACATCTAGCCGCAGATTCCTTAACTTAGAATAGATACCAAAGCCATACCCCACTGGAGGAGGGTCTGCGACTGAAAACCCACCAAGAGAACTAAGCTGTCAATAACATTGACTAAAACACAGTGGGGACAGCCAATGCCAGCGCGGCTGGCGCCAGACCTACGAAGCTTCGCAGGGGAGCTATAAAAAAGGGGAGGCAAAGGCACCACAACCCTGCAGAGGACAGACGAGACATCACTCTTCTAGGCAGGAACGAAGGGAAGACACGGAACCAACAAGGTCAGTGCATAAATGGAAGAAAGCGTGTGAACTTCTGCAGAAAGAAGTTCAACTGAGCACCTGAACCCATGGATCCGCAATAGACACAGTCCCAGAGAAGGGACAGGACAGTATGACAGCGTCAGAGCATACAAACCAACCATACATCACAGAGGATGCCAAGAAAGGAAGGTGAGAGAACAACGTCACCATGCCTAGATATACAGAACCGTGACTACCAGAAGATACATGTGTGTGGATGACAGGATACACACAAGGAGACAGTGTGTACCATGAGACTACACCACACCTGTGCGAAAGCCCAAGAATTGAAGCATCAGGTAATCCACCGCCACCGGTACCCAGAGGTACCAACGGTGAAGGAAAAACCGGGAAAAACCGGGGAGACACATAGGGCTCGCTCCCACAAGAGAGGGAGAGAGAGAGAGAGAGAGAGAGAGAGAGATTGGGCAAGTGAAAACTTAGTAAGTGTGCTCTCTCACTGTGGATAAGCCGTAGCTAGACATGTATATATATATATATACATACATTGATATATATACCCCCATAGAAACGTACATATAAACAAAATGAAGCAAGGTGAAGAACTCGAAGAGCATGCCCCATGTAAAAAAGAGACATAGCAAGAGGTACCAACAGCACCAGTGTGAACATGTATATATATATATATACATTGATATATATACCCCCATAGAAACGTACATATAAACAAAATGAAGCAAGGGGAAGAACTCGAAGAGCATGCCCCATTAAAAAAGAGACATCGCAAGAGGTACCAACAGCACCAGTGTGAAGTAGGACACAACAATGTCAAGACACATAGAAAGCGACAGCATCCCGTCAACGGGGAAGGAACCCTGGCCTCCCATGAGACAGGCGGGGACACTGACCACTACACTCATGAAGACAGAGTGAAAAATACACATACATAAGACTGACAGAAAAGAAAGCAATATCACCTTAAGTGTTGACTGAGAACCCACAACCAGAGAAACACCTAAAGTGGAACACAGACCACTAGGCCACAGTGGGTCAGAACCAGCAGCAGAGACCAGGAGCAGAAGCACCTAACCCTCTGCGTGGCAATTATCTAAGGGAACTGAGTCCCTGCCAAGGAAGTGCAGAGGGAAACAGAAAACAAGGCAACGCACAGCAGTGATGTAGCTGGCGGACATTCCACTGCCCATAGACAAAGACCCCACTGGACCTGAGCCATGAGAGGAGTCGTAAGCACTTCCCCACACCAGGAATGGACCGGAATAGAACGTAGCCAAGACAGGGGCACAAGGAACACCGCCGGCACCCTGTGACAGCGAACATATCTGGTATGTATACAAACACGGAAGAAACTGTTCCGGAACGAAACAGAACACGCCCCCAAGGGGCGCAGGCCGACAGGCAGAAAGAGCACATGGAAGTCGAAAGAACACGTCATGGAGCCAAACAACACTTTGGGGAAGTGTGCCACCACAGAGGCAGGAGAGAGTTATGGACCAAACAGTAGACGACAAGCCAGAAGCCCCAGGAGAGAGCCGCACCAAAGATGTGGGTCGCACCAGAGGGGCCGTCCTACCACAGTAGGAAGAGCGGGACGAATCAGGAGACCCGCAGTGTAGACAGACAATAAGCCGCGGAAGCCTCGAAACTCCCCGTGTCAGGAAGAGCAGCTACACAATAGCCAACAAGTACCCCACATAGGGTATGGCACATCCCTATAAAAAACAAGCATTGGCATAGCCAATAGGTCTCGCCTTTGGGACCTTGTAAGTGTTTAGCCCGAGCTATTGGCTTTGCCAATGTCTTTAAGCTGTGTTGTGCAGCAGCGTGCCTGCTGTGCAGCATGTTGAAAAGTTATAATAAAGTTTCGAAATGCACTAACCCCCCTCCCACACACCAGTAGTAGCTACAAATTTTTAAATATAGTTTTTTTGAGCTATGTTCATTTAAACCTTTTAAAGTTTTACCAAACAACAAAATATATTAAGTTTAGAAAAACGAACAGATAAGGCCTACAAAGTGACCCCCGAAACAGGATTTAACGCACGATTTGTAATTGGCGTAGATGCCCTAAGGCAAAAGTATGTACTTTACAAAAGAAAGTAAAACGAGAGTTGGAGCTATTGGTCTTGTAAATGTAAATGTCTTTTACCTATATGTTATCGTGTGGAGTGGAGTGGATGTATAGTGTGTAGTGGAATTATGTGGTTTGGATTGGAATGGTTAGTTGTGGGGTTGTCTGGCGTAGATTTGAGTGGGTGGAGTGGATTTGTGTAGAGGAATTATGTGCATAGTAATTATGTGGTTTTGAGGGTATTGGAATTATGTGGCGTGGTATTGTGTGTCATGGAGTGTAAATATGTGGAATGGTATTTTGTGTTGTGCGTTGTGGTTGCTGCTTGTCCAGGGCTCACACCCCAGTCAACCAACAGCACAATTTCTTACAGTTGGCCACCAAGAATAGCACATCTGAGTGGCATAATCTGAATACACTTATATTGAAAAGACAATTGATAAGACTAGCACAAAGGGGCAAAAAGGAACTTTACAAACTAACAGGCGGCCAACAGAATAACTACAGAAAACTTAGTAAAGCGGAAATTTCACAGTCACGCTATTAAAAATGACAAATGAGCAATAAAATACCAGTTTAAGTTACAAGTGTTGAGACAGAATGTAAGGCTAAGGTGGAAACTGGCCAGCAATAGTGCAGAGCGGATCATGGTTGTAGAGAACAAATAAACGACTACCACGCGCCGTGAGAACATTTCCAGCACAGGAAGGACATTGATGTTTGTTTTCCAGAAACACCCTCACTCCCACTATGCTCGGTTTCTTTTGTACAAAACCGCCCCAGCCATGCCAGCTGGCAAACAAAACACACACAAAACAACCTCCCGCCCAGCGGTTCTCTCTGTGTATGGTGGACCAGCCACCACCGGGCCAGCAGTCCTTGCCTCTGCAATCCCAGACGTTTGGTGACTGTAGCGCCAAGTTCCAAACAAGCCTCTGATCCTTTCAAGGCAATTCATCGGGATTGTGTGTTCCGAAAAGTAAATTTGGCCTTATTAGTACCTAAATTTACATTGGCGGGATAATCCTACACTGAACTCTCTGTAGATCACTCATTACGCTCACTCACGCAGCGTCTTAAAATATTATCTAAACTGAACAGTTTCCCAGTCGGGCACTGGTGAGGTCAGGGCCGACTTTTTGCGTGGGTGAGCTGGGCGCAGGCCCACGGCGGAAAACTTCATAGGGGCGCCCAGAGCTGTGTGATTAAGGTTTTGCAGACAGCAGCGCCCCTCTCATGTTGCTCCAACCTTGTCTGTGTCTCTGAGCGCTCGTTTCTGACAGGTTTGCCATTTGAAAGTCGTTTTAATCCTTCATTATCACGCCATAGACGAGGCTTTTAACACCTCGCTAGCTCCCTTCCTTGTCCTCCCTCCACCCTCTCACCCCGAGGCAGCAAAGCTGTGGGTGATTTAAGTGAGCTGGGGGCGGTCCGGAGACGGTCTTGTTCAGGGGCCAGTCCCTGCTCAGCTAGGGACCGATCAGTGAACACCCAGGGCCCCCCCTGCTGCCTCAATGTATTCACCTGCATCAGCATGGGTGCAAGTTTCTCTCAGCCCAGGGCGCTCTCCTAGCAAAGGCTGTCTCTGGGCGCGGTGGATTGTCAACTCAGCATCGCAAAGCGCTTCATCATGGCAATTCATGTACCTGCCCTGAGCGAAAACAGCACAACTCCAACACGACAGGTAAACACTCACCCTACGCTGCTGCCAGAGTCTGCCTGCAAGGAGCAGGACTGTGCGCTAAGAAGCAGCTTGCCGAGTGTGCGCCCAGAAGACGTGTGAGCGCCTGTCTACTGAAGTTAACGGCCTTTGGCCTTATCCGTACAGAGAGTTGTCTGTCTAGTTACTCAGAGCAATAAAGGTAGACGGTCACAAAACAAATACAAGTATTTGAATAAAGTCACCGGAGCGACCGCTCGGCAATTCCCACAACCCCAACATCTCCCTTCTCACGAGATTGTCGAAATAATGCTGACTAACGTCAGTATCAGTGGAATGTGTGGCAATCCCTAGACCCACAAACTACCCTTCAAAGGACAGGAACACAGAGGCAGAGCCTTGGCAGCCCAGGATCCTGACTCTGGAGTGCCCTGGACCCATCCAACTAAAAATAAAAACAAGCAGCAGAAAACGAGTGGGAGGGGTGGGGGGGGGGAGTGCGGCCGAGAGCAGGGACACGCAGCGTTTACCTTGCGGGAGCGAGCGCGATAATTGCTAACAGATGGCGCCGCTCGCTCTCGCAAGGGAATCGCCAAACGTGCACGCGTTGCCATTTAAAGCAATGCAATGCGTGCACGTTTTTGGCCTCAAAACCGAATCGATTACAAGAGGTCTCCTCCTATGCAGCGCATGCGCGCTGCGTAGGCGAGACCTAACAAGGGACACCTCTTGAGACGAGCTCTTAAGCAGAGGGCTCAAAAAGAAAAGCAGAAACAGCTGGCCAGCTGTAGAAAAAGAAAGATAAGACGGCGAGAAGCTGCACAGTCCGTCTGGGTAATGACTTCTTGAACCCAGAGACGGAGCACTAGAGAAAGCAGTGACAATACTGCAACCAAAAGTCCACAACAAGGACTAGGAACCGTGGAACTCATGGAAACTCAGACATGAGACGTTGAACCGCCGAGTCAGCATGTCGAACAAGGTGACCCCATCAAAGGGCAAATCCCTAAGATGCTCCTGGACATTGGCAGGGAAACAGCCATCGCGCAGCCAGGCATGGCGACGCAGAGCAACCGACCGGGCAATAGCTCGACCCACCGAATCAGTGGTGTCCATAGCCGACCGAATGGAAAATTGCGCCATTTCCCTGCCATCACGAATCAACCGATCCAGGTCAGTTCGAGGACCCTCCGGAAGAGAAGGGAGGAGGCGCTCGACCGAATCCCAAAGGGCAGAAGTAGCCCGGATCGGAGGCCTGCACTGGTGGATGCAAAGACATGACGGCCACACGACTCCAACCACCGAGACTCCCAAGTGGGAGGCAGCAACGGAGGAGGGGCAGAAGGCAACGAGACTGAAGCCGCCTGAATCACCAGCCCTTGAGCCCTCGGATGGAGGGACAAACAGACAGGGTCATCTGGAGCAGGGCGATGTCGATGTGCAATAGCACGATCCACGGGTCCCCCGAAGAGGGCCTCGCCTAAGTCCCCAAAAGAGTGTCGTATAACGACTCGCCAAAAGGCAACAAGGGCTCCACTTCCAAGGGGCCCTGGTATAGTAAATCCAGCAAGGGATCAGAGGGCAGAGAGACCGATGGTGTCTGCACTTGTAAAATGTCCGCAGCCCTGCGAACCACCCTCGCAAAAGCCGCACTAGCCACCGTGGCCATGCGAGGAGGCGACAACAGGTCATCCGTAGGGGACGGCATGAGGCTAAGCCTACCACCAAAACATGGTGACTCTACACCCCGAGGACATCCAAGGCCCCGCCAGTGCATGGGTTCCTGCCCCGAGTGACAGCGAAACAACGCTGGGGGTGGTGAGCCCATAGGGGCCTCCTCAGTTTTGGCATCCACATCCTCCACCAGCTGATGAACGGCCGGGGACGGCACCGGCGTCGAGACAGAGTTGTCTCGACGTCGATGACTCCCGAAGGAGCCTCGTCCGTCCGGCGTCGACTCGACCTCCACCGAGGTGGAAACCTGCGGAGAGGAACGGAGTCGAGACCTGCGCTGCAGCCTCAGCCGGCGTCGACGCAGGGAGCCTCACAGGGCTGTGCGAAGACAACATGGAAGGCTTGGATGTGCGAGTAGAATGCCTCTCTGGGCCATGCTCCGATGTCGCAGCAACTCGGGAATCGGAGTCAGGGCGCTCGACCGGTGCCGAGGGCGAACCCGCCGGCGAAATCCCGATCTGAACCCCTACCCCCTCTATGGGGCCCGAAGGCGCGCCAGGGAGAGGGGGTGACCCAAAGATGGCTAGCAAGGCCCGAGAATAGGCCTCCATCTGGGCCCTAGTCGCCCCAGCCCCAGGAAACGGCGGGTAAGTGGGGGTCGACCCCTGAGGGCCCGTGTCCGGTGGAGACCGGGAGCAGCGGGCCCCGCCATTGCTTGAGATCGGCTACCTCCGTGACTTCTTTTTCTTGTGCTTACCTGCGGCAGGAGAGTGACGTCCACGGGAACGACTCCGCGACCTGTCCCGAACCGAACCCCCAGCACGAGAAGGAGACTGGCGGTGTGAGGGCTCCAAACGGGACATCCGGGCTGACAGCAACTTCATGCGACGTTCCCGCAAGGACTTCGGCCTCAACCGTCGGCAGGCGTCGCACTCCTCGGAGTCGTGGTGCTCGCCCAAGCACCACATGCAGATCGCGTGTGGATCCGTCGCCGACATCTGCCGCGTACAGGATTCACACGCCCTGTAGCCCGAAGGCATCTCACACTGTTCCCGGACACCAAAGGACATCGAGAAGGCCTGAAAAACAAAAACAGGCCAGATGTAACCGCTTCTCCGGATCCGCGTTGGGACGCGGAAAAGAAGAAAACTGACGTCAGCACGCCAGGGGGGGGGGATTTATGTGGCTCCATTGACGTCACTTCCGTGGACGACGTCAGGACCGAGCCGGGAGAGGCGGCCCCCCGGCGTGCTGAGGTACTGCTAGGGCAAAAGATTTTCTGGATCCAGTCTGACGCCTGGGGATATTCTAAGTTAAGGAATCTGCGGCTAGATGTCTCTATCAGATACGGAATGCAGTGTATCCCTGTACTCCTCAATACTAGCTTCCGGATGAAGCAGAAGAGAGGATTGCACCTTTGATCCATAAAATGACAGAGCAGCACATTCTGGAAGAAGTATTAAGGAGCACACGCAACTCTCTGATCATTGGAGTAAAAAAGGCTATCTGAAAATGTAGGATAGTACAGGACTTGCGCTAAATTATTAACACTGTGATTCCTTGTTGTTCTCTGGTACCGAATCCTGCAGCAATATTGTTTTAAATTCCAGCAAGAGCCCAGTGGTTTACAGGGAATGACCTGTGTTTTGCATTTTTCCTGGTTCTTCTTCATGAGTATAATCAAAATCTCGTTACCTTCATATCCCACAAAAGAGTTTTGGTTTGGTGTTGGTTGGAGAACAACTTTCTCAGTCCACCCCGGCATTTTCTGTGCATGCGGAATTAGGTCTTGATTATGTCTCTGACCTAATCGCCCTAAGTCCGCTACTGTGCTGGATAAAGGTTTGGAGTAGGGAGGAGCTGAAGTTAAGTCGGCTGATTATTGAGGACTGTCTGTCTTTGGTTCAGGTACTGAGTATTCCATGGTTTGCCCATGTCAAGGCATATTTTCTTTCCTTAGGCAGGCATGACATTTTTATAAATCCAACTGCTCTCTCTGCCCATGAACTGGGGTGTGTTAAAAGATTGTTTCTGGAATGCTCCCGCTTGGAGAAAGAAAGCTTAGAACCTCAGAAGCCAGTAGTAAGGGGCCATATGCTTTTAAAGACTGTACAGGGGTTGGAGCCATACCTGGGCTTGGTTCGCTCACAACATGACAGGTTCTTACTGGGAAGGTTTTCATTTAATCAATTGCACCATTTTTTGGCTTCCCCGCGTGGGTGGGTTCGGCCTGAGGAAAGGGCACCCTGTGGCTGCGACAGTGTGTCTCCACAGGATTTGCTTCATTTTACAATACTTTGCTCTTATTTTAGCTGGCCGAGGAAGCATTTTCTAATCCCTTTACTGAAACCATTGCATTTTAAACAAGTAAGCCTGCCTTGATGTACTTACAGATGTTACCCACAGACCAGGTGATTCTTACTCTTTTATCTTTTTTACGAGCTGTCTGGACGTCAAGGGAATCGAGATCTGACTAACTGTTTTATGTGTTCCTTGTTTTATAATTAATTGTATTCTTTGTTTTTATTGTCATCTCATGAATTTGATTTTATCTTCATGGATTTGTATTTTTTTATGGTGATTTTATCTACCGAATAAAGACTTATTGAATTGAATTGGTTTGGTGTTGGATCCTAAAGGGCTATGCAGAAAGTCATTCAATCTTCTCCCAGATGCTTTAACAATGTGACACAGTGCTAATTCAACATATAGTGTTGTGTAGTCTTGACACAATTGCATTGCTGAACCACTCAACCAAAAGTGGCCATAAATAAAGAGTCTCCTGCAAAATTACAGTATTGTCTGGAAGGAGTCATTTATTTGGGACACCAGACTGAGTAGGGAGTAAGGAAAGTGTTAAAATTACGCAGTTCTGCAATTCTGAAAATTAATCGGGAAACCACACAGAGTGAAGTGAGGATGTTTCTGAGGATGGTTGGCCACTGTCATCTGTGGATTCCAAACTTATCCTTGATCACAAAGACTTTACAGAGGCTGGCTCATAGTGTCATGAGGTACCCAGTGACTTGAATGTTTGCAAACTTTCCTGGATATCAAAAAGGTTTACGTAGCGTCCCTGCTCTAGGAATGCCAAATTACAAGAAAGATTTGTATTTCTTCTGTCAGAAAAGAGGTGTGCACTTTCAGCCCTCACACAGAAGCACAGGGGTGAATTGGCCGATTTGCATATTTTTCTGCATACTACAAGTGGTAACATTTATTGCAATTGCAAATTGCAAGAGCATGCTGGATAGCCAATGGATTGAGTGTTACAATCTATACAGACAGTCGTTGTGGTTTTGTAGTATTTTGGCCAGTTATGGTCACACAGGGATTTATTGAAATTCTCTGGTACCCTATAAAAAATGGGCAATGAACTCTATATTTGTTGGAAGTACTGCAGTTCCCAAAGAAAGATGTAGTTGAAAAATGTGTCACACCCAAAAGTGGAGATGACATGGTTGCAGCAGGAATCCACTGCATAAATGAAGTTGCAAAGTATGGTGCTGTTGTGTCTGGTACAGGGGCAATAAATGCAAATGAATCAGAAAATGTCAGTAATTTCTTGTCTATCAGCTCAGTCACTTGAGGAGTGCTGGAAAAGCAGTGTGAGCTGCAAGAGGATGAAAAGAAAGGATGGGAAAAAGCAGGTTGTTCTAAAGATGTGAACGAAGTCTGAATTTGTACGGCTAAAATAATTGATTTTTCTGATTCCATGTTGTTGCAAATGACAAGGTATCTTCATGGACCTACACATGTTAGATGTGACAATAAGTTGACACTGTTTAGGAAATATTGGTTTATTCCTTGTTTCTAAATTGTTGGAGATACACTTTGTGAATGGTGTATTATCTGCTAGAAGATGAATACAGGAAGGATGACGAAAGCTATCATGAGCCATATAGAGAGATTTCAGCTAGATTTTGTAGAAATGCCTCCATGTAATAATTTGAGTTAAATTTTGGTAGTAGTTTCTCTATTTAGCAGGTGTGTTGAAACCTATCCGATCAGGAGATGTGATCCTCTTACTGGAGTAGTTGATCCCTAGATTTGGTTTGCTAACTTCTTTAGAATCAGATAGAGGAGTTCATTTTAACAAAGAGATTTTGAGAATTCTATGCATGGGACTGAAGGTGAGGCAGACATTTGATGGTGGATATCATCCAGAAGCATTGTGAGTTGTGGAGAGAGGAAATGGCATCCTAAAAGCAATGGTAACAAAGGTGTGCACATTAATGACATTGAAATAACCAGATGCCCTTCCCTTGGTGCTGTTAAGTATGAGGAGCACACTCAACAAGACTACTGGCTTGTCTCCTCAGGAGATTCTGATGGCCAAGTCATGAGGATCCATGGTATTCATTCAGCTGCACTTGTGAACATAACTGATAATTTAGTTCTAGATTACTGCAAGACTCTGGCTGATCTAGTATGCTCTATATCTCGCCTGGGGAACTTGGCTAAACTTTCAGCAAGTGAAGAACCTTGCAATGTTCTAGTGCCTGGAGAATGCATTGGGGTAAAGAAGAATGTCAAGACCTACCATGAACCTCAATGGAAGGGGACTCACTAAATAATTTTAGGGACAATTTCCGCTGCTAAGTGCGGATGTTTGCCAAAGTGGATCCACGCATCTCACATAAAGAATGAAGGCTGCAGGTGAAGAAGTGGTGATACAGACCATTAATTCACAGAGTCAAGCTCGAGTTCGCTATGTGGATCCAGAGGGAGGAGAACAAATGAGGATACAAATTAGGCAATTGGAACAGATCTGGATGAAGATGAACGTTTGAAACAAGGTGATTGGTCTGAAGATGTTAGAGAAGGAAGAAGAGTGTTGCAGACAGTAACCAATCTGAATGATGAAGACTCAAAAATCAGAAGCTCAACAAAAGTAAGAGTGCCAAATAAGATGTACAAAGCACCTGTATTGGTGTACTTGGCAAAGGTTGACTCGGAAGAAAAAGACCTTGATCTGAGATACTATCAATTTTTGTTAGAAGACCCTCCACTGCTTGTCATGAACGGAGAATGATGGTGATCTACACTGAATAATTTCCTGATTGAGTAATGAAGCTGAATTTGTAATCTTGAGAACAAAGTTTTAGATATTTGACCTTTTTGATTTTTCCTGCATAACTCTTAGATTAGAAATGAAGTTAAAAGATGTTTGCTTTATGCTTGCATTTTTTAATAATTAATGATTCTTTGAGGAGAACTGAAAGTGTACCTTAGTTATCCTGCTGCAGATTATTTTGTGTCTACTATAGCCTGCCGTAGCGGGCTATACCGGCCATTAAAGGCCCATTCCAGTGTTGCCTTTAACAAGGGAGCGGGACCTTAATGGCCGGTATAGTCCAGCTACGGAGGGCTATAAGGCTATTAGAACATTCTGCCACTAGAGGGCAGAATGTTCTAACAAATAAAACAAAGGCCTCTCGAAGCCCGAGGGGGGTTAAATCCCCTCGGGCTCCGAGAGGCCTTTGTAAAACAACATTGGAATGTTGCTTTGCGGGCTTTTACTGGCCCGTAGAAGTTCGGAGCACTCCATTGTATTCAATGTAGTGCTCCACATTCCAATGTTCTAATTGAACTTATGAACTAGACTCCTGAATTATATGTCTGCATCTGCTAATATCAACTGATTTTTGAGAAATTACAACACTTACATCAGAAAATCTAGCATTTTTGAACAACTTATTTTTGAAAATGTTTGCGCCGTCTTTAGAGAATTATTATATTTTTTATTTATTTTTAGAAACAAGAAGGGAAGTTGTAACAAAATGTGTTTGGCACTAATATCGTTTTTAGGATTTTTATTATATTAGTTTTGATTGGCTTTTTAGTGAATTTATGCACTCCTGTTTGGTATGCTTCTGATGATAATGACGTTTAACATAATAATGCTAGCAAAGATAGTAGCAAATATTAAGGAGAATACATTTGTTAGTTTACTTTCTGAGCACAAAATATTATGAATGTCACCAAATGTAATTGTAATTGTAAAACATTTGTAAAGCGCCTGGTTACCAAAGGCATCCCAGCGCTAGAGGCCGAAGTTCATAAACTACATATCAGTTTATGGAAACAAGAAGGTTTTTATGCGTTTCCGGAAGACCAGATGGTTAGTTTCACACCGAATGGCAAGGGGGAGTGAGTTCCAAAGCCTAGCAGCGTTATATGAAAAGAGGCGACCCCCTGTGCGGGCTTTCCTAATTCTAGGAACGGCTGCCAACTGTTTATTGCACGATCGCAGGGTTCTCTCAGGATGGTAAGAGGAAATGAGAGAGCGTGTGATAGGTGGGCCAGAACCTGACAGCACCTTGTGTGAAATGCAGAGAGCCTTAAACTGCACTCTCTGCTGAATGGGCAGCCAGTGAAGGGCGGCCAGGGCAGCCACTGCTGACTGTCGGCTGGGGATATTCAAAAGTTGTCGTGCCGCACAGTTTTGTACAATTTGCAGTTTCTTAACCGTGGAGCAAGGTGCTCCTAAGTATAGGGCATTGGCGTAGTCGAGCCTAGAAAGAATAAGGGACTGGACCACCACTTTCCTTGCAGAGAAAGGGAGGAGAGGAATAATTTTCCGTATCATCCTCATCAGCCCAAAGCAGCTACCAGCAACCTTCCTTGCTTGCTCCCCAAAATCAAGGTTACGATCTAACCAAACTCCCAAACTCTTGATATGATCTTTGGGGGATGGGGGAGGGCCGAAACAACTCGGCCAAGAAGATATTATATTGGGTATAGAAGGTTTACCCAGGAACATGGGCTCCGTTTTAGATCCGTTCAGCTTCAAGAATGAGCCCTCCATCCATACTGAGATCTCTCGAAGACACATGGCCCACTCCGGCGCGGTGGTGTTGAGCTGATTAAAAGAGACAATCAACTGCGTATCGTCGGCATATGTGATGATTTGGATGCTGAAAGGCTCCACAACACCTGCCAAGGGGCTCATAGACACATTAAAAAGAGTGGGGGACAGGGAGGATCTATGAGGAACCCCACATCGGAGTGGCAAAGGGTCAGAGATACAGTCTTCCTGGAACACTTGAAATGACCAGTCGTCCAGAAAGGAAAAGATCCATTTAAGGGCCAGATCAGTCACTCCTACATCTTTAAGCCTCTGGATGAGCAGCTGATGATTGACTGTGTCGAAGGCTGCGCTCAGATCCAAAAGCACAATGGCAGCGCAGCCCCCATTGTCTAGGATTTTCCTAGTTCCCTCAGCCACAGCTAAAAGAGCGGTTTCTGTGCCCTGTTGGGGCCTGAAACCAGTTTGAGATGGGCGAAGACAGTTATTGCTTTCCAAGAACACGGACAGAGCACTATATGTAAATACTTACCAACTTCTGCTACAGAAGGGGTTACATATCTACAACTCCATTTGAGCTACTCATCGTCATGTAGTGTTTATTTTTCAATTTTTTTGGAACAGGATTTATCAGTGGCGTTTGAGACGGACTACAAATTGCCATTTGAGAAGATGCCTGGAATTAAAAATATGATTCACATTAACATGAATAGACTTACTCAAACCTCTAACAACTAACAAAAAAGAGTGTGTGTAAATTGACTGATGGGGAGCCTAATTTTATTAGAGAATGTAATGAAAGAAGCAAGAGATTCAATTAGGAGATGAAGCTGAGATATTTAGAAATTCAAAGATGCATCCTAGAGAATTAGATTTAATCAGAAGAAGGGAGTTATTTGCATGATATCTGTTAGACCTGGCATCCTTGGCATGGTTGTCCTCCTAACATTTTGCCCTCAGACCGCCTGTTTGCTGATTTCGTTTTTGCTGGCTCTATGACTCTGCACACTTTACCACTGCTAACCAGTGCTAAAGTTCTTGTGCTCTCTCCGTAAAACATGGTACGATTGGCTTATGCCCAATTGCCACATTTAATTTACTTGTCTCTAGTAAAGTGGCCTGTAAATTAAATGCTGCTAGTGGGCCTGCGGCACTGATTGTGCCACCCACTTACATAGCACTTTAAACATGTCTCAGGCCTGCTATTGCAGCCTGTGTATGTGCAGGTTTAAACTGCCATTCCAACCCATCAAAATAATACTTTTACCAGGCCCAAATCTTCCTTCTTAATACATACAACATACAATACATACATACAGTCATTCCTAGGGTAGGCCCTGGACAGCCCAGAGGGCACAGTGGAATGTAAGACTTAAAAGTACATGTCCTACTTGTCAAATACATGTCCTGGTAGTGAAAAACTCTTACATTTGTTTTTCACTACTGCAAGGCCAACCTCTCCTATGGACTAACACTGGAGTTACCTTAGAACATTTAATAAGCTGTAATTTCCGAATGGGAACAGGTCCCCAGTTCAGGTTTGGTGTCTTTGGAATTGCAATAAAAAAATCCTAATTTATGGCTAAATCAAATTATAAATTACAATTTTGAAAATGCCACTCCTTCTAGACAGCTACACACAATGGGGATCTTAGTTGTGACTGAATGGGCCATCACGAGCAGGATGAAGGGAGGAGCTGGGCACAGCCTCACTTATACTTCAATAGGCTGTGTCCTGACTCTACGCAAAGGGCTGCAAACCCACTGTAGTTACTCTGGAGCCAGGCCAGGAAGGCAGGGAACCTGTACACTTCATAGGCATGTCTCTAGAAGATTCTCCCCACTTCAAAGGCACAACTGGGTATACATACTGGACCTCAGGCATCAACTCTTCAGTTCACTTCCTGACCTGTGAATACTCTGCCAGGAAGAAGGACTGCTGTCCTGCTCAAAGGACTCTGACCAACTGCTGCTCTGAAGGACTGCTGCTCTGCTATGCTGACCTGCTGCCCCCTTGCCTGCTGAGAAAAATTGGACCTGCGTATCTTGAACCCAGAGTGACTCCAAGGGCTTGTTGGCTGGCCTCCTGATCTGAAGCCTCAGGGACACAACATGCTTCCAACAATCTTGCACCTGCGTCTGGAGTCTGCCATCTGTGAGCCTACCCTGCCAAGTGGTGCCACCCCAGTCCTGGACCCTTGGAAGTGAGCTTAAATTGCTCTGTCAGCCTCTGTGGATCCAACAGAACTGACACATCTCTTCCGCTGTGCGGCACAAACCCGAGCAGAACCAACACATTACTGCTGTCGTGTGGATTGGACCCAACGCAAAGGCCTGCATCGCCTCCCCAGTCTCATCATAACCGCCGCTGCGCAATGCATTCTCGGCACAGGGCCTCACATCCCTCATCAACAGCGGCCCGACGATGACATCAAACTCCTCATCGCATGCTGGCAGTTTCCCCGAATCAACACTTTGCCCCAACTGTGTGCCGCATCCTTGCAGCTGGACTTCACATTGGAAGGAAGCCCCATCAACTGGATCCTCAATGATACCGCAGACCTTCACCTCGTAGCCTTGCCGCATCGCTTCAGCTGCAGGACACATCTTCGACATCCATCCTTGCAATGCTCTTCAAACCAGGATATAAAAAACTCTGTTCAGCGGGTCTAACCGGGTCCCTGTAGTTGACCCACGCTCCATTGCAGTCGGATTGAACTTGTGATTTTGTCCCGGTCCGGCACGACCAGATATCCACAGTTTGCGCTTTATGCTTTTTGGCAGTACTTTCGCCTAAAAATCTTAAAATATGCATATCTCTGGTTCTGCTAGTAGGATTTTGGTCATTTTGGTCTTGTATTTATTAAGGGAAGCTCAATTTTTCTAGCTTGGTGTGGGACTATTTTTATGTAGTGTTTTTCACTTCATTACTGATCGAAGTGTTGTACAGATACTTTACATAGTGTCTCCAAGTTAAGCCTGACTGCTCTGTTCCAAGCTACCACAGGGTTGAGCACAGGGTAATTTGGGGTTGGCTTGTGCCTCACCCTGACAAGGACAGTGGTTGCTGCTTGACCTGGGCTCACAACCCAGTCAATGAACAACCCATTTTTTTACACTGGTGACCAGCCGTGAGGATTAGGACTTATGTTTGTGCAGTGCTATACATGATTTTGTGTATACTACCATCCCATTTCTGAGACCAATTAGGGTTTAAATTCTTCTCGATTGGTCTTTTTGTTTTTCCAAATTTTCCTCCAACTTTTGTGCTTGAAATTCCACCTCCAAGGATTGAGTTTGAGCTCGCCAATATGAATGCCTACTCTATGGCTCAGCTCAATGAGTTCTGAAAGGAGAGGAGACTTCCAGCAAACAGCACCACCAGGAATGTGGCGCTCCAAAAGGCGCTCTTTGCCTGGATGGAAGCCCATCAGTCACTGGTTAGAAGAAGGTAAGTATGAAATGGAAAGGCAAGGAGAGGATCTCTCTGAGGTACAGCCTTCCACTAAGTGGGATAACGAACCTCCCAAGTTGGAACTCCCTGCCAGAGAAGAGAGCACATTTTCAGTTTTTGTTTTGCAGATCTGCGCCAACACCTGATTTGATAGTAAGCTCCCTGACCTCAGGGAGCTTGCTAAGGAGACAGACCGCTGGGTCAGCACCAGGGTCCACAAGAAGGTGTCTGGGAGGGAAGACCACAAGGGTCACCACCAGAAGGCGCTAATAAATCTTGTATTGTACGCCTCCAAAGAATTCAGAATGCCGCGGCACGTGCTTTGCTGGCACTGCCTAAGTTCTGCTCGGTATCTAATCTTCTACCTAAGCTGCATTGGCTGCCAATAGCCAAAAGAATCCAGTTTAAGTCCCTGTGTGTAGCCCACAAAATGTTGTCACAATAAGGCCCTCCGATCTTAATGGACCTGCTAGTTCCGTACATCCCGAATCGTCCCCTTCGCTCTGCCAACTCGGGTTTGGTGTGTACCCCACGATTTCAAAGAGCCAGAGCTGGTGGTCGATCTTTTAAGGTCCAGACGGCTCACCTTTGGAACTCCCTTCCGATCTCTATCAGAGGACTCCAGAATCATTTGACTTTTCGTAAGGCTTTAAAGACCTGGCTCTTTCCGGTATAACTGTTTGTTAGAGTGGTCTATCGGCACCTGTTCTTTGGGTAGCGCTGGGACGCCCCGTTGCTGGGGCAGCTATGCGCTGTATAAATCCGTAAATAAATAAATAATAAATAAGGAGGGGGGAGACAAAAATAAAAATAAGAAGTTATTTAAAGACCCACCAAAATAGTAACACAGGTCAGGACTCCCAACCTCCAAATGAAAAAAAGAAGTGGTTCCCTGACAATAAGTCCTCAGGGAAGACACCTCCCAAGTACTATGAGTGCCAACAGGAACGGCACTTCAAGGGGGATGCGAAGTGTCCCACTTGGACACAGCCTCCCACACTAGTGGGCAGTCACTGGAGCTGGGGAGTGTAGCGTTTGGGGAGGAGATTGTCCCACTTAGTGGGGGGAGGGCACCGTAGAGGCTTCCCTAGTGTCCCTGGGTGAGGAGAGATGGTGCAGAGAACTCACATGCCTAGTAACACTAGGAAATATAGGCAGTGGGTCACCATCAATTGGCAGACGATGGAGGCTTTGAGAGACATTGGAGCCAGAATGACCACTATCAGATGTCATCTGGTGACCTCAGAGCAGGTAGTCCCTAATGCATTACACCAAGTATTTGCAGACGACAACTGTGGCAGTCACTACCCAGTGGCTCTGGTTCACTTTGAGCAGGGGGGAGATGTCAGATTCCTTAAGGGTAGCTATGAGTCCATTAATACCTGTGGACTGTCTGCTGGCAATGACCTAGAGCACACCATCTTGGAGGAGGTGGAGCTCAGGTCACACTTGGAGATAAGGTTGCCTGAGTGCGTATGCCTGACCACCCGGTCCATCGATGCCCAAGAGGGTAGTCAGGAGGACCTGGAGCTTGGTAGAATAGCCCAGGTGCGTGCCAAAAAGAGGGAGGGCAAGGGGAGCAGGAAACCCGCTTCTGAAACTTCCACGGCCTGGGACGAAGCTGAGCCCGAGGGTGAAGCCCCAGAGGCTATAGAGGTAGACATTGCCACCCTGGGAAACCTACCTGAGCTGACCAACTGGCAGGAGGAGGGGGGTCCTACTAGGGAGGAGTTCTGCAAGGCGCAGATGGAGTGCCCTACTCTTTAGGGCTTACGGCGGAAGGTTGAGGCCCAGGCAGCTGGCAACATGTCTGGTGATTAAGTGATTTACTGGGAGAATGGTCTCCTGTATAGTGAGTCTAAGGTTCCTGAGCCTGGTGCAACCTGTATGTTGACAGTACCCCAG
This sequence comes from Calotriton arnoldi, assembly GCA_963921515.1. Taxonomy (NCBI): domain Eukaryota; kingdom Metazoa; phylum Chordata; class Amphibia; order Caudata; family Salamandridae; genus Calotriton; species Calotriton arnoldi. The sequence continues at coordinate 233,830 of CAWUFW010008643.1, forward strand.
TGCTGCATGGTCTTCCTACTGGAGCTGGATCATGGTGTACTCATAGCAGGCCATCTAGGGCAAGACAAGACTTTTGAACGGCTTTAATTGGCCACCCAATATAGAGGGCCTCGGATGCATTCTGCAGGTCCTGTCCTACCTGCCACGTCAGTGGCAAGTCAGGAGGGAAGCACAAGGTAGCCTTGCAACCTTTTTCTGTCATTGGCACCCACTTTGAAAGAGTGAGCAACAACATTGTCTCTGTGCCCAGATGAAGCACTTCTGGAAGCAAGCTAAGGCGAATCTAAAAGCCAGCCAGGAGGTCATGAAACAATGGTACAACCAGAAGGCAACTTTGGTTGAGTTTCAGCCGGGCCAAAAGGTGTGGGTGATAGTGCCTGTTGAGCTACGGACCCTGGAAGACCGTTGGCATGAGCCCTATGTGGTAAAGAGTACAAGAGTGAGGTCACCTACCTGGTGGACCTCAAAACTCCCAGGAACCCTCTAAGGGGTTTGCATGTCAATCGCGTCTAGCCCCACTTCGAGAGGTCTGAGTTAACCATGCTTTTGGTAAAGGATCTTCCAAGGAGCAGGATGGGTCAGTGGAGGGTGTCAGCCTCTCCCCTTCCCGGATCCTAGAGCGACAGAGAGACTGCCACCAGTTGTTGGGGCAGTTTGCCGCTTTATTCTCCCTTACACCAGGGCTCACTACATAGTGTGCCCATGATATTGACACTTACACAGCACACCTGTGAAAAGAAAAATCTACAGGTTGTCTGATAAGGTGAGAGCCAGCATCAAGGAAGTCACCATGATGCTAGAACAACCCTTGGTCCACCCCAGAAGTGCTGGCACTCAAGCCTGCTTCTCCAGGTGCGACCCTTGAACTCTGGCTCTGCGTGGACTACGGGGGCTCAATGCAGTCTCAAAGAATGATGCAAACCCCATCCTTCGAGCTGATGAGCTCATAGATTGGCTAAGAGCTGCCAAATTCCTCAGCACGTTTGACTGAACATCTGGGTACTGGCAGATTGCCTTGACTGAGGGGCTAAGGAGAGATCTACCCCAGAAGGCCACTTCCAGTTCAGAGTGATGCTCTTCGGGTTGAAGAACACCTCTGCCACCTTTCAGAAGTTGGTCAACCAGGTCCTGCCTGGGTGGTAGAACTTCAGTGCCGCCTACTTAGACCACATTGCAGTCTTCAACTCCAGCTGGGAGGGCCATTTGTGCCACCTCAGGCAGGTGCTTCAGGCTCTGAAAAGGACAGGCTCTCCAAGCCATTGAGTCAAGCTAGTCAAGATACCCCGAAACCGGTCCCAGGATGCTTGTTTCCGGTCCAGCGAGCACCTGGCCTGGCAGTTTGGGCTGAACTATTCCCATAGGGAGCAGGGTCAAGACTGATTTTCATATGGCTGGGTTTAAGCTGGAATGGCATGAGGAGCAAAATAAGCAATGGATTTAGGCCCAGATCTCTGTACTGGGGTGAATGTACTTTTTGCAACAAAATATTAGTGTCACTTTTAGTTCCACAAGTTCTCTGACAAGCACACTTTTCAAATCATTTTGCATCACTCCGCAAATGTCTAACATTGCTTCATGTCATCCTTGTCCAAGTCCAGACTAATAAGGCTTCTGCCTCAGGCGTGGATCATGTTAACCCCACTAAAAAACAAATTCAATGGCGATGCAGCCAATGATCCCTTAGAACACCACCCACAGCACACTGATACAAATGAGGGACAAAACCTCTTCCAACTCCTATTTTCTTCTATCTCTGATGAGATCTTGTCTTTGGAGTGGCACTTTTTGAGTAAAATATTAAATATTGTGTAAACAGACGTGGTAACACGTCTTTTGAGTGAGGCCAAGTGTCTAGTAAGTAAGACGTGGCTGTGCAAAGGGGAGGGAGAGTGACCGTGAGTGCCAATTGAGCAGGAGTTTTCCATCTTCAACCTCAATGAGTCTCAGTTCTTTGATATTCCATCTGATCATTCAAAAGTTTAATCCTCCCTAAATGGATATGTTTGCAATGGAACAGAAGGCATTGCTTTTGATTCTGTTCCCTGATCCCTTCGCAGAAAGCCTGGGCTCTGGATGCAGTTTTGATTGTGACTAAAGGTACTGATTTATGCTTTTCCTCCAATCCCCAGACTTTCCAGAGTGCTAAGGAACGTCATGCAGGAAAAGGCTTGAGTTCTAATGGTAGACCCATACTGGCCTCGGAGACCGCGGTTTTCGGCAATTGTAAGGTTGGCAATGGCTGATCCTTTTATTCTTTCAACAAGTCCCTTTCTTCTTAGAGTCCATCTTCTTTAAGAGCCTTCCCTATTGAAAATCAAGCTGGAGGTCTGGAAGTAGAAAGGAGGGAATTGATTGATTTAGGTTGTTCAGAGGAGGTGGACTGTTCAATTATAGACCTTCCACTTTAAAGAATGAATCTAGACATTGGAAACATGTTGAACACTGTTGTAGCACAAAGGGGAAATTGCTTCTTCTTGTCCCCCCATATATTAATTTTAGACTTCTTAGAGATGGACTTTTAATGGGATTGGCTGCTTCCACTTTACCTAGTCAATGGGCTGCTCTTAAAACCTTCAGAGAAAATTATGTTTTGGAACTAGACGGTCTTGTAACCAGAATACTAATGAGTTAATCTAAAGAGAGATATTTTAGCCACTCTCCCATCCATTCTAAGGATTTACCATTGGTTCTCAGGGCTCTTCCGACTTACAAAATCAAAAGCTAGCACTTCGTCAATCAGAAAGGAAATGGAGAACTAGTTACTCTTTAGACAACAAAGAGAGTTATTTGACCCAAATGAAAGAGTATAAAAAGTCAATCTCTTCCGCGAAGGCTGCCTATTTCTCCTCAAAAATTATGAGCTCTACTAACAGGTCTAAAGAAATATTTTCCATTGTGAATAAATTATCCAATCCAGACAGTTACACTAAAATCTACACCCAGTCAAGTCTTTTGTAACTCCCTTAATTCATTCTTTATTGACAAAATCGTTACTATAAAATCCAGCATCCCTCATTGCCTTGTCCCTGAGGGCCCACCTTTAGCGCTGGAAAACTCATGCTCCCTTGAACAATTCCCAGCTATAGACAGTACGATTTTTTGGACCTTCTATCTAAAGTAAAGTCGGATCACCTATCAATAGTTGTCCGCCTCATATTTTGAAAGATATTTTTACCACCTTCCCCGGTCCTGCCTTGGCACTTCTTAATGACTCTCTGGCACAGGGCTGTGTCCCAAAAGCGTTTAAAGCAGCAACTGTGGTTCCCTTATTAAAAAAATCAGGTGTGGACCCTAGGGTTCTGACCAACTACCGGCCCATTTCCCTGCTCCCCTATTTGGCAAAAATACTGGAATCTCATGTGGCCAAAAGCCTTTGTACTTTTGTTGAACAGTCTGGCTATCTTGATCCAAATCAAGCAGGGTTTCGCCCAGCCCATTCCACTGAGGCAGTGATACTTACTGTTCTGGACACGCTTCAGAAAGAAGTTGACAAGGGCTCCCCTCAGGTCCTGGTGCTATTAGATCTATCTGCGGCATTTGACACGGTCGATCATGGTATTCTGATCGACCGTGTCAGGACTGCCGGCATCAAGGGGAGGGCATCTAACTGGATTGAGTCATTTCTTGAGGAACGCACTCAGTCAGTGCGTCTCTCCCAGTTTTCTGCACCTAAAATGGCAATGACATGTGGAGTTCCACAGGGCTCCTCGCTGTCTCCCCATTTATTCAACCTCTATCTCCTTCCCTTACTTCATTCCCTTAGAAACAGGAAAGTATGCACGTACAACTACGCAGATGATATGCAACTGGTGTTCTCTATCAATAACTTACCTGAGTCGATATCTGAATTCCAGGCAACAATGTTGCACATTCGCGACTGGATGAATAACAACCAGCTAAAATTAAATCCGGACAAAACAGAAGTGATTCTGTTGGGTGGTCCCTTGAACCCATGGAATGCACTGTTTTGGCCGAGTGAACTGGGTTCCCCACCCAATACTTCTCTCTCAGCCAAAAGTCTGGGAGTGATCATTAATAGTGATCTTACCATGAAAGCTCAGATAGGAGCAGTAACTTCCACTTGTTTTTTTCAACTAAGGAAAATAAGAAAGATTAGGAGATTGCTTACACGGGAAGCCTTAATTCAGGTGGTCCTAGGCATGGTGATATCACATCTGGACTATGCCAATTCTTTATATTTTGGCATACCACTTTATCTCATCAAGAGACTGCAAATGGTACAGAACCAGGCTGCCAGATTAATATCCCAACAACCAAGATGGGAACACATCACTCCCACCATGAAAGAACTACACTGGCTTCCCATTCCACAAAGATGTGCGTTTAAGGTTGGTTGCCTTATCTTTAAAACTCTGTATGGTGCTAGCCCAAAATTTATATCCAGACTCGTTCAGAAATACGTACCTGCACGTAGTCTACGCTCTGCACATAAGAACCTCTTAGCCATTCCTCCCTATAAACGGAAACGAATGGGAGGCTGCAGGTTTGCAGTATTAGCACCCAGTTTCTAGAACACTCTTCCTTTGGACATAAGAACTTGTACTGAATTCACAAGGTTCCGTAGACTTCTTAAGACTTGGCTATTCACCCAAGCGTACAACTAGTTCAGACAATTGAATACAGGGGGCCTCAACAGTTCCTTAAGTTTAGCGCCAAGAAACCAATTGGTGTACGTGCGCTCTATAAGAAATTTTAACATAACATAACAACATAACAGGGCTGTACGGAGTTCTCATTTTGAACCTTTAGAGTTGGTTTCTCTAAAACTCTTATCTTTTAACGGTTTTTTTCAATGCACAATCACATATGGATGGCAATTAGGAGAAATTGGAGATTTTTTGGTTGATTAAACATACCTTAAATATTTTTCCAGATAAGTTACTTTTGAGAACTGATCCGGCCTTTCTATCTGGGGTAGCATCTTCATTTAATTTAGCTGAAGATCTTGTTTTGCCAGTTATCTTTTGACTCTCCTTTATCAACAGTTATTACAATTGTTGGATGTTTATAGAGCATTAGCCATCTATGTTCCACGCAATTTAGAATTTAGAAAAGTACAATTCTTGTTCATAATTTTTTATTTTGATACTCCAAATAAGGGACTTTTCTATCCTCTTCCACCTTAAGTAAATGGATAAAACAAACGGTCTCTTTGGCTTATGATTTAAATGGATCAGTTCTACAAGAAGTTTTGCAGGGTGGCAGCAAAAAGGAGCATATGTAATGTTGCTTCCTAGGCTTTCCCAAATACTTTTGAATCTTACTACAGTCTGCATTTGGGGTGGGGGGGGGGGGAGTTAAAATTTACTGCATATGGCTCAAAAGTTCTCTCTGCAGTTGTGGATTGAAATCTTTATTTTCTAAAAAAAAAAAGCATGTGATGCTGCATAAATTGTGTACGCTGTCTTCATTACTGCTATTTTAGCTGTATAATGGGAGGAAAGTTTGGGTAAATCCTCAAAACTAAGGGCTGGGACAAGGAACACAGATGAGGAGGTAATGGTTGGATTACTTACAAGTATCTTCATTACTCCGAGTCGTAGTCTTCCTAGTCACAGTTCAATGTGCCCTCCCTGCCCCCCTTGTTGTTTATATGACTTATAATTGACTTTTGTTTGCTTTGGTACAACAGGTGTTGGAAGAGGTTTAGTCCCTCAGTAGTGTCAATGTGCCGTGGGATGGGTTTTTCGAGGGATCATTGCCCACCCCTGCATTGAATTTGTTTTTTAGGGAGTTACCATGGTCGAAACTAGAGGCAGAAGCCTCAATACCAAGTACTGCGATAAGGAAGAATATGACTCAGAGTAATGAAGATTACCAGTAAATAATCTGAGAATTATCTGCGACTACAGCCCAATCTCGCCCAGGATTACTGCTGGTTTTGAATTGTAATCTAAAGCCGAACAGCTCTGCCTGCATAACTTTCAGCTCCAATTCAGTGAAAGGCTCCTCTACTTTGGGCTAAAATATTTTCTTTTTTTTACCGCAGTCTCCCCACCCCCGAAGTTTCAAGATTGGAATATAAGCCTATGGAGAATGGAAAAAATGTCTGTTTTTCTGCTCGCTTTCATGACAGTTCTCCGAATCAGGAGATCATGTTGGCACAGTGTAGCAATGTGAGCCTCACTGTGGAACAGCATCAGTCTCCGGTTAGAGACTGTGGCCCCACTGCCATTAGATAAGCCATACGCCTTGAAATCACATGCTCCTGGTGCAAGATATCAGCCTTTGACCGAAAGCGCTCAAGCCTCGCTACTCAGGACTCTTGGGCTTTGACGTGTCTGCTCCGGACGGGCCACTTGTCTAAAGTTGATCTTGCATTTGTTTGACAGTCCCACGGCAACTTCGACATAAATATTTGGGACAGGAAGAAGGAAAAGGAAGTGCAGATACAGAAGGGGATGTCCTGTTCAGACTTGTGGGGAACATGACTTTGTGCTCGCCATCTGGCCTTCCTTTATCCCGGAGAGCGTGTCATCCTTCCTGCCTTTGACTCAAAAGCTACCTCTAGTGCTGCGTCAATCTTGTTTAGTAAACTAACATAAATGTGTCCTAGTTAGTGCATCAGGATGCGCTATATAAGTAAGGTAAAGAATAATAACACAAATTATTATTATTAATATTCTTTTGCTACCAAGAAAAAGTAGCAAACCGAATACCTGCGATTAAGTTTTACTTAAGACACGTTTAGCACCTTATTACTGAGCTAGGAAGTTGGCATCTTTGTGAAGGAGAGGTGTAACATGGGCCCACCACTTGCTCTCCAGTTAAGAGGAACTGCACCTTAACTAGTCTGTTTCCGGTAACAGGTAAAAATATGCATGTATAAGCGTCAGAGTTGTAGCTATAAATGGTGCAGCAGGTGCAGTGGCAGCGGGTACAGAGTCCCAAGGGGCCCACTAAGCCCAGAGTATTGCTTTATTTTACTACCCAAACAGCAGTCAGCAGACAACTTTCCCTTATTAAGCTAGATTCCTCAGTACTTTTGCTATGCCACAGTGAGCAGACAAATAGCCGTGCCCACACTGAGTGAGCAAAGACTGACTGCAGGGGCATAGCTATCAATGGTGCCGCAGGTGCAGTGGCACCGGGGAACTGGGGGTGAGGAGCCCATTTTACCCCAATTATAATTGTCTTTATTCTACCAAACGAAGGGATGGAGGACGCGGGGTGTTCTCATTACTTGCTTTAGGGCCCATGCAGAGCTTTAAGTGGGATAAAAAAACTGGGAGGGGGGGGTCTCTAAAAGGGGCGTGGCATAGTGGTATTTCGATATATGTTCAGCAGTGTAAATGTGTTTATTTTGTACAAGAACTCTATTGGAATAGAATTCAATAACAACAAAACAACTGCACAACAAAAATACAAAGGACAAACACAACAGTCCCAATAGAATACCGGTAACAATATATTGTAATGTAAGGTGGATTTGTAGAGCGCTGCTTGTCACCCGTGTGGGTGTCCAGGCGCTGAATGACAACATCAATGCAGTACAAACAATCGCTGTGCAGCGGAAAACCATGAAAGTACATCACAACATAATAGACCATAACAACCAATTAGCGATGCAAAACACACCATAAGAGCAAAACAAAAAACAATACCAAAACACAGTGCAACACAAAGACTTTAACTAATTACATTGCTGCGCCGTTGTCTTTTGACACCCCCAATCCAAACTCTCACACTGCCGTTAGAATGCTTCACCCCCTGTTAAAAAACATTCCACTGCATAGCATTCACTTGTATATTTAGGAAAGTAATACTGTGAGAAGTGCTTAGAGCTTATAATGCCTCAAGAGTGGGTATCCAGGCTGGTGAAAGGGAAACACTGTATAGGTGTCGATCTCCAAATGCCCGACTGTTGTGAAGAGTAGAGAGCATCTGTGTGCTGGCATTGTGGTCCTCGGTTTGAAGGCTGTGCGTGGTTTTGGGTGGTTATCACAATGGCCCCCTGCAGCAGTGTATGGAGTAATATCAATGTGCCAAAGGCTCTGGTGAAAACATACAATGCTATACGACTCCACAGCTAATCAGTGGCGAAGCTAGGGTTCCATGGGCCCAGGGCTTTAAGTGGGTCGGGACCCATTGAAATCATACCTATCTACTCAAACCTATGTCCAAGACCACGTCTGAAAGCAATCCTTCCCGAGCTCACTTTATGTGGTCTGGTGATTGGCAGCTTTGCTTAAACTGTCAACAAGGGTACTACTAGATACTGCCTTTAGGAAAGTTGATTTCTTTGTGTGTGCGCACCCGTTAAGCCCTAGGTTACCAAACTTCTGAAATTACTGAAATTACTTTCGTATTATTGTAGTACAGTCAAAGAGGATAGTTATAACAGATGTATTCCTGGCACTAATACCCGAGGAGCAGAACTAAAGACCCTTCCAGATTCTCATAATCTACTTAATATAATGGATGTTGTAGGCCGCAGTGAGCAAGTGATTCCTACACATAGGGGCAGAGGATGCCATTCTATTAAAGATTTTTTTTTATAACATCTAATTTACTCGACTGTGTTACGGGGAGGGCGATGGCTTCTACTGATGGGGACGACAACCCTCTCAAGGTAACATTTGCTCTGAAAAAAAGGATATCTTAAGCATGGAGGGTGGGGCGTCCAGCTAACAAATAAATACTGGTTGCATAAGATTGAAATGGAGAGATATTGACCAAGCCCAACTCTTCCACACTATAGTCAGAGAAAATATGGCCCTGGTTGAAGTATGCTTGGACAATGATGGTGTGAGTCAAGGGGTGGTTCCGGCCTTCACTCAATTATTCCTAAATATTAAAAGCAAATTGCTACGCCCCATGCACTCTAAACATTCTAAATCAAGGTGGTTTGATCATGAATGCTGAATTTTCTAATCGTAATTTAAGGAAAGCACTCACATGTATCTCTAGGGATCCTACAGAGGTGGCTACATACCGTAAGATATCTAAAAACACAACTGCAAGTGGGAAATGGGTAATGCTACAAAATCAATGGGATTCACTTCCTTTATCAGCGGCAACAAAAAATAGTTATTCGTTTTGAAGTGAAGTATCTGCACTAAGGAGAGGGACACAATTGGCAACACCTTTAAGTTGTCATATTGCTAGTGCTACTTGGGAGGCACACTTTTCTCAAATCTATGCTTCTGTTGATGATCCAAGTACAGAAAAGGTGAAGGGACATTGTAATGATTTTTCTGTCTCCATAGATGAAGTGGAGGAAGCAATTGCTCAAAATTTGGGTGGGAAGGCTCCCGGACCGGATGGCGTTCCAATAAATCTTTTAAAATATTCCATTGAGTTCTAGGCACCTCTGTTAGTGAATGTTTTTAACGGTTTGACTCACTCCCCTCTACCTGAATCATGCTCAATGCCTGTCATCATGCCGATTAACAAAAAGGGAGACTGCACCCAACCTAGTTGCTACAGACCGATCTCCCTTATCGACATCATGGCTAAGATTCTAGGGAGAATCTTATACAACCGTATTAAGGACTGGGTAGAAGCAAAGTCAGTTTTATATCCGTCAATATGGGTTTAGGAGTAATGTTGGCACGGTCGATGCTTAAACTTGACACTGATAATAGGAAAATATACAATTGCACGTAAGTCACCAGTGTATTTAGCATTCATGGATCTATCCCAAGATTTTGACTGTGTAGATCAGTCTAAGCTTTGGACGAACCTTTTGGCGCAGGGACTGGACGAGGCACTAGTGCACTTTCTTGCATATTTGCACACAGACATGAAGGCCAAGGTTAGAATCACCACAGAGGGAGAGGTTTCATCTCCAATAAATGTTTCACAAGGAGTGAGGCAAGGTTTTGTACGGGCATCACTTTTAATTTATATTACATATTAATAACCTTCGCCCGTTTTTAATGAACATGACCCCAGATGTTGCTCTAATCAATAGTGCTCCCCTTTACCTACACTTTTATATGCAGATGATGCAGTTTTAATGGCGAGCACGGCGAACGCTCTACGACGCCTGGTACAGGGCTGTGTTGATTTTATGGCCACTTTAGATTTACAAACAGATTTTAAAAAATCTTTTATTATGGCCTTTGGCCCAAAGAAACATCACTTATCATCTATTTCTGCAGGCAGCAAAAACAAGCTATTACAAGTTAGTACTTTTTCCTATTTGGGAATATCATTTGCAGCCACAGGCTCATGGGACCCATAGGTTGCGCAAAGCAGGCAAAAACTAGCAAAATCAATTGGCGCACTATTTTCCTTACTGCAACCGAAGGGTGGGGGTGTTCTCCCCCCTTTATTGCAAATATATAAAACACAATGTTTGCCTGCAGCCACGTATGGTGCTGGCGTCTGGGGAATTCAGAATTGCAACCCAGTTCAATTGGAAGAGAACAGATTTTGTAGAAAGGCCCTTATGGCTCCTATTTCGTCTTCTACTTACATTAGCCATACATGTATCCCATACATCGAGGATTACATAAAGGACAGACCGCCGTTATTGTGGTTTGCCATCTGGAAAAATGAAAAAGCTTGTTTAACCAGGAACATCATTAAGGATTGCCTCAGTTGTGAGAGGTGGATTGAAATTCCATGGCTAGCTAGTGTAAGATCCATATGATGCTCCATCAATCTTGAACGGATTTTTGATGATCCACTTAACAACCTAAACATTAATAAAAAAACAGTTACGGCAGGCACTATACGATCAAGCAATTTCCAATAGACTGCATAAGGAAACCGTGAAGGAGAGCGTGTCTAATTACATGCTAATCGCCCCCTCAGATAACATTGCAATGTACTAGAGTGAGAGGGTGGTGGGAACGAAGCCTTATATTTCAGTATAGGGCTGGTACGGCAAAATATCTTTTATGTTTTCTGCTGGGCTTTAACATTATTTTGGATTTTACCCCATGTCTCTGTGATGGCAACTCAGGACAGTCAATGTCACATTTTTTTTGTGTGTGGGTTTGATCTTATATATATCAAACATTTTCTGGTCCCTTTTTAGGTCGAGCCTCGAGTAGCGCGCAAGCGCTGCAAGGCGAAGACTTTAAGTAAGGGGGTTTCAGAAGCAGTCCAAACGCTCGTGCGTCGTGGCTGGCCTTTTTCGGATGGTTACGCGCGGCAGACATGTGTTTCCCATTATCGTGCCCAGACGCGTGCGCGATAATTGGAAACATATGCCGGCAGTGCGGGGAAAAGGCCATGACGCACGAGCGTCTGGTCAGCTGAGCGTCTGGTCAGCTGAGCAGGCTGCCGCGCTCGCTCGCCCCCGCTCCTCTGTGGTGCGCGCGCACCACTCGTTTCGAAGAGTTATGGTGGAAGATAGACTGAATCTGTGGAGTGTAGAGGAGCTGGTTTAGAGTAAAGGGAGATGACGGGAATAGAGGCGTTTCTTGCCCCTTTAGGGAATTACATTGAGAAGGCAGAGCTTTCATATTGACTAGACTGGAACGTTTCTTAAATAGTGAAGTTGCAATATTATCTTTATATGATTAAATGGGGCGGTTATCTAACTTTATATCTTCCCCTCTTTGATAGCAAGTGCAACGCACCTCGACACCCTATGTTCTCCAGTTAAAGCTTAAGCAGGTACCTGTGTGGTTGTTTTGTGTAGTTGTTTCTAGGCATGTTAAACAGGCACAACTGTACGCTTCGTTGTTCTTTGCCTCCGCAGGTCTTAAGGTTTGTACTTGCGTGGATAGTTTTATATAGCAGTTTAGTCTGTTATGTAGTTCTATATTGTGTGCAGTTGTTTTTCTAGCTATGCACGTGTGTGATTGATGTTCTACAGTTCCTAATAAAGGTGTGTACATGAAAAGGTTTTTCTGGGTGTTTTTCGTCATTTGAATTGTGTAGTTTTTGTGCCTGTCTCCGTATGTTCTTTACACTTATCTAATGTGTGTACTTGTGTATTTTGTATGTCAGCTTAGGGGTTACTTGTGAAGTTTATTTGTATAGTTTAATTATGTATGTAATTGAGGGGGACGCTGTACAGTTTGTTTGTTTGTTAGTATCTTTATGTGGGTGAGTGTGTACGAGCTGCAGTTGTCATCTTCCCAGCCTCTGGATGGATTCAGTATCCTCACAAGAGTTGCGCCTCTAATCCTGCTATTTAGAGGAAGGACTCGACTATTAGTGGCAGAATGGTGCAGTTTTATAGAGAACACACACGCCCCGCTTTTTTTGAGTTTGAATTGAAGGGGGCGTGGGGGGCTCATCTGCCGTCTCTCCAAGCTGTGGTACAAAGAGCGTCTGTAGACGCCGCTTTGGGAGGGAGGTGATTCCGTACCAAACCATGGGTGGGTGGTTGGTTGCACACCTCCTGTGACCTTGGCTAGGATAGACATATACGGATATTTACAGATATTCAAAGCTAAAAACGTTCAAAATTACACATCTTCAAGGCACCCTGGTCCATGCTTCCTCAAAAGAAAAGACTGGGTTCAAGGTGAACAATATGAACGTTAGAAATCGAGCTGTGCCAGCGGTTCAGCACTGAGTGATGGCCCGTGCCCAGCCCCCACTTCCATCTGTAATGCCCGGTCTCACCCATTCTCTGCCCCTCTTCCCTTGGGAAGCATGGTGGCTGCACGCACCAGACAGCTGTCCCGCAGATGGGCCCCTACAAATCAAGTGCGCCGCCACACCCCGCCGCCTTGGCCCCTCGATCCTAATATTCCCACGTCCCCCAATCTCCTCTCGTGCGACATTAACGGTTTTTTGGGGCCTGGGATTTGTTCGCATAGGACCCCTTCTGTGCATTTCACAAGACACGAGACTTTTGTTCAAATGATTATGAGCGCCTTGTTTAAAGACGGCGAATTCTGTGCATCTGCCGCAGACAGCGTCCTCAGAGCCCCTCCCGCGGGTCCCTTTGAAGTCCAGAGCTTGCGGAGGGGGATGGGTGTTGGAGGGGGGAGATGATCACAGGGCACGAGGTTAACGACGCAGCCGTTGGTACAAGCCGCTAATTAATTTGTCGCACGCGTCACCCTCCTCCCCCCAGTCGGACGTCCTACCCCGCCCCCCGTCTAATTCAGATACTCTCTGGCCCCACAGCTGCAGCGCCGGGGCCACCACAGCATCACTCGGGGCCACGACAGCATCACTGAAATGAAGTGACCTCTTTCTGGCAGAAAGGAAGCTCGGGTCCTCTTCACCAACTTATCTGGGAAGAATTTTGTATACAGTGGGTTGGCAAAAAGAGCAAGCAGCTCACCCGCCTACCTACCCAATATCATGGCAATGAGAAACTGCGTCTACAGCTTCGAAACTCATAATGGACAAGTTCTGAAGGTCAAAAGGAGTGCACATCAAAATAGTTAGAACTATATTCCAGCCCCACTGTGGCACAAAAAAGAGTTGTGATGGAAATAAATGTTGTAAACCACTCAGGGCCACCACAGCGTCACTCAGGGCCACCACAGCGTCACTCGGGGCCACCACGGCATCACTCGGGGCCACCACGGCATCACTCGGGGCTACCACGGCATCACTCGGGGCCACCACGGCATCACTCGGGCCACCACGGCATCACTCGGGGCCACCACGGCATCACTCAGGGCCACCACGGCATCACTCAGGGCCACCACGGCATCACTCAGGGCCACCACGGCATCACTCAGCGCCACCACGGCATCACTCAGCACCACCACAGCACCACATCAGTATCACTCAGCACCACCACAGCATCACTCAGCACCACATCAGTATCACTCAGCATCGCCTTTGCACTAGTACACCACCACATCATCATTACTCAGCAAGACCTGAGTATCATTCAGCATCACCTCAGCATCGTCTCCGCACCAGTCACCACAACCACTACCACCTCAGCATCCCTCAGCACCACCTCAGCCTGCTCTCGAAATCTGGCATCTGTTGATTCTCCCCTAGCGTCTGGCCGCTCCTAGTGTTATAATACAGGTAATAGTTCCCAACCTTCACCCTCCGATTGTTTATGCCCCTCAAAAAAAGCTTTAACAAACAACCATTGGAATAGGCAGAAACAAGTTGCCAGCATTGCAAGAACAAAAGAAAACTGAGAATTTTTTATTGTAAATACTTTTTTTAATATGGTCGTTCAGTTGTACATAATGCCTTCTTGGTCATAAGGTAACAAAAATGCTTCTGACACTTTTTTATTAAAACTTTTTAGCATGCTGCACAGCAGCCACACTTCTCTACAACACAGCTTAAAGACATTGGCAAAGTCAATAGCTCTGGCTAAACACTTATAAGGCCCCAAAGGCGAGACCTATTGGCTATGCCAATGCTTGTTTAGAGAAACGAGGAGTTAGACATTTAATAGAGGCACATGAATTGTTTCTTCACCTGAAAGATGAAGCTGAGACAATTTCTTTGTGCGCCGTTTTGAAAACTGCTGTATGAGCACGTTGCTCCATGAATACTGTGTAGCTCTGATGTACGATTTTGCACTTTATGTACTTTTGACGGCGCTGGATCTCTAAACTTTTTTATTCATTATACGTCATATTTATGTATGTTTACGCTTTTTAATGTAATGAATTGGATGTATTTTGATTGTTGCACTTTTATGGCTACAATATGTATTCGAATAAAGTTATATTGATTGATTGATTGATTGATGATACTTTTGTATAACAAGCATTAAATCAATCTGGGCCATAGTCCCATTCGTAGTGAGCACGATAGCCCCATAAGACCCACAAGTCACAATTTAAGATGACTGGAGCCCTTACAGTATTTAATTACGTTTTCATTCCTGCATTTGGGCGCAGGGGTATTTGTTTAATATAGAGGACATGCTAAGAGGAGTCGACTAGAGAGTTGTGAGGTGGCGGATGAGCCAGGCCTTGAGACAAAGGGACCATAATATACACAGGGCCAGCACTGCTTAACATGTTTCTTTTCTGGACCCATTTAAGGCGCTAATTTTTAGGTTCGTGTTAGAGAGGGAACACTGTCGCCTAGAGCCTTTGCAAACACAAGAAATACACATTACAATATAGAATAAATAAGGAAAGAGAGTTTGGGTCAGACCTCTTCAGAGACTGCATAGTTTGAAGTTTGGTTATTTTTTGGAAGATCCCAAAGGAGAGTCATTCTATAGTGAAAATGTCAGTGAACGACGTAGGTAGTTTTGCCTGGCTTTGAGAACCCCGATGAACGCTCCCTCTTAATTAGCATACAGGCACAGGGGTGTTTCCACTAGTGTGAGCTACACCCACCTCTTGATGTGCCACTCCAAGCCACCAGTAGTGTCAACAAAAGCGGGACCCTGCTCCTCCTCCCTCATGGGCCACTCTAGGCAGTCAGTAATGTCTGTGAGAGCCCTTCCTTCTATTTCCATAGTTGTCTTCTAACAAATGACAGAGCAGAGTGGAGCACATTGTTTCAGAGAGCTGGGCCATAGTTCAAAGAGGACCACATAGATGAGATGCCTGTTAGAAGGGGCCACAAGCACTCACTAGCCTCCTTCGGAATCAACATGTGTAGTGCGGCTTGCTGTGTTCCTAGTGGATGAGCTTGCACCAAATGAGAGACTGTGATCCGCTCGCCCAAACGTAAATCCGGTTCCTGGAATGCTAACTTTTGCCAGTGTGTGTATAAAGTGTAATGATTTGACCTATGAACTATCCATTGTGGTGATTCACAGTGATTTAAACCTGTGCCTAATCCTTTATGTTAGACCTGGCATCTTTGGCGTCTTCTTCCCTGTCTTTTTGCTTCTGACCTCCTGATTTTTTACTGTGTGCTGCGTTATCCATGATTGGCATATTTGATTTACTGATAAGTCCCTAGTAAAGTGCACTGTGTGTGTCCAGGGCCTGTAAATCAAATGCTACTAGTGGGCCTGCAGCACTAATTGTGCCACCCACAGGAGTAGATAGTCAGTCAATCAGCTTTATTCGATTTAAATAAATCATAAAAGCACAAAATACTAAATTTCATCATAAAACATTTAAAACAGAGAGTCTTCATAATAAATATTAGGTTGACAACCCGCACTTTCATTCAATAATGTTTTAGGTAAAGCCATACATAGTGCACCAACCTCCCCTTAGCCATATTTCTTTCCAATTGCAATTGATCCTTTTATAAAGTTTAAAACTGCACAGCAAATGGTCATTGAATACAAAGAAAGTAAAAACCTGTAACCTTCTATAAAAGAACAGGGTCGTAAAGGCTTTAACATTGGAAAAAAATATTTAACTCCGACAGACTTATCCAAAGGACAAAAAAGGGTAATATGCAAAGTGCTCTGTAATGTAAAATTGTCATATGGACAGGGACATAGATTATTAGACCAAGTAAATTGCTTTGGGAAAGCCACCAAGAAGTGGACCAGGGAAAGGCCAAATCTCGTCAAATAAAATCTGTGTTGACAATTCATCAGATAAATAAGATAAAAACAGAGATGATGAGACCTGGTAGTTAAATCTAAATGACTCACTGATTTCAGCTGATTCAATGCCTGCAGATAAAGTGAATTTGTCCCTGTTACAAAGGCATTCCTTATAATAGCTTTGACTTGATGAGGCATATTTGTGGGGTTATTACATAATTCACTCAAACCCAGCTTCTAAAACATTCTCTTAAGATAACTAAACCATGGAATACTTTGAACATTTGCATATGAGAGGCAATCCAAAATAATGGATCTAGTAAAATCCAATTCGGGTGTGTTCCAGATCTTAACCCATAGCAATAAGGGGGCAAGACCTCCTCGGTCCTCCACTAGCTCCAAACCCAGTTCAAGATGACAAAAGAGAGTCGAAGCACTTTTTGGGACCTTCAAAGGTTTGCTGATGAAATCATTCTCAATTCTCTGGAGCTTAGCACAATTAGCATAACCCCACACTCCAGCCCCATAAGAGGCGATTGATAAACACTTTGCGCTATAAAGAGTCAACAGCTCTTTCACTGGCTTCTGGCCAAGTTGGCCTGTGAATCTAAACAGTGACTCCACTACTCTTGCTGTTTGCAGTGCTCTTAAAGTTAGTAGCGAGTCCCATGACAACTGAGCATTAAAAACAATTCCCAAATAAGAAAAATTATTGACCTTCTAAATCTCATTCCCCTGGATTACAAAAACTTTAGATTTTATTCTTTGTGTGCCACACACCATTACAAACAACTTTCTAATATTTACTTTAAGATCCAAAAAGGCCATACAACCTACAAAAGAGTCCAAAGATTTCTGGAAACTATTTGCTGTCCTTGCAATAAGGACAGCATCATCCGCGTATAATAGGGATGCAATAAAACATTTTCCAATCTTGGGAAAATCAAGATTTTTCCCCAACAGATAAGCCTCCAACCAGTTAAAATATTCAAGAAATAAAAATGGGGCAAGGATACAACCTTGTCGGATACCTTCCGTAGATAATATAGATCGAGTTTTCTCCTTGGTGGTACTGTGTCAAATCTGAACTGTAATGTTTGAATGGAGCCTACGTAATAAAAGAACCAAAGGTGGCTCTACCCCCATGTCTCCCAACATGGACCACAATTTGTCATGATTGACAGAGTCAAACGCACAAGATAAGTCCATGAAGGCAAGATGTACTGAGCACTTTATGGATTAGTATACTTGTTAACAATCAGGGACAAAATGAGGCACTGTTCTACTGTGCCCATTCCTCATCTAAAACCATATTGGGTTTTTGACAATATGTTGTTCTCCGCTGCCCAATATTTTAGGTGGTCTAAAAGAACCCTACCCAATATCTTAACCGTTGAGTCAATTAATGATATGGGCCTATGACACCCTAGGGAACCACTGTTGTCTCTTTCCGTGATACTGGAAGAGGTCCAACAATGGCAGCTCTTATTATATTTGTTATAAGAGGCACCCACAAGGTAACGTTTTCTATAAAAAGATCGATTGGGATCCCGTCTGGACCCGGGACTTTAAGACGGGGACCCTGTGAAATAACAATCTCCACCTCTTCAACTGAAACTGATTTCCTAAATTTAATAGGTTAGTCCATAAAATCCGATTCCATTGTTCCTTGTCCCATCTGGGAACTCATTTTGTTAAAAAGATAAAAATACGATTAAAATGTTCAACCCAGATCTCCCCTAAAATTTGAGAATCCAATTGTTGAGAGGGGATATCTACAAATATCGGACTATTGATTACATTCCAGAAATTTTTCGAGTCCTTAAAAGCAGTTGCTGCCTCTAAATCTTGCCATGCTTCAGTCCTCAATTTGGCCTTCCTCTGTTCTACTGTTACTTTGTAATTCTTATTCAAAACCTTCACTAAGGGGCCAATTACGATGACACCGCCCCCGTCAGCCAATCTGTGGCGGTCCCACCGCCACCGGAACCAGGTAATCCGCCACCATATTACCATGGCCGGCAGATGGTTGGCGGTCGGAAAGACCTAACACCCCGCAGGCACCGCCACCCTTGTAGGGATTGGATGTCCCTCCGGAGCATCGGAGGGACATCCAATCCCTACAAGGGTGGCGGTGCCTGCCAGGCACTGCCGTAGGGATTATGATGTCCATTTCCACCCGCCTTTTCACGGCGGGTAACCCGCCATGAAAAGGCAGGCGGGAAGAGACTTTGGGGGCCCGTAGCGGGTCCCCCTCCCCCTAAGCTGTGGATTGTAGGTGCCCCCCTACATATCCCTGCACCATGTGGCAGGCACCGCATGATGCCTGCCACGTAGTGCAGGGATATGTAATGTATCCCCTTTTTGCATTGCGGCGTGTGCTGCAGCCAGCAGCACCCGCCGCAGTGCAAAAGATAGGCATTGCGAACGCCGTGGTGGCGGTCGCATCGTAATGCCTCTGTCGCGACCGCCGACAGCCTGTCGGGCGGTCCCGTTTAGTTTTTATCCAAAGGGGAGGCCTGAAGAGCGCCTTTTAGATCTTTGTGGGTTTTAAGTACAGGCTCTATTAAACCAACGTGCTAACAGCTTCTCCTTTGAATGAGCGCTTTTCACCACCAGCTCAGTTGAGATGACAGCACATAGAGTTTGAAAATCCTGGATAATAACCGCCGAAGAGGACTCATGATTTAAACAACTGAGTATAAGATTCAGATTTTCACTGATAAGTTTATACTCAAAAGCCCTCATGCTTACCCGATCCCATTTAGTCTGATTCCCTGATATGAATCATATTTAATTGAGATTTCAGACAACTGACTTCTCCCATAATCTAATTTAAAAGACGTCATTAGGGAATTATGATCACTGGATCAATGTGAAATGACCTTATGACACTCTAATAAACTGAGAAAATTTCTAGATAATAACATAAAATCTATTACACTTGTATGACCTCCCCCATATAAGTCGGGCATTGCCCACTACCTTCACTGGAGGACTCATTTAAAAAGAGTAAATCATTTGAAACCATGATTCCATTTAAAACATCTCCATCTACTGAGTGAGTGAAGTGAGACATAGAGTGGCCCTCGGTATTTTCTATCCCACACACTCGCGAGCCATTGTGTTTACACAAGGTGGAATTGAAAACGCCATTCCACATAATGCATAATGGGTGTCTCAGAGAGGTTATTTTACTAATTTCATCTTACAAACTATCTGCTACATGGGGGTTACGCAGATCAAAAATATTATAATAAAAATGTATAACAAAAAAATCTAATTTGCACACTAAAAATATTTGATAACAGAGAGAGGAACTGATTATTTTGATCTTTATTGCTGCATGTTTAACAGAAACAAAAATTGCCAATCCTCCTTTTGCCCTTCTTGAAGTCGCTGGAATTGCTGGTGTACAGAAAGAGCGGAACCCTTTTATATGAAAATCTGCTTCTAACCATGACTCCTGAAAGCAGATTAACTCATATCTAGAAACAAATGCTACCCAATCATCATTACTCAGCTTTGAATTGATGCCCGCTATATTCCATGATAAAACAGGGATCAGAATGAACAGATGCTATCTGAATTTCTTCAATCAATGCTTAACCTACAGAGCACCTTGTGGCACTGGCAACTGATTTATCCCCAATCACTATATCTGTAGTCCCTGCTTGAGGGTCAACAAGTATAGAATAAATATCCCCTGTCCCTTTGAATTCGACTTCTGTTGGGACCCGCTGAAGATGTCAATCAATATCAGCTAGGCCCCTTAACGGTTCGAATCTATTCACATGGACAAAAGGATCCCGGGTGGCTGTCTAGGTACTAGACCCTGTGTACCACTTTACGTATTCCTAAAAATGAGTTCAGGAGGGGTGGGAGAGGGATAAAAATAGCCCAAAGACCTGGCCTGGGTGTTACCATATTTCAAATTTGAGTTATGCAGGCATGTCAACAAAAATCTTACAAACCCAGATGTCCTAAAAATTATTCCCCTCCTCCTCCCACACACACAATCGCCCTCATGGTTTTTCAAAGTGGGTCCCACCCACTCCACTCTCCTAACCATAAGAAGTTCATAAAAAATGGGCCTAGGGGAGATAGCATTCCTCGTGCGCCACTGTGCCGCTTTATTAATAAGACTATAGCAATCCTCCCTAACCCCCTCTGACAATATTGGTGCTCCTGTTAAGACAATAGTGTATGGAGTACTCTCTGGTGGCAAATGTAAGTGATCAGAGGGGATTTTATTTTGATGAGGAAATAATATGGGCTGTTGTTGGGGCAGAGATCTCCTCATACCAGATATATTCTTAACAAGCTGGGAGGATTGAGAAGGGACCAACAATGGCATTATGGACCAGTCAGACCTATACACATGACAATTGGGGATCTGGGTCTCCTAGAAGAATCAGAGGTGGCAGGTCTTTGCCGTTGAGAGGAATCTTGATTTGAACATCCACTAACCAGTGGTAATGGGTGAATTGTGCTTCCTTTACCTATGTCATCTTCTTGTTGTACAGGGACCTCCTGGTTCTTAATTAAACTAAATCCCTCTTTAATGGAAATCTCCAATGATTGCAGCCTGTCTTCAATCTTCCCCAGGCGTGTCATGATAGAGTTTAAAGCATTTGATATGAGAAGTCCCAAATGCTCATAAGTCTTCTCTACGGAACAAGATACCATCCCTCTCCCTCATGGAGGGCTCTGGTTAACTCCACCTGTACTGGGCCTATTCGTCCTTTTAGGCCCATTTTTGAGTAATACAGCGTTTTTTAGATTTCGCCCCTTCTACCCTCTTGCGTTCTAACCTCCCCCACCCCTCCCCCGTCAATTGCTGTTTCTATACCAGTATTTTGAACTAAGGCTTGATCAACAAACAATGTCCAAAGTTTTACATAGTTTTCAGTTATCACCTTAGGTGAAAGAGGAATTAATGGTGCACTCTCTTGTCGAGATTCCTCCTGCTCAGGCAATACTTCCTTCTCTGGAACCAAACGAGAAGGAGAAGATAACGACAGTCTTCTCTCTGCCAGTTTAATTTCCTTACTTAGAACTCCCATTGCCCGCTGCAGGAAACCATTTAGAGATGTGCCAGTAGCAGCTGAGACAGCAATGTTTTGCCGCTTCCCCATTTTAAAATGATATGTAGTAATTGTTTAAACAGGTAGGTAAATCAAACCTTGAACTAAAATATACGTAATGACATAAGGGGTCCAGAGTCACAACCACAAAATGCCAAAAAAATATGAAATCAGCCAAAACCTCAATACCTTCCAGCTGGGCCTCTTAAAAGGAAGAGCCAAGAAAAGGGGCCCAACCCAGCCTCGGCCAGCCGCCGACGGGCACAGACAGGCCCGCTCTTGGTGCCCGGTCCATTCCGCGTAGCCCAGGCCCAATTTGTAAAGGGCCTCTGGGCGCAAGCTGGCGTCGTTAGCAGCTCCTGCTGCAGTGGGTAGTGGGGCTTGTGGTCTGCCCCCTAGCTACATGGCTCTCTGTCCCTCCTGCTCCTGATTCTGCTGTGGAGACAAGGCTGTCCCTAGAGCCGTCCTGCAGCCTGAGATCAGGGGCCCGCAGTAGCAATGAGGGTGGTGAGTCAGGCTCACCAGACATGCCCACAAGCTGCATCCGGATCTAATCGGGCCGCCTCTGCGGGCCGCCTGGGGCTCGCTCTCCGCGGCTGCCGACTATGGCCGCCACACTCACGGATGCCTCGAGAGAAGCTGTGCATGCTGCGGGGATGCCTGCAGGGAGCCTGCTACAGAGGGTCGAGAGAGTGGAAGCCTAGGAGCTCAGCGTGTCCCTCGGGTCGGCGTGAGTAGTAGCCCTGCAAACATGTCTCATGCCTGTCACTGCAGTGTCTGTGAATTCAGATTTAAACTGCCATATCGACCTGGCAAGCCACTTGCCAGGCCCAAACCTTCCCTTTTACTACATGTAAGGCACCCCTAATGTAGACCCAAGGTAGCCCCATGGGCAGGGTGCAGTGTATGTGAAAGCTAGGACATGTACAGGTGTGTTTTACATGTCCTGATAGTGAAATATCGTTTTTCACTATTGCAAGAACTATCTCTCTCATAGGTTATCATTGGAGCTACCTTGAAACCTCTTACAATTAGGAAGAGATTGAGATTTGGAGTTTGGTGTCCCTGAACCTACAATTTAAAATACATCTTTTAGTGAAGGTGCTTCTAAAATTGCGTGAAAATACCACTATTAGGAAGTGGGCATTTTCTTGCTTTACCATTCTGTTGCTGTGCCTGCCTGTGGAATCCACGTCTGGTTTCGACTGACAGTTGGGCTGTTTGTGCATTCCCTCTAGACAGTCACACAAAGGGAGCTGAGGTGTGCCCTGCATATCCTGATGGCCCATCATCAGGCTGATGGATCAACCTGAGCTAGAGTGGTGGGGGGAGTTGTCACTGACACCTGAATAGGGATGTGCCTGTCCTCACACAAAGCTGTCTCCACCCCCCTCCCCCCCCACCCCCCTGTAGTGTGTCTTGAGCCAGGTCAGGGAAAGGCAGGGTCCTGTGCACTAGGAAGACTTTTCTTTGAAGTTTGCCTACTTCAAAGGCATAAACAGGTATAAGTACTGGAGCTGTAACACCATAACTTCAGAACTCTTCTGGATCAAGAGGAAACTCTGCCAAGAGGAAGAGCTGGAGAGCTGTCTGGAGGAGTACTGCCCCCTTGCTGTGTTTGCTTTGCTGGTTTGGCCTGCAGTTGCTGTTTCTGTCTTGGAGAGACTAAGGACTGAACTTTTGCTTTGGTATTCTGATTGAGATTCTCCAAGGGTTTGTGTGTGCTTGCCTCCTGTTAAGAAGTCTCTGGGCCATTAACGACTTTATCTGCAGCCCCTGGCCTCCTCTGCTGGGAATTCTGACCAGCAAAGTGGTGCCAATTCCATTTTTGGAGCCTTGGAGGTGGCTTCTACTGCAAAAAGAGCTGGAAATCTATGCATCGCCCTTCAGCGCAGTTTATCCTGCTGCAAGCTTGCCCTGTGGTTGAAAAAAACGCAGTACTGCGGCAGAAATGATCGAAGCAGCACCTGTTTGCAGGCAGAAGAACCGCCGCAGTCCGAGCCCAGAGCACCCGGCCTCTGACGTTCGAGACCCCTGCTACAACTCTGACACAGGCCCTGCTGTGCAGCTGAAGTAATCGATGCATCACCTGCTCACGGCTGGAAGAATCAACGCAGCACTTGTTTCGCCATCACTGCATCAACTCCAGTGCATCCAGATTTTTCACACATCGCACCTGTGCACCAAGTCTACATTGACGCTGAGCTTCAGTAAGGAACCGAGGATGCGTTTAGAGAATCAGCACATCACCTCCCCGCACAGTAAGAAAACCAATGCATCACCTTCTCTCTCAGTAAGGAACTGATGCATCACCTCCCCTGCGTAGCAGTAATGAACCGACGTATCACCTCCCCTGGAGCAAAGAACCAACGTATCATCTTCCCTGCGAATAAGGAACCGATGCATAACTTTGCTTTCTGGCGCCTCACCTCCCCTGTGCCTGTTTTCGTCTCGTGATTTTGACGCATTCCAGGTTCCTTGCATAAAAAGTGACGAATCCATAGTTTTATATGGACTGAACTGTTTTAAACCTCTTTAAAGTGATATCTTGATCTGTGTATATTAGATTTTTGTTGTTTTGGTCTTGTTTGGTTTAGATAAAGATTGGTTATTTTTCTAAACTGGTGTGGTGTACAATTGTAGTTTTTTCACTGTGTTACTGTGTGTTTATGCGCAAATACTTTACACATTGCCTCTAAGATAACCCTGACTGTTCGTGCCAAGCTACCAAGGGGATGAGCAGGTGTTATCTTGGGTATGTAACTCCCTAACCCTGACTAGAAGGAAGGGTCCATACCTGGACAGGGTGGAAGCCACTGCCAACTACAGACCCCTTTTCTAACATTGTTGGTCAGCGGTGAGGATGGGACTTGTGTTTGTACTTGACACAACAATGTTTGGTGTACACTACTACCAGATCGCAGACCACTACGCAACCACATACTGTTTCGATGTTTTCTCTTCTTTGCAGCTCCTGAGTTTTATCTACAAATCATGTCTCAATCTGGGGAGCCATCAGTTCTGCCAGCGAATTTTGAGTTTAAGGAGCAGAAACTAGAGTACTACACAGTGCCTCAACTTAAAAGCATTTGTAAGTTTCAAGTGTTCCATTAGGGGTCTCACGAGAACAGAAGAACTGCAAAAGGTGGACGGCCTGGTTGGCAGCTCAGAAGGTTGGTAGGCACCCAGAGGACGAGAATGATGATGTATTAGTGGAGGAGCAGAGCTTGCAAGTGGATGCCGTGCATCAGGTCCTGCCTGGGAGGAGGGCTCCTTCTAGGGCAAGCAGCCAAGTCTGTCCCCAGAGGAGCTGGAGGACCGGCGGGAAGAAAGGTATTTCCACTTGGAACTTCCTAGAATCAGGATGGAGGAGAAAAAGATGACCCTAGCTCAGGAGGTGAGCTTGAAGGAGTTGGACTTGAAGGCCAAGTCCAGCACAGATGATGACAGCGTTTCTGTAGTGCACTCAGAGGGAAAGGTACACACACCCAAGGATGTAGTGAAGGATTATATTGCGGGGGATGATATTGACCAGTGGTTTAGGGGCTATGAGGTAGCTTTAAAGGCATACAGTGTCCCTGAGAGAGATTGGGGGCAGCGCTGTGGAGCCGCTTCAAGGTGGAGGGGAGGGACACCTTGTTGGCCTTACCCAGAGAGGATCAGCTGAAGTACCCTGAGATGAAGGAAGGTATGGTCTCACCCCAGAGAGTTACAGGTTAAAGTTTGGGGAGAGGACTAAACTTAGCTAACAAACATGGGTTGAGTATGTGGATACCTACTGCAGAGCACTGACTGGGTGGGTGAAGGTCAGTGAGGTAACAGATTATCAAGGGCTCTACAATTTGATAGCATGGGAGCACTTGTCCAATCGTTGTTTTCCAGAGCTGCGCCAGCACTTGAGTGACAGCAAGCTGACTGACCCAAGGCAGCTTGCTAGGGAAGAAGACTGCTGGCTAAGCATCAGCTAAGCATCAGGGTCCAAAAGAAGTTATACCTGGGAGAATCTGCTAAGGGTGGGCATGGTCCACATCAGAAGAGTGGGGGGGCAAGGGTAAACAGCAGGAGTTCTCTAAAGGGCCCCAAACTAGTTCTCAGGGTAAAGATTCACTTCTCCCAGGTGATAAGAAACCATGGATCTCTTCAGGGAAGCCTGGAGAGAGGGGTCCCAGGAAGTGTTATGAATGTGATCAGGAGGGTCACATGTGAGGGGACCCCAAGTGTCCCAAGCGGGCACAGCCCCCTACCAGTGGGCATTCACGGGTGATGGCTAGTGAAGCGCTTGGGGAGGAGTTGGTCTCAAGAGGGTGTGTGGACCCAGCTGAGATGACCCTTGTCTCACTAGGGGACAGTGAAATGGTCCAGAGGAACATAATGCCTGATAACACTAAGAAGTACAGGCAGTGGGTGACTATCAATGGACAGAGGGTAGAGGCTCTGAGAGATACAGGAGCCAGTGTGACTACTGTCAGGTGTCACCTGGTGTCTGAAGAGCAAGTAGTCCCTAATGTACTCCAACAAGTTGTGACAGACAACAGTGAGCGCTTCTGTAAAGTGGCTCAGTGGGGGAGGGGGGTATCAGGTTCTGTGCGAGTAGCTATGAGCCCATCCATGCCTGTGGATTAGTCTGCTGGGGAACGACCTGGAGCACACCGCCTAAAGGAAGGTGGAATACAGGTCACACTTAGAGATGTTGGGATTGACTGAGTGGGCGTGCCTGACCACATGGTGCATGGCAGTCCAGGGTAATCAAGAGAACCTGGAGCCTGAAACAGTGGCCCAGGTGTCTGCCAGGAAGAGGAAGGGCAGGGGGCACGGGAAACATGCCCCGGAAACTTCCACGGTCTGGGAGAAAGCTGAACCCGAGGGGGATGCCCCAGTTCCGTACCTACAGGGTAAGAGGTTGCTGCAACTGGGAGACTTGCCTGAGCTGACCCATTGGCACCAAAAGGGGGTTCAACCAGGGAAGAGTTATGCGCGGAGCAAAAGGAATGCCCTACCTCATGGGTCTTAGGCAGCAGGCCGAGGAACAGACAGCTGGCAAAGAGGCCAGGTCACATCTGATTTACTGGGAGAATGGTCTCCTATTTAGAGAGCCTAAGGTTACTGAGCCGGGGGCAGGCCGTGTGCTGTAGGAACCCCTGCGCTCAGAACCTTCCTACTGGGTTTGGCTCATGACGTGCCTTTGGCAGGACATTTGGGGCAGGGCAAAACCTTTGACAGGCTTGTCACCCACTTTTACTGGCCCCAAATGTGATGGCAGCTAGATGCATTTTGCAGGTCTTGCCAAACTTGCCAGGCAAGTGGCAAGAGTGAGGGGAAGTGTAAGGCTCCCCTCCAGCGTTCCATGTCGTAAGTGCCACTTTCAAGCAGGTGGCCAGTGACATTGTGGAGCCTCTGGATCCCAAGACAGCCATGGGCAACAGGTTCATCCTGGTCTTTGTGGACCATGCCACCTGGTACTTGGAAGCTATCCCTCTCAGGACACTGACAGCGCCCGTCGTGGCCCGGAAACATATGAGGTTCTTTACCCATGTGGGTTTCCCCAAGGAGACGGTATCTGACCTGGGTACCAATTTCATGTTGCTGTACCTGAAGGCTATGCGGAAGGAGTATGGGGTGAACTACAAATTCACCGCTCCTTACCACCCTCAAAGTAATGGGTCACTTGAGAGATTAAACCGTACCCTAAAAGGCATGATGTGGGGTCTGTCAGAATCCATGAGGCGTAGGTGGGACGTCCTCTTGCCATGCCTTCTCTTTGCCTACAGGGAGGTACCGCAGCAACAGGTTGTCTTTAGCCCCTTTGAGCTGTTGTACGGGTACCCTGTCAGAGGATCTCTCAGTTTGGTCAAGGAGGGCTGGGAGGAATTTCCCAGGAAGCCACCCCAGGATTATTTAGCTACAAGCTGGCCTTCCAAAACCAGACAGCCCGCTTCAGGAAATGCGCACAGCCGAACCTGGAAGCAAGCCAGGAGGACCCAAAATACTGGTTAGACCAGAATACCACTCTGGTTGAGTTTCAGCTTGGTCAGAAAGTGTGGTTGATGGAGCCAGTAGAGCCCCATGCTCTACAAGACAAGTGGTCTGGCCCCTACGAGGTGAATGAGCGCAAAAGAGATGTCACCTACCTGGTGGACTTTCAGACTCCTAGGAACCCCTTGAGGATCCTGCACGTGAACCGCCTCGAACCCTACTTTGAGAGGTCTGAATTAACCATGTTCTTTTCTACTGATGAAGAGGAGAGTGAACCTCTGCCCGACCTCCTGTCTGCCAAGGAGCAGGATGGGGCAGTGGAAGGCATGATCCTCTCCCCTACACTGACACTGGAGCAGCAGGGTGACTTTTGCCAGTTGCTGGGGCAGTTTGCCACCAGGTGTCACCCATTAAAGGGAAGCTTTCGCTGTGTTCTGGGCCCTGAAGAAGCGAAGAACCTACTTGTTTGGGACTCACTTCCGAATTCAAACAGATCGTAGTCCCTCAGATAGCAAATACTGATGAGGGGTGAGAACCCTAAACTGTTTAAGTGGTCCATCTACCCTACACCGCCCTGGCACAGAACACGCCAATGCTGATAGTCTGTCCAGACTCTTCCGCCTTAGTGAAGAGAACTCCCATGAGGTTGGGTAGTTTTCCCCACTTTCAGCTTGGAGGGACAAGTGTTAGACCTGGCATCTTTGGCGTGTTCTTCCCCTGTCTTTTTGCTTCTGACCTCCTGTTTTTTTACTGTATGCTGCATTTCGTTTTTGCCTGTTTTAGAACTCTGGGCACTTTACCACTGCTGATCAGTGCTAAAGTGCAAGTGCTCCCTGTGTAAAATACGATTGTGATTGGTTATCCATGATTGGCATATTTGATTTACTGGTAAGTCCCTAGTAAAATGCACTGTGTGTGCCCAGGGCCTGTAAATCAAATGCCGCTAATGGACCTGCAGCACTGGTTGTGCCACCCACAGGAGTAGCCCAAGTCCACAGGACCGTGTCTCTAACGTCAGAGACACCCGCTCCGACTAATGCCCTGCTGTGCGGCTGAAGGAATCGACACATCATCTGCTTGAGGCTGTAAGAATCGACCTCTGCGCCAAGTCTACATCGATGCTGGGCTTCAGTAAGGAACCAAAGCTGCGTGTCCGAAGAATCGACGCATCACCTCCCCTCGCAGTAAGAAACCGACGCATCACCTCCCCTCGCAGTAAGAAACCGACGCATCACCTCCTCTCTCAGTAAGGAGCAGACACATCACCTCCCCTGCATAGCAGTAAGGTACCGACGGATCACCTCCCCTGGAGCAAGGAACTGACGCTTCACCTTCCCTGCGAGTAAGGAACCAACACATCGCTTTACATTCCTGCACCTCCACTGCACCTGCTTTCGGTTTGTGATGTTGATGCATCCCAGGTACTTTGCACAAAAAGTGCTGCATCAATAGTTTTATATTGACTGAGTGATATTAGAATAGGCCTCAGAACACTAGAGGCAATTACGGCAGCCACCACACTTGTGAACCGGTAGCCCCGGTCTGCCCTGTTGCCTACAGAACAGGTCCTGACCGATGTTTCCTTCTTGACCAACATTTGCTTCTTGTGAAATTTAAGTAAAATTAGGAGGCAGTTTTAGGACAACAAAATCTAGACAGCTGGCACTCATCTCCACTTCATGGGTGTGGGCTTGATGTGAATGAAAAGGAAGGTAAAGGAAGTGACACCCTACTGGCAAATGCTGTGGCCAAGTAAGCTGCTGTTTGCCTCCGTCTATGCCCATTTGCCTGCTGCTGATCCTCTGGCACAGTGTGCTGTCATAGTGAGAATATTAATAGAGGTTTCTATTGTGACCCTTTTTAGGTCTTGGCTCTAGATGGCGCACATGCGCTGTCTGGAACCGAGACATGCTGTATCTGCTTTGTGGGCTTACAGCCTGCCCACGCATAGGCTTCCCATTTGCAGGTATCATCTTCACTCTCCAATTCTTCATCTCCATTCATCCACTGCATGCATGCGTCATACTTCTTCCTGTGTTGAGCCCCCCTCGAGAGCACTGGCCAATGACACATCTCCATGCACAGCGGTCATTTTAGTTAATGATTTCGGTACTACTGTTTTCATTGGGTAACAGCACTTTTCACAAGCACTATTGTTTACATTCGCTCCGTTAAGCCTCCGTTACTGTGTCTCCCCTGTGGCCGGCTCTTTTCAAACCCTGCCACCTACGGAAAACACCTGTGACAGCTCCTCTAAGAATGGGTGAGGTCTGGAACAAACGGCTTGCTCACTGCCTGGCTCTGTCCCTCACCCACACTTTCTACCATCGATATAAGCACTGCTCCTTGGAACTTCGTCCCAGCTGCCCCTACCCCTAAAAACACAGCAGAGAGGAGAGACCCTTCTGGGGACACACGGCCTCCACCCTTGTTTATTTTTTATCTTCAGTGGAAGTGGTATGCGCTTAAGTGTTTTCACAAGCACTATGGTTTACTTTTGCTCTGTTATGCCTCAGTTACTGTCTCTTTCTCCCCTCAGGCCGGCTCTGTTCAAACCCTGCCACCTTCGGTGAACACCTGCGACTGCTCTGCTGAGGACGGGTGACGTCTGGAACAAAGGGCTGGAACGGTGGATCTGAAGACATTTAACCCCCGGAACAGACACCATCTAGTTGTGACTTGTTTGGGGTCAGTTTTCAGCAAGGATGTTCCCCTACCCCCTCCACCCCAACTTATACTTGTTAGCCCAGTGTGTACATGTATTCTAGAAAGATACGGAGTTGGGTTCAAGGATGCGAGTTCGGTCTTGGCTTAAAACATGGGAGCTAGATAACATACTCCTGCACCCGTCATCGGCGCCCACCCTCTTTCTCTACTCCTGTGTGTCTGTTCCGTATTCCACTGTGCTGCAGCAGTATTTCCATTTCTGCCCTGCAGCCCTTCTAATGACTCCAGTGGCGCAGTACATAAGTGGGTGTGCTACTAGGGTGACCAACTGGCATAGGTGCAAATTCAGGACAGTGAGTGTAAAAATTCAGGACAAAGGGTCAAAATTCAGGACAAAAATTCAGGACAGAAATTTGGGACAAAAGGTACGTTTTCAGACACATCAGAGGAGGTCGTACAATAGTGTATAAGTAAGTAAATAGACAACCAAGATAAGTACACGTCAAAATAAGTTTATATTAAGTTGAGACAATCATGCACCTCACCGTTTTGGTATGTGCACAGCTTTGAGCAACTGTGCAGGTCTTTTTGTGGTATTTCCTATGATATTTTGTTTACAGTTTGGGGTTCCTTTGCAGTGTTGTCCCACCCGCACTGCAGGGGATGCAGAGGCCTTCATTACACCCCTTCACCAAAGACCTTCCTCTGCACAGATTCCCTCACTATCAACCTCCCATGGTGCCCCTCATCTTTATAAAGACCCTCACTCATGTGTATGTCATTTATTTTACAGTGCTGCTCAGCCCAATGTAGGGTGTTGAGCGCTTTAGCTCACACACTTATTGTTCAGAGACAATGACTCATAAGTATGTAAATCAATATATAGGAAATGTTACTTAAGACAAGGAGGGCTACAAGGTGTAGGAGTCACATGGCATCCATACTGGTAGGTACTATATGCAGGGCCACTGGAATTATGCAGCAGGGAGGGCCAAATTATGCTGCAGGGTTGACTAAATTATTTGGCAAGAAAAGGGAATTTATGCAGCGTAATGCTGCAAATCTTGTCATATTATTACCATATTATTTTCTCATTTTTGCACATTTTAACACTTTTTTGTCATGTGTTGCACCTCATTAGTACCCGTATAACACCCAAATATAGTAATATGCAAAGGAAGGTGACCAGTCAACCTTTACAAAGGGCCTTTGCAACACGTCACTGCCTTTTTAGTTACTTTTTAACCCTTTGAGGTAGAAACTGTTTTTAAATTTGAATCTTCAGATATATTCAGCTAATGATGGATTATGTGGCAAATCCATAATCATGCGAAAACTGTTGAAGCCGCACAATCGCATAATTCCAGTGACCCCGAAATACAAACTGAGGATATAACACATAACAAAGTGGTTGGGGTTGTCTTTACAATTATTATACAAATGAATACTTTGCTCTGCATGTTACACTTTGTGCTTTACAAGAGGCGCATTATGCCTCTATGCTTCTTTATGCTGAGCCAAAACCGGGATTAGTGAAAACTCAGATCTCTCAAGAGATACATTAATCACCAGAATTAAAATAGACATTTTTGTTATGGCCCGAAAATTGCAGGCGTGCAAAGCACTCAGAAGTCTTTGCCGTTCATCCTGTTGGATATTTCAAAATGTAGCTTAGTCCTCCAGCACGGCTCCTCCACAAAAGCAGCATGCTGTGCCCTAGGCCTATGCAGAGGACGGCACGCCACATGCGGTAACTACACAAGGGCCCATTGCAAGGGAGTAGCCAGAAAAATAAAATACCCCCGCTTTATATGGCACTAAATAAAGGAGCAAAGTGAGCTATCCTGGTCTTTCCTTTTGAAGTCTGTGAAAATTGTTCCCCTGATGAAAATTTGCAAAAAGAATGCAAAATTATGCTTTTTACACCAGGAAAGAAACTTGGTCAAAAACTGCATTTACCTATATTGATGTTTGTCTTTTATTCTTTCCGTCTTTTCATTTTCTTTCTTTCCCTATATCCTTCTTTCTATCCACCTTTGTTCTCTACTTTCTTCTTTGCATCCTCCATTTATTTTCTTTCCATCTTTCTGTCTGTGCATCCTTTCATTTCGTCCCTCATTCTCTCTCTATTCTTTAAATTCATATTTCATTTTCTTTTCATATTTCCATATTCCACATAAACATTCATTTTGTGTTCCTTTTTTTCCATTTGAACATCCTCTTGTCCTTCCTTCCATTGTTAAATCTTTCTCTATCTTTCCAGCTTTCTTTCATTATTTGCCTTCTATTCTTCCTTCGCTTTCTCACTCCATTTGCCTTGTGCTTCTTTTTGATTTACCATTATCATAATTTCTCTTTCTGTTGCCGCTTTTGGCTACTTCAGCACCCTCTGCCCCACTCCCACCCCCCACACACACAGCTGCATCACAGTGAGTATTCTTGCTTTATTTATTTGTTTGTTATTCTGTCCTGTGCTGATCTGCGAGTCACAGATCAAAGTTAGGAAGGGCCATGAAACACTTATCTGACCCCGGGTGCTTCCCTACACCTTTGGCCCATTGTCATTCTTTAGGTGATAATCAGCCACATCAAAATGACAATGGGCCTGTACAAAGACTGAGCGAGGTCGGGGAGGGGCTGCTGCAGACTCAGAGAAGTGCGAGCTGGCTCCGATAGTCACAGGGGAACAGCACAGCTTGCTGCCATCCCCAAAATAACGGACAAAAGGCGTCCGTGAAAGAAATGCTCACGGACAACGGGCCCAAATAACGGGCAGTCCGTGAAATTTACGGACGGTTGGTCACCCTATGTGCTACAGAGCTGTGCTTTAAGTGTGCTTAAAAGAAGGGCTTCAGCCTGGGATGCTGCCGATGGTCGGGATTTCTGGGGGCCCTGAAAGCAATCGCTCTCGTTTCCTCCCCTTTTTGCATGCACAAGTCCTGGCATCATGTTTATCTAGGTTACTAATGGTTGCCCAGCACTGTTTGTTGTGTAATGTGAATTATTGTTCTTCTGGAGTGATGTGGTCCCCTCCTTTCGGGGGGTGAGGGCCTGTCTCCCCTCTGCACCCATTGCAGGCCTCAAACCACTTGCAGGGCTTGCTACAGTGATGACCTTGGCCGGAGCAGGTTCATGCACCGAGGGCCCTCAAGGCCTTGCATGGTCGCTGCCACCCCACTCTTTCGGCCTATAAACGCACTTCTATTTCCTTTGATTAGGAGGATCTATTCCCCCAGCTCCACTGTCCTGCGCAGGAATTATTTACTTTCAAATAACTGCAGCAGACTGAAGGCGTCTGCATGCACAGGCGCTTTGTGCTTCCACAAACATGAGCTTCCATCTGCTGAACTGCGGGGCGCAGTTCTAAATCTGGCATCGATCGGCCGTTTCCCTGTTTGCTCGAATTCATTGGGGTTCTATTTTCAGATACAAAGGGGGCCAGAAATAGCAGTTTTCTTCCCGTGTACTGGAACCCAGGAGGAACACTGATGCAAGTCCCTGTCACCCTCTGTTATCCCCTCACCCCCACATCCCACAAGACTCAGACAAAAGGCCCCCGTCGAAAATGAAACTTAGGTGCAAATTTCTGATGTTAGGGCTGGGGTTGGCTAAAAGGCGGATCGCCATCAAATGGATGAGTGCCCACCCACCCAGATATACTGAATGGTTACGGGATGTGTCTGAGTGGGCAGTGGTCAAGGAGGTCAGAATGAAACATGTGAGACAGGATGACTGGCTCAGTGGCTAGAAGACGACCTGGCGGAGACAGATGCTATTGGGCCTGCAGAGTGATGGGGGAGAGATGGAGGGGGCCAATAGTGAGGCATAAAAGACAGAGCAGGGAACATAAGTAATGGGTAACCATAGTAGGGTGACCAACTGGCATGGGTGCAAATTCAGGACGGTGAGTGTAAAAATTCAGGACAAAGGGTCAAAATTCAGGACAAAAATTCTGAACAGGAGGTCAAAATTCAGGACAAAAGTTACGTTTTACAGACACATCACAAGAGGTCGCGCAATAGTAAAGAAGTAAGTAAATAGATAACCACTTAAGTACAAGTGAAAAGAAGTTTATATTAGGTTGAGATAATTGTGCACCTCATGGTTTTTCAGTATGCGCGCCACTTTGAGCAAATGTTCAAGTCTTTTTGCGCTAACAAAACCGCCCCCTAACTCCCCCCCCCCCCCCCCACCGTTCCTGCCTCCCAGGGAAACGCCCGATGCCCGGTCCGGCCAGTCCGACCTTGCTACCACCCTCCAATGGTGACCCTCCTCTTCACATAGACCCTCTCTCATGTGTATTTAATTTCTTTTATAGTGCTACTCATCCCAAGTAAGAAGGACAGGGTGTCGGAGTGAGTTACATCACACACATATTATATAGAGACAATGACTCATATAAATGTGAAAGTCAATCTATAGGAAATGTACTTAAGATGATGGGGGTTACAAAGTGTAATCATTCTTTCATCCATCATTCAGTCTTTCACCATTCATTCTGTCCTTCCATCTGTGTGCCCATCCATATCAATATTCAACCATTTGCAAACCTATCCATCATCTATCCTTCCATCCATCCATCATTCCACTCATCTATCCCTCCATCCACCCTTTCACTCATCCATCCCTCCATTCATCTTTTCACCTTATCCATCCGTACACTCATCCATCCACTCTTCCACTCATCCATCCAGCCATCTACCCTTTCAACCATCCAGCCATCCTTTCACTTACTCATTCATCCACCCAGTCACTCATCCTTCCACCCATTCACCCTTTCACTCAGCCATCCCTCCATTCATCCTTTCACCGTATCCATCCGTACATTCATCCATCCACTCTTCCACTCATCCATCCATTCACTCATCCATCCAGCCATCTACCCTTTCACCCATCCAGCCATCCTTTCACTTACTCATTCATCCACCCAGTCACTCACTCATCCATCCACCCAGTCACTCATCCATCCAACCATTCACCCTTTCAGTTATCCATCCTCCCTTTCTCTCTCCATCCCTCTTTCATTTAGCCATCCATCCTTCCATCAGCATGGGGCCCTGAAAAATCACAGGCCTGGGGCATACTGCCTCTTCTGCCCTCCCATTGTGATGGCCCTTCACATTAGTAACATGGAAAGGGCTTTAATCTGCCACAAGGGAGATCCCACACACAGCTTCTCTTTCTTATCCATTGACAGGAAAACAGCTCTGCAGAAGCTTCCACCCTCCCTACACCTATCCTTTGCTCCCATATGCTATCAGTAGGGGCTCCTGTGAGAGGCAGGGGTCTTTGCATAACCAGGTTCATCAATGGGAAGGCACGAGGCGGGGTGTGTGGGGTATAAAAGGCTGGAGGCCGTATAGCAAGCCCTCTCGGTCTACTCCAGGGGTCTTCAAACTGTGGGGCGCGACCCCCAGGGGGGCCGTGGAGCGATGCAAAGGGGGTCGCGCCTTCCCAGTCACACTTCTGCCTAGGCCCAAGGGCTTCAGCCCCCCCTCTTCCCCCGTCCTGCGTCTCAGCCCGGGCTGCTGCAGTGCAACTCGAGCTGCTGTGGGCTCAGCTGGGCAGTATCTGGAGTCTTATCTCCGGCACGCCCGAGTTTTTCACAGGTCTTTAAAGACCATTTGCATGTTTACATGCCTTTGTAAACTGGTTACAGAGGCTTAGATTTTTTTCCTGGTTCCAGTATCCCCTGGGCCCCCACTCTGCCTATTCCTTACATTTGTATTTTACCTTTACTGCTGCAGTGTGAGAATGCATTTCATGAAAAGGAATATAAAGTAGGGTTGCCAAAAGAAAAATGCCAGCCATGTGTTGTTTAAAGAGCCTGCAAAGACCTCGTCTTGACACTAAATAGGGTTCTAAATAAAAAAGTATGTATTCATTTGTAATGTGACTTTTCTGTCTTTGTTCTCTTTAATTATCAGTCATGGATCATTCAGGCCGCCCTAGAACACAATTAAAAGTGCTTTCTATTTATATTTGCTGTTCGAAGTATGCACAGATAAGTGCTTAAAATACAGCTTTAGGTGACTGCTTATTTTTGTACCGACTGGGCCATCAAAATAATCTGCTGGCAACCCTAACCATAGGACTGGAAGTTTGTTGCAGGATCAGCACATTATTTATTTCCTCGATCCCCGATTAATGCCATAATAGCAATAGTTTAACTTAGATCTTAAACCCTACGCCGCTGTCCATAACATGCTGAGTTACTTCAAGTGTCTGGGAATGCACTCTGCATTCAGACAACTCACTCCTCATTCTCGCCCTTCACTTTCACGCTCACCCTGCATTCACAGCGATCACAATGCACTCACACCATTCACCCACTCACCCTGCACTCACAGTGATCACTCTGCACTCACAATGCACTTGCGCTGTTCATCCTATACCTCACCCTGCAGCCACACGAGTACACTACTCATCCTGCACTCATGTGACACTTCACTCACCTGTCCCCCTCCCTGCTCAATATGCAACTCACTCAAACAAGCCCATCAGTAATCATACACTCATTCGTCCCATTCTGAACTTGCATCCGCACCTAAATTCATAGGCCACCTCACTCACCCTGCAGTCACTCCTCTTACCCTACTCTCACACTGTTGCATCGCTCACCGTGCACTCACATGGGCACTCTTGTCACCCACACAGTGCAGAGGGTTAACGTTCCTGCTACAAAGAATATGTACCATGCAGATCACAGAAATGAGTGTGAGTAAACTATGAGTAGCGCTATAAAAAAATGAAATGTTTGTCAGAAAGGTGCTATAGAGAGATTAGGTGAATTGTTGGTGAGTGGCAGTGAAGGAATTCATGGAGAAGGAGGAAACGGAGGTGGGGCACCAAAAAAGACTGTTGCACCGTGTGCGACCAGTGATAGGACCATCCCTGGCTGGGAGTGTTAAAGGTGAAGTGAGAGGTTGAATGGGGAGAGTTCAGAAGTTGTAAAAAGGGGTGAAATAAAATGGCCTGCAAAGTGAGAGAGGGATCCGGGGTTAGGAGAGGACAGAGGGATGGAAGGGAGGGGGTGAGAGGAAAGCTGCATGGGTAAACTGCTTAACTCTGCACAAAACCGCCAGGGTTTTAAGGGACCCCTGCTTCTCCCGGCCAGGGCCAAGTGAGCTTCTAATGTGGCAGCACGTATTCCTGCGGAGTGGAAGGCCCTTCACAAAGGTTGACTAGAAATCTTTCTGATGTTAATTGCTGTATTTTGGTTATACACTGGTACTGATGGGGTGAAATCTTTCCTCAGTGTTACTGTGTACGCGGCATCACATAACATCATTTACCTTTTCTTCCCACACAATTTAGTCAAGCCTGTCACGTAATTTGGTCCTCACCTGCCTCATAATTCCAGTAGCCCTGCCTAAAGGTTTAGAAATTGTCAGGAGGGGGTCCTTACGCCTCAAAATGTTGACAGGGGGGTCTCGGCATCCAAAAGTTTGAAGACCTCTGGTCTACTCTGTTTGTCCCCCTCCCTTGTCTGCACATAGTGGCAATTTTCCATTCGCCAAACCCCTTAAGTTAGGGAATATCAAAAGGTGCAGTCAGAAAAGACTAAAATATTAAATATGACGGACAAACATATGGCATCTTTGGTCAATTTAAAACTCCTGAAAAGGACTCTGAGGTGGTTTGGGCTGGACTGAAATGAA
The DNA here is from genome assembly GCA_963921515.1 of Calotriton arnoldi. NCBI lineage: Eukaryota > Metazoa > Chordata > Amphibia > Caudata > Salamandridae > Calotriton > Calotriton arnoldi. The sequence continues at coordinate 271,554 of CAWUFW010008643.1, forward strand.
GGGTGGCTTACTGGTAGCCTTTCTGTTTTAGCTCTGCTCCTGGGTTGGTCACATCATGGTGTCATTTGCTGGAAGGCTTGTCATCAAGCTCGATCACGGTTAGGTCTACCTGGTATCAGGTATCAGTATGTCAATTCCCGCACATGACCTTTATTAGTTGTACAAGGATGTTGCAATGCAAAGAATTTGATCCCACTGCATGTAACGTTACCCGTCGCTCTGCACTGTAGTGCAGTGGCCTCCGTGAGTACCACAGCTGCCAGGAAGGCACATGCAAGTGCGACTCGTTTATCTTTTTTGTTTCCAGCCAATAACACACTCCATGCTGGGATTTTGATGCCCATATTTACAATTTGCTTTTGGCTAAAAGGCCAGAACTGGTTTAGTGTTTCATACATGGAACGGGACCTTTCGACAGCTTTGGCTGGGTCACGTCATAAGTTCTATTTTTTAAAAGCCCCGCCCTCCGTACACTGTCACTTTGCAGCCATACACTCACCACTGGCCTCGGAGCCCTACACTTTGTAACTCTGCGGTTCAAGAGCCACATTCCATGGGCCTGTCCCCCCAACACACAGAGGCATGCCCCTCAGAGTCCTGTGCTGTCCTTGCCCTTTACACCCCAACGCGGCCATCCATATGCTTCGGATCAAGGTCCCTGGGAGCACTGTTCTTCAAAGCCATGGCCCTGCAGGCCTGCTCTTCCCAGCCAGCCCTGCCACTCGCAGGCCTATTCGTGTCAGTAATGTTCAGTCACTCTTCTCCTCACACCTCATACCTCTTTACAGACCTACCACCCGCAGAGGACACATCCAATTAAGAGCATCGACAGATAAACAGCCAAGCCTTATCTGTCACTCACAATCAGAGGCGCAACTAGAGCCAAATTTCGGAGGGGGGGGGGGGAATGGGAGGCTACTACAAATTTCGGAGGCGTGGTGTGGGGGCTAATTCTTCCAGCAATAGGCAGTGAGTGTGGAGATGAAGGGGGGGGGGGGCAACAAAGCCTCGTTAACACCTAAATGGTCTTTTAAAGACCTGTGAAGTACTCGGGTGGGGCTGCTCTTGTGCTCAGAGAAGTGCAAGTCGGCCCCATCAAAGAGCTAATGGCAGGGGAACAGTGATGTTCCCCAAGCCAATGCCCAAAATTACGGACAAAAGGCGTCCGTAAAAGGGATCGTCACGGACAACGGACGTGAGATCCAAATTACGGACAGTCCGTGAAATTTACGGACGGTTGGTCACCCTAAACCATAGGTAGTATGGATTCTGGAACACTATGCACCAGCGGGCAACGTGACTACAGACACAAAAACAGATAATTTAGTGGCACACCTACGATGCATTGAAAAGAGTTGCAATCCTCACCACATGATTCATATTGTTGTGCTTCATTTTCGTCGTTCTATCTATCTGGTGCTGGATTGCTCACGCCTGACTGAGGAAGTGGAGTGACGGAGCAAGCGGAGGTAGCGGGCGAGTGGAGGCAAGCGGAGGTAAAGTGGAAAGTTTTTGCACCTCTGCGGACTCTGCCGACGGTAGTTGTAACTGGGATTTGCACCGGGGGTTGTGCCGGTCGGCACAACACAAGCAATACCGCCACCGAGCAGGGTCCTACCCCCAGCCACAGCTCTAGCCACAGCCCCGGCCACAGCCCCAGCCCTGAACCGGGAACCGAGCGTCACTGTGCCGTCACAGGAAAGCAAGATTGCGGTAAGACGGTGGAGGTGACGGTAACGTCGTTGCTGTTTGGGGCTCAGCCCAGTAAAAGAGAGCAGCTGGCGTGGTGCAAGGCAATGCGGTAAAAGTTGCAGTGGCAGCTTGTTGCCTGCGCCGCTCAGGGGGGACTTTGCAGGAATTTTGTTGAACTGCTCCTGAAAACTGCTCCTGGGGGACGGGAAGCAGGGTGCTCAACGCTGCAGAGGGCAGAGGACAGGCAGGCAGCAAGGCAATAGATTGAGGAGCCTGTCTGCTGCTTGCTGTATTGAACATTGGTCATTGGGGGACTCCTTGGAACACGGGGGGTACTGACCTCCCTATATATCCCCTATGTACTACAACAAACGCGTTACAACCTCACAGGACACTTTGTGTACGCTACTGCTGGTGTTCGGAGCACCGAGTGTTCTCTCCCGGCTCGCGGCCTGTGTGCTCTGAACTCCGAGCCCGCCGAAAGCGTTAGAGCAGCGTTTGAGCGGTGTTTGTGTTGAGCGGGCAGGCGGGCAAGAAGGGAGAGCCGCCTGGAGTCTCTCACGACTCGTGCCCTGAACTCTGTGCCCACGTCCCTGTGCCCTTGCCTGCGCCCGGATTAACCGGATTAACTGTGTGACCTCTACGGCCCCCCCGCCTGCAGCAGGAGGTGGCAGGTGGCGGTGGGGCTACTGGGCTTCCCGCTCTTCCGCGGTTCCCACAGCTGCGGTTGCGGTGCCCGTGGTCCTTGCCGCTTACCGTGTGGAGAGAAATGAGATCAGGTAGAGTCAGACAGACTCCAACTCAGAAGGCCAAAAGCGAAAAGCAAAGCAAAAGAAAAAAGCTTCCAAAACAAACAACCAAATCAGAAGGCCTGGATTTTAAGCAAAAAAGCCCATTAATATCTCCTATATTAACAATGTTTAGAAATATAGAGGAAGATAATAAAAGGAAGTCAACTTTGAGTGCTAGATTCTCATTCATCAAAGACCCCGGAACACTCATTTATTCAACACCAGCGGAGGTTCCAGGCCTCCTGACGCCATTAGCACCTCAGAAGGCAGTCTCATTCATTACCAAAAAAAATATATACAAAACGATACCACACAAGACACAATTGATTCAAACAACCCATGGAGTTCGCAAAAACTGAATCAGGCTACGGACAAGTCAGGTATAAATGCGGCAGACCTAGAAGAGGTGTATAAAGAAGTTAGCACAGACAAGAAAAACAATGAGAATAACAACGAGAAAACGCTCCTAAGCAAGGAACAGTTCTTAGACGAAAGGACAAAAAGCTCAGATATCACAAAAGACAACAAGGAAGAAAGAACAGACTATATGATCAAACTAGTGGGCCCACAAAAAGAGCTCGGACGTAAAAAAAAACAGACTCACCGACAACAAACTTTAAAATATTTCAAGGAAATCTGACGTCCTCCACCCCTAAGTTCGTAATAAACAATGAGACAATATCAAGGCTAAAAATAGCAGTACAGGTCCATCAGGAGGACCAAGATGACCCTGAAAGTCGGATTGACCCATGGCAGACCGCTACTAGGCCTGCATCTAACACAATCTCTTCACAAATGTCCGTCATCGAACCAAGTGCCCCGATAGGAGAAATGCACAACGATAATATACAAGACAATATGGACATACAAGGCTCAAAAATCACTCAAACAAACAATAACTCCTTTCAGTTGACTCATGATACTAGCTATTCATTTAATCAAAATCAAATTCCCAACCAAGAATCAAAACCACAGCTTCAACAAGGGGAGGCACCGATTGACCAAAGTAGCCTTTTAGAGCTCTTCAAATCTTTACTACAAACGTTACAGACAACAACAAAGGCATTCAATATGCAAACAGACAAAATGGATATTCAAATAGACTTAATGAATATCATAGCATCACAAATTGCAGGAATAAACACAAAACTGGACAACATGAATAACTTTATTTCAAGAGTTCAATCCAAATACTCAGTCCAGTGCGCTTGTAGTCCGATTATTGACAAACTGACCCTCTTACCGACGTTATTAGAACAGATAATATCATTTAATAAATCAAGCATGGGAGTGACAGATAACAATGCTGAAGCTCATGAAAAGTATATAGTTAATACCTTGCAACTCTGTAAGCCTCTACCAAAAGAGGAATTCAAACAAACTAAAACAGCACCTAAACCAGAAGATATGCTAGTCCAACTGAGCCCGGCTCACCGAAAAGTCACAAATTAAGATCTGATATTGGAAAGCGTTGGAGTAACACCCTGGAAAAAATAAATAAAGTACCAAAGCTGTCACGAAAACAAAAAAAACGTGATAGGAAAGCAAGAAACAAAATGGTATTACAAACAAAACAGCAGACAATCAAGTTATATCCAATTTTCTGCTCCACCAGGATGAATAAGGCAGTTACGGACCAGGCAAGTCTCACAGCAAGTATAGATGAAGACTCGATTAGCAATCACAAGGTAGAAAAGGCGGACAATGATAAAATTGCTGAAGTTAATCAGATCCGAGGAAGAGGAGTAGACACAAACCCAGTATCGGGTGTAGACCGTGTGGGAACTCAGGAGACTACAAACAGAAAAGGAGATAAAGCATATGGTTCTGAGAAAAAACATACAGTAGCCAGGCATAAAACAGGAAACAAGCAACTGACTCAGATAAACGAAGTAAGCAAGTCACAGCCGCAGAAGAAAAGCAGGCAAGGCACTGACGCCAATGATGAAGACTGGAAGAACTACGAACAGTTAGAGAAAACAGAGAGGAAACCACCGGACTCCAACGCCCTCGCTCGAAAAGGAGCTGACAATAAGGTCTCAAACAGACAAAGAGGTCTGAAAATCGAATATGGAACCATAGAAACCCACGAGGCTGGACAGCGAGAGCCTAAAACGGAAAAAGAAATAAAAGAGAACTTAAAGCCTGAGGCTCGTAATTATAGAAACAGCATCTCGGTAGGACCGATAATGGAAAATCCAACAGCCCAAGGTCTCAATGAGGGAGAAGTGAGCCTAAATAAGAACACGCAACCGAAACCTCTAATGGTACATAGATGTGGGAGCAATCAAGGAAACTCAGGGCGGGAAACAGCAATTAACAACAAAAAAGAGACCAATCAGGAGAACATAGCATTGCTAGAAATCCCAGCTCATAACACCAGAAAGGGATGTACGACCGAATACGTAAACCTAAGAGTCCAAATAAAAGATGAAAAGAAGCAAATAACAGCTGACAACAAGAATGAGGACCCAATGTTACAGATAGAGCAAGGGCATCAACTTCCGAAACAGCAAATACTGTTAACACCGGAATACGAATCTAAAGGGCCACAAGACACTCTGAACAGAGGGAATATACTGAAATTAACAGCAAATATCCCAGCCTTAAAATATTTGAACTCGTCGAACTTATTGGCAGTAGAATTTATAGCAAAAGGAAATCATAAAAATATCGAACAAACGCTGACTACATGGCAGTCAGAAGATGATGCCCAGCTCATCATGAACTCTAATCTGCAATTCGAAGCTTGAGGAATCAAACTGTCAAGACCAACTATACCACGCTATCCTGGCCCCTTGACTGTAAACTCTAACTACAACAAGAATCACGGACCAAGTCAAAGAAAAAACAACCAGCACATATATACAGTTCTAAAAGGAGCAAAAGGCAGCAGCCTAACAACCTCGCTGAGGAGAGAATTGCATAATGATCAGACAGTAGTAAATGACCCAGACCAGGATAGATGGAGCTGGCTGCCAGGAGCGTTAAGTTCAGACAAGGGCTACTGACCATCGGAAAAAGACAACCGTTAAGCAAGACTTAGGAAACATACATCTGCTCTCATGGAACATTGCTGGGGCAAAAAAATGGCTAGAAAACAGCTGTCCCCCAAATAACTGGGAAACATGCGATATAATAGCGCTTCAGGAGACATGGGCATTGGATGATTTACCCCTGACAGGTTACATCCACTACACAGTACCTGCATTAAAAACCAACATTTATGGACGGCCCAAAGGAGGACTGGTAGTCTATATATCCACTGCATTAAACATCGAAACGGAACAGATTGTCTCTTCGGGACCAAATATACAATTATTAAAACTCACCTCTGGGATCATCGGCAGAACAAAAACTGTCCTGTTGATCAATACTTATGCACATCCATTAGTAAGGAAAAAAATAGCCCATAACACCCAGTTAATCGCCATAATTACAGATATAAGGAGTACATACCCCTCCTGGGACATGATACTGACAGGGGACTTTAACTCTAACTTAATACACACCCCAGAGGAAGATGAGAAGTTAATAGCTGACAATATACACTGGAATGTTCCACAACAATACCAGCCAAAGAGATCATCTCCGGACCCCGTAGGTCAACATCTGGTAAATGCTCTAGAGTTTCTTGGACTGAGAGTAATAAATGGTAGAACAACGGACGATTTCCCACCAAAACATACATACCACGGAGGTAAGACACGATCAAGACTGGATTACACAGCCATCTCAGTAGCACGGATGCCATATCTCTCTCATTTTTAGGTTGAGCCTAGAGTAGCGCGCAAGCGCTGCTTCTGGCGAAGACTTTTTGTAGTGGGCATTTGAAAGCTGACCACACGCTCGTGCACAATGGCCTTTTCCGTGCGGTTACCCGCACGTTTCAGGCACGATGCACGAGCGTGTGGTCAGCTCAGCAGGCTGCCGCGCTCGCCCCCGCTTCTCTTTTCTTACTGCAGGCAGGACGACGTGCGCAGCCGAGACAAAGGCGGGCGCTTGTCTTTGATTGTATTCGCGCAGGTACTTTCTTTCCCAGGCAGAGGTTTGCTTTGTTTTAGTTTCTCAGCCACCCCAAAATATGTTTTTCGCAGCGTTTGTAAACGCAGCTCCTAAACTGTGCGTGGTCCAGAGAGGGACTTAAAAGCACACATGTCAAAAGAGGTTTTGGAATTGCTCGTTTGTAGTTTATGTGAGCATAGTAGGAAGCGAGGGAAATTCATCCGGTTATTTTTGTGCAGAACCCGTTAGCGCTTCCTGCTATAGTCGTGCGGTATCGTAGCGCTGTCAATAAACAGCTGTGCTCATTTCTTCAATCTTTTAATGATAAACGGTTGAATCAGCACTGCTTGAATTCCAGCTGACTGCTTTAACCGACTGAGGTACTCTGCGGGTGTAATGATTGTGCAGCGCCGGGTCCTTGCCTCCCCTCTCGAGAGCCGCGTGCCAGGTTAGATTTTATTTCCAAAACATGGTCTACCACACCTATATGCGCACCTAGGACACTCATCCTCGCTGCAACAGCAAGTTTATCATTTCCGCAGTCACAGCCCGTCTCCAGGAAGAGGTGGGAGAGGGTGTGGAGCTGAGCCCCCCTCCCTTTTTAGAGGGAAACAGGAAACAAGGTAGGGGGTTGGCTAGATAACCTCACGTGCCCTCCTGACGCGGCGCTGTGTAACACAGGATATATGTAGTGTAAAGACACATGACCCGAAACTTGGCAGCCCTAGGGTCAACACCATTTAAGCAGTTGTGAATGGACTGTGACTGGAACCGGTGGGTGGCATGTTGATTTTTGGATATCAACTGACCCAAGTGGAAAAAATCCCAGCCGGTTCTGTTTCCATCCCGGAAGTGGTCACTGGTGGGTTTTGGTGCCTGATGACAATCACTTAACCAGCAGAATCTACCGTTTGTTCTTCAGCTTAATGTGGGCAGCCAGTCCTATGTCCCAGGATGGCGTGCAGGCAGTGAGTGGTACGGAAGGGTTACCGCTCATTCAGACCCTGGCAGGTGGCATGCTCCACAGTACACAATCAAATAAATGCTTATCTCATTCAATAAGTATTGAATGAAAACATGTCGATATGCCCTTTATATGAGCCATCCTGGAGTGCCTTTCGGCTAGGAATTCCCCCTGAATTCTAATCTCAGCTCTGCTACTGACAATGCAGTGTGATCCTGGATAAGTCACGTCATGTAATTCATATATCTCCCAAAATGTAGAATCGAATGGCAACGCACCCCATTTCAATTTTATTCTCTTTAGAAAAAGGCTAAACATTGTCTCAAATATAGCGCTATATTAAAAGTATTGCCACGTCATACAGGCGCTGAAAATAGTTTCCATTTACGAAAACATGAAAGGAGCAATCACTATGGGTCTAGTTGATAAAGCAGAGCCCCCTCGGAGAGGCACACCTCCAAACCCCATCCTCAACTTTCCTTTTTACACCTGTTGTATAAAGATGTTTGGCACAGTCAAGCAAATCCCTGCCCGCTCTCTATCAACAGAAGACCCTTCCATTCGAGTTGAAAAATAAAGTATTTATTTCCAGCTATTCGCCCAGACCACCAACAAAAAAAGACACTTGAGGACAAGTCTAGACACACAAACACTCGAGTAACATAACCGTGACATGTAGCAGGAGGCAGGGGTGTCTGAAATATTAAACGTGAAAGCAAACAGCTAAAAACATAACACATTGTTGTTCTCTTCCGGGTATGATGCCAATGACAGTCTGTGAGTAGTGCCAACTAAAACCCAGAGTAACAGTGTTCAAGGAATGTTTCTTCCTCTGCCACCAGAACCCACGCCTTTTATTTATTTTTTCACTTCTATTGCCTTTTTGCTGTTATTGTTTTTAAAGAGTGCCCTGTAAATAAATGAAAGTAATGTAACTGGTCAAAGGAAGGCACGAGCTTACACAGAGCAAGATCCTCATGTCCCTGCCTCTTCCCCTCCTTACAATGCGATACCCATGACCTGGGGAAATAACATTTGTTTAAGTTCCTTTCTTGTCACGCTTTTGGAATTATGGATAGCCTTTCATTGACATTACTCGGTTTTGAGAAGCCAAAAGTTTAGAGGTCTTTGTGGAGGGGACTCAACCAATGAGTACATTTCTGACTCTCAGTTCCGGAAATGTAGTTTCAAATCCCAGCTTCCCCTCTTAACTGCATTGTGTGATTCTGGGCAAATGAATTTATTGCACCATGACTCTGTTTCAAGCACTTAAAAATCTGCTAAATGGCTGCACGAAACGCTATATAAATAATAGGACATTGCATATTAGAAAATATACTGCAAGAACTGACCAGGAAGACCAAGTATAGTGAGTTCTAAAACAAAACAAACAAGCATTGGCATAGCCAATAGGTCTCACTTTTGGGACATTAAGTGTTTAGCCATGCAACGGTTGATGTTGTTGCACCGAGGATAGTGTGCTGCATAACTAAATACTCCAAAAGCGAGACCTATTGGCTATGCCAATGCTTGTTCCATAGAGTACACAACCAGGAGTGACCATTCCTACCAGCATATACATTTCAGCCTAAAAATAACCAAACATCAAGCAAACCTGATAATAGAAGGAAGCATCCACACAATTGACCTAAAACACCTAAAATGGTCAAATGAAACGATAGAAACACTCCAGACCAAATTAAAGAGGATGATAACGGTTAGCGAATTTGAGGCCCCAAACAAAATCCAAGCTTGGGTAAAATTCACTTAGGATCTTACCACATTAATGCCGAGTAAACAACATCAGATTAAAAATCTAAAAATGTAATTAAACAAAAATCAACGGCTGGGCTAAGAGCCTTGAAATGCGAACTCAAAAAAGCTATTAGGAGGCTAAAAACAACATTCTCCGACCAAGTAGCCTGGGACAATGCACGTCAGCTGAGGAAAACCTATAAAAAAAAGTTATGGGAAGAAAAGAGAACCAACAATGATACATTTTGGGCTGAATTACTTTGTAGTGCTAAGAATACCAACTCGAACACATTTTGGGAAATAATAAACAAATTGCATAGGCCGCTAAACATGCTATCATCAAACATACAAGAACACGAGTGGGCTAAATTTTTAACTACAAAGTTCACAGAAATCGTAATTCCTGACATGCCAGTCTTGAACACCCAGGAACTACCTGAGTAAAAAAACATATTGGAAATCATCACACAAGGGGTCAGTGTCACAAGCAACGCAGGAGAGGTCAGCACGTGTCATATAATAGTAAAGAAGGTCTCCGGCGCCAAGCCAATGGAGGTAAAAATCAAATCGCAGGGTAAAAATGGCACCAGTTCCCCAAATGCTAAGACAAACCAGTCCTCCATGTCAGCAGATGGAGTAATACGCATAATTAAGAAAGGTAGAGGAGACGGTGCCCCAGGACCCAATGGCATCCCACAAGGCATTTTTAAGAATGACCCATCTTTTTGGAGCAAGCATTTACTCAAGCTATTTAAAGAAATAGAGCTCCTAAACTGCATCCCACCTAATTGGCAAGGCTCGATACTGACACCTATTTTTAAAGGAGAAAATAGAACAAATCCATCGAACTACAGGCTAATTGCCCTTTTGGATGTCGAAGCCAAATATCATGCCTCACTCATTTTGGAAGACCTGAAGGAATGGTCAGACACTCTCAATCTTATTCCAGTTAATCAAACGGGCTTCAGGCAAGGTATAGGGACAATATCGAACATCTTAGCTCTATCACTAATAGCAAATAAATGCAAGCGGAGGAAACAACAACTTCACCTCAGCTTTATAGATCTAAAGGCAGCATTCGATAGTGTAGAACGTCACCTCCTTTGGAAAAAACTGCGAGCCTGGAACATCCCGAAAGGTTACTACAAGGTATACTGCAATTCTACTCTAATACATGGATTAGAATCAAGATAGGAGATGGTACCAGACTATCAAGAAAGCTGTTTACGACTAAAGGCCTCAAGCAAGGTTGCGTATTGGCCCCACACCTTTTTAATTTGTTCCTGTCCGATCTTGCACAGAGGCTAGATTGCATTAATTCCCATCCGCCGAAAATTGGTAAGCTAGTACTCACACATCTCTCGTACGCTGATGACGTGGTGTTAATGAGTCTAACTAGGATCGGTCTTCAAAGAGTTTTAAATGAAATGTCAGACTATATCTCATCTAACATATTAGAAAGAAACATATCGAAAACCAAAACAATGATGATCGGCAATCACCGGAGAAGCAAGCTGAACATCTGGCTCAATGGCAACCACTTAGAGGAAGTAAAAAGCTATAAATATTTGGGATTTTATATAGACAATTTACAAAATCATTTAGAGCAAAAAATGTACATGACCCAGAGAACCAGTGCTCTCACATTTGCATTCAGTCAACTGGCAAAAAAGCTGAATGGTCCATCACATAAACCACTGCTAGCAGTGATGGCGGCGAAAATCCTTCCGACGATCACATACGCCAGCACCGCTTTTCATGGCAAAGACTCAGAACTTTTAAACCAACTAATAGTCTCTACTTATAAAAAAGTTTTTCAGTTACAACGGTCAGCTTCTCCGGCACAGGTTTGTCTTGAATTCGGTCTCACAAACGAAATTATAGGGAGAATGTACACCACAGTAAAGCTTTGGTATCGGCGGAAACTGAATGCGGCCACCTCTCCATTTAACAAAGCCCTTTGGACCGAAGTAGACGAGGATAGAAAATCACCTTATAATCAATATCTTTACAAATCCTTGTCAATAACCTGTACAACCGACTTATGGAACAAAAACCTGCCATATCAGTCCTTCAAACAAGCAATAAATAAAGCAGCAAAAATTCATTCATTACTGTTTGATAAAAACATCTTCAGGTTAAGGTCGCACGCTTGGATGGTGATTAATAATTATAAGTTACTTGCACCAGCCCCTTACTTGAATACGACATACTCAATTTATCTGAAAAACAATTAATGGCAATACGTTTCGGAAAGTTACCGTCAACAGCGGATCAGCCTACCTGGGTTCACACAGGGCCAAAATTATGTCGACTCTGCTGTTACCATAAAGAGGACTTCATCCATATAGTCTGTATATGCAACAAACTCTACAATGCACGAACCGCCTTACTCAGACAAATTTTTAACGCTAGAGGCATCAGGTCCTGTAGAGCTGCAATAATCGCGTGCCTAAATCCATCGGACCCACAACTGAACTGTAAACTGATTAAATTCCTTAAAGTCTTTGACCAGGTCCTTAAAACTGATTTTTTTAAAAGCGACTCCAAAGGTGGTAACGACTGGAAATTTTTTTTAAAAAAATAAATAAAAAGGAAAAATAATTCAAGTTTGTTAACAGGGTTGGAACTCTGGCTGTGCAAATGGACAAGAATTTGACTAATAATTTTTAACTTTGTACGATATTTTATGAGCTTCTTATTGATGTAAAGTGAATCTTTTTAAAAGTCTTTTTTTAAATGTCATTCATATTGTTAAGGTTTTAATTGACCAAACAATAAAAAATTTACTTACTTACTTACTTATATTGTTGTGCATCAATAGTTTAACTACATGACCACATGAGCAGCCAGGGGGTTGGCGGGGTTGAGGAATATGTTTTTGCATCTGTATGGAAATAGTACTGTGTTTCTGTACATGTCATACTATGACAATAATGGATGTGATGTACACTGTATTTAGAAACCAGTAAAAATATATAAATTTAAAAAATGACTCGGACAATAGGCAGCTGTCACGGCTGCGTAGCACCAATAATCTTTAATCAATCCAGCATCAGGGGTGCGCAGGTTTGTGGCGGGGAGGGGGCACTGGCACGAGCCGCCCAGAATAGGAGAGTGCCTGGGGGCATTGGGCACAAGCAGCAGCCTTCATGGCAAGAAATAGACAAGAGGGGCTAAAAACAGCACCTTGGCTCCCGGTCTAACTCGCTCTATTTTTGATGCTTCGTTGTGATAAGGTTGATTGGGTCTGGCTAAAAATAGCTGTTCCCTGCAAGTCAATGGCAAAGTGAACTGAGTATTCGGAGCTGCTTCTCAGGCTGCGGGATGTCAGATGCTCTAAGGTCATCTACCTCCATCCTGCCGCAAGGGTTGCCTGCAGAGGACCTGGTCCTGCTTTGTATTTGCAGAGTTCCAATTGTGTTCTGCTCTCTATCAAATGGTAAATTTAATTTGGGACGCCTTGTTCACGTATGCCCATGGTAGCACACAGGAGTAAAGGCACATCAGCACTTAATATCTGGCCATGCAATGCTGAAACACATCGATATTAGCAAAGCCAATAGCTCTCGAATTGCCGAGATCGATTGGCTTTGCCAATGCTTGTTTATATCGTGTTTGCATCATTCTAGGCCACTGTGGAGAGGAGAGGGTTGTGGACAGGAAAAACATCAAGGGACCAAGGGGGAGATTTACTAAGCTTTTGCGCCGTGTTTGCGTCACAAAAGTGACGCAAAACGACGCAAAATCTTATTTTTGTTATTAACTTTCCAGTGCTAAACTTGTTTAGCGCTGGAAATAACGTAAGCATTACTTTGCGCCATGGGGGTGTACCAAGGGTGGTGCATGGGCATTCCCATGCAACCACCCAAGGTTTCTCACGCTAAACCCAATTTACTAAAAACAGTAGATTGGGTTTAGCGTGAGAAAAGTGCACCCTTTTCAACTAGGCGCAAGGAAGGAGAAATGCTTTCATTTCTCCTTCCTTTTCCGACTTTGCATGCATGCTGCACTGTACAGCACACATACAAAGTGGGAAAACCTGTCCCTTGTGTCTAGCATAGTATTTTGTACAGGAAGGGTACCCTTCCTGTACAAAACCTATGCTAGACTCATGCACACACCCTAGCGCTGCGGCGCTAAGGTGTGTGCATGGCGCACAGCAGCTGTAATCAGCGCAGGCGCAAGGGAAAGGGGAGGAGATATATTAATTAGAGAACCTCTAAACTGACCCACTTACTTTTATATACGGCAAAAGCTCATTTTACAGCCATCACCTCAGAATAACTTCTTAAACCATTGTTTAATTCTTATGTCTATATTTTATTATTTGTAAAAATCTTTGTATTCTTTTTTCCCATGAATATATATATAATTTTTCCAATAATCATAAGTATTACAAAAACATTCATCAGTTTATATTTACATATGGGACATTATCAAAATTCATAATAAAAAAACAATTTATACAATTGATATAACCCCTACAGCAAAACCCATCAGTCATCCAATCTCACCTCTCATAACTGCACAAACATACCGTCATTCATACACCTCCACCATTTAAAAAAAACAATATATTAACTGACATGAATGGGATCCTAAATATTTCCTTTAACGAGACTGCAGAAGGGAAAAATGCCAATCTGTAATTGCTTCACATCCAAAATTCTCGAGTTGAAAAAGTCTCTATTAGGATTCCCTTTGTGTTTGGGGGCGGTCTACGCACGTTTCGGTGGACCTCTTATCAAGCTACCTTCATCAGGACCAAACAGTATTCATATACATGTCATCAAACATGCGGGCAAGGGGTTATCTAGAAAAATTAACATAAGGATTAATCCTGGGAAATGGGCTGTATTCAATATTTGCATCACAGTTACTGTTCATTTCACAAATTAATTTATACCAAGTCATTTTCCAAAACATCTAAGAGGCCATAATTTTAAGATCACCTCCCGTGCGAAAATTATCTAAGTGATGTAAAGAAAAAAGAGAAATCTAAAGATCAATAAAGAAATAATTACCACCAAAGCGTAAAATCAGCAATATACGTGGCAGATATAGTTTTTATATAAAGAGAGAACACAAAGTCCAGAAAGAGGTTTTGATGGTGCTCAAAGTTAAAATTCAGAGCAATGCTGCAGTGAAGATATCACTTCATATTTATTTTAATGTCTAATACTGTTTGTATTTTGCACCTGAATGTTTATGTAGAAAACTTCTCCTCTGGGGAGGTCAATACATCATTTCCAATTCTCAGTGGTGTCTTATATGCAAGCCTGCATTTGGGGACCAGTCAATCTATATGGAGGCAATAACACGGATATCCCATGTAGTTATACAGTACTCACACTAGAGAGTGTCCTAGTCTTATGTATTTAGATCTATCAAATTATTCTTACCCAACTTCTAGGGGAAAATTCATCCTATATTTTAGATCTCTTCATTGTCTCCTCTTCGAAATTAGTCATAACAACTTTTTGTGTATTTCTCAACCTCAGTCTGTGATTTATATTGAGTTGAATCCAGTCTCTTCAGAGTGATGTCCTACAATGTACAAAATATAATGGTTCAAAAATAAAAAGTAGAAATATTTTTTTCAAAGAAGGCAACAAAAAGTGCATGCGTGCACTCGAACTATATCCTCTAGTTAGTTCCTCAGTTGCATATGCTGCTTAGCCCACCGTTTAGAGGACTGCTTTCAAACTGACTCTCCAATATGAGGGCCCACCCTTAAAAGATATTTCCAGATCTTTATATCGTATGGTACCTGTATTTTAGAGACTCATTTCTATTATTGCTACACTGCCACTTAGCTCTGCCTTATATTGAGCATCTGTTTATTTGCATCATTCTCATAGCATAGATTTATTAAAGGTGAATGAAAGCATGGCCTGTATAGAGCTATATTGTGAGTAGAAATGCAGAAGAAGATAATTTTTTATTTATAGCTCCTAAAACTGTAATTAAGTCAGTCTAACTTTTACTGCCTGGGAGAAAGTAACATTTGGCATGACATTTATATATTTAGGAAACAACAACATAGTTCTTTTGGGCTAATGTGACACAGGCATATCTAGTAACAGGTTCTATTTTAATTACAAAAATACTGCCTACGGATCCACCCGGGCAGGACTAAGAACATATTCTGTATTGATTTAGAGAAGGCTGTCTAAGGATCTACCATCATAACTGTGAAAACAAATCGGACTCACTACTCATGACACTTACTTGTTTGAGACGATCTCATTTTATCTGGCCGCAATCCCGCTCCCGTGGTTTATGGCGTGCAGACATCTATCTGCTCCACTTCCTTATTTATACAGCTCGCGTACCACGTGATAGGACGCGTCTCGCGATATTACGCGGTAACGTGTACCTAGGCTGTTTGTTTTGTCACGGCTTAGCGAATCCGCCATCTTAGAGTGATCTATTTATTATGATACTCTATAGCACTATCTTTCATAGGTGTCAAGGTGTAGATTCATAAATGTCATACAAGGTAGTACTGGCTTGACTTTACATAGGGCCATATGGGAAGGATTATCTAGTTTGTCAAAGACTACAATTATACTACAATTATACTCAAATGTGCCCAAAATAGTGGTCAGCACCATGACCACCAGTAACTCATTTATTAAATTTATGGGACATCTCCAGGATTCTAGACCGAGGGCCATGAGATGACAAGGATTGAGGTAAATCGGATCTGCTCAGTCCCAGATTTTTTAGCAATATGAGACATATATGCTCCCGAACACGCCAGATTCACAAAAACACATTGTTTTTATATTTGTATACTGCCTATTTGGAAATGAAAAAATTCCCGGGACCCAAAGGGGGTTAGAATTCACAAGGAAATTTTTATGAGACAAATTGATGATATAGCCATTATGTACGATAGTGCCTGATCTCAGCTTGTGGAGTAGACACATTATCTTCGCTATCTTGGAACCTATCTACAGCCGATGGAAATTACTACGAGATCTAATGCAATAATGTCATGAGGGGTACACGGATTAACCGAAATTCAAGTAACTACCCAAATTATTTCCTCATTTAATCCCTTACGTACTGAGTCCAAAGTAAAAATCCAATAATTTTCTCGTTGTTTCCTTACTTTGTCTGTGTCTTTGCCTGGTATGTAATTTACACGTTCTAAAATCAACCATCTGAGATCTTTCTCAGTATGTTTATGGTTAGAGCAGTGTTTTACCATAGGAGCTTGCAGTTTGTTTGTGCGGATCGCAGATTTGTGTTCTGAAAATCGAACACGAAACTCTCTGGAGGTTTCGCCTACATACCCTAGGCCACAAGGGCAGAGAATCAGGTAAATGACATTTTTACTTTTACAGTTTGTCATATGGTGAAGTTTCCCGATTTGTCTCCATATGTCCATATTTGCGTGGTGATGGCCCTGTCACAAGCGTGGCACTGGCCACATCTGCGATTGCCTAATACAGGAGGCAGTCTATCTATTGTGGTTTGTATGATCTTATTTTCAGGTCTTGTTCTGGTATGTACCAGTTTATCATTTAGATTAGGATTTCTTCTATATGCCACAATAGGTTTCTCTAGGGATGTCTCTTCATCATTAGCTGTACGTATCCTCCAGTTCTTATCTAGGATCTGTTTGACCTTAAAATTCATATTTGAATGGTCAACTACACAAACCAGTTTCTCAATGGGCTGTTTATTTGTACCCCTAACAAGGGCGTCTCTGTTATAATATTTGGCCCGTTTCATTGATTGTCGCACTAGTCTACGAGGATACCCTCTAAGTAGGAGGCGCTTTTGAAGTTGTTCTGCATGTTCACTAAATTCTTTGATGTTAGTACAGTTTCTCCTGATTCTCAAAAATTCCCCAAAGGGAATTGAATCTTTTTGACATGAAGGATGGAAGCTGCTATGTTCTAAGATGGTATTTTTGGCCGTTGGTTTTCTAAACAAGCTAACTTCCAACCGACCATTTCTCCCCATAATCCATATATCCAAACATTCCACTTTCTCCACAGAATATTTACAAGTGAACTTTAAGTTGTTATTGTTCAGATTGAGCCATGTGATAAATTCTAGCAGGCTTGCTTCTTGTCCTGTCCATATAAAGAAAATGTAATTTATGAACCTGTGCCAATGTGACACATTTTCATAGAAAGGAGCCATTTCGTTAAAGATGTGTATACGTTCGAACTCTCCCATGAAAATATTCGCCACACTCGGGGCACATGAAGCGCCCATGCTGGTCCCCTTGACTTGTTGGTATAGAGTATTGTTAAATTCAAAATAGTTTTGATGTAAAACAATATTAAGACACTCCAGGATGAAGTTATCTGGTCTCTCCCCAGGTACTCTTGCCAAAAGAGTTGCCACTGACTCCATGGCAAGGTCCTGGGGTATGTTGGTATACAAAGATTCTATGTCAAGGGTGACCAGCAATTGAGTCAAGTTATTAAAGGACATGTGTTCCAATGTTGAAATCATGTGTCCCGTGTCTCTGATGTACGACGCATATTGGGTGGTTAGAGGACATAAAAAGACGTCCACATATTGGGACAGTCGTTCAGTTAGAGAATTGATGCAAGATATAATAGGTCTCAGAGGTGGATCGATTATATTTTTATGGGTTTTCGGGACTCCATACAAAGCTGGTGTAACTGAATTGGTATTATTTAAAAAATCATACTCTTTCTGGCAGATGTAGGTTTCTCACGCTAAACCCAATTTACTAAAAACAGTAGATTGGGTTTAGCGTGAGAAAAGTGCACCCTTTTCAACTAGGCGCAAGGAAGGAGAAATGCTTTCATTTCTCCTTCCTTTTCCGACTTTGCATGCGTGCTGCACTGTACAGCACACATACAAAGTGGGAAAACCTGTCCCTTGTGTCTAGCATAGTATTTTGTACAGGAAGGGTACCCTTCCTGTACAAAACCTATGCTAGACTCATGCACACACCCTAGCGCTGCGGCGCTAAGGTGTGTGCATGGCGCACGGCAGCTGTAATCAGCGCAGGCGCAAGGGAAAGGTGAGGAGATAGCCATATCTTTGAAGATATGGCGCTCTCCTGCTCCCTCCCTGTCGCTCAACGCAGTGCAGGCTCACGGGGGGACTGCGCTGCGTGACTTTTTAGTAAATCTGCCCCCAAGTGCCCCGAGCGTAGCTTTCCATGTACGCCATTTCAAGGACCTGTGACCTGCATCAAGAAACGTTCATTCATTTGGAGAGGTCTGTGAGGGTACTAGACTGGGTGAATACTGTAATGGGCCGCTACTGGTCACTCATCGCTCTGTATTTGCGTTCATTATATTTGCAATCTTAGCTTTTTCTTTAACAAATGATAGTTCTCTAAAATGTTAGTTCAACTCTTCTTTTGAGGCGTACCAAGACTACAATTTCAGAACGCGGCGATTTGTTCACTAACAGCAGTCACCCACATGCTCACATCAGCACCCACACATAACACAGCCAATTGCTAACAAAAATTCACTAACAAAGACTCTTTTACATCTCTCACTGCCAGTGCTTTAAATGGGCCGGTACTCACCGGTACAGAGTACCGGCACTTTTTAATTTTCGCCCCTTGAGTACCGGAACTTCTTGTAGGACAAGGAGAGTACCGGTACTCATGGGGGCCTTGCCTAGACACAGGTGGTGCTGCTCGCATTTTCTCCTGCCTCGGCAGCACTTTTCACATGACCTGCTCCGATTCTGCAATCCTGAGCTGAGCTCCCACAGGAGCGCCAGAACAGCAGCTCTTGTCACCTGGACACAGCAATCTTGTTGTGCTTCTCTGCAACTCTTCTAGCAGCGTGTGGCAGCAGGGTGTTTGGTTTACCCTTTGATCCTGCACAGTGGGAGTTTAGAGTCCATCATAAAACTAATGGACGAGGATGTGGGGCGCATTCTTTAGGCAGTACAGCCTTTTAGCATGCCATTGTTTTAAATGACTGAAAATGTTAGTTCATCAACAATTTAAATTAGGCATTTTTACTTGCATGTAAATCCCCGCCCTTGCTGCCACTTGTATGATTCCCCTCAAACAAAAAAACACCTTAAAGGCAACACAATTTTGTTTGGTTTGGTGCATTTAAACGACAAAACGACCCGCAAGTGCTACTGTCGTTGCCTTTTCAAATAAATCTACAGTACATTAAATTAGGAGGTGCCGGGGCAGAGGCAGAACGAAGGGGCGAGCCAGGGTGCTTTATCAAGAGCGCAGAGTTCCTGTGTCAAGCCCATACAGTAGACCCTTGGGTTTAAAAGGCAATTGAGCAGACCCCCCACACCCTCCCCAACCCCATTAAACTCATGAGACAATAGACGTCATTCAATTTCTAAATGCTGGGCGCTCGGTGTGCGTAAGAGAAGAGGGCAGGAGGCACTTATCTGCCAAAAGCATAGTTTGTAGGTTTTATTATTCGTAGCTCGACCACTTATCAAACTGTAATCTTAGGCAGATGACTTGTTTCCTCAAACTGAACGTAAATGGTGCTTTGAGATGGCCGTGTTTCATGTGTCTGGTAATAAAGGTCAGCAAAGGTGCGAGGAGTTCCCCTTCAAACTTTTTGACCCTCTTTAGTAACTTGTATAAATGCTGAAAGGCTGAATTTTTATCAGGGCAGACAAAAGTTACCTAAACATTGGTGGTTTTGCGTCCAGTTGTATACAGTTGAGTGGCCTCTTTGGTGACCGGCACCATTGTAGCAATCTCAGCAGAGAGGCCAAGAACTGAATGAGCCCCAGTGCTCTCCATTTTGGCAGACTTACCTCAGCAGAACTCGAGGGTGGGGGGTGCATGTTTTTGCAAATGTTGCTCGTCTGTGTTCTCGTCTGGTGCCTTTTACACTTCCCTAAATTCCCGAAGGGCTGCGAGGCTTTCAGCCGACAGTGTGCACTCACACAACTGGGCAAGTCAATTCTTGTGGCTGATGCCCAGGTGTATTGACATGGCCTGCCAGGATGGCTATGATGCCACTGCCAGGGGTTTGAGGCGGGGGTGCCCCTGATACAGAGCATTTGGGGTGGTGGCCTTTCCAACAACAGCGCCAATCTGAAGACTGCACCATTCTGACCTTCTCGGTGGCCCTTGCTGCCACTTGTATGATTACCCTCAAACAAAAAAACACCTTAAAGGCAACACAATTTTGTTTGGTTTGGTGCATTTAAACCCCTTGTTTCGTATGGGAAACCATACATAATCCAAATGAGACAGGCAGCTCCATTGAATGCCTTACACTTTCAGGCAGTTCTAGATTTTTGTTGGTAATGCTTTTGCATGCTGGGACTCGTAGTTCCCCTTTCTCATAAGTAAGGGTTTCTAAAAATTCCAGTATGCAAAGTTTTGATGGCAAAATTCAGAGACAGTTTTGAACATACCATTATTAGTAAATGCTTTATAAATGATTATTAAGGCAATAACCATTGGACAGATACTTCCGATTTTTTCACAATGCACTTGTATTTCTTGCATATAAAGTTTGGAGAGGTTGAAAACCTAGCCCCGCCTCTGGCTCCGCCCCCAGTCCCGCCCCACACTCCACCCCCCAGTCCATCGCTCCTTTTGGAGAGTACCTGCACTTATTTTTTTCCATTTAAAGCACTGCTCACTGCCAATAAGATTCTCAGACCTCACCCATTCACACTGAGCCTTCACCCGCTTCACTATCTGCAACACCATTCACTGCTCCAAGCTATGAGTCAGCCATTCTCATGCTTGCGTCATCACTCGGTCTGGGGCAGACTTCTGCGTTCTGTGCTGCCAGACGGCTGACTCTTATGTGTGTGTCTTCGAACTGTGAGGGTTGTGGGACGTGGTGTGCAACGGGTACGCGATGGTTTCCTTCTGAAATCTCAACATAAATTGAAGATTGCTTTGCCACGGGATGACTGAGTTCATAAGAAGGTTAGATTATGCAATGCACTATAGTTCTGCTGTCTTGGGCCAACCCGTGTTGCTCTGTCTCTTGGAGAATTTGCAGTCTATGGCATAAGACTATGACTTCTGCATAACTTCACTTACAGCACCCACTTGTGTCAGCATGTGTGCCCACACAGTGTTGCTAACCTGCATGTCTGCTTGTACTTGTTGTATGTGTGCATATGTGCCTCTGTGCATATTGTCTGTGTGCCTACAGTTAAAACGCGTTTGTGCACTCACAGGTCATAAAATGCAGTCATTACAACGTAATAAAACAAAGAAAACATTCACCTAAAATACCTCCCACGTATTACCTTTGAGAACGCTTGTCACATCAGTAACTGTTAGTGCGTTTATCTCAAGATAACGTGTCACACTGTTTTCTTATGCTAAATAATTTATAAAGCGCACGTTTACCCTGGGGTGTCTTGGCTAGCACAGCTTGAGCACAACTGACAGATCTATAGATTAGAATTAATTGTTAAAAAGCCAGATTTTCAGGAGCATTCTGTTGCACCAGTGGGGCATACGAGTACACAAGGTGGGGTCTCAGAGTGAAGGTGTTAGTGGCATTAGTGTGCAGTGTATGCTCGGCATCAGAGTGCATAGTGTGCGTGACATTAGCAGACAAAATGTGCCGGGCAATAACGCGTAACGTGAGCCACGTATTACAATACAGTGAAGTTTGTGGTTTAGGATATATGAAGATTTTACATCAGGACGCAAGAAAGATTACGTTTGTGTTCGTATATTGGTGTTTGATGCTAGGCACAAGAAGAATGTAAGACATGCGTTATTTTACCAATGACTCCTTATGCTATACTGTATGCCATATACGATGCACCTGTATATTCTGTGAATTGCAGTGTGTCAGAGGCCTCGTATTCGTTTCACAAAAGTCTGTCTGAAAATCCAGCAACTGGCAGAACGACTCCTCGTGCTTGTGTAATTGAATATCAAGCCAGAGGGAAAGGCAAACACCGGATTCACTTCCCGCTAGATGAGTCGCATTACCAAGAGTGGTCTACCGCATCCTGCGCTGTGGAACAGAGGCCAATGAAACACGCCAGCATCTGGTTCAGACTGGTTTTATCAGCAGACGCAAAGGTCCTGGAATATAATTCATCCTGAGGCATTTATTCACCAGGCATTGTCACCCGCGGCAGTTCACGTGATTTCTGCGTACACAACAGCTGCCAGGAAGACACATCATCATATTTCCCTCTTTCTACAGCCCTCTGGGAATCTTATGGAAAAAGTCAGATGAGATTAAAACATTTTACTTGCCTGTAGAGCCATCAGACATCTATAAAAGAGCATTCTGTTCTACTAATTTTCAAAGAGGACACATATGTTGCTCGGATATGAATATACCTCGAAAAAATAAAAGAAAAGAGGCGTTTGGCAAAACAGGAACATGTTGGTTAAATTATACGCAGCGGCCAGGAGAGGATCGACAGTCATGTCTCAAGTCAGTCTCAATGTACAGACGTACTGGCCGATCATTTATACAGTTCATGAGGTACAATAAAACGACTTCACATTCTTAGAGAGAATGTGGGTCCGGGACTAGTCATAAATCATAAATACAACCATTTGATAAGGGGGACACAGGTGGCTCTCGACCCTGGGGAGAGCTAGTGTGGGCCAGTGTATATGCGTCCACATGTCCAGCATGGGGAACACGTGATCACCACTTGTCCTAATTTGCTGAGTGTTCTTGACTACATGTGGTATTTAACTTTGTGGTATTTTGGGAACATTTACCTTTGGCCAAACGGTTTTATTGGGGTCAGTTTCCTCAGACCTGTTTGTGGTGTACCTGCCTATCTGTGGGATCGCTCAGGGTTTCCCCTGGTTGCGCGTTTGTCTTCGGGCTGAGAGTAACCCCAACTGTGACATCAATCGGTAGGCCTGGGTTTGGGATGCAGGGCCTGTCTGACCACGTATCTGTGGTTCAGGGTTGATGGGGAGGTCATCTTGGGTGAATTCAATTGCAACAATACAAGTTCGTTATTGTATGTACATAGAGCATGGCAGCCATTGATATCATATTTTCTGACATTCTCTTTATTATGCGTACAGTTGTCATAGCATATATCGGCATTGCTTTTACTGGTGTTGACATTGTTATGTGCAGTGCTTTAAATGGGCCGGTACTCACCGGTACTGAGTACCGGCACTTCTAAATTTTCGGCGCTTGAGTACCGGAACTTCTCTTTGTCCAAAGAGAGTACCGGTACTCATGGGAATGTAAGCCAAGCTCCGTGAAATTGGCATTTACAAAAAGAAGCGCAACACAGCTGACAATGAGTGGGTCCGTTTTCGTGAAGCACTCTGATCGAGTGCTAATCTCCCCTTACAATGTGCTAATTGAGCGGCCGCCAGTAGGCATTCATTCAGAGCCAGGGAGCTGGCAGGAAGTTTGGGAGGGGCCGACACACACTGTGATTACTGACACAGCCTGTGACTCTCTGTCTGCTCTGACCAGAGTCAGACTGGGACAGAAATTAGGCACAGGCACCAAAATGAAAGTGCAATCATCAATTGAGGTAACTGTGAGCATGTTACAGCGCACACTGCTTAGCTTTCTATTCCCTGTTGTAACTGGATGCAGTGTACCTGACCCCCAGGCATCAGCCCTTCACCAGGCCTCGTCGGGCTCATAACGGGGTGCAGTGGTGGTGGGGGGAGGAACCTGCGCCAGGCAGATCTCTTCCACTAAGAGCATCTGCCTCCTGAGATAAAGGCACGGTTCTCCCCTTCTGTGCTGACTTTTATTCCAGTCCTTTTGATTTTATTCACATTTATGTTCCACGTGGAGTCGTCCAGATGCTTCAAAGACATTTGAACTCCTTTACTTTATTTGCTATTTTCGAAGTTCATTATTGCCACATTTGGCCTCTTGGAGAAAAGGTTAAACGTATATTAATTGTTTCCGTGGTATATTTGATGTACCGCAGGCCTCGGGCTCGGAGCACTGAGCAGAGAACAGTGTTATTGCAGATATTGTTTGTTCACTACACATGAAGCTGCTGTTTTTTGTTCAGCTCACGTCAGACAAATGTTCTTGGCATTTCCTCGGATGAGTGTTTGTTCGTGGTTCGAGGTCACAGATGTGCCTTATTAAAGGGACAGACTCCGCCCTTCGGCCTAGTTCCCTGGGGGTGCAGTTAATCAAAGCCCTCGCTCTGAGGTCACTATGTTGACAGCACTGGATGTTGACACTGCTGGGTTGCATTTAATAAGAGCCCTCACTCTGGCGTCACTTCGTTGACAGCAGAGCACTGGATGCTGACACTGCTGGGGGTGCATTAAACCAGGGCTGCTGGGGGGTGCATTTAATCAGGACTCTCCTTAGCTTTTGTTCGAGAGTTTAGTGCAAGAGGCTTCCATATGCAGAATATTCTGGTGCCCTCCAGAACACCAGGCAGCGGCAGATTGAAAGCAAGTGTGAATAATTATGAAACTGTATTAGTAGGCAGCTGAGATCATGCGTGTAGGTAGGGCCTCTTACATCCTGTTTGGTACAGTCTGGTGCCAAAGTGCCCTTTCATTTCTGGTGCTCTGCAGCAGTTTTAAGATCTTCTTAGAGTTTCTTGTTGCTCAAATGGGTGTAATTTCTGAAAGTTATAGGTTTCCCCTCGTCTTCACTGCTTGATTTTGCCTGTGAGAAAGTGTCACTCATAGTCGTTGAATGTCACTCATAATTACACTGAAATTATGAAAATGTCACACATAAGCAATCTGAAACCTTGGCAGCTATCTGCAGTGTGTACTCAGGCGCTGTGGAGTCCATAGCACTGTAGGTGTGAGAGCGGGCCGGCTAACAGGCATATCTCGTGACTCTCGGGAAATCGAAGAGAAGACTTCCTGCTGGCATAGCAGAATAGGGCAGCAAATGTTTGGATCCAAACTGAGGAGGAAAGTGGTGATAGTGATGCTGTGCACAGCCAGTGGGAGTCAAGGTTTAGTAATGTGGGCAGCAGCGAATGTAAGCATTTCTAAAACGCATGTACTGAATGCCCTGTCTGCGTGCATGAATGCTTCTGTGACCCTGTGCGTGTTCTTGCATGAGTGAGTGTTGTCTGCAGTGTCCAGCATAGCAGATGTATAGTTGCAAGCCCGACAAGCCCTGTATTACCACACTTTGCACTTGAAGCGCACGTGAAAGGGTGCGCTTGTAGCAAGTGCAAGGCCACTCTCTCTTCAGTGCAGATCTGCTCTCTCCGCAGTGTTTCAACACAATTGTATTTTGTTTTGTACAGGCCATTTTCTCCTGGGTTAGTGGAGGGGCTCTGGGAGGGGTAGAGGTGGGTGAACCAACAAATTAACAAGGAGAGCCCAGTCAGAGCCGAACCAGGAAGACTGGCCTGGCCTTAAAAGCTCATACAGAAGTCGAGCCCTGAAAACATTACCAGTGAAATAAAAGTGTATTTTTTTCATGTGGAAGCATTTCACCTTGGTGCATAAGCTTATATCACAGCATTGAGAGGAGTTTGTGCTCCCACCATGAGGACAATGCCCTTAGTGATCTAGGAAGCAAGTCACTTTTCAGGTGTGCATCATTTATGGGCTATTTTCTTTTCATGAATGAAGCAACATTATACTGTACAAGATGTAATTGTACTGCACACAGCTTGAACTTTAGCATTTGAATATACCATCATATGTACTAATGAAGAAAAAGGAGGTTGGCAAGATAAAATATTTGTCTGCGATCACACAATTTGGTCATGTGGGGAAGCTGGGATTGATCCCAGAATTTCTGCTTTCACATTGTGCAATTCAGCCTCTAGATGGCTTCATCTTTCTTTCTCTCCTGTATTGCAATTAAGGTCACTATTTTGTCTTATTCTTTGCACATGAGATTAGAGTTTGGTTAGCAGGCACATGCACTATCACAGTTCAGTTCATTTTTGGCTTGAGGGTGCAAGAGGACCTGGTACTGAGCCAGAGCCAGGCATCCTGGCTCGAGCTTTCAGCAGCTTGCCCAACTCCAGAAAGAGGGAATCAGACTTTACAGCAGGTAAGGAGCTTTGAGGCAAAGCTGTGCCATCTAGGAGGGGCTGGGTGATGTCTGCTAAGTGGCAGTGAGACAAGAGGGTTAACCATAGATAAACCTTTCCAAAAAATGTTAAGGAAAATAACTTGTGCAAGTCATATGTGATCTAGGTGTTGCACCATGAGAAGCCCACTTTAATAATAAATGTACCCTTTTGTACGTATAAGGGAAATGCAATAATCAAATATATACCAGAAATGCTTTCGTATAATTATGCACATCTGCACACCAATTAAATCTCAATCACATTAAATGTGTGCCCCTGGCCGGATCCCATTGCACTGCCCATAGCCCCGCCCCAAGCCCCGCCCCCCTAGTACACATCTCAATTTGGTGAGTACCTGCACTTATTTTTTTCCATTTAAAGCACTGGTTATGTGTGCATAGTTTATGGCGTACATCGACATTGCAATTCATTGGTATTGACACTGTTATGAATGCATAGTTTATGGCATACATTGACTGCATCTTTTGGTATTGCTGCTGTTGTGCATGTATATATCATGGTCTACATTGACATCGCTTTCACAGATATTGACATTCCCCCTCTAGTTAAATTTTCAACAACATTATTTTCCTCGTATGTTATGACAGTTACATTATTCGAAACGGTATGTGTTACTGTAGTGTCTGCAATTCTTTCCCTAGCTACTTGCTTACTACCTAATTTGAGGACTGCGTTTTTACAGCAGGAAACCCACATTTGTAGGAAACCACACAACAGTAGTACAAAAATGAAAACTGGAAGTAATGGCGTGAATAGTTTGAAAACCGATAGGGGATCCAAGAAAAATATTAAGAAACCAGTCCTGCTCAGGGGCACCTCACTCCTTCTTGATATCAGCTTGTAGACAATGCAGTGCTAGGATGGCAAGAGCGAGAGTTATGTTTTCGACATCATTTCAAGGAAAAAAAAATACAACAGGAAGCACCAATCTTGGCAAACACTGCACCCTCCATCACAGTCATCAAATCCAACCCGTACCGATGTTGCATCACCATAAGGCAGATGGTCTCAGTTCTTTCTTGATAGCGTTTAGGCTGAGCTCAGTGTCGTTGATCATCTTCAACATTTCTCACCTAGTTATTTGTAACCAGTGGGCGTTCGCCTTTGTTTGCAAAGTGAAGAAGGGTATTGACCCTCCTGCATTTACCTGAGTGTCAGAAAATAGTCAAAATTCTTCTGGAA
Source organism: Calotriton arnoldi (assembly GCA_963921515.1). Taxonomy (NCBI): domain Eukaryota; kingdom Metazoa; phylum Chordata; class Amphibia; order Caudata; family Salamandridae; genus Calotriton; species Calotriton arnoldi. The sequence continues at coordinate 298,932 of CAWUFW010008643.1, forward strand.
TGTCCTTGTACTGAGCCCAGCCAAAATAATCAGCAGTTCTTCCTCTTCGAGCCTGATGCAACAGAGCTGCTTTCTTCTGTAGCGAATGTTGGGACAACTCAGACAAATCTTCACCAGGAATGACCAGTGTTGGGGTGTGTATGGTCACGAGGGTGCAGAGGCCCGCCATCCAGGGACAAGCTGGGTGTAGGCCAGCTCACCGCACAGCCAATACATATCCATCAATGTGGAGGTGCCCCATTGCAGGTCCAGTATATGCAGTATTACTTCACAGTTCTCATTAGAAGCAAGCGGTACGGTTCCTTTGCCTCTGAAACACAAAAAATACAGTGTAAGTTTTCGTACAATTAGGGGTTGCCCCTTTCCCTCCAACCATGTGTATCTATTAATCTCGGTATCCCAGATTTCCTGGCACGGGGTGGCTATGATGGCGTTTGACCCCCTCCCATGGGATTCATTTCCCCTAGCGAGGTCGAGGTGAGCGGCCCTGCACTGAAATTCCATATCCGGTGTACACTTGTCAATAAAAAAGGCACCCCCAAATATGTTAAGTGCCACTCTGGGACCACAGATGGAGGCGGGAGCGGTTGTATTTGTGCACTGGTGCGGTGGTCTTGCTACCTCCAGGAACCTCTTTTCTACAAAGTCTCTGGACCACACAGTGTCCTCCCCTATAGTGCGCCTCCTGAGCAGCCTGTCTATTTCTGTTTGAATGTTGCTAGGTTCGGTAAAAAGGGACAGTGCCATGGGATTGGTCTCATACCGGGTGTTGTTTACTACTGCTCTATGGGGTTCTACTCTATTGGGCTGAATGTTGGCCCTAATCCTACATAGGTACAGTTAGATACAACATTTTGCTTTCTTGAGATAAGCAAAGCCTGTCTGCGCCTACGGCGTGGGGTATGAGTGAACATTTGCAGCACATACTGTTTGTGGTCTGAGTGCCCACGGTGGTCATGTGCTAATACCAGGTGTTGTGTAGGAGTGCGCTGTGTAGGGCGTTAGGAATGCTAGCATGTGGTTTAGCATAGGTGTAAGTGAGGTGGGAGAGGTCTCGGCGCATGCGTTGCAAGAATGACAAAGTATGTTTCATTAAACTAGCCAAATTTCTGGACCCGGAGGGATGCGAGAGCACCCATGCTAAACAGAGTGCACAAGAATACAAAAATACATAACTTTGAAAACACTTGTAGCTGTTTGGATGGTCTTCAGGGGTGTTTTCTGTCGTCTGGGCGCCCAGGGGTGTCTTGTGTTGGTGTAGTGCAAAAACAGCCTCTTTTCTTTTCCCAAAAAAGTGTTCGTGAAGTCAATTTGCAGTCTATGTTCATGAGCAGTTGGCCTTGTTGACGTCCTTTCGAGAGTTTCGATTGAAGGGGCGGCGGCCCGCTGTAACAACGATGCACATGTGGCTCTATTGTAGGCCTGTGGGATAAGAGCTGTGCGTTGTTGGTTAGCTTGGGAAAAAACATCGTTAGACAGTTTTCTGAGAGTCCCTGTGTTTTTCTTTTTAGGGGTACACCCTATATCTTTCACTGTGTGCGAAACTTTCTAGTGAGGTACTGGAAAGAAGTGGTGGCATTTTTAGGGAATGGTCAGTTTAAGTTGGGTAGCGTTATTTTGTCAGTGCTTTGGCCCCCCCTCTCCTAGCTCCGGCGGGTACAGTAGTTTCCTCTGTGGGCTGCCTCCGTTAAATATATGTGTGTGTGTCGTTTTACCGTTGCAGGGGTGTCCTTTTGATCTGCATGGGCTGTGTGCGATTTGAGGGAAAGTGATTTTCTTTATTTTTTCATCTATTTTTGTGGGTAATGGCAATGTTTCCGTTGTCACATGCATGTCCTTCTGGTCTCTGCACGTGGCATGTAATGATGTTCTCCCTAATGGAGTTGGATGTTTTTACTATGCTTTTTTTCTGGGGTCTCATGTAGGGCTGGTTGTAATGTGTCATACCAGTGGGTGTTGAGAAGCAGCTCTGTTGCCCCTGTGATTCGGATGTGGCAATGACTTGGATCGGGCCTATTGCTTCCTTGGACGCTGTTTGTTAGGCCCTGTGTATCTTATTCGACAAGCTGGGTGCGGTGGAGAGCATCTTCATGCACCTTGTGCGGGGGGCTGCGATGGTCATCTATTGAACCCCTTTCTCTCCCGCGGCTCCCCTCTTCCTTGGATCCAGGATGCTTTGGGTCTGCCCCCCTTGGTGAGAATCGAGGACTTCCTACTCTGGGACATGCTACTGCCGCTGTTTTGAAGGGGCATGATCTGATGAGCAGACTTTAGATGTGTTTGAAAGCATTAGGGGAGAGGAGGAGGAGGTAGTATGTCCTGCTTACAATGGGAGTTAGGTGTGCGACTGGGACTTGTCGTGCTGTGAGTAACAAATTGAAAAGGCTGATAGCCCGGGTGAATTTCCCTACTGACTTGGTGCCAAATTTGTGCATGGACTACGGAGTTCTATGAGTCATCTCTACACCCCAAGTGCACGGAAAACCCGACATCCAGCACCGGAGCATCGCCTTATTTTGGAACTTAAAAGGGGTCCTCCATTTGGTGGAAGCCCTGGGTTGGTGAGACTTACATAGCTCACCCAAGGCTGGACTTGGACTTCTGGACCTGGGTGCCAGTTTTATGCACCAGTTGGGGGACGCCCTGCTCCCTCGTCAGATTGCCTTCTCCTGGGGTGTGGCCAGCCAACCCCGCCCTAGGGGACTAGCAGCAGAGTGAGACCTAGGCTCCTGCAGGCACCCAAAATAGCAGATTTAACGTGGATTCCCGATCGACCGGACAAACAGTAGCCCCAAGTCTTTCCTGATCACCAGTAAAGGCTTGAGCATTTTTCCTAATACCGTGCCACTAGTCTTAATTGTTTTAGTGAGTTTTCTGAAGTGGATGTGTCATATTGGGGGTTTGTATTTACTGCACATTTGTATTCTGCAGTTGTGCTAGGGCATTGCCAGCCCAGACATTCACCCTTCCCTGCCGTGCCTGTGGCCATGGTCCCTGCTGGGCTGGGCTCCCTGTCTGCTGCGGCGGTTGCCACATGCTCGGCCAACCACCCAGTCCCTGTTGCGGCGAGGTGGCTGTAGCCTGATTTCCTTAAGGCTGATTGTACGATGCATTTGCGCTGCTCTGGGTTCGGTTTTGGGGATGGATATTCTGTGGGGGCTGTTCTGGTACTATTCCTTTCTGATCGTGATATGCCTTTAGGCAGCATCGGTTGGCCATGTGGCCCATTCTGTGACAATAGTGGCACTCTATGAGGCCGAGCTGTAGCCAGCTTCCCTGACCTCAGCAGCTAGGACTGGGTGGATATCTCCTGGGGTCCTGAGGGGGAGCTCCCTTGAAGATTGGTGCCATTTGTACGTTTGTAGCAGACCAATTTGGCAGTGTCTCTCTGGGCCTGCTCCTGCTTTTCCCTGTCCTTCTCCTGTCGTTTCCAGTAGTAATGTAATATGTGGGCCTGTATTTCCTGCCAAGGTTTGGTGTGGAGCCCTACTATGCCAACTAGTTCGGTCTGTATCTCGGTGGGCAGTCCCTTTTTGAGGATGTTTGTAAATCAGGGGACCCGTGCCAGTCCAGGGCTGTTCAGTCTCTTGTTCCCATTGTTCCCTCATTCTATCTAGGAAGTCAGTCACGGTCTCCCCAGGCTTCATGCTTTCTGCCATTAATCTGTCTCCGGCTAGGCGGTCGGGAAATATCTCCCTCAAGACTATCCCTATCTGGTATCTAAATGAGTTGAATGCAGCCCACGTCATGCTCAGTTTTGATCAGTGTGACTGCGGGGATGCGGGCTTGGGAAAACATTGTGTCGGTCTGCTCCCAGATGAGGCTGCTGAGCAGACTTTTGATGTCACCTATAGCTAAGTTGATTCCCACTGTGTTTTTCTCAAAACATGAGATCCAGTTTCCAGCCCTGTCCATCAATGGGGGCAGTTTGTTCCTGAGCCCTTCTTTGTCTATCTGTGCCCAAGGCACATAGATGTTCCCTGACATACCCTTCAGTAGCAGTGGACATATTTTGGCGTGGAGCGGCTCCGTCGGTTTCTTTCCGACATAGCGTTCCCATCTTCTCAGGCATTCCTGCATGTAGAGGTAGTTACACTGCGGATCTCCCGCTCCGTGCCAGATGCAGTCTTCCACGATGGCCATGTCCTCTGGTTCGAAGGATATCTCCTCCAGCCAAGGTCTGTCATACTGGCCCTACCTTTCGGTCCAGTAGGCTAGTAACTGAAACAATAAATAAATCTATCTGCTAGTAGATGGCAAAATGGTTGCACGAAGGCCTTGCCTTCTTTTTTGGACATTATCTCTCTAGGGGTCAGTTTGCCTGATCAACGCGTTCGGGGGGTAGCGGCAGACGTCCTCGTCATTGCTCTCCTTGTGCGCATGTAAGGGTGCTATTCTGCCCCTTCAATGTCGTAATTGTGTTCCAGTTAGGCTCTCCTGATTTCTTATCTCTTGGCAGCCCCTCTCCTATATCGATGGCCGGTGGAGTGTGGGTTTCTGCTGAGACTTCTCTTCTGACTCTTCCTCAGGCTCATCCTCAAGGAAGGCCCAGGGTCTAGGTCTGGCTTCCTCCGGAGGAGGGCGTATTGTTCTCCCTTCCCGTTGGGCTTCCCAGGCGAGAGCTCTTTCTCTTGCTAACCTTTGATTGTGACTTTCTTCTGACTCCCACCTGGGCCGCCTTCTTCGCTCAGTGCTGCGTGCTGTTCTTCTGGGCAGTGTTTGACCTCAAGCTCATTCCCTGATGCTTCCTCCGCCGCCTGAGCATACCCTGGGAAGAATACCCCATGGTTCCTCCCTCAGCATTGGACATTGGAGGGCTAGGACCCCTATCTTCCCCTCCACTGGTGGTATCCTCCTCCAGAACTGCTATGAACCCCTCTCTGACTCTAGGGCGTTCGGAGGGAGAGTTAGGAGCATGTGCTCCTCGTTTCTTTGGGACTTGATGGGCGCGACTGATGGGAGGGGGGAGTTGAACTTTGAGGGAGTGTGGCACCTGACTGGGGGGAGGGGCTGACTTCGCCTGGACTGGTTGATCTGGTGGTCTACCTACCCTGGGTCTGGTGGCTTGCTCCCCACTGGTGGGCCCACTGCCCCCTCGACTGGTGGATTGGTGTAACCCAGCGCAGGGCGGATGGGATGGCAGGCATCAAAGAGAGCACTTCCCTGCCTGTGTATGGTGTTGATGCTGTTGTGCATGCATATATCATGGCGTACATTGACATCATATTCACCGATATTAACACATACACGTTATGATACTAGGAACAATAGCCCACCCCATTGTTTTAGATTCAATTGGGTCTACACAGAATCATCAGTGTAAAGGAAACTGGCCAGTCTGTGGTAGAACCATTTGCCTCAGGGAAAGGCTTGTAGAGTTGGTGTTTAATCAGTTAGCCTGACTTTAAGCTGCAGGGTATGCAAGAAAGTCTCCACCACACTGTGCAGCAGTGTCATACCTGCCCTTTTTATTTTACCCCCGAAGTCCTACTATATTCTTTTTTTGACAACAGTTTTAGGGGAAAATACAGAAAATGTGATGGAAGGAATGCTTGCAAATAGTCTAACCACTGGCAAATGGCCAGCGTATTTCATCAGTAAGCCACTCTACAGTGAGACTTGCCTTTGGCAAATCAGTCCACCTTGAAGTGCCAGACAAGGCCTGTTCCAGAAGGGTGAAACAGTGGTGGCAGACTGCACTCCGATGTACTCGTTGAAAAAATGTTTTTTCAACAACTTTTATGCTCAACTGCTTCAGAGCTGTAAAGGCGTGCAAGCTTGATCTGCGCTCTGCCCAATTGCGCTTTGAAAATATGTACGAAAGAAAGGGAACTTGAATTGGTCCCCATTCAAGCTGCACAGCCACATATATGAATGAATCAAATGAATCAAAGTCTCAATTTAATCTTCTGTTTATCAATGTTTAATCCATTTCTTTTCACCTTTTTCAAAAATTTTCAATTCGTTTTACACATTCAACGCGCTTACCAAGCTGGTCAGACCTGCCGTGAGGGGAACGGCTCCTGTCCATTCCACGCCGCCGTGAGGGGAACGGCTCCTGTCCATTCCACGCCGCCGTGAGGGGAACGGCTCCTGCCTACTCCACGCCGCCGTGAGGGGAACGGCTCCTGCCTACTCCACGCCGCCGTGAGGGGAACGGCCTACATCTCCCAGCTGCCCCAGTGCCTCCCGCCAGGATAAAGGCGCGGCTGCCCTCCCGCAGCGCGGGACGCGCTTACCAAGCTGGTCAGACCTGCCGTGAGGGGAACGGCTCCTGTCCATTCCACGCCGCCGTGAGGGGAACAGCTCCTGCCTACTCCACGCCGCCGTGAGGGGAACGGCTCCTGCCTGCTCCACGCCGCCGTGAGGGGAAACGGCTCCTGCCTACTCCACGCCGCCGTGAGGGGAACGGCCTACATCTCCCAGCTGCCCCAGTGCCTCCCACCAGGATAAAGGCGCGGCTGCCCTCCGGCAGCGCGGGACGCGCTTACCAAGCTGGTCAGACCTGCCGTGAGGGGAACGGCTCCTGTCCATTCCACGCCGCCGTGAGGGGAACGGCTCCTGTCCATTCCACGCCGCCGTGAGGGGAACGGCTCCTGCCTACTCCACGCCGCCGTGAGGGGAACGGCTCCTGCCTACTCCACGCCGCCGTGAGGGGAACGGTCTACATCTCCCAGCTGCCCCAGTGCCTCCCGCCAGGATAAAGGCGCGGCTGCCCTCCCGCAGCGCGGGACGCGCTTACCAAGCTGGTCAGACCTGCCGTGAGGGGAACGGCTCCTGTCCATTCCACGCCACCGTGAGGGGAACGGCTCCTGTCCATTCCACGCCGCCGTGAGGGGAACGGCTCCTGTCCATTCCACGCCGCCGTGAGGGGAACGGCTCCTGCCTACTCCACGCTGCCGTGAGGGGAACGGCTCCTGCCTACTCCACGCCGCCGTGAGGGGAACGGCCTACATCTCCCAGCTGCCCCAGTGCCTCCCACCAGGATAAAGGCGCGGCTGCCCTCCCGCAGCGCGGGACGCGCTTACCAAGCTGGTCAGACCTGCCGTGAGGGGAACGGCTCTTGTCCATTCCACGCCGCCGTGAGGGGAACGGCTCCTGTCCATTCCACGCCGCCGTGAGGGGAACGGCTCCTGCCTACTCCACGCCGCCGTGAGGGGAACGGCTCCTGCCTACTCCACGCCGCCGTGAGGGGAACGGCTCCTGCCTACTCCACGCCGCCGTGAGGGGAACGGCCTACATCTCCCAGCTGCCCCAGTGCCTCCCGCCAGGATAAAGGCGCGGCTGCCCTCCCACAGCGCGGGACGCGCGCGGGCGAAGCCCGGGCCAAGGGCGGGCCCGTCTGATCCCGTCAGAGGCCGGGCCGGGCTAACCCTCTGACATTGCTCATCCTCTTAGACATCAGTGTGGTGAGTGAAGTAAGCCTAGTATATTTTTTGTAGTGCATATTTTTGCATTAAACATGGCCAAAAGTCCTGTTGTATCCAGCTTACGCGGCTCTGCCTCCATTGATAGTATGCTGGAGAGAGTTGTTAACATTGTCAGCACTGAAATAGAGCTGACTGAGAGGCGTATGTCCCTGGGCCCAACTACTCCCCTCCCCACCCCCCAAAATATGACTCACTCCGGCTTGCCAAACAGTTCTCCTTCAACGCTAAATCCATTAGTTCTCATGTCAGCTGCGGAGGGTGGACTGGTTAATGAGCAAAACTGGGGTAATGAAGATACTGGAGCTTATGTGGGGTCAATGTATCTAACGGACCTAATATCACCAACTCGCGGGAAGGACATTGCTGCACGGGGGCAAAGAGAAAAAAGAAAGTAATGAAGCCCGCTTGCCCAAAGAGGAAACAACCACCGCGTTCAAAGCCACAGCGTACTGCTTTGAGTGCATGGATGCAAGGGTCAGCAGCCCCAAGTGAAACAGTGACTGTTAATGCCTCTGTCAATGTTTCTGATGTTTTAATGTCTACTAGTTTGCCTAGTCAATCAATTCATACCCAAACTGAATCTATACCAGCACCTTTTAATATTTTTAAACTGGGGGACACTGCAATAGATATTATTATGGACACCATGTTTGAGCGCGTTAAGGAGCTTGTCGATAAAAATTTTACTACCCTGTGGAAACGTTTAGATCGATTAGAATCACTAATTAGTAAGCCTAACTCACATAGTAAGGCATTTAATACGCTGCTAACACAGGGAGTGCCACACATTCCGCAAGCCTTAAATGGCTTAGCCCCCAATACATCACAGCAACCCTTATATGCCTCACAAAAGTCGTTAACTGGTTCTCGTGATCCTTGTGATGTTTGCCTTAAAGTTAATAAATGCACCCTTACCAAGGTTCTCACTTCTCAGGATGGCGTTTTAAATTTGGGCAATAATGCCTTGCATCTACCCCGCCACCAAGATGTGCATGCATCTATTAAAGCCCCAGTAAAAAACGTAAATCAAACACATAATTTACAGAGCATAGCTTCCTTACCTGGGATTAACGTTTGCAGGCCTCTCAATGCAAGAAATGATGTTTTAAGTTTACCTCCTGAGGCTTGTCCTTATGTATTAGTTTTAGCTGGGGTGCCACCTTTAAAGGAAAACCAACAAGAGTCTTGGGACCAACTGCGCAATAAGTGCACAAATTGGCTTACGAAACATAAATGCTTTAGGGTGTCTAACATTAATGAGATTTTGATGGTACGCAGGGTTGGCTGGGTTGGATCATCAGAGAAGTTAATAAAGGGAGACTGTATTGTTGTTAATTTCCGACAACCCGCACTTGTAAAATTGATACTATCACAGAGAGAGCATGACAGTTCTACTGATGTCTGGTCATTGCCCCTTGGCTATTTTTATAAACCCAACGTCACGCAAGCCATTTCTCCGCTCATGTTACACAATAGATTTTCCTCCCTCTCGGATTTAGACACTCTAGATTGACTGGCCCCGCTATCAGTGCCTATTGAATTGGTCCCCTCCATAGTAGCACCTGTATCACTGTTAAGAGATGCCTCTAGGCAGTCTGACCAACTCTTGCAGATATTAAGTTGGAACATCGCTGGCCTAGCCTCTAAAGTAAATAATGAAGACTGGGTCGGGTTGGTAAATAAATTTGTTATTCTATTGCTCCAGGAGACTTGGGCGACAAGTGAGATACATTGTGAGGGCTTCCAATGTTTTAATGTGTGTGCACTTGCTCCTAAACATGGGCGTCCGTCTGGCGGCCTTTCTATTTGGGTTAAAATATCGTCAGGTGGCGTCATTAAGACTATTTCGACAAACAGCCCTAATTACCAAGCCTTGATATACACACGTGGGGCCTCAATTTGTTTTATTAATTTTTATAATAATGACTTTTTAAGTGTACCCAATAAGATTGTTGAAAATCTTTTTAAATTTGTTTCTAATATACACATTGTAGCGGGAAATCAAAATTTAGCTGGAATTTGTCTGGGGGTGATTTTAATGTTAAGATCTCTAGAGCATATAATTTGGACACTGGCTACATACAATATGAAAATTTGAGTAAAAGGGGAACTGAATTAATGGATTATCTGTTAATGCATGATTTATCAAATGTGATGGACATTGCACCCATGGACCATAGTGATAATCAGACAGTGCCAACATATAGAGGCCGAGGCTGTGCCTCAATAATTGATTATGTTTTTATATCTGCCCCACTTGAAGACATTTTAGTTGGTGCAGAGGTTATACCTACTACGTTTGGGGATCACAACCCAAATTCGGTATTGTTTAGGGTTGCCCCCAGACACATTTTCAAGGGAGAACCTGGGGCCTGTAATATATCTTCCTCAACTGACAATCTAAGAATCATCTGGAAAGGAATTGATAACAGCATGCTGTTTAAGAACATGGTAACACTTCATCGATCAGCTGTTGACGTATGTTTGTCATCTATTGACCCTAACCTTGAGGTGGTTGCAGCCTTTACTCAGTTATGTGCAGGTATTAAACAGATGATCTCTAAACCTGCGTTTAACAACAACCACCATCCTAAGTGGTTCAATAGTGTATGCTCCCGGGCTAATAGAGAACTTCGTGCCGCTTTGTCGGCAACACCTAGGGATGCAATTTTAATCAGATCACTAAGGAACCAATATAATAAAGTGGTTAAGCAAAGGAAAGAGGAGATTTTGAGAGATCAATGGGATAATTTGGTTTGCGCTGCAAGATTCAATAATACAAAAGGATTTTGGGAGGTGGTCAAAAATATGAGAAACACTGGTCAGCACTTAAGTCCCATAAGTTGTAATATAACCAGTGATGCCTGGGTCTCTCATTTCTCTAAAATATATTCTGCCCCATCGCTGGATGAGGTCCATATAGATCTTTACGTTGCGTCACGAGTCCAGATATCGCTCTCAGAAGTGGTAGACGCAATTGATCAGAGTTTAGGCAATAAGGCCCCCGGCCCTGATGGATTTCCCATTGATTTTATTAAATATAAACCAGATTTCTGGGCCCCGATTTTACTTAATGTTTTTAATAACTTAACAAACTCCCAAATCCCTAGTACATGGTCGTCCAGCACAATAGTACCGATTTTTAAGAAGGGGGACAGGGCTAACCCTAGTTGTTATAGACCAATTTCTTTGATCGATAACACTTTAAAGATACTTGGGAGGGTGCTATTTAATAAAATTAGGAGTTGGGCTGAGGATACGCATATTTTAAATAAATGTCAGTTAGGTTTTAGAAGCAAATTAGGAACTATAGAGCAATGTCTCAATTTAAATTTGATTGTTGACAAATATACGATAGCTCGGCAGTCATCCATTTACCTAGCTTTCATGGACCTCACCTCAGCCTTCGATTATGTGAATAGATCGCGCCTATGGTCATGTCTCCTAAATTATGGGCTAGACAAGGCCTTAGTAAATTTTTTGGCCTTCTTACACAAGGATTTGGGGGCAAGGGTAAGGATTAGTAGGGATGGGGCCGTATCAGAGAATATTGTCATCGGCCGAGGGGTCAGGCAGGGGTGTGTGCTGGCCCCTCTGCTTTTCATTTTATATATTAATGAGTTGCATGATGAGCTGTCAAACTTGACTACGGATGTCCCGGTGATCAATGGTATCAAAATACCTGCTCTATTATACGCGGATGACGCGGTCCTAATGGGCCGCACACCAAATGCACTACGCACTTTAGTCGGGGGCTTTGTCGATTTTATGTCTAAATTGGACCTGTGTACAAATTTAAAAAAATCTTTTTTAATGAATTGTGGTCCAAATAAACATCGGGTTAATGTAATCAGCTCTGGCTCTGAAAAACTATTTTGCACACGCACTTTCTCATACCTGGGGCTGGTATTTGCTGACAATGGTTCTTGGACTGCCCATTTGACACACAGTCGGAACAAACTCTTAAAGGCCTCCAACTCAATCTTATGCCTCCCTCAACCCAGAAGAACTGAGGTAGTGCTATCCCTACTGAAGATATATAGAACTCAATGTAGACCAACCGCAACTTATGGAGCTGAAGTGTGGGGTTATGCGAATTGTAACAATATTCAAATAGAGGAAAATAGATTTTGTCGGAGAGTTCTGGGGGTTCCGATTAGCTACTCTTCCTTTGTTTGTCACCGGGAGCTAAAACTGTCTTATATTGAAGATTATATTAGGGCCCGTCCAACTATTTTTTGGATAAAAGTATGGCAAAATCCGGCAACCACTTTTACCAGAGAAATAATAGCTGATTGTCTTAAATGTGACAAGGGCAGTAGCATACCTTGGTTGGCAGCTGTTAAGGACAACTTGTCCGCTGTAAATCTGCCACACATTTTCTCAAATCCAAGTGATATGTCAGGCATTAACAAAAAGACTATACAGGAGACCCTGTATAGGTATTATGCCAGTATGAGACTTAGGCATGAAGCTTCGAAAAGCTCAGTTGCCCGTTACATAACAATGTCGGACGCTGAGGGCCCACCGATAATATTGCCAGTCCGTTATCTTTTAATGGCGACTAACCGTTGGGAAAGAAGTTTGCTTTTTCGCCTTAGGGCTGGTACTTTAAAATATTTATTATGTTTTCCCCTTGGGCACACCAGTAACCTTGAGCAAACCCCTTGTCCCTGTGGTAATCGTGGCAATCAATCTATGTTACATTTTTTGTTTTTCTGTAACTTTTATCAGTTATATAGTAAACAATTGCTGATCACGTTTTTTAAGGCAGCTGCTATCTGCAACTATAAGGTGGCATATAGAGAAATTGTTGAGCTCAAAGACGAAAATTTAATTTTCCGCGTCAGCACTTTCTTGCGTTTGGCTGTCCGCTCACGCGCTTCTATGAGTTTGGTATAATTGGCCTTGATTGCCCATTTTTAACCTCTCATTTATATGTAGGTTGCATAATTGTATTGTGTGTATTTCATTGTTACATAATTTTTGACAAACTGTCCGCACTTTATAATATTATGCTGCTAGATTTAATGAATTTGTCTGATTTTAACGCTGGTCTAATGTGATAAATTGTCCGCATTTTAAATCATTATGCTGCTATATTTAATTAACTTTTTATTCTCACTTTAATATGTGTTACTATTTTAGTCTGATGTTATTTATCAAATCAGTGGACATTGGTTGCCTGTATCAGTTGATTCAAGGAACTATTATACTATTGCCCCTAACAAATTATAAGTGTAAGACAAATCCCCTGAGCATTGCGTATGTATATGTTTTGTGTATTTACAGTTTTTTTTTTTTTTTTTTTTGTATCCTGCTGGTATTTATTACTTTGTTCTTTTATGGATATTTTCTTATCCGAATAAAGATGAATTGAATTACACATTCAAATTGTCCTTCAAGGGTTTTTTTTTTTTTAGAGTTGCATAGGAGAGTTTATTGTTTCCACATGTCACGATTTACAAAATACCCAATGCATTTTGGGATTGTTCCCTTCATCAGGGGTATCTAAAATACAAAAATTCATAAAAAGACAATCAGCACGATTGTTCCACTCCTAACTCAATTAACAAACTTAATGCCACTACATACTCTATGTGGATTGTACCTCATATTACAAATTGTATATACTGCATACAAAACGACGTGTTTATACCCAACCAATATTCTATTCCATTAATGTTGCCTCAACACAAAAACAATTCTTTTTGAGCGCCCAACAACCTTGGCCTTCTAACCCCCACATTTCTCTGAAACGAAATTACCAATGCTTCAATGCCACCTTTCACCCCATCTTTACCAATAGATCCCTTTCCTTACAAAGCCATCCCCTTAAAGCAATAGACGTAAATATGCTTACTGTGACTAATTTTTAACTGCATTTATAACTACTCGTGAACCGATGTAACATATTTCAATCTACTTTCAACGGTAATGAGATATTTAGTCCCATGTTATCGCATTAATCTTCCATCGAGTCCGAAGCAAACAGTTCCATTCTCGGTAGTAATTAAATCAACTGCTAGGAGCCCACTCAATTTTTTTATCACCTCTGCAACTGACCACAGGTGATCCACCACGTGTGTTTGTTAAAAACAAACACCAGACTTCGTATTTTCCGCACCAGCCGTAATTCTTCCCACTGACTACCCATTGATACTACATTTCCCAGCATACCTTGTTGATCCTCCCACTCGAGGTTCCTGGCTCCCCACCACCCCAAATACCAACAAAATACTTCAACATCATCAGTAAAGAATAATCATAAACTTGCTGTGCATATCAAAGCAGGTAATACGGACTTCACATTTCCTCTATTGCTATATCAGTTAGCAAAATGTCCGTTTTCACGAGTTGCAAAATAACAATTTGTCCTCTTGTGTTTCCATGCTGATCATCCTCTCTCATGACCGGGAACAACTCTCCTGTGTTGTTAATAATTGTTCTCACTGTACGTTATCCCATCTTCGTTTTTGCTATAATTATTGGCTTCACTTTTATTCTTGGGTGCAATCTAACCGATGGACGGAAAAATCATTAAATGTGAAACAGTGGTGGTAGACTGCACTTCGATGTGCTCTATTGTGCCAAACACACAAAAGGTAAACTCTAATTTGGGTCATGTGTCAGCAATACAGATAGAGATGGTATTTTTCCAAGGCAACCACTTCAAAGTGGTTCCATAGCAACTGACATTAGGTTCAACATCCCCTGCCAGTAAAAGGACTATGAGAGTGGGACCCAAGATATCCCTCTTGCTTCCAGGTTTTTCTTCTATCCATCAAGGGATGATAAGAAGGACCTGTAACCGCTTTTAGTAACCCCAAAGTAAACACAAAGAAAATCAGATTTTGTCAAATTTGATCTCTGAAGGTAAATGTTTACAGCCTCGACAACATCCAATTTACACAATTTCTCATCAGAGCCAGAATTCAGTACTCGCAATATTATCTTTTGGTTCTTATGAAATGTTATGTCCACCTTGGGAATGAAGTGTGGATCGAGTTTCAACACAATCCTAATATCAAAAATCTTTAAATATGGGGACACAGACATCAAGGCATTCAATTATCCAAAATGTCTAGCAGTCCTAAATTTTACGATTTGATGAATAAATCCACCAGGCCGCCTGCTGTCTTATTGCAGCAGTTACTTGGAAATGAGGGATTCGAAACTCAGTGTACATGGTTCCCAAAAGTGTACAATGTGATGTACGATTGGGCCCATGTGAAGAACAGACCACAATATTACAAAGAGACAAGCCATCTAAAAAAATCATTAAAAATTAGGTATTTATGTTTAAATAAATAGGCACCAGCTAACACTGCTTATCATGGCCTCCTATATCTGGAACCAATACCCCGCTGATGCACAATCACTTTGAAGCAACTGCATTCATCTGCACTGAAGTTTCAAAACGGTGGTTATAATATAAGGCACCACACATCTTTGTCCATATCAAATCATGTTCCACTATACTTCAGGTTTTGGGTGAGTGTAGTTGAGATTTCAGAAAGCTTATCACGAAGAAGTACTCCTATTGCACTAAAAGATATACTCCTGTAGTGCTCTATCATCTCTTGTGACTAGCAGATGAAGTGTGCAACTATGAAAATGTTGCCCCGATATGGATGAATCTAAATCCTAATAGAGGTGTGAATACATTTATGAACACTATTGGAGAAGCCTTCAACCCATATGGCAAGCAAGAGGAACTGCCTTTCCATTGTCCCCACTGTGAGATACTTCTGATGAAAGTCCCATATGAGATAATGCAAGTAAGCATCTATAAATCTATAAGTGTGAGGAAATTCCACTGTGGCAGCACAAGGGTGACTTGCTGTAATGTGTTTACTTTAAAATGAGTTGTCTTCATGAACAAATTGAAGTCTTTCAGGTCTATCACCACTTTCTACTGGCCTGATGTCTTTATCACCAGAAATACTTTTGAATACCATCCCAGTTTCTTCTCCTCTGGAACTGACACATTTCTTATTTTTTCGACTAACCAGTAAAAGCTTTCCTTCAAAGCTCTTTTCATCTGCTCATCCGTTGGTAGGGGATCGGAATGAATCTTGAACTGAGATGTACATACAGCATAAGTTCCTGCTCTTATTAACAAGTTCAACCCTTTATATCGTCGCTGAAGCTTTCAACTGAGTCTGATAACATGATATTCTCAGTCAAACAGAAGTCTGCCCTGTAAAGTTCGCAAGTAGCAGATCAACAATGAGTTCCTGCATAAATTCCATCTCCTCTTGTAAGACAATTGCCTCTCCATAAATCTAGGGGCTTAAGTCTTTTCTGGTCCCACGATTCCCCTTTCAGAAGATTAAGAATTGAAGTATTTAATAGCAGCATTGGCACAGTGGGTCTATTAAACTGTCTGACCCACTCAACACTGGAAGATGGTTGGTTCTCATCCTGGGACAATTGTAAGATTGATGAGATGTAAGATCTTAGCCATGAAGCTCTTTCTTTTAATATTCTTCCCTTTGAGAGCACTACCATCTTCTTCATCACCATAATTCGAAGACGACTATGATAAAGAAATCGAATGTGATGAACAGGTAACCAGTGAGGAGTCAGATCTTCTTGGAAGTCACAAGCCCCACAGTGACACTTGCCACTTGTTACAAGCTTCAGGAACAGATTTGACCAGCATCTGCATATGCTGGTCAGACATGATGCTGGATGTGTCTGTTTCTTTTCTTGCCTCTTTACCACCATGCACCTTGCCCTAAGGTGGTAAAGGAAAGAGGTGGTGATGCTTCTGTGCGTGTTTTCTCATGACTTCTTTTCAACATACAAGAACCCCAAGGGTGACCAATTATCTCTTTATTTTAACCATGTCATCACAACATAAAACCCAGTAATAAACAATTTTAAATTTAGTATATCTTTTTTAATACAAAGTGGAATCATAACAAAAAGTTAAATGATTGAAAAACTAGCTGTAGTAATGTAAACGTAAGGCTCCCTACAGTCATCTACACAGGCTGCTACACTTATGAATCTTTTGTATGTGTTTCGCTTACAGAGTTTTTCCTGAGTAGGCCAATGTTTGCCTTTTCCCAGACACCTCAGGTACAAATCTCATATTTATTCACAAAAAATCTTTGCAGCTTATCTAATTAATTCGCTAATCCGTTGTGAAGTCGGACACCAGCTGTTTAAAAAAAGCAACCTGCTTGATAAAGAAAATGTATCCCAAGCACCATGTTCTTCTTTTGGCAGCCTAATGCCTCCTGCCCAGACAGAGAGATCTTAAATGCGGGTCCGCGCACTACAATAAACAAAGTGCAAGCAGCCCACTAGAGATGCCATCAATGCAGGCCTACATTGCCACAAAAAACCTGAAGCTTAATAAACATAAGCACTCAGACAGAGATGCGTTCAACGAGTGCCTAAGCAAAGCCAAAACTGCGCCTGGAGGTTAATAAACATAAGCTCTTGGGGGCGGAGTCTGGCTGCCAAAAGAGATGGCCACCTGACTCAGAGGCTCCGCTGCTTGGTGGTTCCAGCAGCTGCACATGGTGGAATCCAGATGGTCGGGGATGGAGCAAAGCCCTGGAACCACCTGCGACCTGATCAGTGGCCCCTTCGAGACCACCACTCACTGCAACGGGCATTTGGGGATCTGTGGCGGCCTCCGTGGGGTAACGCAGCACTAGTCCCAGGAGGAGTTAGGCGGGCCACTCGCAGCGACGCGGCTCCGGCTTACAGGGCCAGCTGGACGAGTAAGGCAGGCCCAGAGGGGCTGTAATTAGGCAGACATTGGCACCACTGATGGACCGGGCAAGAAACCAGGGGGCTGTTGCGCCGCCCACCAAGACCAATTTCTTGCTCTGCCTCCTGCTCCTACTCCGGAGGGCCTACAGTAGGGTGTTGACGGCAATCTGGGCTGGATCAAGACGACACCAGGCTTCCATGCCCATACACAGGAACATAGGTGCGCTGAGATGACCCAAACTTCTCCTTGTTTTCAGCAGGACGCTAAGTGGACTTTACACCCCACATAGGAGCACTACTTTGCAGTCAACAGGTGGAGATTGCCCGGGAGTAATTAACGCCATCTTGCCACCTCATCCCCTCCAACCCCGCCCTCCCGAAGTACAGATGTCCCAAAAGGGTGATCTGTGGTCTAGGGAGCCTTCAGGACACTGCACTGGGGATACAGCTGAGAGTGCAGCAGAGATTATCATGCCATCCACTTGGCAACCATCTGCTGATCCACCTGGCAGAAGCGACACACAGGCTGCCTCTCAACCTGTGTCACTCCCATGCACCTGGGGAAACCCAGCAACTGCAAACACATCCCACGGAGCCGGATGCCATCTGGGAAATCAATGCAGCAGTTACTTTTTACAGAGGTTATCTCTCAGGGCAAAACCACATGCACCACATCACAGTCTCCTCAGAAAACCCAATAGACTTGATCCTCAAGGAAATCACAGCGGTCAGGCACAGATTAGAGGTCATAGATGCGAAAATTATGGACCTCATGATGGAAACGTAGTCCATCCGGGCAGACATCACTGGCTTCCAAGCCAGGATGGAGGGGCTGGATCAACTCCTGGCTGACTGGAGACAAGAATCAACCATATCACTTACAGGGACCGTGAAATTTGGAGCTTGTGAAATAAGATTGTCGACGTCGAAGACAGGAGCCAGAGGGACAACTTGCGTTGCTTCAGCATTCCGGAAAAGGCAGAGGAGAATGACACCGCGGCTTCCTCCGGGACCTCATTCCTAGCCTTTTGGGACTTGTTTTCTCCCCCCCACTGGTAATCCAGGGACTTTAATGAACCCGGCTGCAAAGATCGACCACGGCAGACAGCGTGAGACCCATCATGGTGTGTTTTCTCCGACACAAACAAGTTCGACAAATAATCGCAGCAGTTCGGATGCATGTACCATACGACTATGAAGGTCACTAAATTAATATATCGGCTGGCTTCTCCGTGGAGACGTATGAAAAGTGTAAGGCCTTTTCATCGCTCAGACCCAAAATGCGCAAATGGGACATAAAATATGGGCTTTTTGAGCCGGAGTGCATTTGGATCACGATTGATGGCAAATCTAAAGACTTTTACGATCTAGAGGAACTACAATCTTTGTTGGATGGCCTTTAGGAACTGAGCATGGATATGACCCATGTCACCTCAACCACGCCCGCACCGGCCACTAATGCGTCCATGTCTGGGACTGAGGGCCCACTCCATTGAGGAGGCAGACATCAGGACAGACGAATCAATCACAGAGCGGAAAGGATAAAGTGATCAGAGTGGTGGTGGAACTTACACAGGATAGAAGGTGTGATAAATCCTGCTCACCACTGAAGACTGGGCTGGCTACAGACAGATAGGCACACAGATTAATGCTTCCTTGCATCTCCGCTGCCAGCAGTTGAGTGTTGCCTGTCTGTTTAGTGTTTAATGTTAATATTACAGTTACTCACCCAAGGTGCAGTGTCTTGTTGCATCCGAATGTTCCCATTCTGTATAGCTGGTATTGTTAGTCTCTATCCTCTGTGTCACTGACGTGGGCAGTCGGGTACCATTTGTCTGCTATATGTTAACTGCTCAGAATCCCTCATCCTATGGCCATTGCTCCACCGCGCTACAGCGCCCCCCCCTCCCAAAATGTCACAGACAGCTACCATCGTACCCCCATTCTCTTTGGGCTCCCTGCTCCGCGCAGCGTACCCGCCGTGCACCTGCTGCTGACCATCCCAGTGAGAGCCTCAAGCAGCACACTCACCCTCCCACCTATGCTCACCTCCTCCCTATCACACTTGCTTGTGAGCCCGTGTGTAAAACCCCCCACTGAAGACCAGTAACAACAGACTCTATCGCCCTTTCGCTTCTCCCTTGACGAGGGACTCCTATGACTTCTACCCCACCAGCCACAGCACACATGGCAAGGATCCACGCAGTCTACCCCTGTAAGCCTTTCAGGCTCAGCTGATCCACAGGTTTAGACCCACACACTAAAGTTTCCACTTGGTTCCAGGCATCTGACTGATTTGACAGCCTTTGTTCTGATTTGTACCCCTCCCCTCCTACTCAGTGCACTTCCTGTCCCTACAACCTCCCAGTTCACCGGTGGTGCAACCTCTAGCTCTGGCCTAGGAGACCTACAGACCCATAGCTACCCTCTTAGGCCAAGGTTATCCACAGCAGCAGTCCACCGTCATCGGACGATGGGACCACGGTGTCCTGGAAATGCCATCCTTTTGCCAATTCACTCCCAAACACAGTACTTAAGACGTGGACAGACCCAGAGGGTCGGTATGCGTTCAGCAAGAGGTGCATCTGTGGTAGAGTGCTCTGTGTTGGCTCGACCTATGCACTGACCAGGCCAAATGTCGGTTCCTCCTGCAACATACTCATCTGATGACAGAAATAGACGCCACCCTTGGGCTCACAAGGGAGTTACTGGAATCTGGTGCCGGACACAATACTGGATCGCTCAGCCCCTGTTGACACGCTCAACAATTCCGACCGGGCCTTCACGGGCGACATCCTTACAGATCATAGCCTTCTTGATGTCTGGTGCCTCCCCCACCCTGCAGACAGTGAATACACCTATATTTCGCCAGTACATGGCACCCAATTGCGAGTGGATTAATTCCTTGCCTCCAAGCCAATGACCACCTTTACATGCGATACCCTGATACTTAAGGAAGCGCTTTTGGACCACTCGCCGATCCTTCTTTTGGCTGATATGGGACTTGCGATGCCGATCCATAAACCTTGGCACCTCAACATCTCCCACTATTAGCAACCCAAAGATAAGGACCAGCTCAAATGCCATGTTATCGCCTACCTTGAACACAACAAAGGGTCAGTAGCCTCGGCACAAACATTATGGGCTGCTGCCAAGCTGACCAGAAGAAAACAGCTGAGATGCTGCTCATGAGGCCACCAGGAAGGTTGGCTTCCACACTGAATTTTATAAATGGACAAAGGCAGAAGTTGTGGATTCTCTGTATGTCGCCTTCAAAGAGATGGAACAAGTGGGTACCCCTGTGTCTCTCTCAAATATGGCCTTTATCCCAGTCACCCTAAGCCGGGGAGTGATCCCCTCCTCTCTAGCAGTTATCGCTGCATTTCTCTTCTCAACAAAAATATCAGGATTCTGGCCGGGATACTGGCAGCCCATCTAAAAAGGGTCATCCCCTCTCTTGTCTATCACACTCAAGTGGGGTTTGTCTTGGGGCGATCATCCAGCAATCACCTACGCACACGGGCTCACTCCTTGTGGCAAGCCAAATATCTGCCGAAGGAAGCACTGGCCTTATCCCTCGATGCCGAGAAGGCCTTTGACAGAATAGAATGGGGCTATCTCTTCGATACACTACACAAATTCGGTCTTGGCGTTGATTTTATTTGAGGAAGAGGTGTGGCGCAGCGGCCAGGGCAGCTGACTCCAGAACACGGGGGCTCACAGTTCGATCACCGGCGGCAGGTTAGCCCAGCACCATGTGACTCTGGGCAATAGCTCGCTTAATCTTCCCGACAGCCCCCAGCGCCTTGACACCCTCAGGTACTTGTTCGCGCTTTACAAATACTGGATTTCATATTTCCAAGATCCATTGGCTCTATGATTCCCCTTCGGCACAGGTCAACTTTGGAGGTTTTCTTTCGGATTCCTTTTCAGTTCAATGGGGAATCCGACAGGAGTGCCTGCTGTTGCCCCTACTCTTCCTCCTGGAACCCCAGGCGGCAACCCAGCACCAATCAGCATAGCTAGTGGGAACCCACTCTGAGGAGCCCGTCGACACTCTGTCTATACGCGGAAGATTTTCTTCTCATACTCTCCGCCCTCACCACTTCCCTCCCAGCGCTGCTGGATATCATCTCTGCCTTTGTGGCAATAGGTGTATACAAAGTTAAATGGGGAAATAGTGAGGCCCTACCGCTCTCAAGACTAACAACCACAGCAGGCCATAGACAGCTACCCATTCCAGTGGAAGCTGTCACGCCTCAAGTACCTGGGAATCTATATCAATCGGGCTAGATTGCATGGTGTTGGACAATATAGAACCGCTTTTGGAGAGGACAAGGCTTGATTACGACTAGTGGTCACAGCTAAACCTATCATTATGGGGTAGGACTCAGGCAGTGAAAATAGTGACACTTCTGAGGCTCACCTGTGTGCTGGGAATGCTCCCATTGTTAACTCTCCTGAAGATGCTGAGGTTAGTCAACAAGGGAATCAAGGATTTCATTTTGGGGAAGGCGAGATCTCGGCTGGCGTTGGTAAACTCATCACTCACAGGTCTTGTGGAGGCTTGGGGCTGCCCTTTGTCAAACACTTTCACTGCCTTGCATCTGGCACAACTAGCCTACATGCAGCCGCATGCCAAGGTCCCCCATTGTGGGTCGGGACTGAGAACAGCATAATGGGAAGCCCATCAGGGTTGTACTCACTGTGTAAACTTGGTATTTCTGCCCCTGGAATAGTAAACCCTATGCTTTAGGCCATGACCAAAACATGTGTTACAGCAAAACATGGGCACAAGCCCACCAGCTCCTGTTGGTGGATGCCAACCTCCACGATAAGGAGACGATATGGTGGAATGCCACCATCCACACAGGAAGTAAAATGCTCAATTGGGGTCTTTGGTGCAAGGCGCGGGTACTCTCCCTGAATAATGCAATAGTTCAGGGCACACTTAAACCCTTTGAGACACTCCATGGGGAATTCCGCCTGCCCCTCCACCAGCAGTGGAAATACAAACATCTGTGTCACTGCTTCACTCGTAGACTAGGTACCCAACCCAGGGTCATTCCGTCCTCTCTGGTGCTTACCTATCTCAACACTTGGGAACAATTCAAGGTTGTGATGTCGGGCCTATATAATCTCCTGATACAACATCTGTACTCCCACCCGCGGGTAGTGAAATTGTGTGCCAAATGGCAAGATGAACTCCAGGTGGAATATGAGAAGAAAATTGGGCCGAGGTACTGGACAATTTGAACCGAGGAGCAAGAGAAGCCAGGATGAAATTCTGTCTCCTTAAAATGTTACAAGAATGGCACTAGACGCTAACGAAACTCAAGACCGCAGGGCTACTGCACCAATCTAATTGCTGGCGCTGCGGACATGACCACTGTGACATAGTGCACGTACTTTATGACTGCCACAACATCTGTACCCTCTGGGATTAGGTGAGTTCCACATTCAGTAGGTTGATAGAGATACCCACCCTGATGCCACACCATCTGATAATACTCCATGATATGGGAATTCTCCTCAACTGTCCCCCCCATGAGCACCAATTATTTAACACTGCACTAAGAGTGGCCAAGCTCTGTATCCTTTGCCACTGGCATTCTGTGCACCACCCACACACTGTGAATGGCTCACAGAGATGTACAAAACAGCCCTCTATGAGAAACATATCTATAATCTGCAAGATAAGGCTGAGACTTAAGGCCCTCAGTAGCGACAACACATACAACCACGTTGCTGCCTCACCTTGAATGCGCTGTCCCCAGAGGTGCGCCATGGCACAAACGGGAAAGTGCACTGATGGAGGAGGGGAAACAAAAATAATGTGTACCCCCTTGAAATTAATGACCTCATAATTTAATGGTACTAACCGTTTGAAAATTGCATGAACTAACCAACAATTACACACTTTGTTAAACATTTACACGCCGGCAATATTGCTAAATGCATGAAGCTAACTAATTTATTTACAAATGTGAAGCTGATTAACTAATATCGTGACTTAAGTAGTAAATAGTGAAAAAACTGCATGATTTATGTTGCATGATAAGTTGTATTGTGGCAAAGAATGCAGGTGGTAAGTAAAATGGCTTTAAATGTCGCTTTTTGCTAGGTAATACCTAACACGGGTTTTTAGAATGGTGGGTGGTAAACAGAAAGGCTTATTTTCCATATTTTAATTACTGTTGTGTTTGTTCGTATATTAGTTCCGTTCGGGCCTGCTAGGCCATGTTTCCAAAATGGCCGACAGAAAGGATGAGATGCGCGCGCCGAAGCCAAAGGATCTCTGCGCGTGGGCGAGAAAGAATTCAAATCACGTGAATGCGGCCTGTGCCCGGAGTTTGAGATGTCAAGGACAACTTGACCTGCCATTAGGCGCCTGCCAAGAAGATCAGCATAGAATGCATGGGAATAAAAGGATAAGAACAAATAAAGAGTATGAAGTAATGTGTGGCCATCGGATTTGCAACAAAAAGAATATAACAAATGGAACTACTTTTGGATATAAAAACTTATTGTGTACTTTATTGTCCCAAACCGGATCGAACAAGGAGGGCGATGAGGTGACCATCACCACCCCTCCAAATGGACCAATTAGCATGATTCTTGCCCCGAAAGTTTGCAACTATTGAGTGTAGTGAGCCAGAAAATAGGGTATAAGAGGGTCTGCTCTGACGTTGTTAAAAAAACTTTGCTTTTCATTTTTCGAACTTGATACTGAGAGAGACTCTTGTCATTTTGGACTTTGAATTTGATCAAGGAGGAACGAGAACGTTGCGGGAAGTCTGCCCCGGGAGGTGCGTCCGAGGAGGTTAACGGGACAGTCAGTCAGTTTTGGGAGTCATTTCCAGTGATCTACGGTTCATCTTCTTTGATGAACTTTTCTTGCCATCACTTCATGATTTGAGGGTAAAGCATAATTTTCTTTATTAAAATTTCCTAAATGTTTTTAATAATGATTTCTAAGTGTTTTGTTGAATAAAGAATTTACTTACTTATGAAAAGACTCTAGATAAAATCATATTCTAACTTAAATTGAGTCTGTGGTTTTTTAAGAATAAAATCAATGTTTTATCAAAATGGTAAGAGTTTTATTTGTGTTTGAGCTGGTCTTAATCACCATCAACTGATTCTACTAAGTTGGTCCATCGACCAAAATAGCGGAATACCTTGATGTGTAGAACTGACAGGGTTCGATGTTAATGTATATAATGTATAGATATAATTCTGTTATTTTATAAGGTATCCCGCTCGTCCAGCAGCTCATTTCTCCTTTGCGTTTAAAATCCAGAAGATTGAATGAATGTATGTGAGCGGTGTTATTGGCCTCACCGACAAAATGTGTGTATAGGTGTTTTTCTCTGGATTGGTGTCCTGAGGAGAAATTCATATTAGACGGGCTGGATCAGATTTCTTGGTAGCAGAGATATGGTTACTATAGATTAGTTTGGTGATTATTATTCATTGATTATTGATTTTATATGTCTAACACTTTATGTTGAGTTTGTATTACGTTATGTGTAAGTCAGAATTTTGAAGCTTCCGGGAAGTAGGAAGAGGACACGTGTGGCAAGAGAAGTCACACGGAATTGTGCATTGTCTGATTTCAAAATTGGTGATAACACAGGTGTGAGAAGTTGGCCTGGCATATGCTGTCCACTAGTTATAGTGGGCACCTTGCACCAGTCCAAACAACCCCTTATGGATGATAGGTTAAAGACAACCTTTAGTGAAAGCTATCCTAGTGGTAGCTATGGAGAGCAGCCTTCAGGCTAAGTCCTGGAAGAATGTAAAGCAGCTTGTTTTACCAGTCTATTATCTCTTGAGTGACCAAATGAAAAAGGACCACACCAGGTATATATATATAAAATATATGTATTTAGTCTTAAACACACCCCTCTAGTCTCTTTATGAGGCTATAGTTCGAAGTACATAAGTTACAAGTAGTAACCCAAGGTAGTGACACAGGGGACCCACGGGGGACGCGTGCAGTGTGAGAACACAGCCGCGAGCCGCCGTTGACTTCTATGGGGAAAGTCGCGGTTAGATTTTTAAAGAAAAAGGACACTTCGGAGAGGACTTCCAGTTAACCCCTTAAAAATTAAGAGTTTCTAGGGCCCACACCCACGTGAGTACCGAAATACTCGAGTTACCTCACCCAGGGAAGCCGGGTGCATATGTGTTAAAAGGTGTCGGGAATCGTCGTCGTTTTCAATGGCGACCTCTGGAAAAGTGCTGCTGCC
This sequence comes from Calotriton arnoldi, assembly GCA_963921515.1. Lineage (NCBI taxonomy): Eukaryota > Metazoa > Chordata > Amphibia > Caudata > Salamandridae > Calotriton > Calotriton arnoldi. The sequence goes on from CAWUFW010008643.1 coordinate 324,352, forward strand.
GGGGAGAAGAAGAGTGTCCGGAGCGATCCAAGCCTGGATCGAGGAAGAGGAAGACCTGAAAGCAGAGGGGACAGAGTCTGGGTCACTAGCCAGTGACCAGGGGCACGATAGTCGAATGCCCTCAGATGTCGGGTGCTTCAGGTGAGTTGACGGGTGCCTTGACTCTTCAGCCACGAGGTCCAGGAGGCGTCGACGACGACCAGGAGCTGGATTCGAGCTGTCCCACGAAGTCTGTCGAGTGCTGCGGTGTCGGCGACCGGATTGGACCCAACAAGCCTTGGCAACGGCAAGTCACGGGGAAGTGAAGAAAAGGCTGCAGTGCAGACCAGAAAGGTCTGAGGGACTCACCCAGCGAGGGAAAGTCAGGGCACGTCTGAAGCAACCAGAAAAGCCCAAGCAATTGAAGAGTTGCCTTCGTGGGGACCCACTAGCCAACGGACTAGAGATCGCGAAGGAGCCTCGAGCGGTCGCACTTGGAGCTGGCCCACGGGACACTCGTGAAGTGTAGGCCAGTGATCTTTGCTGCAGTTGGTGCTCAGGGCTAGGGCTACTTGGAACCCAAAGCACAGCTTCGAGAGATGTCAGGAAGTTGATGCACTTGCAAATGTGCTCGGTGTCCAGGGGTCACGGTTCCACGTTACCCACGACAGCTACGGGCCTCAGCTTTGCTGGGGACTCAGGGCAGCCTCGGGGAAGTCTGGAAATCCACCTCTGGTGATGCAAAGACTTCGGCGTCCAGCGGGAGCTTCAGCGATGCAGACCGGACAGATGCTTCGTTGGTGCCTGCCAAGCAGGGGAGTCACTCCTTGACCCCAAGGGAGATTCTTCAGTCCTCTAATCTTGATGTAGAGCGTCGAAGGTCCAGGATTCCGCTTCAGAGTTTCGTCCAGGGATATCTAAAGTCCTGTTGCCAGGGTTCCCTTACTTATACTAAGAAAAGGGGTTGGACTAACTCTGGGGACCCACCTATGGGAGGGTTTGGAAAGAGGGGTGGCTACACCCATTTCCTTTGTCCAGTTTCGCACCAGAGCAGGGGCTGGCAGCCCCTGCAACCGGTTTGAACTGGGGTATGCACGAGGACACCAAATGTGCCCCCAGTGCAGGACTTCAAAGCACTCAGAGAGTGCACCACCCAGCCCCAATCCACTGAGGCCTGTCTGGGAGGTGGTAACACCTCCCTGAGACAGGAAACCTATTGTCCAGGCCTCCCCTGCCGGAGTTTCGGTCATCAGCAGGAGGCCAGACTCGTGTCTGTGGCTGCAGCATCCATTTTGTGATGCCAGGCTCTGTTTAGTTGGTACCGGGTATACCGGTGCTGTCATGTCTCTCCCTCTAGAAGGGTGGGATCATACTCCCACACCAGGAACTGGTGTGGGGGTATGATTCAAGGTGTTTGACACCAAACACGACATGTTTCCGTGCAGCCATCCCAAAGTTAGCATTTACCGTTTAGATATAATGCACTTAAGAGTATATGGTCAGGCTGCACCACAGACAACCCCGGATAGGAGATTCCGAGGGCTGCAGAGGGGCTCTGCTCATGCATGGGCACCCTCCCACAAATAACCAAGTACCCTGCCTTCAGGATTGATAAGGCCTGCCATAGGGGTGACTGATAGGTTTCTATGTGCAGTGTTAGGTGAGATATAGTGAACCTATATCTCTGTAAGGGGTGCATGCACCACCTTACCCAGGCTGCAGTAGCAGTCCTGTGGTGTCATTTTGGAGGGTCTTCCAGGGGTGGCACAATACATGCTTCAGCCCCTGGTAGGCCTCTGGGGTACCTATGCCCTGGGTACATAGTATACCATATACTAGGGACTTATAAGGACACTCCAGAATCCAATCTGTGATGTACCTAAAGTACAGGGAATCAATTTAGAGAGGAAGCAGCTAGGCTGGGGTCCTGAATAGCAGGGCCCCAGCCAGACTAAAGTCGAAAAACAGTGATACACCAGCAAAAAGTGGGGGTAACCATAAGAGGCAGATCCTACTCTCCTACAACAGGATTGTGTTATGATGGGGAAATTTCATGTATGAATAATGTGTGAATGGAAAAAACAACAGGTTTTCTTGTGAAACTTTGGCCTTAATTCTCAGGAGCAGTGTAGTCTCCACATGTGTTTTATCCCCAGAGAAACAGGTTTAACTCTTGCTTGAGAGAAGGGTAAGGTAGGGGGAAGTGCTACACTTATCGAACAAAACGGTATTCTTGTGGGAAAGAATAAACTATCCTTTTTGACAATGGAAATGTGTTTTATGTTGTAACTAATAAATTTAGTCGAAAAGACAAGTTAAGAACAGTACCAATAATTTTTGTAAAGGAGGGGTCAGCAGGAGTAGGGCTGACGTCAACAAGAGCAGCGCTGGTATTGGCCAGTGAGGGAAACACGGAGAGTTTCTGATTGATGCGTTGGTGTGAGACGCGCTGGGATAGGTTAGTGTGAGAGTGACGTAAACGCTTCCTGATTGGTGCGTTGGTGTGAGACGCGCTGGGATAGGTTCAAATAACCGAGCAGTAGAAAAGAATAGCTTAGTAAAGGATTGTGTGAGTCACTTCGGCAAAACAAACAGTGAAAAATGCCTTATTATAATGAATACGAGAGAGGGAAACCGTCTTGGTTGACAAAAATAAAGAGAAAGATAAGAAGGTTGTGACTAGGGAAGGAGAAGTACTTTCTCCGCCGAAAACGCCAGCATCTCATATGATGTTAAAATATGGCTATCATACTTGCATATGGTTGGAAAATTGGGTGAAATACACCAAAGGTGATGGAGTATTAGCATTTCCAGAAAATGGTTCATTTAGCACAGCAGTACTTCGAAACTTAAGAGAAAAAATAATGAAACTTGAACAGAGACCTAGACCGACACAGTTTGAAGCTTTAGGCGAATGGGAAGACGAGATGTATGAAAGGGAAGAGCACAGAGGTGCAAAGAATTATAGTTTAGTTCATGGAAGAGTATGGGGAGTGAATCATGAGGACAGGATGAGAAGATGGCGATATGCTAATATGACGGATTGTATGTTTCCTGCCAGAACGGTTGAAGAAATTACAGGGAAAAAGTGCACAGAGAAAAAGAGGCATGTAGTAACAGAGAGATGTGAGTATGGAGGAAGTGACACAGAGGATGAATTGCTGGAGGACATTTTGAATAAAAGACCCCCTCCATAGCAACAGGATTCTGCGGTGGTGACACCAAATCCACCGCCAATGAGAACTGTGATGAGTCAAAGCCCAGAACGATGGTCTGAAATAAATAGCCAAATTAATAAGTTAGAAACACCACAGACTGTGAGACATGACAATGGTAATACAGATGAATTAGCCAGAACCACAAAAGAACTAACTGAAAAGATAAGAGAATTAACAAAGAATATGGAAGCTGTGACTGTACCAGTAACTATTGGGCCAGTAATCCCAGTATTTGAAAATCAAAAGATAGATGAACATACCTTAACAATTCCATTAAATTCTAGTATGCAAAGGGTGAGAGAAAAAACAATTCCAGAAAGTAGAGAGAAAGAAGATTTTATCTGTCCCTATAGACTAAGTCCACCCGTAAATTTGACAATTAATGAGAGTCAGATAAATAGGACTCCTAAGGGAGCTGAGTCAGCAACTGAAACCCCAGAGAGAAGTACAAATTGGATGGAATTAAATAGGACCCCTGTGGGTCCAACTGCAGAAGAATTAAATGATTGGGTAAGGAGTTTACAGAAAAAGGATGCTGAACCACAACATTTGGATGTGGTCAGATTAAAAATAGATATGGAAGAATTGATTCTAGGAACTATTGGTTCAGATCAGTTGAAGTCCTATCAAGATGAGGAGTTAATGTTCATGTGCAAAAGCATCACTTGGAGAGCTAGGAATTTGCATGAAAAACTAGAAGAAATAGCGAATGAATTGGGAGTAGATTTTGGGAAGATTAAAGGATTACAGAAACCGTATAGGGTAGATTTCAGCAAGAAAGACATAGAAAATCTGAACACTTCAGGACGATCGACTCAGATAAAAGAACTAATTGTCTTATTGAGAAGATGGGGAAATCTAGAGAAATGGAGAAGTAGGTGGATAAGAAGGAAAGAGGGAACAACAGATAAAGCACCATTGGCTTTTCCAGTAAAAGAGAAAGAACAAACAGTAATGGAGTGTCCAATGAGAGAAACTCCAGGAGGAAGTTATGTACACGTTCCATGGTCCAGACAAGATATATTGTCATTTACGAATGATTTTCCCAGATTGAGAAAAAAACCTGTAGAGTGGTATAGGCAGGTAGAGAGGTTTGTAAAGGTTTCAAAAGTATTGTGGGAAGATCTAGATGGACTATTTGAAATTGTTGTCCCTGCAGATTTATGGACAGAGTGTAAAATCACAGTTGATTGGCCAAAGAAAGAATATCCTAGAGATGCAAAAACAGGAGCGCCAGGTCCAGAGGTAATGAGAAAATATGAACAGGCAATCACGTTTCTGAAAAATAAAATTCCACCAAAAGAGACAGATTGGGTAAAAATTGATAGAACAACTCAGGAGAGTAAGGAATCCGTACATGCATATTATGAGAGACTACTTTTGGTCTTTAAACAGTATAGTGGATACGAGAATTTGAGTGAGAAGGACATGAGTCATTTTGTGTATAGATTTGTATACGGTTTAAGACCTGAGATAAGTGAAATGATTAAACAGCATATGTTGTGCTGGCAGAACGGCACAGTAGACGAGGTATTACGATATGCAAAATATTGTAGTGATGATATTGAGTGTAGACAGCGTAAACTTAAGGAAAAGGCAATGTGGGCACAAGTAAAGGTTGCAGAAAAACAAGAAGCTCAAATAAATAATCAGTCCAATGATGCAGGACAGGCCAAGTCTAAACCAAATATTGGGAAGGGAAAAGGTCAGATGAGTATAGAAGAGGCCAAAAAGAAATTGCCGTGCCACAATTGCGGAAAATTAGGGCATTGGAGAAACGAGTGTAGATTACCTCCGAAAACTAACACAGAAAATCAATTATTGAATCCACAGGTGCAGAATGAGGTGAGTTACCAACAACCACAGCAGCCACAGGTAGTTACTCAACAGTGTCAGGTGCCGCAACCACCTCTTCCAAAGAGTGTAAATCCTCAGAGATACAGTGCAGAGACAGGATTCTACGGAGGAGAGCAGTTAACAAAGTTGCCGCGCGCAGCTGCAATTTCGCAGTATTGGTTACGACAGGATGGAAATGAGTCGGATGAAAGTTTATGACGGTGCCTAGGAGAGGAAGAAGAGTGTGTGCTTGGCGCAACTCTAGAGGTAGATCAGTCAGGTCCATTTGTGGATGGAAAGGTGAATGGTGTACGTGTTACTTTCCTTGTGGACACTGGTGCTACCCGTTCTACTGTTAGGTCAGTGGAAATTCCAAACCTTCCTCTCTCAGGAGAATACATCCAAGTTGTAGGTGTTTCAAACAGGCAGATTAAAACCCCTCTTACCAAACCGATAGAGGTGGAAATAGGTCCATTCAAAGACATGCATCGTTTTGTAGTATGTGATTGTAGTCCTGTAAATTTGTTAGGACGAGATATGCTTTGTAAAATGAATTGTACCATCTACTGTTCTCCAGATGGTATTGCTTTTCAAACCCCAGATGAAGATGTTTTGTATAAACTAACAATGACAGAACTAGAACCAGGATTATATGAGACATTTCCTGTGTTTGATGCAGAAAGAATCCATGCTGAATTAAAAGAAACTGTCAGGTCTGATGTATGGGATTTCACAGGGGAAGATGTTGGACTAATGAGAGGAGTTGATCCTGTAAAGATTTCCGTAAAAGAAGGAACAAATTACCCAAACACCCCGCAATATAAATTGACACCAGAAATTATTGAGGGAATAACACCTGTGATTAATAAGATGATTGAACAAGGAATTTTGAAAGAAATAATGAGCAGCCCATATAATTCACCTATAATGGGACTGAAAAAGCCAAATGGAACATTTAGAATCGTTCAAGATTTGAGAAAAATAAACAAGGTTGTTATTCCTTGTTGCCCAATTGTACCAAACCCTGCTGTAATACTGTATCAAATCCCACATGATGCAGAATGGTACACTGTCATTGATTTGTGCCATGCATTCTTTTCTATTCCATTGCACCCTGACAGACAGCCATTATTTGCGTTCCGGTTCGGAGAGCGTATTTTGGCATGGTGCCGTATTCCTCAAGGGTATACTGAAAGTCCTTCTATATTTAATCAGATTCTAAAGAAATCTCTGGAAGATTTAAAAATGCCAGAAAAATCTGTGATGGTACAGTATATCGATGACCTATTGGTGGCATCGAAGACTAGAGAAGCATGTGTTACGGACACCATTGCTTTACTGAATCACCTAGCAGAAGGAGGACACAGTGTCCCCATCAAAACTACAATTCTGTCAACAAAAAGTACAGTACCTAGGTCATAAGATTGAAAAGGGAATGAGAAAAGTGACAACAGAAAGAATAAGGATTATCAAAGGAATGAGAGCCCCAATGACACAAAGAGAGGTGAGAATGTTCCTTGGAATGGTTGGTTATTGCCGACAGTGGATACATGGATTTTCTTTGATTGCAAAACCTTTACAGCGATTGACAAAGAAAGATGTCAAAGATCCGGTTGAATTGAATGATGAAGAAATGAAATCTTTCAAGGAATTGAGAACAAGTTTGTGTGAAGCACCAGCATTAGGAATGCCTGATTATGAGAAAGAGTTTGAACTGTATTGCAGTGAGAGAGATGGATGTGCGCTTTCAGTATTGGTACAAAGACATGGAAGAATGAAACGACCAATAGCTTATTTTTCAGCTGTTTTGGACCCGGTAGCAAAGGCGTAGCCTGGTTGTCAAAAAGCAGTAGCTGCTACTTGTGTGAGTCTGGAACAGAGTGAAGGCATTGTAATGGGATATCCTTTAAGGGTATATGTCCCTCACTCCGTCGAAATCCTTCTGACCCGAACAAAATCCCAATACATGACACATAGTCGGCTGACTAGGTATGAAAAGGTGATCTTGGGTGCAGGAAATGTAACCATTGTAAGATGCACAAGTGTGAATCCTTCCACTTCACTGCCAGATGCAGTAGATCCAGAAGTCAAAGATGATGTTGATCATAACTGTCTGCACGTGCTTGAATTTTGCACAAAACCCTGCCCTGACATTAGGGATGAGCCTCTGAAAGAATCAGATTATGTAATGTTTGTGGATGGGTCGTGTTTGAGAACGAATGAAGGAGTCTTAAATGCTGCATATGCTGTATGTACGGTGGCAACCATAATGGAAGCATCTTGTTTGAGAGGAATACGTTCAGCCCAGGTTGCTGAGCTGATTGCTCTGATTCGAGCATGCATACTGGGAAGAAATTTCCGAATCACTGTGATCACGGATAGCCAGTATGGCTTTGGAGTGGTCCATGATTTCGGACAGATCTGGTCCCAGAGAGGATTCCTGACTTCCTCAGGGTCTCCTATTAGAAATGGTGAATTTGTAAAGAAGTTGCTTGAGGCGATACAGCTGCCTAAACAAATTGCAGTAGTAAAATGTGCAGCTCACAAAAATGGATCAGATTATATTTCAGTGGGTAATCAGTTTGCCGACGAAATAGCCCAATATTGTGCCAGAAATTAAACCTCATTGAATCGAAGGAGGGAGAAAGAGAATGTTCCATGTCCCTTGCTGTTTACTAACTCAGTTGAAACATGGGAAGAAGTGAGGGATCTGCAAGAAGAGGCAAGTGAAGAGGAAAAAGACGTTTGGATAAAAGCAGGTTGTAGGCAGAGAGAGGAAGATGGAGTTTGGGTCTATAGAGATGAAAGACCAGTTATGCCTGATAGCATGATCTCTAACATGGCACGGATGTACCATGGACAGGCACACATAGGTAGGGATGCCATGATCAGACTTTTCAGACAGACTTGGTACAACCCAAAATTTAGGGCCTTATTTGCCAACAGCTAAATCCTGGAAGAAAAACAGTGGTGAGCCTAGGAACAATAGGACGAGAAGGAGGTCCATTTACCAGAATGCAACTAGATTTTATTGAAATGCCCCCGAGTAACAGATTAAGATATGTTCTGGTAGTTGTTTGTTTGTTTTCTCGTTGGGTAGAAGCTTATCCGACTAGAAGGAATGATGGAGTTACTGTGGCAAAACTCCTGTTGAGAGAATTCATCCCAAGGTTTGATTTTCCGGTAACGATTGAGACAGATAGGGGGAACACATTTCCAAAATGAAATTATCCAACTAATATGTGAAGCACTGGATATTCAACAAAAGCTGCATTGTGCCTACAGACCAGAGGCTTCTGGAGTAGTAGAGCAAGTAAATGGCACCATAAAGAATAGACTGGGAAAAATGTGTCAAGCAACAGGACTCAAATGGCCCGATGCCCTGCCATTGGTGCTAATGAGCATGAGAAGTATACCTGACAGAAAGACTGGTTTAAGTCCCCACGAAATAATCATGGGACGAGCAATGAGACAAGCACATGTACCTGTGAACAAATTGCTGACTATAACTGATGATTTCGTACTGGACTATTGCAAAGGATTAGCTGATGTGGTGCATTCTGTGTTTCATCAGGTTGGACCGGATGCGACCACTCTTGAAAGAAAACCAGCTCATGATCTGAGTCCAGGAGATTGGGTCCGCATAAAAGTCCACAGAAGAAGAAATTGCTTGGTTCCGCGTTGGGATAAGCCACATCAAGTGATTCTGGTGACAACAACTCCAGTAAAGTGTGCAGGTGTGAAAAATTGGATACATGCCAGCCATACAATCAGAGTTCCAGATCCTGAAGCTCGACCTGTAAGTCGACATCTGGAGATATCAGCCACCAGTTCAGAGTCTGAAGCAGAGACTGAAGCAAGAGTTCCAGATCCTGAAGCTCGACCTGTAAGTCGACATCTGGAAGTATCAGGTACCAACTTAATAATTAAAGAAGAAACTGAAACAACTGAAACAAGAGTTCCAGATCTTGAAGCTCGACCTGTAAGTCGACATCTGGAAATATCAGATACCAGGTCAGCATCTGAAACAGACCAACCTGAAGGCAGAGAAAGACAAACAGAAGAAAACGAAAATAAAAGAACTGATGTTGAAAAAGGAGAAACTGAACAAACAAACAGTGATGGTGAACAACCAAGTACAAGTTATGGAAAACTTCCACCAGAAATTGTAGAGGTAACTCAAGAAAGTTCAGATTCAGATAGGGAGACTGAGGTAAATGCAGAAGAAACACGAGGAGAATTAGACTTAGAAAAACAAGCGGAAGACCCCCGAGGAGAATTAGAGTCAAACGAAGAAGCTGAGTTAGGAGAATTAGACTTAGAAAAACACGCGGAAGACCCCCGAGGAGGTTTAGAATCAGATGAAGAAGCTGAAATTATAAAATTTAAGGTTAGAGGAAGTGAAGTGAGATCTGAAACAGAATCTGAAGAAAGTGAAGACGAGAGAAGACAAAGAATAGGTCCAAGGAAACGGACTTGGAGGCTAGAACGAGAAGAAAAAGAAAGTGAACTGAAAAGGTCGAGAAAAGGAGACAATTGGCCCAACGAAGTCAAGAAGCTGAGATATAAGATAGTAAATGTAAACAAAGACACTGCAGAACAAGTAAACGAAATAACAAGCCAAGAAAGACAAGGAAAAGCGAATAAAAGAAAATTACAGAGACCTAAAAGAGTGAAAAGACCTAACTTGAAGTACAAATCACCTGAATGGGTATACATAGCACTGTCCGACATTAACAAAGTGGATAGCAGTCACGAAAACCCAGACAAAGACTATAAACAAGTGGGCGAGAGTGAACTAAATCAATCCTGAAAGACAGAAAAAGAAAAAACCGGATTTGACACAAAAACTGATTAAGACAAAGAAGGTTTCTAAGAAAAACCAAAAGAGAGCAGCAGAAGTAGTTGATGCCAAATCAACACCAAGTCATTTGAGGTGTGGGAACACACTTTTGTACATATAACAAATTAGTATTTCAACATGGTAGACACCGAGAGTAGAAGGTTTAAATGTGGGTTTTTACGAAGATGGTGTAAAATGTGCTTATGTTGTACAGGTTTTCTGATGTTTGTTTGGTTCATTTTAACGATAGTAATCCCACTAAGGCTAGCAGTAGGAAACACATCTGCATTCATAAATGACACGAGTAAAGACAAACAAGCTAACATAAAGAACACTGCAACACTGATAGATAGTATTGAATTTCATAAGGATAAGTCAATAACTGATTTCTCCAAGAATGTCTTCACAAAACTTTTATATGAATATGTGGAGACGATGGATGTCCGAGATTGTTATGCATGTATGCAATTACCTGCGTCTGTAACAGAGGGAGTGACATATCCTCATCTTCCTTTAACGTATGGAATAACATGTAGTGTTTTAGTTAGTTTGTTTTATAAAACCGGTAAATTAGAATATTATCATACTGACATAGATGCTATTTTTGCTAAAATTTCCAAAGACCCTGAGCTAAATAGGCTGAAATTTGCAAAGACTTTTGGTGAATTTTTCTTAGAAACAAAAGAATTAACATTAGAAAATGCATTTAGACATAACCTTACCTGTATGTTAAGAAAAGAGGAGAAAGTTTTCTTAGACATGGTAGAAGATAGAAGAGTTAAGTTTCAAAGAAAGGTAACTGAAGAAAAGACAAAAACCCCACCTTGGGCGTTTGAGGAAGAAGGTCAGGGAAAGAGTGAAACTAATGCTGCTATGGGTTTAGATTGGTCCCAACAGGGAAAATTATGTATAAGTAGAGAGAATACCCGGTATGATAACTATTTCGTGGGTTCTAGTGAATGCTAAGATACATACAAGATTCTAGGGGGATGGGGATTCAAAGGAGGAAAAGATCCAGTATTTCCAGGGATCTATTATATTTGTGGAAACCGAGCATACTATAGGTTGCCGGATCATTGGTACGGATCATGCTATCTAGGCCTAGTCTTTCCAAAGATTTTTCATGTGGAAAGGGGAACAAAGGGAATTCACGAAATGGGAACACCATTAAACCGTAGAAGGGAAAGCTTCTCAGAGATAATAGGTGACATTTTTGGAGCATTGATACCAGCAGTGGGTGTATCTTTGAATGCATACAAGATTCGGAAATTGTCTACAGTGGTAGATCGTTTATCAACGAACACTGCTGGAGGGTTCTTGATGATAAATACTGAGATGATTGCCATGAGAGCTATGGTAATGCAGAATCGACTTGCCCTTGACATTCTTTTGGCAAAAGAGGGTGGAGTCTGTGGAATGCTGAAAGTTCAACATTGTTGCACTTACATTCCAGATAAAAGTCAAAATATACAGAAGTATATAAAGAACATTACAAATTTGCACAAAGAAATTGCCCCACTGGAGGTTGAAGGTGCTTGGGAGAAACTTGGTAAGGGTTTTTCCTCAATAAGAAATTTGTTCACTGAGATAGGTAGTTCACTAATTGGAAAGGTACTAATTCCAGTGACTTTAGTAATAATACTATTGTTGAGATTAGCATATGTGTGTGTTATAAGAAGAAAAAGACAAAATAGAGTAAAAAGAGAAAATAAGAAAAACAAAGAAAGAGAACGAGAAATGGGAGAGATCGAATTAGAGGAGTTCAAGGAAAATATGTACAAAAGGTCTAAGAAACAAGATGAAAAGAACACAATTGTCTAGAATAAACCAATGCAAGTGGACATGAAACATTATCTGATAAAATTTGGTAGGGATAGGTTTTAGTGGTGATGTTAAAAATCACCGAAGGGGAATTGATGGAGCAGGGGAAACAAAAATAATGTGTACCCCCTTGAAATTAATGACCTCATAATTTAATGGTACTAACCGTTTGAAAATTGCATGAACTAACCAACAATTACACACTTTGTTAAACATTTACACACGGGCAATATTGCTAAATGCATGAAGCTAACTAATTTATTTACAAATGTGAAGCTGATTAACTAATATCGTGACTTAAGTAGTAAATAGTGAAAAAACTGCATGATTTATGTTGCGTGATAAGTTGTATTGTGGCAAAGAATGCAGGTGGTAAGTAAAATGGCTTTAAATGTCGCTTTTTGCTAGGTAATACCTAACACAGGTTTTTAGAATGGTGGGTGGTAAACAGAAAGGCTTATTTTCCATATTTTAATTACTGTTGTGTTTGTTCTTATATTAGTTCCGTTCGGGCCTGCTAGGCCATGTTTCCAAAATGGCCGACAGAAAGGATGAGATGCGCGCGCCGAAGCCAAAGGATCTCTGCGCGTGGGCGAGAAAGAATTCAAATCACGTGAATGCGGCCTGTGCCCGGAGTTTGAGATGTCAAGGACAACTTGACCTGCCATTAGGCGCCTGCCAAGAAGATCAGCATAGAATGCATGGGAATAAAAGGATAAGAACAAATAAAGAGTATGAAGTAATGTGTGGCCATCGGATTTGCAACAAAAAGAATGTAACAAGGGGGGCGAGGCTTGCCACCACGGAAGATGGCCGCGGGCTAGTGGAGCTGCTCTAACAGCCAGGAATCCGGCCCAAACTCCGGCATCATCCGAGACGCAGCGGGACTCTCGAAACCAATTTTGAGCACCGGAACGATAGTGCCTCCAATAGCGGGACTCAGCGGGCGCGAAACCGGCGGTAAAGCGTCCCAACAGACGGCCGGAGCCTATACGACGCGGACGGCATAAAATGGCGGCCGGAGCCGCATAGCGTGAAAACCCTCGGAACCCTCTCTGACTCAGTGATCCTGAGAAGAGGCTTGACCCAGCGTGCCGGTGAGGAGGTCCAGGGGTGACGCATGCACCAGCGGCGGCGCTGTCCCGGTGGGGGGCGCGGGACCGCGTAGACGGGCAGAAGAGCCGGCCGGCGGTGCGGCGCCATACCGGGGACAGTGTAGGGCCGAGTCCTCCCTCCACGGCGCCCCACATAAAGAAGATCAGGCCGTGAGTGGCGCAGAGAAAAGCCGGACGGGGCAGGAGCTGAGGGCGGAGCGCCAGGCAGTTTGCAGGCCTCGGGGACCCGAGTGTCAGCCTAGCGTCGTCTTGAGACCTCAGGGAGGTAGCCACCCGGGACGAGGCAAGAGGTGCTGGAAAGAGGAGCAGCGAAGGGGCGACAGGAGGGTTCACTAGACAGTGCCTGAGCGGGTGAAGACGTGGCCGCCTAGAGTCCCCAGGTGAAAGCAGGTAGAGCGGATAGTCACCCGGGGGAAACGAGACCCCCCCCCTCCCATACAGGCTGTGAAAGGTCCAGCGCCAGCGAAGCCAGGTGAGAACCATCCCCCAGAGAGAGACCCCGGCTGAAGGGACAGAATTGAGCGAGTGGGGACCTCGCATCCGGCTATAACCACAGAAGGGGTCTGATAAGCGGAGGGGCGCAGGAAGCCCTTAACGTCGGAGGCAGCGACAGCACAAGGTCGTGTGGTGTGGGCCGACTGGGTGAGCACTGGGGATCAGCAAGATCCGCGCAGACTTGAGCCTGACGGAGAGGCTGCGGCAGAAGACGGGAAGGGGGCCCCTGGACCTGTCCGGACGAGAGAGGCGGAGGTCCGGACACCAAGATATGGGCCGTACCAGACAGCCAGGCCCGGGGCAATCGAATCAGATAGACAAGTACACGGTGGCCATGGGGAAAGATGAGGGGGCGGCAAGCGGCAGCTCGCATGCGGTGGAGGATGGAGACCCTGACCCCTCCCTTAAAGACATCATGAGGGCAATCAGAGACCTCAGGGGTACCCTTGAGCCGAAATTGGACTCAGTTACCGAGGAAGTGAATCTCCTGAGGGCTGACTTCAGGAAAATGTCAGAGAAGGTATCGGAGGCTGAAACCGGGATTGGGAGTCTGCAGGCGAAAACCAAGAGGCTGGAGGAGCAAGTGGTAGCACTCACTAAAAATCAAGACGACATATACGCGCGCTGGAGGATCAGGAAGGGAGAGCCAGGCGAAATAACATTCGCATAGTGGGAGTTCCGGAGGGCATGGAAGGCCCGTCAATGGACTGGTTCGTCGAGGACCTGGTCCTCAACCAGTTGAAACCCAAGCGCCTATCTAACTTCTTCTCGGTGGAACGGGCGCACAGGGCGCTGGGGGCAAACCGCGGCCGGGCGCCGCCCAGGACGATCATTGCCCGGATCCTCAATTTTAGAGACAGGGACGCTATCCTCCAGGCCGCGCTCACGACCGGAGACCTGCATATCGAAAATGCTACCATCCGGTTCTTCCCGGACTTCACCCTTCGGGTGCAACGCTTGAGGCGGTCCTTCGACGGCGTGAAACGATCCCTCAGAGAACAAGGGGTGAAATATATGATGCTGTTCCCGGCCAGACTCAAAATCATCGACGAAGGGAAAACGCACTTCTTCGAACGGCCAGAGGAGGCCAGCGACTGGCTTGAGGGTTGGCGCACGGTGCGACGGGGGGGCAGGCACGAGCGCCCCGATTCCCACCAGCAACTGGCAGAAACAGAGACGGACGACTGGAGGAGACCAAACGGCCAGAGACCAGACCAACGACCAGATAAGTGATCCCGGGGGGGTGGCGCGAACATTGGGGCTGGGACAGAACTACAGGCCGAAAAAGCCGAGACTATGGGGGACTACTACGAGAGGAACTGCCTCCAATGCCTAGCGACACTAGGGAATGTCTTCTGCAGACAGGGGGATAGGGGGTCAAATGCATTCACACCTGGAGGGGGCGCTGAGGGATAGCCAGGGGAGGGGCTGGTGAACCGCAGTCTGGAGGGATCCCGCTGAGAAGGGGGAGAAATGGGCGGATAATGTAGTCATTCACACATACATCTTTCTTGTGGCTGTAGGCACGCAACCCCATATATTTGTTTGTTCTTACGATATGGGGCGACAGGCACTCTGCCAGTTTCATGGGTGGGTGGTTGGGGACTCACCTAGCAGGGTTGCAGGGAGGGGGTGTGGGGTAGACAGGGGTTGTTGTTTTTCTTATGTTGGGGGGACGCGGGAGTTAGCTCATGACCACTATGGTGGGTATCGATGGCAGCTTGTGCAAGGAGTAGCGACAGGGGGCGGGAGCGGAGGGACAAACTGTTACTAATTCCAACAGATGGGAGACCCGGCTAAACTGCAGGTGTGGACGTGGAACGTCCACGGCCTGGGAGATAAAATAAAGCGTACCTTGGTCCTCCAACACTTAAAGAGGCATAGCCCTGATGTAGTCCTGCTGCAGGAGACACACCTGAAGGGTAATAAGTGCAAAGCACTAGATCGCTTTGGCTACAAAATGATCGCACACGCGGGATATTCCTCTGGGGCCAGAGGGGTGGGAATCCTAGTGTGCGCCTCCCTGCCTTTAGTGCTTATTAACACATGGACAGACGCCTCTGGGTGCCTAACGGCAGCTGCGGGCACATGGGAGAGAAGGACGTTGGTCTTCTGCTCCTGTTATCTCCCCCCGGGCTTGCATTCCACTTTTCTTCCAAAGTTAGGTGCCTTTTTAACAGACCTACCTGTGGGGGTTCTCCTTCTTGGGGGAGACACCAATGCTGTGATGGATCCATCCACGGACCGGTTCAATCCGAGACTGGGGGCGCGGGAGGAGCGGGGTATGGCGGGGTTTATTTCGGCCATGGGCCTGAGTGACATTTGGCGAGCGCACCACCCTCTGACTAGGGACTATACTTTCTATTCGGCCAGACATGGATCATTCTCTAGAATTGACCATTTTTTCACCCAGCTCACGCATATGGGAGACTTTACGGAGGTCAGGCACCTGGCGCGGGGGATCTCAGACCATTCCCCAGTGAGGGTGTTTCTCCAGGGACCAGTAGTCAATAAGGCCACCTTCCCGAGGATAGATCCCTGGAGACTCCGGGACCCGACCCTCTGCGATAAGCTCAGAGAGGGCTCCAAACTCTACTTTGAGGAGAATCAGGGGTCTGTCGCCTCCCAGATCACGATATGGGAAGCATTTAAGACGGTCTTGCGGGGCCAAGCGCAGGCTTTAATTGGGGGGCAAATAAAGGAGGAATTGCTGCAGATCAGGGGACTTGAGAGGGAGGTGGAGACGTTAGAGGCGGACCCGGCCTTGACGGAGTCAGCTGACCTACAGCACAAATTGTCTCTGAAACAGAAGGACTTGAGGGCCTTGGCGCGAGAGGAGGCGCGGGCCTATGCGCTGGCGACTCAGCACCGGCTATATGATGTAGGGGACAAGGGGCTTAAGTTACTGGCGTGGCTGGAGCGCCGCAATAGGGACCGCTCCTGGGTACCAGGGATACGAGACAAATCGGGAGCGTTATGCTCCACCAGTGGAGACATAGCAGAGGCCTTTGCTGTGCATTATGAACAGGTATATACGCCGGTTTGTGTGAGATCAGAGGCAGATTGCTGGGAGTTCCTGCGAGACTTTGCCCTCCCCTCGCTCTCGCCAGAGGCACGGGACAGACTTGAGGCTGACCTGACAGTGGAGGAACTGGGGCTTGCCTTGGGCTCCTTACAATCGGGGAAAGCGGCCGGGCCTAATGGGTTACCGGTCGAGATCTATAAGAAACAAGCAGCGGTGGTACTGGGCCCTCTCCTACGGATGTTGGTTGAGGCCAGGGAAGTGGGGTGGCTCCCTCCGGACCAGAGAGAAGCCACTATAGTAACGATCCATAAAGCAGGCAAACCACCAGACAGGTGCGATTCCTATCGCCCGATCTCTCTAATCAATGTGGAGGCAAAGATCCTGGCAAAGGCCCTGGCTGGGAGACTCGTGTCCGTCATCACAGACCTGGTACATGTGGACCAATCTGGGTTCATGCCCCGAAGGAGTACGCGCCACAATCTGAGGAGACTCTACGGGGTGCTCCACATGACGGAAGGGGTGGGCTTGCCCCAGGCAGCGGCGGTAGCATTAGATGCCTCCATGGCTTTCGACAGCATTGAATGGACCTATCTTTTCATGACCCTTCAGCGACTGGGCTGTGGTCCGATCTTCTGTAGCTGGGTGAAACAGCTGTATACGCTGCCAACGGCGAGAGTGAGGGTCAATGGGGCGGTGTCCAGGTCCTTCCCCTTGAGGCGGGGTACGAGACAGGGGTGCCCGCTTTCGCCCCTCCTGTTTGCCCTAGCATTGGAGCCTCTGGCCCATTGGATACGGAGGGATCCCATGATATGGGGTATCGTGTCGCCCGGGGGGTGGGAGGAGCGGATATCGCTCTATGCGGACGACATTGTCCTCTACCTCGCCAGACCGTTCAACTCGCTTGCCAGGGCAATGCACATTTTTGAGCTCTTTGGCAGCTATTCCGGGTATCGGATTAACTGGCAGAAGTCGGCGGTCTTTTCACTGTCGAGTCCTCCACCTCGTATCCCAGCTTGCTGCGCGGCACCGCTGGCCACGGGTGGGTTTAAATACCTGGGAATATACATTACAAGGAATAGGGATGTCTTCCTAACTGCAAACCTGGAGCCGCTGCTCGCTCGTATGGGGACGGATGTCGCCCACTGGCGCGCTCTTCCGCTCTCCCTCATGGGCCGGGCGGCCTTATACAAAATGCTTACGCTACCAAGAATCCTCTACATCATACAGAACACGCCGTTCCTGATACCTCCGCATTCCTTCAAAAGGGTGGCTCAAGCGGTGCGCGCGTTGCTATGGGACGGGGGCCCCCGAGGATTGCGTTGAATAAACTCCATAGAGGGGTATACGATGGTGGTCTAGCAATCCCTGACGCCAAGCTGTACTACTGGGCGTCACATTTACAGGTCGTAAACGACTGGGTGTATGCGGATGTCTCGGAACCAGCGTATCGGGTAGATAGGGAGGCAATGGAGGGGGTGCATGTGAGTCTCTTCTTTACGCCCGAAGGGTGGGGAAAAACTGGCCAGAGCATACCAGGGTGGTGGTGCAATGTTGGAGGGAAGCTAATCGGCTCCTGGGCTGGGATCGGAAACTAACAGGCAAGACCCCATTGTGGCTGGGAGACCAGCTCCGGGAGGTGACTGCCCTGCCGGGATTCCGGGGTGGCGTCTTATAGGTGTAGAATACCTGGGTGACATATGGCGAGGGGACTCCCCCCGGACGTTTGAGTATCTACAGGCCGAATATGACATGAACCCGGCACAGAGGTACCACTACATCAGACTCATGCACGCCCTCAAAGTACACGTTAAACCCGGGGTGGAGATACCCGATTACTCGCCGCTCGAGGACCGCCTGTTGTTAGACCCGATTATTGCTAAACCCATCTCTACGATATACCGTAAGCTGGTGAATAACTGCCCTGATCCACTGATCCCCCTGCGAGCGGCGTGGGTGGCAGACCTAGGGGACATAGATGACGACAGTTGGCAGGAAGCGCTACAGAGTCCCAGGGAGGTCGCCATCCGGGCCAGATTCCGATTAGTACAGTTAAAAATACTCCACCGCACGTACTATCCCTGCACACTTTTACACCGCTGGGGCAGGCTCCAGTCGGGACATTGCAGACGGGGGTGTCACCAAGAAGGCTCTTTCTTCCATACATTGTGGGAGTGCCCAGAGATTGCGTCATACTGGGCAGAGATCACGGGTAGCATGTCCAGAGTCTTGGGGAGGGAGGTGCCGTTAGACCCAAGATGGCTAATCCTCCAAATTAAGGGAGATGAGGGATGGCCCAGGTACACAGAGTTGTGGCTGACCCTAGCAGCAGGGGTGGCCAAACGCAATATTGCACGGAGCTGGGGTGCGCTGGCGCCACAGCAGCTGGCTGACTGGAAGAGGGACCTAGACTGGTGCCAGAGGGCGGAGGAAGTGGTGTATAGGAGCAGGGGATGTACCAAAAAGTGGCAGAAGATCTGGTCACCTTGGAGGAAGTACCGTACCCCGAGTATAGTAGAACAGGACTGAGGCTGCAAAATTTAGCGGGGACTCAGGAGGATAGGCATGAGCCCACACCCTTGTTGCTAAATGTACTATGTATGTATAAATTGCTGTTGAGCTGCGAATGTCATGATACAATGTATGGTCTTATGAGCTGTATTAATAAAAAGAGTTTAAAAAAAAAAAAAAAAAGAATGTAACAAATGGAACTACCGGGAGGTGCGTCCGAGGAGGTTAACGGGACAGTCAGTCAGTTTTGGGAGTCATTTCCAGTGATCTACGGTTCATCTTCTTTGATGAACTTTTCTTGCCATCACTTCATGATTTGAGGGTAAAGCATAATTTTCTTTATTAAAATTTCCTAAATGTTTTTAATAATGATTTCTAAGTGTTTTGTTGAATAAAGAATTTACTTACTTATGAAAGAATCTAGATAAAATCATATTCTAACTTAAATCGAGTCTGTGGTTTTTTAGAATAAAATCAATGTTTTATCAAAATGGTAAGAGTTTTATTTGTGATTGAGCTGGTCTTAACCCTTTAAGTGCGCCCGTCGGCCAACGGCCGTCACGAGCACTACCTCGGTAGTGCTGCGCACGTCCGTTGGCCGACACGGCCCCGCCCACTTAATGGAACGCCCCGCGGCGGAATTGCCGCCGCGGTTAAGGTGTTAATCACCATCAACTGATTCTACTACTGATTCTACTAAGTTGATCCATCGACCAAAATAGCGGATTACCTTGATGTGTAGAACTGACAGGGTTCGATGTTAATGTATATAATGTATAGATATAATTCTGTTATTTTATAAGGTATCCCGCTCGTCCAGCAGCTCATTTCTCCTTTGCGTTTAAAATCCAGAAGATTGAATGAATGTATGTGAGCGGTGTTATGGGCCCCACCGACAAAATGTGTGTATAGGTGTTTTTCTCTGGATTGGTGTCCTGAGGAGAAATTCATATTAGACGCGCTGGATCAGCGCCATATTCAGAATATGTTGCGCAAACCTTCCCCCTAGCAGAAGTAGATGAAACCTGGGCTTTTAAGCACTGTGCGCAGGTTGCCAAGCTTGATTCCTCTTCCACTTCTTTCCTCGTTCTCGAGGAGCATCTATACAGCAGCAGGCAGTATGCCTGCCTTTAAAAAAGCTGCATGGCTGCAGCTGACGTCACCGACTCCCGTTCTTGTCCATTTCGCCTCCTTTTCGCCACCTGTCAGCCGCTCTGCCTAATGCAAGTTTCCATATGGATTTTTGTACCTTCTCTGTTCACCTCTCCTTTGGACGTACATGCACACAGCACACCACTGTCACGCTGGCTATATCGGTGCTGTGCAGCTGCCTATATGTTTTAGTTCTAACTATAATTATAAATTGCGCTCCTATCTCTTACACCTCCTCTTCCTCCCCATCACACTGCTAGGCGCTGCGTTCTGAGACAAGATAAGGGTATTTCTCTGCTCACCCATGCACGATACCAAAATGTTTTCAACTTAAAATCACAGCAAATACAACACTATACCAACCGCACCCTCACCCACAATGTAACATACTAGCCATCCCAAAATGTTCTTCGGCAGCTCACCAAAGAGTATGCAGTGCTACATAAATGCTACGATAGGAACCTGACACACTGCCCAGAATCAGTCTGAGATCATCAATATATTTCCCCGCACCGGCCATTTTCAATTATGATTTATTCAAAAACAGTTACCCTACCAAAACGAAATCAGACGGAGCTATATGTATGTACACATGTACACTGGAACTTGTGTTGCATAAACCTAGGCAGGGCTACCCAGCCTTCACACGACCAGAGTGCAAGGTTGCAACCCAGGACCATTCACGAAGTGGATGGGAGTGACTGCTGCGGGATGTAAAAATAAATGGACTTTCTAAGGTGTTGTGATGTAGAGTTCGTTGAAAGGGTGAGTCTTCAACACTTTCCTGAATTGAATAGTTGGGGTAGTGCTGACAGTTACAAGGATGGTGTTCCAGGCCTTAAAAACATAGATAGAGAAGGGATATTTATGCTGGATTCCTTTCTTTTTTGCCTACTGTTTGGCACTAACTGGGTTATTGGCGGGTCTAGATCTACACCTAGAGATGATCAGTTTGTTAGCCAGATATATAAGGATGCCATTCATGGTGGCCATGTTGAATATGGAGCTGCAGGCAGGCAGGCAAAGGTAAGCAGTGGAGTCCCAACAGGGTAGGGATGGCACTGGTTTTTATCTGTGAAAAACATGTTTTATTTCCTTCAGGTTCCATGTGCATTAGTGAATGTGCATGTACATATGGTTCCAGATCAATGCTTGTTTTTTCCCCATAGGACAAGTTTAATAAATAATAATAATGAATATATGCTTTTTGCTGTTACTGTTTCTGAAAAGTATTTTGGGTGTTAAATTGCTCTTCAGATTGTACCAGTTGGGATGCAGACAGAGGATCAGTTGAAGTGTGGCGGATGTTAGGGGTTGGGGGGTGTTCACCTGCTGGCAACAAACCCTGAAGAAAAAAATAACTCTCTTTGTCATAGCAACACGTGGAAAACATCTTCTACAATGTGCAGTAGAACATCTATATTGCCCATGAATTTCTAAACACCACATAGCATCCTGTACTCATTACCTAATATTTTCTTCCAAGGAATGTCAAAAGAAGAATAATGTTCTCCTTTTACAACAACAAAGGTGAGAGCGAGGAGTGAGAGGGGTCACGTCCTTCTCCCCGAGATATAGCCAATGAACAATGTGGACGTACCCAGTACCTGAATAGATGACACTGGGGGCTCACAGTGCTGGAGAACCATCAGGTTCTTTTAAAAGACCCCTCACACACCAACCTAGTTGGTGTCATGCTTCATCATCGGGGTCCCAACCGGGTGGCCCACGGAGCCTGACTTAGGTGCACCGAGGGCACACCGCCTCCCACAAGTGTTGGGACTACCGGTCCCCCTCCCGGGCCCGATCAGCTGCCATCTCAGAAACCGAGTGTTTCCACACATGAGCCGCAAATCGCTACCCTCTTTTTATTCCTCCCCACCTTAGCGCGTGGGTTGTGATTATTTGTTGACACGTGGCCTGATTTTTGCCACTCACTTTTTATTCACTGTTTTCACCTCTGGTCCTGAAGAAAGCCCCCTACATTTATTTCTGGGGCTGAAACATGTAGACCGTCTTTCCTGACAACAGCGAGCCATTATACTCCTATGGTTGTCTACCCCCTGTTTTTACCCATACCCCGGGCTGCCACAATTAAATAATTTTTGTATATCTAGGCAAGGATTCCCGGAGGTATTTTTAATCTAGCACCACACTTCATCACACTATCACACTACACCAGCTCCGCTGTAATCAGGCGTCGTAGCACAACCGGGCGGCATTCGGCCACCCGGTTGGGACCCCGATGATGAAGCATGACACCAACTAGGTTGGTGTGTGAGGGGTCTTTTAAAAGAAGCTGATGGTTCTCCAGCACTGTGAGCCCCCAGTGTCATCTATTCAGGTACTGGGTACGTCCACATTGTTCATTGGCTCCTTTTACAACAACCATATAATGAATGAATTGTTCAACTTCATTAATATGCCATTTAAAACATGAATATGTTTATGCACCCTTAGAATTCACTTTTGCACGTTACTATTATTTATTCCACTGTTTTGATTCCATACTGGTGCAAAGTGTTTTGCCAAACTAATTGGGCCGTAATTATACATAAAGCTTCAGAAACTTGCAGTTTTGCAGATGATTAAGACCTTCGATAACAGAAGGAATTATGGAGGCGAAATGACTACATTTGTCCGGCCATCGTCATAGCCACCTGAAAGGGAGGCACTTCCTTACAGTGTTGATGCACTGCATACTCAGGTTGTAGGGCCAGTGATAGGCGTCAAAGGCAAGGAACTAGGACTCCAAATAAACTGCCTGCAGCTCCAGGTGGGCTTTTTCGCAATCAAATCACTGACGAGGGACCGAAGGGCCAGCTCTCTACTTTTCAAGATGGACAACATGTCGGCCGTTCATTACATAACCACTTTGGTAGCATGAGAACAAGGGTGCTGGTGGTGGATTCGACCCAGATCTGTGACTGGGGGTGAGTGTCTGAAAAGTTTCAGTGCTCCGTCCATCATCTCCTTGTGTTTGCTTTGCTGGTGGAACTTGCCAGGGAATTCTGGGCTTTTTGCCTAGCAAAGGACATTTCCGTCAATATAGATTATCTTGAAAGAAGGTGAATCTGGCAGCAGATAGAGGTTCTCAGTTCCTACTGGCCTCTATTGACTGGAAGATAAATGTTGCAGTGTTCAAGAGTCTGATGGACCACTAGGGTCTGCGCTCAAAAGACCTCTTCGCATTTCACTTGAACTTCAAAAGTTCGGTTCTACTGGTGGACACCAGGTCCTGGATCAGTGACGGTGGATGCTTTCCAACCATCATGGAGAGGGAAAACAACTATGCACCATTCACAACGATCGCCAGAGTGGTGGCACAGTGGAGACAATTGAAGCAAGACCCTGTTCTAGTGAAGCTATTCTGGAGGGCTCCAGCCTGGTTTCAAGCAATGCTGGAAGTTTAAGGAGATTTTTCAAACCCTCTGCCCTTCTTTCCAGTTCCGTTGACAAAAATGTCATTGCATGTACTAGGAGTATTCTTGAACCTTTGGCGTGGAGGATTTCTGGAGATGTTGGACGATCCCAGGCATTCTGGACCCAGGTACTTGCTTTATTAGTCAGGCCTGGGCCAGCAATATGAAGAAAAATTATCACCCTGCCACGAATAGATGGAGCTGTTAGCGTCTGGAACTGGTTTTTTTTTATCCTGAGGAGGCAAGGTTGGTCCACATCCTGAGTTTTCTGGCAGTGTTGGTGAAGGCAGACCTAGCGTGCAGGATGGTAGCTCCTTTCGATCAGCAATCTCGACAGGCTGTGAAATAGTGGAAACTTCCCTGGTGGAGAGCATCTGATGGCAAATAAAGACTTATAAGGATTTTGTCTGTTTGCACTGTTGTGCTGCAAATATGATCAACTTTGGGACATGAACATGGACCTGAATCTTTTCTTTCATGGCTAGTAAATGAGGTTCTTCCCAGAACTCTTTGCCAAACTTACAATATTGCTCCGCCTATTATCTTGTATAATAGTTTCAGATGTTCAAACTTTCGACTCCTCAGCTAGAACATTTACCCTGTCGGAGTTATGTTCACAACTGGCTAAAGGACACGTTTTTACCCTATGTGCAGAATCAACTAAAATTGCCTATAGAGAAGTGTCTGAACGAGTATGAAGGTGTCACATGGGCTCAGCATTATAGGAGTACTAATTAGCATGTACATTCCTTCAGGAAAACTTTACACCTGGTTTATTTTCCCACCCAAGCTAGCGGGAAAAGATCAGAGATGCACGGGGCAGATATTGACACTTCTCTCTTTGGGGCTCACAGAACAATGGGAGCCAACGCCTCCAAGGCTCACACGTAGGCAGCAGACTGGAAGATCTTATGAAAGCTGTGGATTGTTCCTCTGAGTCTATGGCCCACAAATGTTTTTCAAATCACTCCAGCACACTACTTCTCAAGTAGCAAGCAATCTCTGAATTTGCATAATCAGAGCTCCCGTGTCCTGCCATGGAATAAAAACATCTAAGCTATCGCGAAGGAAAGTTACGATTTCATAAACAGAATCTTAACTATCCTTCCCAATAGCTAGGAAAAGTTTTATTCTTCAACTGTTACTATACAACCAAATGGTACAAATGGTAAGATCTTGTGAAATCTGTAAAATGGGCTGAGATACCAAGGACAGAAAAACAACATTGTATGCTCATTCCAGAAATACCTTCCACACAGGTAGGCACACATCTCACAATTAATTATGGGACAGTAGAATAAATTTTCCATATTCAAGCTCTACTTGTCCCTCTGATATCCCGACAGCAAACTTTTAGCAGTGTCGATTAGTTATTGGAAGGCATCCAAATACACCTCAAGCACAACACGCTTTAAGATGAGAAACAGCCTTTACAACGAGGTTTTTACCTCGT
This sequence comes from Calotriton arnoldi, assembly GCA_963921515.1. Taxonomy (NCBI): domain Eukaryota; kingdom Metazoa; phylum Chordata; class Amphibia; order Caudata; family Salamandridae; genus Calotriton; species Calotriton arnoldi. Next base: position 349,219 of record CAWUFW010008643.1, read on the forward strand.
TGTGCCTTTACAACGCATTTTTTAGCGCAGGTATTTTTTACAGCAAATGTGCATTTAAAACACATGCCAATACAACGCATTCAAGGTAAGTTGGGGGGGTGTCTCCCCCACAAATACATTGTTTTTAAATATAAAAACAATGCGTGGTATTGGCATGCGTTTTAAATTTTTCGCTGTAAAAACATGCGCGCTACAAAATGCGTGTAAAAGGCATGCGAAGTAATTGCATGCGATGTACCATCGTACAACCTTTAAGATGAGCTATAGAGTTCCAATAGCCATCAACTCCTAAGATAAACACCACCCATCACACATTTTTAAACCGCAAGCCCTTATAAATAGTTACAGTAAATCCTATCACAAACAATACATTTTGTCCAACTATTGGTCTAGCAAGCCCAATGTTTAAGAGAGAAAATAATTAAACCAGGGGCACAAGGAGCGAGTTCCATCTCTTTACATACCATGTCCTGAAACGTGGAAACGGATACTCCTATCAGCTGCTTCCAATACATATTCTCTGAAATTTGCAATTGTGCTAAATTACGCCTGTAGTGTCTTCCTACAGGAACCACACAGAGACCGGTGAGCGATCATATATTCTTTATTTCTGTTTCTTGCGCTGTGCTCACAGGCACGTCTCGTCCCCTGCCCTTGCAGTAGCATAATGCCGTCCCCCACTCCCTGACTGGAAGTGGTGTCCGGTTGCTGTCCCCTCTGGCCACTGGGTCCTAGTGCCCTTTGCCCAGGTCACGACATCTCCCCCTTTGTGGAAAGAAAGAAAGAAGTCAGACGTAAGAGAAAGAGAAAGAGAGAGTTAGAGAGATAGAGAGAAAAAGAGAAAGAGAGAGAGAGAGAGAGAGAGTCCACCATTACATTTCTTCAATCAGTCTCTTTGGCCTTCTGCTCACTCTCCTTGGGTATGACCCTTCTGTCCCTTCGTTTGGTACCTCTTGTTGTCTCTCGCTGTTGTGTGCCATTCTTCCCATGTTGTCCAGGACTTCCTCTTTGTCATGTGTTGAGTTTCTCTTGGATGCTGTATCCCCTCCGTCTTCATCCGATGTCTTGAGCCCCTTGAAATGTGAGCTGCTTCTGGTGATCCGGTAGGGCCCCGATGCAGCTGTTATCATAGGTCCTTTGACATTTATTATTGTCAGCGGTTCATCTGAGAAAGGACTGTCTGATTTTCTTGATTGTCGTTGGCGCACCAGAACTGAGTCTCCTTGCCTCAGTTGTGATGACATTGCATGTCTCCTGGCATCTGCATATAGTTTCATTTTCTTTTTTGCTTCTTGATCTCTTGTTGCGATGCTATTGTGTTCTGGTGGCGCTTTTGCCTCTAGTTGGGGCAATCTTGTTCTGCTTGTCCTTCCTAGCACCAGTTCTGCTGGGCATCGTCCCGTGGAGCTGTGAGGGGTGTTGTGGTAGTCTCTTAGTACTTGGCAGAGTGCCTGGCCTACGGAGATCTGTGCCAGTTTTGCTCTTTGGTTTGCTTTCTTGATATTTCCCATGAATCTTTCCACCATGCTGTTTGCTTGTGGCCACAGGGGCGTTATCTTCCGGTGGTGAGTGCCCAGGTAAGCCATGAATTTGCGAAACTCCTCTCCTGAGAAGGGAGGCCCATTGTCTGTCTTCATTGTTTGTGGTGAGCCACAGGCTGCAAAAATGTCATCCAGTATCGGCAACGTTGCAGTGGCTGATGTTGACGAGAAGTGTCGTACTATGGGAAATCTGGAGTACTCATCAATGACCACTAGCAAGTAGTTGACAGTGTCCAATGGCCCATAAAAGTCAGCTGCCAGTGTGGTCCACACTGCCCTTTGGCAGCTCCGACATCTGTGGCTGTTCTGGCTTTGCGGGCCGTCCCGTTATTTGGCATAGGTGACAGTTTAGGATGGTGTCTTCCACCAGTCGATCCAAACCTGGGAACCATACTCTTTCCCGTAGCATCTTTTTTGTTGCTACTATGCCTCTGTGGGACTCATGTGCCAGGTTTACAGTAAGCCGCCGCAATACTTTTGGCATCACTATCCTTGTTCCTCTTAGTATGATTCCTCTTTCCGTTTCTGAAAGTTCCTCTTGTATGTTTTTGAATGCCAGCATTTCTTCCCTGCTCACTCCTTCTCCCATGGGGCTGTTGTTGTTTACGTGTCTCCATCTTTGCTGTCGTGTTGTTGATTTGACGGCTTGCATTGTGGCATCCCTTGTTGTCTCTCGTTCCAGCTCTTCAATTGTTATTGGGGCGGGAGTGTTTTGCCTTAACACAAAGTTTAGGTACTCTTCCGCCATGTATGTGTTTTCAGGTGCTGGTGGTAGGGGATGCCGTGACATGTAGTCAGCTGGGTTGTGGTCTTTTCCCGGCTTGTGCACGATCTTGAAGTCATAGTCCATCAATCTTATTCCCCACCTTTCAATGCGTGGCGGTATCTTTGCGTTCGGATTTCCATATATTGTCACTAGAGCTTGGTGGTCAGTTACAATGGTGAAGGGTTTTCCATAGATGAACATGTGGTAGTGTTCACACGCCCATACTACTGCTAGACTTTCCTTCTCTGGTTGGGAGTATGCCCTTTCAATGTCCGATAAGCTCTTGCTCACATATGCGACAATTTGCCTTGTCGAATCTCTTCCAGGCATGTGTTGTGTCAAGATTGCTCCTAGCCCTACCGGGCTGGCGTCAACAGTGAGCTCAGTGCATACCGATGGGTCGAAACAGGCAAGATGATCTACAGCCATTACTGCGTGTCTGATGGCCTCAAACGCCCTGCCGCATTCATGTGTCCAGAGAGATTTCTGACCCTGCTTTGTTAGGTCCCAAAGCGGTGTGCTCACTGTGGCAAAGTCCTTTATGTATCGAGCACAGTAGCTTGCTAACCCAAGAAATTACCTCACTTCTGCTACTTCTGTTGGAGGCTTTGCTTTTTCCAGTATTTCTACTTTGCTGGGATCCGGCCTCATTCCTTTTTTTGAAAAGATGTGTCCAAAGAATACTAGTTCCCTTTTCCCTAGTTCACACTTGTCTTCATTTAGGGTCAGGCCTGCTTGTTTCAATTGGTTGCAGACCTCACGTAGGGCCTCGTCGTGCTCCTCATCCGAGCGACCGAATACCAGGATGTCGTCATTGTAATTCAAACTGTTCTTTACCGGCCTGATCACTTGTCTTATGATCTCTTGAAATATCTCTGCTGCTGATGAAATTCCAAAACTAAGTCGTTTGTAGCGAAAAAGACCCTTGTGGGTAGAGAATGTCGTGATGTATCGCAATTGCGGATCAAGCTCCAGTTGATGGTATCCTTTGCACAGGTCTAACTTTGAAAATCTGCATGCCCCAGTAAGACAGCTGATCATGTCATTTAAGTGAGGCCCTGGGTGTCTTTCCCTCTCGATTGCCGTGTTCGGTATTCTCATGTCAACGCAAATGCAAATCTTTGATGTGTTCTTCTTTGGTACTGCTACTATCGGAGATACCCATGGGGTCGGTCCGTCAGCTGGCTCTATGATGTCTTGCGCCAGTAGGCTTTGTATTTCTTCTTCCACCTGTGGTTGCAGATGTATGGGCACTCTTCGGTGATGCTGAGCCACAGGCTTGACTGCTTCATTGATGTGTAGTTTTATTTGCTTGTCTCTTGGTTTGCCCAGTCCTTGTAGTATGGCTGGACGTTCCCTCAGAATGTTCTGTTGTTCTGACATGTTATAGGTCATTGCTAAAAGACCCATCACCTGCGCAGTGACATTGCTTAGTAGACAGGGTGCTGGAATGTCTCCTCGTAGTACATGTACTTCCTCCTTTACTGACATTTCTTTGTATGTCAGTGTCTCTATGAACTTCCCCATGTTCACCACTGGTGTCCTCGAGCCCCAGGTGAACACATCAACAGTGGACGGTGATAGCGGCGGTTTCACTCATCTTCTCATACTCTGACATGCACATGATGTTGCATGTAGCTCCACTGTCTAGTACGAAGCTTGTGCTGCGTCTCCCTACCTCAATGTTCACTGTCGCTGTTCTCTTTATCTGCTGTTTGTCTATGAGATGAATGTGTTCCGGCGTGCGCTCTTCTGTTGGTATCTCTGACATCAGATACAGCCGTTCTGCTGCCTCTGGCGTGTCTGCTCCATCCGATCCAGCTGAGGGGCTGCGATTTTGCATGTCCATGTGTCGTGCGTACCTGCTTGTCGCTGCCCGAGGTCTTGCTGGTCTCCCACGCTCACTTTTGAATTGTCCACTCATGCAGGCACTCGCGAAATGGTTATCCCTGTTGCATTTCCGGCATTTGTGACCCAACGCCGGGCAGGCGCCAGCATGTGGGAATTCAAGTCCACAATGATAGCATGTTCTTTCTTGCTTCTGCTTTCGGGGCGGCGGTGTATTGTCTCGTTTCCTGACGTTCCCAAATGCGCGGTTTGCTTGTTCTACTCTTCTTGCCTTCCCATTTTCCATTTGTCTGGCATGGGAGAGGAGTTGGCCTAACGGCTAGGGCGGTTGACCTTGACCTCGAATCTGGGGAACTGGGTTCGAGCCTCGGCAATGACGCTGAACATCCTGTGATTCTGGGCAAATCACTTAATCTCCCCGTGGCTAACGAAAACGAATGTGTCCTCATGTAATGCAACTGGTGCTATGTAAAGCGCTCTGATACCGGGTTCGGGTCAAGTTTGCGCTATATAAAACTCTGTAAAATAAAAAAAATTTAAAAAATGTGTTGTGGCTCTGGCTTCCGCTCGGGCCATGGTCAGTATTTTCTCTAGCATGCACGGTTCCTTCAGAATTCGTGCGCGGAACTCCACTTACTGACAGCCTTCAATGATGCGCAGTCGTATGGCCTGCTCATTGTCAAATTTGTCGAATTCTCAATATGTAACTAGTTTTCGTCGTCTGGTCGCGAAGTCGTCGAGGGACTCCTCTGCTAGTTGGCACGTGGTATTGAACGTGTACCTCTCAAAGTCCACATTTCTTTGGGGGTCAAATTTGTCAGTGAGACACTTTATCAGTCCCTTGTATGTTGAGGTCTGTTCTGGGGTAAAGGTTATCAAGAGGTCCTCAACCTCATCACCTACGAAGTTGAGGAACAAATCTATGTTTTGCTCTTCTGTGTAATCCTTGCATGTGGCACGCATGTAGCGTTCGAATTGCCTTATGCATCTTTCCCAACGAATGCCTGTTTGTGGGTCTGACAAACTGAACGGTAGTGGTCTGCGGAAGATTGCATTTGCGCTGTTCTTGTCACTTCCGTCTTCTGTCATTTTATTGTGATGCAGACCTTCTGCTCCTTGCTCTGTATGCCTTTCCTTTCTTCTGTGTGCAGTTTTCTTCTTTCGCTGTACTTTATTTTCTTTATTTCACCTTCGTTGCTGTAATTTCCTTTTCTTTCCCCCTTTTTTGCTTCTTTTGTGCTTTTTCAGTGTTTTCCTGACTTTAAAATGGCCGCTTCACCATCTCCAGCTTCTTATTGGCTCTCCCGCCTGACTTCAAAATGGCCGCCGAGATTTCTGCTGGGTGAGATTTCCTATCTCTTTTATTGCCTGACTCTAAGATGGCCGCTGGGCCATTTCCAGCCTCTGATTGGTTCTCCTGCCTGACCCTAAGATGGCCGCCGAGTTCTCGTGAGATTTCAGCTTGAAATCTTTGCGGGAGGCTCGGGGCTATCTCGTTAGTCAGCGGGCGGCTGCAGTCACGGTCGGGCGCACCCCTCCCCTTCTCTTCACCTTTCCACTTGCTGCGGCCGGGGTGGACTCCCGATGTCGCTGTATTTCCGCGCACGCGGACCAGGGTGGGCTTCTGGCTTCGCTTTATCTGCGATCGGGGTGGGCTCCCGATGTCGCATTTTCTCTTCTGGGGGGCGGCGGACCAGGGTAGGCTCCTGGTTCCGTTCTTCTCGCGACCGGGGTGGGCTCCCGATGTCGCGTTTCTTTTTCTGACAATCAGCGGACCAGGGTGGGCTGCTGGCTCCGTTCGAACGTTGCAGAGGCCACGGGCACGCGCTTCCGGTGGTGTGGTGCTTGCAAATCCCACCTCGTCGTCGCCAGTTGTAGTGTCTTCCTACAGGAACCACGCAGAGACCGGTGAGCGATCATATATTCTTTATTTCTGTTTCTTGCGCCGTGCTCACAGGCACATCTCGTCCCCTGCCCTTGCAGTAGCATAATGCCGTCCCCCACTCCCTGACCGGAAGTAGTGTCCGGTTGCTGTCCCCTCTGGCCACTGGGTGCAGGGTCCTAGTGCCCTTTGCCCAGGTCACGACAACACCATACCAAAATAATTGCCCCGTGTTTTCCGCATCAAGCCTCCAGCTCTTTACTTTTGTCGAGTGAGCAGTAATATATTCATCCCCCAAGTTGTTGGTTGATGGTCTGCATCCCCTCTGTATTGTGATCTAGAGCTACTCTGTCCAATTAACATCCATGGAGAAAAGTACTATTGTATGTTTTGCTTCACCAACAAACAAATATTATTTCAGTGTATGTGGAACCCAGCTATTATGATTTCGCCCTTGCCAGCATTGAGGCTGAGATGGAAATACTTCCAAAACATAAGAAATGTAACACGTGATCCTCAAACATGATCATTGAAATTGACCACTTTCTAAATTTTGTAGTGCCAGCTTGTGTCTCATCTAATACATTAACCATACTAGTGAAATACACATTAAAAATAATAGAGCTTAATCATATACCTGATGGACTCTAACACTGACAATAAAGTCAATAATCGCAAGAACTATTTAATGAACATAGAAGCTAACTTGGAAAGAAACCTTCGCCTTCTAAAAGCAACAGGTTATGTTTTATAAGTAAAGGATTACTAGAAGTATGATATAAAAATAACTATATAACTGCTGTGTATTATGTGTTATAGGTTACTTTTGGGTGTGTGGAAAAAAGTTTTAGAAAAATCTTTAAAAATTACATCTGACAGATATTAACTAGCATTTGCTTTTCTTGATGAGCTATGTCATAACTGTAATCGGGCTACCACTTCATTACAGAGATTGAATCCGCTTAATTTGGACTTGTTTTGTTTTTCTGTTGTATGGATTTAGGTGCCATTGTGTCCTTCTTTTATGTCACTGATTGAGTGTGCTATTATTTTCTTTTTTCATAGTCACTGGCTGTAGGTGGCAATGTTGCTGGTCTTATGCAGTGCAAAGCCTCAGAGGAAATCATTATTGCCATCTCAGAATAGAATGCTGCATTGATAGTAATGAAAACATTCTAGGAAGACAGTTTTTTATGATTCAAGTATTTACTATCTGTTTAAGTTCATATTCCTTCATCTGTTCAGAAGTAACATGAAGATTACATTTTTTTATGATTTATAACATATACAATGGATACTAACAAGGAAAATGAAGGCTCTTTCATTAGTAGGGAAGTCTTAATGAATTGTGCTCATACAGAAAAATGATAAAACTTTCATAGTAATTAATGTCTTTTTATCAAGGAAATTTAAAAAAAAAAAAAGAAGTGTTTGACTATTCAGACACTAATCAGAGATGTGACGATCTGCAGATGTTTTTCCAAGGCCTTGCATGCACTGTCTCCCCTAGGGAAGAACCTGGAACTCGGTCTTTCTTTCACTATCTCCACTGAGCAGATCTATTGGGTGATCAGGTGCCATTCAAACATGACCCACAAAACCATCATTCATGTGTAAGCCACATTCTTAATGACCTTTTAGAAGAGAACATTCTAAAATATGAACAATCTTTCCTTTTATCACCTAAATACAATGGATAGCAACAGGAAAATGAAGGCTCTTTAAGTATTAGGGGTTTCGTTGTGCACCAGGTCTTCAATAAAACAATAAGGCAATACAATCTGAATATACTTGGTAGTTCCTTGCACTATTAATAGATGTACTTTTTCTATAAGAATGCAAAAGAAGCATTTGGGAAATGGTGCAAAGGATTCTGGTACTCCACGTATGTTCTGTTCAGCCAAGAGACTGCATACTCTACCCTCCTTCATTAGCTCCACAAACAGCTTGCTGGCTGCGCTGCCTCTGGAATTCAGAGCTGAACCATCCCTAAAACCATTTTTATATGCTCACTCATAACTTCTCACCTTCAAAAACAAACAGTCCTAAACATATTTCTGTTTTTTAATAGATGCTATGGATATTAACAGGGAAAAATAATACACTTGCATTATAAGAGTAGTCTTAATGCACCAGGCTCTTCCCCAATAACACTAAGGCAACAAAAGCTGCACATATACTTGCTATTGCTTAGGACCATGAAGGAATATATTTACATGAGAGAAAAAAAGGGAATGTTTGGGATTGTGCCATGATTGTTTGTATGTATACATTGTATATGGCTGCACTGTCTCTCCTGCAGACCATTAGTGCCTAGGCTTAGTTGCTTAAAAGATTTATTAGAGTCAAGTTAATATTTTAATAAACAACAAACAATACAATTAATAATAAATTGTAAGCTGCTTCCATTTCACAGTTGTTCAAGAAAAGGAGTTCAAATTCGACATGGATATTTAACAGCAGCCGGTAGTATTAATTGCCTCAACAAGGACATCTAGTAACTACTTATACTACTGTGCTGACGATTCTAGAGGGACGTCTAGTACCAGCATGTAGGTTTGCACCCTTGTGCTGCTGACTCAACTGGGACATTTAATAACAGCTTGTGCTACAGATTAGTGCATAAAAGGCAGATTTGTTGGTTCTGCCAATCCACCATATTTAAAGGCGTCATCCAGGAAATGTCACATTGCATCTCAAAACCCATGAACAAATCACACAAAGCAACATTCTGGAACAGTGGTTCTTAACCTTTTGACTTCTGCGGACCCTCACTTAATCATTACTATAACCCGGGGACCCACACTGAATCATAATTGGAATCCAGGGGCCCCCCACAAAGTCATTTCTGGTAGCTGGGGACCTCGGCCTAAGCAGTTTCGATGATTTGAATCGCAAAACAAAACACAAAAAATACAGAAACAAGCATTCATCAAACAAAAACACAAATGATGAAATATTGTATGAAATTCACAGGTAAAAATAAAAATTTTAATAGGAAGGTTGGAGTGTTTCTAAATTTAATTGAGGCCACTCATCGTCCATACTGTATTCTGTTTGATGAACTTGCCCTCCTCCCACAAATCAATCTGAGGATACAAACTGAATTTTTTGCCTCCAATTTCAAATTCCTTCACATTTACAGAACGATTTAAAATGTTCAATTTTACATTTTGCTTCTTTATTTAAATATACTTTAGTAATCTGTTGATATTATTTAATTTTCTTAGCAGTCGCGGATCCCCTGAGTAAGTTTTGCGGTCCCCCAGGCGTCCCCAGACCACAGGTTAAGAACCACTTGATAGTGGAGCAGGAATTGGTAAAGATAACAGTTTTTCTTCTCTACAACTGGATGGCCCCTTTAATTAATGATTGGTAATGTAATAGCCCTAGGTAATGACCTGGAGGGGTGAGAGGGGCTCCCAGTCTTCAAATCAGCATTACACACTAAAATTAAAAAGTAAGAACAAGTCATCTGCATCAACGAGGTCTATACTGGGAAATCTAGCCCCAGTGAGTTAATGCATTTCTGCCCTATAAAATTTTTTAGCATTCCTGCTAATGCAATAGGGGAAATAAATTCACCTTTATGTTTCGCAACCTTAACATCCTTCCATTCCCAGTTAAGTCAATACCCCTTTCCTTTCACTGTGCTAGAGAAATTTAAAAAACACAGCAAGAGAATCAAAGGATTTCTTTTTCCATCATTCCCATTAGCTGGGATTAGCCAGAAGTCATTATTTTCATGGTTGCTTAGTGGTTGTGATGGGCAATTCCATAGTACAGGGTGATGACAGGAATTTAATGGGCGATATAGCTCGGTAAGGCTGGCTATAAAGCTATAATACGATTATCAAAACGCTACTTTTTTAATAGATATTATTAGTCAATAATTATTTATCTTTTGTTCCTGATTTATATTTTTATGTTTGTGAAGTGGAGCACGGTATATAATAGCATTAATACTGCTTTCTTCTTTCCTCAATTTTCCCTAAATCTGCACTTCCTTTTGTTCATAGCCTCTTTGCCTTATATATCTTTGTCCTCTGTCAGAACTGTCATTACCTACTGACGCTAGACTCATTTGATTGTGTTAGTGAAAGTTCAGCTGTTAGTAAATTCACTTGCTCTGGTGATTGCACCTCAACCCGTTGGCTCTACAATAAAGTTAAACCTATACACGATAGTAAGAGTCGTCTCCTTATTTGCAAGTTTGTGCAGAATTTGTAATTTTTGGGCGCACTTTATTATTTCTTAGACAATTGGCTGCAAATTAATTATGTGTTATTTTCTTTTTATGAAGAATCTATCTGTGCGAGTGGGCTCTGGTCCACTTAAAGCCACAGAATTTTTTGTTTTGATTTTGGACCACCTGATTTTTGGATCTCTACTATGAGTGAGTCTAACTAATTGGGACTCATATTGTAAGCTCCTGTAAAATGGAATTGAATGCTAACCACCTGTGTCCACCTTTCAAAGTATGCCCAGTGCCCACCCTTTAAAGTGTGATACACTGCTGAGCAGCTAGGATAAAAGACTCTGCACAGGTTATATCCAATCACATGTGCCCACACATGCACATATGTGCGGGCTGAGCGAGCGGAACTGTGTAAATCAGTAGCGAGCAAACTGCCTAACTCAGTCCAGTATTTGTGTACAGGTAACCTGTCACAGATGGGACTTTAAGTACATTTTTTACAGTCTTTGCAGGCTTTTAATTGGGCTTCCGAAAAGAAACCGCCCCATTTTTTTCTGACTACAGTGTAAATCAGGAGTGATTTACTATAAGACTGTGATGCTTTACTGTATTCACACTTTACGTGAATGCTGCACCAAAATATTAACTTTGCATAGGGCTCAACGAGGAGAAAAGAATAAAGTATCTTTCTAATGCTTAAAAAGGTCATGAGAGCAAATAAAATATTAATTTTACCATATGTGCTCTTACTCATATACTTTGCGTTTTAGAGCACTATCTTGAGTCAGCCCTTAATTAGATTCCGACTTTGAGCAACCATGCTGGGCTATGGTAATTACACAGCTGGCCAGTAGGTATATCAGAGTCTCGCCCAGAAAAATGGCCCATTTAGAGGAGACTATGTCTTCTCCTTGTACAAGAAACCCCACAGAAAAAGGCCAAACAAAGCCAGAGATATATGGATGTGTGCTTTCGTTCATGGGAGAGCTGCCCGTCTGGTTCCCAGAGCCGACAAGTATAAGATGTGCTGTATGGTGCCAAGCAGTTCATAAAATTCAAATTCTCTCAGTGCCCAATGCACAAACAAAGGCATGAAACCATTTGGTCCCTTCCGGGACATTCTAAATTACCCAAGGAAGGGCTAAGGCTGCAGATGATTCTCTACAATTGAGGATGTCCTGCCTCGACTTTTTGTATAACCCTGTGGAGGGCCAGTGCCCTTGGTATTCTCCATATCTGCCAGGGAGGGCCAGTGGCATCAGGAAAAACTGAGAAAACGCCCCATCCCTGCTCCAGGGTTGACCTCCACTCCCTATGCTCGATGGGAACAGGAAAGCAGGATGCAAGGTTGCTCCAGCCTGCAAAGATGAGCACCACCCAGACAAGATGAGCACCACACACATGGGCGGGAAGAAAAAACAAAAGTCATCTCCCCCGCCAGCAGGAATAAAGTGGCAGGGAGTGGGCCAAGTCCATGAGGGCTGTTAGGGGCAATCATATACCCTTTATGCAAACCTCTGGTGTCCCACTTGAAGCAGGTACACAGGCTTCATAGAAAAAGAAGTGCGTTTCCAATAAAAAAAAAAGTAAACAAAACAGAAATATTTATCAGCCCTCAGCAGCTATTTCGAAGGGCTTGCCGCAGGTGGTATAGAGCACCCTAGAAGCCAGCTGGAACTCACAAAAAGTTGCATAATTGAAGAAAGGGGCACTGCGAATGTGTGGAATTAGTTCTGCTGAGCTGCCAGGAGCATGGCAGCACCAAAGGGGCCACACCTTCATTTTAAAAAACTAAAACTTTCGTTCAGACACTCCGGGGTGCATGGACCTTCAATATTCGGTTTGGTGGCTGTTTTGCAGAAGAAAGATTGTTGTGCATTGTTAGGATTATTTAATACTGTATTGGTATGCGCATTATTGATTGCAAATGGTTGCATGTTTTTTATGTCAATCAAAGAGTACTATTATGAAAGATTTTTCATATTGATTTGCGTTATGTTTGACCTTTAATTTTGTCTTTGATTGTTGTAGTTGAACCCTGACAAAGCTACTAGACTTGACTTTTATTTAATGCACTTCATATATTGTGTTAGGCACAAGTGTTTGGAGGTATTGTGTTCTTCTGGGTTTGCATTTGTTCTTGCAGGTTGTGATAGAGCGCTCAACGCTCTGAAATGTGTAAGGGCTGTATTATATTCATGTACAAAATGCACTCATATATATTCAATGTTTGACTGAACTTTGTGTATATCAAAACGAAGTTTATGTATTCTCATGTTAAGGTCTGTAGAATGAAATCTTGACACTTTTAAAGGATTGATTAGTATTTTGCACGTATTTAGAGAAAACATGTAATTGTGCACGTATATAATGATTAATATGTAAATCAAATGTATCCAATGTTATAAAATTCATATAAAGACCTGTATAACGAGTGCGCATTAAAAGAACGTTCTTAGGTTAGCCAGAATTGTAGGCCTAACTTTCGTTTCTAAAGGTTTTGTTTCTCCTCGCTTGCTCTTAAGGTTAGTAGCTAATTAAAAATTATTTGTGTAGAAAGTTTTCTTTTCACCCCTACTGCAGGTGCAGGAATTTGACCTCGTCATTTTAGATTTAAGGAGATACATGGGAGGAACGGAATGCCTTTGAAGAGCTCGGACAGCGAGAAGGGAGGACACCTTCCGTGCCTGGTGAAACTTGGGAACCAAGGTCGACAGACAAGACTGAGGAATTAATTGGACCCGGTGGAAAGTTACTCAAGGAGGTGTTCACGGAATAATGTACCATGTGACCCGTTAGGGGTGTAACTTTGTCTTTTTGTATTAGGCACAGGGACAGATTTGCAGGACCTCTGGATTGGACCGAGGAAGGAGAGCATCTTAGAACGAGCTCTGTGGCTTTACGCTACTTGACCCATTTGACGTGAGTGCACTTCTTATGAAGTCAACACGTGCTGACACCTTTTGGGAGATCTTCCTGGGAAAATTAGTAAGGGATGCCACTTTAGAGGTAGAGTAGGGACAGATTATTCTGTAATTTGGAAATACAAATGAAGAGAATTGGACACAGTGTCTATACTCAGCTGTGTTCTTATTTTGGAATTCATTGTTCTTTGCCTATTGTGCCGTATGAACTATATTCGTAGAATGGGCTCTGTATTCGTTTTTATGTATCTTTACACCTTAATTCTGAGGTGTGTCTATATTCTATTGTTCTTGGCTTTATAATAAATTAACCAAAACTTACATCTGGAATCCGAAGTTATTTGGACCAATGGGAGGGGAAGGGTATAACTTGTAAATTGTTTCCTTCCCTCCACACTTCTTAGCAGGCAATAAAGACCATCGACCAGACAGCATTAGATAAAATTAGGATACGGAATTCGGCCCTATCAATTGGTAGCAAACGAGGATGGTTGCCTCCAGAAGTGAGGGGAGATTTTAGAAAATTCAGAACAGAATTAGACTTACAGAGCCCAAAGGAGAGCCCATGACTGAGAGCAGAGGATAGTGGGCGTTGACGGAGATCGGCGGAAGCTGATGGGGCGGCGGAGACAGCGGTAGCGCGAGTATGAATAGTGTTGTGTGTGTTAGATTGCGGTAAATTCATGGTGTTATGTCTTGCGGAGTTGGAATGATAGTCGAGTGAACGTGAGGTTATTGGTTTACTGGTCCGAACACGTGCGGACCAGGAGGTTTTTGGAAAACGGACTCAAGGGTAGTCCAAGAACCCGGGATAGGTTTGTGGGTTAAAAGGCACCACTTGGCTGTAATTGTCTGATCATTAACGTGGGTGTCGTGGAGCGCTATAGACGGCTCACTTGGGGTAGGGAACTTTGTGTGAGTGGATTTTATAGAGTCACGAGTGGAAAACCTCAAGCCAGGGGTGGACTACAGCGATTCGCGTGACTAATGCAGGTCGTGGGTCACGGAATGTGAATGTTCTTGAGTGGGTGTATACTATCGATCTTTTAGGAGACAGACGATTACCTGGTTTATGTAACTGTAAGTTACTGTGACTGCCTGATAGGTAGTTACTTGGTTTAGTATCTTTAGGGTGATCCGTTACTTGGTTGTGTGAATGCGAGAGCAAATGTATGAGGTGAAATTGTAAAGGAGGGTGAACCGCTGCGGAGAGGGAACGGTGACGTCAGAGGGTGCTGCGCTGTGATAGGCCGGTTGGTGTAACGCCGCGCTGGGATTGGAGGGGTCTCGGTGGAAAATTTGGAAAGAAGAAAATTGTGTTTTGTAACAACTGAGTTCAAAATGAGATGCTTTAAGGTATTGTGAGACCTATGTAGAGGGGATTCAGGTGTAGTAACTCGGGTTGGGGAAGAAGCCCCGCCAGAGGATACCTCGGCACATTATATGGCAACGAATGTAGGATTGCATACCGTATTGTGGCTTCAAAACTGGAATAAAATTACAGAAAAGGAAGGAGAATTGGCTTTCCCACGGTATGGGTAATTCCGGATGGATGTGTTGTATCAATTGAGAGGGGTGATGTCTTCATTAAAACCCCCGCCTAGACACACACAATTTGAGGCATTAGATGCATGAATGCGGGCAGCACAAGCTAGGCGAAGGGAAAATTTGCAGGGGAGGATGCGCAGAGCAATGAAGTCGTATCAGGATGCCAGGTGGGATGCACAGTTAAAGAGCTGGAGGGTAGATACCATAGAGGGAGAGAGATTGTATCCATTGCTCCTACAGGGAGCTAGTGCAAAGACAGGAATCACAGGAGAAGACAGCGATACGGATGACAGTCTGTTGGATAGACTGTTGGCGGAGCGTCCTCCACCTTACGATCTTCAGTCTGGAGAGAGAAAGCGAGAAATGGTAGAGGGAAGCCCAGAAGGAGTGGGAACGGATCCAACAGGAGTAAGTTCAAGAGTGGTGGGAAGAATCTCTTTAGGATCAGAACTTGAAAATACTGAAATGAGAAGAACTAATTGTGAGATACGGTTGCCAGAAGCCCCTACGGTACCGGTTACCATTGGACCCGTAGTCTCAAAATACAATCCGAGTGTGGGAGATAGTGGGAGGCAACAACAAATGGGAGGAAGTGAAGATACTATCTCTGGAGGGAGTCTTACTATGGGAACAAGTGTGCCCTTGGGGCCTGTGGAGACTAGTACCCCGTTGGTAGCAACGGCAGACCCTTCAAGGGTGAGTACAGGATCGGAAGTGAGACGAACAGGAGCATTGGCGAATTCTAGGTCAGAAATACGAATGTGGGTTCCACCAGTACGGGAAAGCATGAGGAGTACAGCTGAAACAGGAATGAGACAAGAGGCGTTTAGAACACGGCCTGGTGTCTCGAGTGTGGGATTGGAAAGTCGATGGAGGAGTCAGAGTTGTGAGAGGGAAGGCTGGCCCAGGACCCAAGTTGAAGGGACGGAAGAGGGTTGGAGAAGTCGAAGTGGTGATAGAGAAGGACCTTGTAATGTGACAAATGGAGAAAGAATTGAAGTCGCAGTGAAGGCAAAATTGTTGGATGTGCTGAAATTAAAGGCAGAAGTGGATGAGCTGATCGATGGAAACCTACCGCTGGAAAGAATAGATTTGTATGAGCCAGGTGAATTGCTGTTTGTGGCTAAGGATGTTACTAGAAAGGCGAAAAGAATACATGAGGCATTGGTTCAGCTGGCGAGGAAGTACAATGTGGATTTGACGAAAACAAAAATGTTACAGGGAAATCACAAACTATACAGGTTAAACTATCAGGTTAAACTATACAGATCAGGAGTTGGAGGAAAAGAGAATAGTGGGACTGAAAGCTCACATTCGAGAATTAGTCATAGGAATGAGGGCATGGAGAGGATTAGATCGGTGGGAAGAGAAGTCGTCCAAGAAAAAGAATGTTCAGAAAGGAATAGGAGATACTCCGCCACCCGGAGGGGGGCCGGAGAGGGTAGGCAACTTCCCATTACGGGAAGTACAGAATGGAGGATACGTTCATGTGCCTTGGAACAGGGGTGATTTAGCTTCTTTTACAAATGATTTCCCTCGGCTGAGAGAAAAGCCTGCGGAGTGGTACAAACAAATTGACCGGTTTGTGAAGATTTCTAAGGTTCTGTGGATAGATTTGAACACCTTGTTTGACATTGTGGTTCCGGGGGATTTGTAGGCGGCATGCAAAATTGCAATTGAATGGCCCACTTCAGAACCAGCTAGAGATCCCGTGACTCATGGACCTTCTGCGGAAGTGATGAAAAAATATAAACAGGCAATTACATGGCTCCAGTCCAAGGTAGCCCCTCG
This sequence comes from Calotriton arnoldi, assembly GCA_963921515.1. Lineage (NCBI taxonomy): Eukaryota > Metazoa > Chordata > Amphibia > Caudata > Salamandridae > Calotriton > Calotriton arnoldi. The sequence goes on from CAWUFW010008643.1 coordinate 365,717, forward strand.
AACTATTGATTGGCTCAAGATTGATCGTACCACTGAAGAGCCGAAAGAGTCAGTGAATGATTATTATGAGAGACTCTTATTAGCTTTTAAACAGCATAGTGGCCTAGACGCCCTTGAACAAAAAGATATGGGACAGTTTGTCTCGAAATTTGTGTTGGAATTGAGAGCTGAAATAAGTTTGATGATTCAACAGCCTTTGATATGCTGGCAGAATAAGTCAGCGGACGAAATTCTGCGTTATGACAAGTATTGTAGTGATCAGGTAGAGACTGCATATAAGAAAACGAAGGATAAGTTGATGGTGGTGCAGTTGAGGAATGCCGAAAGAACAGACCAAATGCAGGGGAACGGAGGCACAATGGGTCGACGGCCAGGAAGCAGTCGAGGAATGGGACAAAATATGACGGGTCACCCAGGGCAGGGAAGAGGACGAGGAATGGATACAGGGACAGGAGGAGAATGGGTCAATCCAAGGAGAAACACTGCCTGTCATTATTGTCACAAAATCGGGCATTGGAAGCGCGAGTGTCGTTCAAATCCTGCCAATCAATTCCAAAATGAGGAAACTGTGCAGGTATCTGATGGACCTAGGTCTAGTCACAGTACTTAGTCCATGTATGGGAGAGGTTCAGAACCTCAGGTGCAGGTGCCTCAACCCCCAAGGATTACTGTAGGAAATTATGTGTATCAACAAATGCCTTTTATTGAATTGGTTGACAGCTATGATCAGAACACAACACAGGGAGAGCATGAAAGGGGGGGGGGGGAGGACTACACCTTAGGAGCAGTCCTAGAGGTAGATCAGAGGGGACCATTTGTTGAGGGTGATGTTAATGGTCATCCGATCACGTTTTTGATTGACACGGGCGCAGCCCGATCTACTGTAAGGTCAGCAGTAGTCCCCAATTTGTCACTCTCTGGACAATCGATCCAGGTGGTAGGAGTCACTAATCAGAAGATGACAAATCCTCTTACCAATGAGTTACCTGTGACAATAGGAACTTTCCAGGACCGACACCAATTTGTGGTGTGTGACTCGAGTCCGGTTTGTCTACTAGGACGTGACCTCTTTGCAAACTAAATTGTACCATCTATTGTACTCCAAGGGGGGTGGAACTACAGACCTTTGACGACGATGCTGCCTTTAAGGTGGCAAGTCAGAATTTGTGTGCAGAGATGTTCATTGTATTGACAAGGGAGGAATTACCGATGGATTTGAGGGACTCTGTAAATCTCGTGGTGTGGGATTTCACAGGAGAAGAGATAGGTTTGATTCGAGGAGTTGAGCCAGTAAAAGTACAGGTTAAGCCGAATGCCGAATTCCCAAGGACGCCACAATATAAGTTATCATCAGAGACAGTGGCAGGAATAACACCAGTAATTGAATATATGATTGTCAAGGCATACTGAAGGAGATAAGAGGAAGCCTCTGTAATGCACCTATAATGGGGTTGCAGAAACCTAGCAGCAAGTATAGAATAGTACAGGACTTGCGACGGGTTAATGAGATTGTAATTCCATGTTGTCCTGTGGTACTGAATCCAGCTGTAATTTTGTTTCAAATACCCTGTGAAGCCGAATGGTTTACGGTCATAGACCTATGCCAAGCATTCATTTCGATACCTCTCCATGAGGAGAGCCAATTTTTGTTTGCTTTCCGGCTGGAGAACCGTCTGTTAACATGGTGTCATATCCCACAAGGGTATACAGAAAGTCCGTCTATTTTCAATCAAATTCTGAAAAAGAATCTTGAGAGTCTGATAATGCCACAAAATTCGGTTCTTGTCCAATATATAGACGATCTTCTGGTCGCTTCGGAGACGGAAGATGCTTGCAGAATAGACACTGTGGCTTTGTTGAATCATCTTTCAGAGAATGGACACAAGGTGTCCCCAGGTAAACTTCAGTACTGTTTGTCTGAGGTTCAGTATTTGGGACATCGGATTGAGAAGGGAAAAAGAAAGGTGTCACCAGATCGCATGGAGGCGATTTTGCAAATGGGTTCTCCCAAAACGCAGAAGGAAGTCCGAATGTTTTTGGGAATGGTCGGCTATTGTCGACAGTGGATCCCAAACTTTTCTTTGCAGCAAAGCCCTTGTTAAGGTTAACACGAAAGGATATAAGTGATCCGGTACCATGGGATGACGATTGCTTGAGGGCCTTCCGAGAGTTAAGGGAAAGCTTATGTCGTGCTCCAGCTCTTGGAATGCCTGATTATAACAAAGCGTTTTCACTTTTCTGTCATGAGAGGGATGGGTGCGCATTGGCAGCATTAACTCAGACACATGGGGGTGCCCGTAGACCAGTGGCCTATTTTTCAGCCACATTAGATTCAGTGCCTTCTGCGTTGCCCGGATGTCTCAGATCCGTTGCTGCAACAGGTGTCAGCATTGAGACGTGTGAAAGTATTGTGATGGGTCATCCCCTTACAGTATATGTGCCGCACTCAGTGGAACTCCTGATGACGAGAACCAAAACACAGTACCTGACTAACAACAGGCTCACCAAGTATGAGCAAGTGATACTAGCATCTAAAAATGTGACTGTGAAAAGATGTTCTATGTTGAATCCTGCGACATTAATGCCATACCCACCTGTAGAAGGTGAAGATTGTGAGGAGCATGACTGCCTAGATGTGACTGAGCTTTCTACCAAGCCCAGACCCAACATTGTCGATGAACCCTTACCTGAATCTGATCTAGTCCTTTTTGTTGATGGTTCATGCCTAAGAGACAATGAAGGTCGGTTGAGAGCAGCTTTTGCTGTTTGCACTATCTCTGGAGTTGTGGAAGCTGCTTGTTTACAAGGAGTATACTCCGCACAAGTGGCCGAAATTATTGCCCTAATACGCGCATGTCTCGTTTCTGACCAAGTCCGAGTGACTATCTTCACGGACAGCCAGTATGGGTTTGGAGTAGTTCACGACTTTGGGCAGTTATGGTCACAGAGGGGGTTCTTAACGTCATCAGGATCTCCCATAAGGAATGGGGAATATGTGAGACAACTGTTAGAAGCATTACAGAAACCGAAGGAAATAGCAGTGGTGAAATGTGCAGCACACGGGAGAGGGGAGGATTTTGTCACCAAGGGAAACCGCTATGCTGACAAAGTGGCTCGTTTTTGTGCAATACATGCTAGTATCTTTAATGGAGAATATGTGGGAGAGAGCACAGAAAGGACCGAGCTCAGCATGATGTTGGCTTTAGCCGATACTTGGGATGAGATTAAGAGACTCCAAGAGGAGGTTTCTGAGGAAGAAGAAGCATCATGGGTTAGAGCAGGCTGTGAGAAGAGAGGTGATGGCATTTGGGTGTCAACAGATGAGAGAACAGTGTTACCCAATTGTTTATTGAGTCCTATGGCGAGGCATATACATGGAGCAGTGCACCTTGGAAGAGATGCCATGGTGAGGGTGTTTCGTCAGACATGGTTCAATCCACGTTTCCATGTGTACGCAGAGGCAGTGTGTCATAGGTGTGTTACGTGTCAGCAGATGAATGCAGGAAAGAAGACTGTGGTTACCTTGAGTCACATTGGAAGATCAGGAGGTCCTTTCAATCGGATGCAGTTAGACTTTATTGAGAGGACAGGTGTAATGGATTGAGATACGTTTTGGTGGTGGTGTGTGTGTTTTCACGGTGGGTAGAAGCGTATCGGACAAGACGATGTGACAGTCTCACAGTGGCAAAATTGTTACTTAGAGAGGTTATCCCACGGTTCGGATTTCCGACCTCATTGGAATCCGACAGAGGAACTCACTTCCATAGTGAAATCATGAAATTATTGTGTGCGGCCTTGCAAGTGGATCAGAAACTGCATTGTAGTTACAGGCCGGAGGCATCTGGTCTAGTGGAACAGATCAATGGGACTATCAAGATGAGAGTGGCGAAAGTTTGCTTGTCGACGTCTTTAAAATGGCCAGATGCGCTGCCCTTGGTGCTGATGAGTTTGCGTAGCACTCCAGATAGGAGAACAGGATTATCCCCCCATGAGATATTGATGGGGAGGTAGATGCATTTGCCTGCAGTGCCAGTGACAGCCTTGATAAGCATCACTGATGATTTGGTTCTTGATTATTGCAAAGGGTTGGCTGATGTGGTTAATTCTGTGTCTCACCAGGTCGAGGCTGCGACTGCGTCTACCTCGAGAGAGAACTCCTGCATGACTTAAGCCCGGGGGACTGGATGTTGGTCAGAAAGCACGTGAGGAAGAGTTGCCTTGATGCACGCTGGCATGGGCCCTACCAGGTGATCTTGGTTACCAGCACAGCTGTGAAGTGTGGAGGCTTGCCGAACTGGATCCACGCCTCACATACTCGTAGAGTTCCAGAACCCTCAGAGGAAACAGCTCTCCTCGATCAAAGACACTTATCTGAGAACAGAAACTCGAAGGAGGGGACAGATCAAACTGTGAGGGTTTCTACTGAAGCAGACTGTTCACGGGGTCGAGTCGAAGGGGATCACGCTGTATTAGATCCCGGCACAGACATCCAGAGCGACATGAACGTTGGTGTTGAGGCAGAGTCAGATCCAGCTGATCAGACAGTAGCAGGACAGGTCATCAAAGTGGGGAAGAAAACTGAAGCTGGAAGTGAAGGGTGGCCCGTGCGAAAAGAGAGACTGAATCTAAGGCTCACATCGGAGAAGAATCTTACGCCCATCTCTGAAACTTCTGAATCTGAGCAAAGTGAGACCGAAACAAATCAAGAAGGCCTGAGAAGATCAAAGAGAGAGCGAGTGCCGTGCCGGAGGTACGCCGCTCCAGAGTGGATATACCTAGCTACAGATGCAGAGACCGGGGAGGTCCGGGAGAGTGAGACGCGAGGAGAACACTCTGATTGTTGAGATCGAACTGTTGGTCCCAGGAGTCGAGGCTCTCGGACTCTTGACGCTCACAATACCTAATCCTCCAAGGCTGAGTGGACTGAGACTCCTGATCCTAAATCAACTTACATTTCCAACGTTTGGTTGTCAACCTACAGTTCAAGAATTGGCAGCGTTTCGTATGGAAATTTTTGAACTCGTTGTTGATACTCTAGGCACTGATATGGTTTATGATGAAAACTGAACTGGGAAAGGGGAAAAAAAAAGAAAAATGAACACTGCTCTGAACAGAAGATAACTTAGGCCAGAGTGGAAGAAGAATAAATGTAGGGACTGATCAATAGAAGAAGAAAGAGGGATAGGGATGGCTATTCAGGAACTCTAAATGGTCATTCACAACGGAACGCAGAAGAACTCTAATCATTCCAAAAGAATTCAATAAGAACTTTGTGTGCAAAACCCTTAAGAAGAAAAGGAAAGACTTTTGTCGTTTCATTCCTGCATAAAGTTGAAGAACTGATTTACAATGGAGCTTGGAAATTTGAACCGCAAGCAGAAATGCATGATAGGCACACTCATACTGGGGGTGATCGTAGTTATCACGGTGGTGATTATCACATCTATAGTAGAGTCCAATGTCGTGGAGGAGGGGGGACCGGGAACACCTACACCTTCTACTCCAGACATAAGGGAAGGTGCATCAGAGTCAGATGAGGAGATGATAAGAGAAACTAGTCGTCTATTGCATGTAGACCTTTCTACGGGTGACTTTACTCTGAATGCGTACGCAACATTGTTGTACGAATATGTGGACACGATGGAAGCGAAGGATTGCTATGTGTGTATGCAATTGCCAGCATCGGTAGAGGAGGGTATTAGGTATCATCACTTGCCTCTGACTTATGGCATCACGTGTAGCGTGCTGCTGAGTATGTTTTATAGCAAAGCACATTTTGAGTACTATTTCTCTAATTATGATGTAGTGCTCCCTGAAATCCCGTACTAAAATATTTGAACAAATATGATTATTATAAAAAGGAAGAAAGGATGTCCAAGTATTTTGTGCCCACAGTAACTCTAGACACAGCATATGCCCATAGACACCATTTGACCTGTATGTTATCAGATATAGAAAAGAAATTTGTGGACCAAATAGAGGATAGGCACAGACAGACGTTATTTAGGCCTGACCCCAAGCATGAGGTGATCCCATGGACCCAAGAGGAGCTAGATCATAAGGCAAGGGGAAGTTCTGGTCCGATAGCTTTAGATTTGCAGCAGAGGGAAATTATGTATCAGACAACCACAGACATATTATGATAAAATATTTGTAGGAGAGAGTGAATGTGAGCATATTTTCTTGATTGAAGAGTCAATAAAGAAGGCGCTGTTGGATAAATTGATCATAGTGCCTAATGTGTATTTCGTGTGTGGAAGAAATGCATATGTTCGACTGCCGCCAAATTGGTACGGAACATGTTATTTGGCCGTGGTATTTCCTAAAATATTTCATGTGAAGGATTTGTGGCCACTAGAAGGGAAACGATTGCATAGAGAGAAACGTGACATGAGTGCAGGAGAAATTATTGGAGATGTGTTTGGTGCAATGATACCCAGCTTAGGAGTGGTTCTGAATGATGTAAAGATTAGAAGGTTGTCAACATTAGTGGACAAATTGTCAGTGAATACGGCACAAGCTTTATTGCTTGTTGATGGGGAGATGGTCTCTGTAAGGGCTATGGTGCTTCAGAACTGTCTTGCTTTAGATGTTTTATTGGCAAAAGAGGGGGGAGTCTGTAAATTGCTGAGGGTTCAACAGTGCTGTACTTATATACCTGACAATAGCAAGGATTTAAGGAGGTATATAAGTAATATCACTGAGATACATCACGACATACATGATTTGGCAATGGACGGGATTTGGGATAAAATTGGCCAAGGGTTTGGAAGGGTTGGAAGTTGGTTTGGAAGTTTGGGACAAGGAATTGTTGGTTATATTTTGAAACCTATCATAATAGTCGTGCTTGGTATCATTCTATTGTGGGGTGCTTTTAGAGCTTTTAAATGGCATAAGGCAAAACAGGCTGAGAGTTCCCTTAGGAGACGAGAAAGGCAGATGGGAAGACTGCAGGACAGTCACTATCAGAATCTCAAGAATCTGGAGAAGTTCAGGCAGGGAAGGCAGGCTACAACTTCTGTTTAGGTCGGTCTTTTCTGTGAGGAGAACATAGCAGGAGAAGGTATTGTGTTGATGACACTTGTCATCAGAGGGGGGAACTGATAGAGCGCTCAACGCTCTGAAATGTGTAAGGGGTGCATTATATTCATGTACGAAATGCACTCATATATATTCAATGTTTGACTGAACTTTGTGTATATCAAAACGAAGTTTATGTATTCTCATGTTAAGGCCTGTAGAATGAAATCTTGACACTTTTAAAGGATTGATTAGTATTTTGCACGTATTTAGAGAAAACATGTCATAGTGCACGTATATAATGATTAATATGCAAATCAAATGTATCCAATGTTATAAAATTCATATAAAGACCTGTATAACGTGTGCGCATTAAAAGAACGTTCTTAGGTTAGCCAGAATTGTAGGCCTAACTTTCGGTTCTAAAGGTTTCGTTTCTCCTCGCTTGCTCTTAAGGTTAGGAGCTAATTAAAAATTATGTGTGTAGAAAGTTTTCTTTTCACCCCTACTGCAGGTGCAGGAATTTGAGATTATTTTAGATTTAAGGAGATACATGGGAGGAACGGAATGCCTTTGAAGAGCTCGGAGAGCGAGAAGGGAGGACACCTTCCGTGCCTGGTGAAATTTGGGAACCAAGGTCGACAGACAAGACTGAGGAATTAATTGGACCCTGTGGAAAGTTACTCAAGGAGGTGTTCACGGAATAATGTACCATGTGACCCGTTAGGGGTGTAACTTTGTCTTTTTGTATTAGGCACAGGGACAGATTTGCAGGACTTCTGGATTGGACTGAGGAAGGAGAGCATCTTAGAACGAGCTCTGTGGCTTTACGCTACTTGACCCATTTGACGTGAGTGCACTTCTTATGAAGTCAACACGTGCTGACACCTTTTGGGAGATCTTCCTGGGAAAATTAGTAAGGGATGCCACTTTAGAGGTAGAGTAGGGACAGATTATTCTGTAATTTGGAAATACAAATGAAAAGAGAATTGGGCACAGTGTCTATACTCAGCTGTGTTCTTATTCTGGAATTCATTGTTCTTTGCCTATTGTGCCGTATGAACTATATTCGTAGATTGGGCTCTGTATTAGTTTTTATGTATCTTTACACCTTAATTCTGAGGTGTGTCTATATTCTATTGTTCACGGCTTTGTAATAAATTAACCAAAACTTACATCTGGAATCCGAAGTTATTTGGACCAATGGGAGGGGAAGGGTATAACTTGTAAATTGTTTCCTTCCCTCCACACTTCTTAGCAGGCAATAAAGACCATCGACCAGACAGCATTAGATAAAATTAGGATACGGAATTCGGCCCGATCAGTTGTTAGAGGTGCCACCAGCTCAGAGAGTCAGGATACATTTAGGGTTTGTGATCTGCAGAATCTTTCATTAGTATGTGCCCCCTAGCTGGTTGTAAGGCCCTTTAGAGGGTGTCACTTTAGGTAATAGCACCTGCCATTTTGTAAATACTTGTTCATTTGTGAGTAGCATTAGTAGTGTGTGTAATAAAGTAATTTTCCATTTTACAAGCAAAATCACTGACATTATAGCGATTTATTAAGTGTTGTTTGTTGCATTGCTGAGTTCCAGCGCTATAGCTCACAGCATCTACCTTAAGCAAGTCTTGGACAGCTCTGGTGCACTACCATGGAAGTCAAGCGGTAACCAGCATTGGTAAAGCCAATAGGTCTTCCCTTTGCACCTATTGCATTGTAAATTTTTATTAGCTATCCTGAACAGCATCCCCGATGCTGTGCAGCATGGCTAAATAAAAAAAAAGCCTATTGCGTCAGTTTTTAGGCATGTGCACCTCGCATGCATGCACCTACAAAATGACAAAATACAAAAGCCCCTGAAGGAGAGTACCTTTCAAAGTTGCAGTAATACATTTATCTGCTAACTTAATTACATACAATTGACAATTTAATTAGAGTATGAGACGTATTTGTTTGTAAATCAATATGACATATGATTAATTATATCCCAAAAAACTCAAAATAATAATAACACAGGGTTTAAAAATACATTGCAATTAAATTGTACTTCTCTGTGGTAACACACAATACACAGAAATGACACTCCAAGGTATCACGTTAATCACTCAACAATGCTATCCTCCAGTTTAAACATATTATTATGAGGAAAAGGAATTAATAATGTATATTTAAAAGTTGTTGCACGTATTTCTGAGCCCAGTGTTATTATTTTATGTTTTTTGGATATAATAAATCATATGTAATATTGATTTACAAAAAGGTATGCCTCAAATTCTAATTAGATTGTCGACTGTATTTAATTAAGTTAGCAGATACATGTGTTACTGCCACTTTGAAAAGTACTCTCCTTCAGTGGACTTTTTGTATATTGCTACAGATACCGGGTTTCCCTATTGGTGTTTGTTTTACAAAATGACACAGCCACTTTTTTTTCTATTTTATAGCTGATCCAACTCGGATCGGCAAATAAAAAGAATAAAACGCTTGACAACGTTTTGTTTTATGGAAAGCCTCTGGCTTCTTTTTTGTTGTTTTTCATTATGATCATTCATCTTTCTTTTTCATATATGCTGATATGATGTACAGACGTAGGCAACATGTTCATGGGAGGGACCCACCAAATTTCTGTTCATGTAATTCAGAATTCATTCAGATGTTTAAGCTCTGTCACCTGGATATTACAGGCTGGTGAACACAGGCCAATTATTTCTATCACAGTGCTAACAGTACAATACAGCATATGGTTGAGCCAACATCAATACACATCATCATTTTATCACTTGCCGATTAAAGTAAATCAATTATCCAAAGTTATGCAGCGCAAAAGGCATATAACATAGTACAGGCATTGCTGTCTGCCCTGTCTCCTGCAGAAACACAAATGGGAGAAGGGTGATTTAACACTTCCAAAAAAAAGCAAGTTGGCAAACCACTTTTAAAAAGGCACGGGTAAAAAGAATTTAACTACACTAACAAAGTCTCTAGAATTTAAAACAGTTAATGAAGTAAGTGGGTAGATTTGTAACTTCCTCCACGTGAAGAAGGCAGCATTTTCTCAGGCCTCTCAGCCAATACTAAAAAATCAAAGACTAAGAAAAATGTAACAAAACGAATGCAAATCCTGATTTGGCTGTGTGAGTGTATGTAAACCTCCCATGAAGCCAGACACTTGAGGTCGAATCAAAAGTATCACCATCAGCAATGACTTCTTTGTGAATTGTAACCTTGAAAACCATATCCACAAAGATTACGGAGTAAAAGCCGGTTCCCCATTCTGACGTAGGCACTGGCACCACTACCGTCATCCATACTAATTCCTTTTAACAGGACCGACATATGTTTACATCCTTAGTGAGGGAGTCATAACTATTCTTGAATCTTCTAGAATTGTAGAGAATTCTATATAGTAGCTGCCAGAGATAATTGAACATACTCAGTGATCTTGGAAAGATGATGACCAAACGACTGGAATATACTCAGTCAACCCCTAAATCTAACATCCGACAGTGGGGTGTGTAACAGGTCACAATCTGATTTTTCTGGGAAGATGGCCAAAAACGTGGTTGTCTCTGTCATGGCAGAAAGAGCCGTTAAAGGACCCAAATGATTTAGAGAGGCACAGACTCTATGACATTCTCTTGAGTCCTTAAATTTTGATGAATCTCCTTTGGAGCAGTCTTGCCTTAGAAGGGAAAAGTGAATTTCCGGTTTTCAAATGCTCTGCGCACCATGTCTTTAAAATCATCTCCGAAAAGCTGTTTGTCGCCAGTGGGTATATAAAGCAATACATTCCTGACTTCAATTTGAGTGTAACTCCCCCACCCAAATAGTCCTCTGGTCTAACAGTCGATGCATCATTGAAGGCAGCAGCTCTCATGGAGTTGAATGCCACTTCGGCCAGTATGTCCACGTGTTGTTCAATTATACTTAGCACCTCCAACTTCTGCTTCTGATCAATGCCTGAACATTTTGCTTTTATGGTTTAGCATTATATGTAGTATATGCACCAGTACTCACTGATAAATTAATCAAGCATGGATCCTTTTCAATGTTGAGTAAACCTCTCGGGTCCACAGAGACTCTGAAAGTATTATCATACATCGTCGCAGACATGCAGCAACCCGAATCAGCTAGTGAAGCATCCACAGGAACAGGATCAATCAACTCCTATATCCTCTCCTTAAACTGGGTACTTTATGGCCATAGCTTCTCAGTGTCCCAACATTCGTGTAAAATTACTCTTTTTATAGATTTATTAAGTGGAAATGTGGAAGTAGTTGGAAGCTCATACTTGTTAAACATATCACCACAGTTGGAAATAGTTGAGGAACCAGGCCAACATTTCATTTACATGGGATTAAACAGTTCTTAGATCACTGTGTACGATGATCAGTCTCTTCCTCCTCAGAACATGACGATATACCCCTTTTCCTCCTGCCTGCAGCTAAAGCGAAGATTTCTGCAGTATCAATGACTGTAACTCAGTAGACAAAACCTTCATCAGCCAGGGACATCTTGCATTTTTAAGCTACCTGGAACAATCAGAAGACCCAGACATGAGCGAGAGTGGGTCATGCTCCTGTGTCACCTGTGCCCCCTATAAAACGTGAACAAGCATTTCTTCCCAGACTATGCATCTATCCACAATATGTCAGCAGGAACAAAGAACTCTTCCCTGTGCTAGCTATGCTCTTTAAAAACCTAACCTTTTCCTGCCTGTTCCGGTACTCAGACACTCCGCCCTATCTCTAAATCCCACCAATGGAGGCTAGCTGAACAACTCTTAAACCAGCCATTACCACATCACTGGCCCCATGTGGAAAAAGGTGTGTACAAAGTCAGTGTCCTCACCACGGCCCATAATCGATAAAATACAGGGAGGCTTGCAATGGGCGTCCAGTTGCCTGGCCCTAAACGCACCGTCTTCCCCATTCTCTACAACCCATCTGTCAGAAGGCAAACAACAAAACAGGAAGTTTGTCGCCCTCTTTAGTAAAATATAGTAAACGCGAGGGGGTGGACCTCTAACAATAAATAAATAAATAAATGTAGGCCCAAGGCCTTAGTGTCTGTGTAGGCAGCAACAAGCTTCATATCTCTTTGATGAAATCTAGTATGGGACAAGACGAGGCGAAAAATAAGAACTTATGAACATAATTTTTTTAATTCTTTCTGAAAAAAAGTCAAGTAGTCTCCTTCCTAGTGGTCATCACTGAGAGGGTCTGTGTGATAGTTTTGTTCGTTAGTTCATAAGACCTATGGAGACTTTAATTGACAAAGTAAATAGGCTGAAAGGTGGCAAGGAGATTAGAATACACGGATGTGAAGAAATGAAGAAGAGATACGAGCAATAGCGGACTGCCTTGAAAGAAACAATACAAACTACACAGACATCACAGGTTGCAACACACTGTTTCATATTTGAAAATTACTCACCTGCCACATTTATTTTTCTGCACTTTGTCCCCACTTTTGACAAATGACTGGTCTAATTAGCATAAAATATATTTCATAGTGATGCTAGTGTTTAAATTGTTGGTTGGATATCAGTTGTTGGTCATATAGCAGGGTATTTTGTGCAAAGGCAATGTTCAACAAAAATATCATAGCCAGAAAATCGACTACCACAATATCGTTAAGGTAAGCATATAAACATAACTACTGATTCATTATTCATAACTCTGCATCTTCTTACCTTGAAGGTACACATATGTGGAGACACGAATGGTAACTCTGTGCTTACAAAGATATCCTTACCTTCATAAATGTGTGGTAATTGAAACTCTGGCTATGATATTTTTACAGTGCAATATTTAAAACACTATATTCTAGTAATTATTTAAAATATATACATAATCTTATCTAGAACAGTTCACTTACTTAATTGGCTTTTTGGGTTGAACATACCGCCTAAAGAATGGCAGTACTTAGAAAGCAGGCTACTTGTGCTATATTGTAACCTATGTATCTGTATCTGGGTTCAAGAGGGTGAGCCTAGCATTGGCTGGGAAGACTCTGGTGGAAAAGTTATAAAGCTCAATACCGCAAAGACAGAGATTATGACCTGCAGACAATGGCAAAACTACTAGCCTACTGCCATGTGGCATAACGAACTTTAAGCCCCTCCAACAAGATCAAGAGAAGTTAGAAACCTATGAGTAACCAATGATTCAGACCTAACCTTGATATCGCATGCGAACAATGTCACAAAGAGTGCCTTCAACACAATGGAAACATTACGTCACAGCTTTCCATACCTTGAACATCAGCATAAACTGCAAGCCATCCTCACACTAGTAATCTTCAAGCTTGACTATGCCAACAGCCTACAACTTGGCACACCCGCATTCATTACACCCAGAATACAACTCATCCAAAATGCTGCTGCAAGGCTTCTTCTCCGCCTTCACCCAAGACAATGCATGACTCCAGTCCTGCAACCACTCCACTGGCTACCTATAGCTAGAACAGCAATGTTCAAGAATCTCTGCATTGTCCACTGAGCCTCCCAAAGAAAAGGACCAATATACCTGCTGGTAAATTTCAAGCGATACGAACCAAGCAGAACACTGCGCTTCATGCTTGCATCACTTATCATTATATCAACTTACAATAAGAAACCCATAGAAGTCACTGCTTTCTCAGTACAAGCAGCCAAGCTCTGTAACTCACTACCAGCCACCATTAGAAGCACCCAGGACCACATACACATCCAAAGACAGTTCAAAACATGGCTATTTCATAGATATTGCACTACCTGCATCCCGGCAACAAAGCCCAGAAAACAGTGGCAACCTCAAGCGCAATCCTCAGCTTACAACCCACGAATTGCAAACAACTCAACCAGCAAACTGCTATTGATATGCAGGTAAGCTAAAAAGAGCTAACCTAAGGTCTGCAGTAGCATTATGTAGGTATGTAATTCCATATATAACAATTATGGCTCACAGTAATACTAAAACCATAATATGCAGCGCTAAGCAACAAACTGTAACTTATACCTCTTAAATTCACATAAAACATATCTGCTATAAGGGCTGTCCATCACCAACACTGTACAGCCAAACTACCAGACATCACCAAATTAACATGCAAGGAATGATCTTCCAACCACACACCATATTCAGTGTAACGTGCTACTTGTCGTGTCTTGTGAGTTAGAGATGATGGACCCTTTTGGTTCCTGATGGACTCCTTAGAACAGTGATGTAAATGCATGGGTGAGGGTGATGGAATTCATTATGTAGAATGTTCAGTTAAGGGTTACACACGGAGGAATAAAAACGTGTAATACCAAGCTCTGTGTGTGGCGTGAGATTCATCTGACCTCAGCATCAGGCGCCGCAACCCAAGCAGAAGCACGGGGTTGTGCTTATGAGACTGGTGAATTACGTTGGACCGACTGAAAGGCCGTGAGCGGCGGTCGGAATAGTGACATTTTCAAATGGCTGCCGAAAGGAGCGCAAAGTATGGCACCGCTGCCTTCTTGAAACCACATCCTCCCTTCGATACGACCAAAAATCAAAATATTGTCGACAGATCGACTGCCTGGGTCGAATCTTTTGATGATTTCATTAATGAGCTGGAAGAAGCAAATGACAAAAATATCATAAAATATCTAAAGAATTTCGCAGGTGATGGAGTAAAAGAAGTGTTAAAGAAAATACTAAGAGGTGATGAAGCGGTGTACAGGCAAACTGAAGAGGCACTAAACACCAAGTTCATTCCAATGCCGAATGTTGACTATGAAAGGTACATCTTCAGTGAGTAAAGGCAGAGACCTGGTGAAATGATGGACTTTATTCACTCATAAAGCTTCGAAAGTTCAATGAGTTCAACGATGAAAAGGCTATGCGTCTCAAAGTAATAAATGGTTGCCTCTCCGATTCCTTCAGATGACGAATGATGAAAGAGAAATTCAGCTTGGAGCGAGTACTCATGACTGCCAGAGCGGAGGAGAGAGCTGACAGACCAACAGCTAACATGGAGGCTGGAACAGCTCAAAATGAATCAGCGTTGAGTGTGAAAAGTAAGTCAAAACACAAGGCAGAAGGTCATAAAGTAATGTCACCAAGAAAAAGAAGTTGTTTTTCGATGTGAAGTTTCCTTTCCACATGAGGGTGGATGTCCCGCCATTGGACAGGTATGCAAAGGCTGTGGGAAAGAGAACCCTTTTGTAACAGTCTTCCAAGAGAAGAAAAGATCAAGTGCGTCACATCAAGAAAACAAAATGGAGGCAAGATCAAGTGTGTCACATCAAGAAAACAAGATGGATGCCAGAAAGTTCCAGACGCGACATTCTACGCACACCTACAAGGCCAAGCAGCAACATCAGCTGAGGCAAGTAGAAAGTGAATGATGTTGATTGCCGTCAGATTCTTTGTCTACAAGTTAGTCACCGTCATTGTAGAGCGACTGTGAGGAAGATGGGTGTGTGATGTCAATGTTGACTGCCGGACGACGTGTACATGTAGGATTAGCTTCTTGCAAGGAAGAATGCCGGTCGCAGCTAGGCCGACAAGTGAAAGTGCAAAATGTATTTGGACACTGTGCCAAGATCACACTGAAAGTGAATGAGTGCTCCATACCTTTTATCATAGACAGAGGCACGTTGATAAACATTAAGCCAGTGGAAAAGTACAATGAACTGTCTCCAGTGCTCCGTTTAACTCCGTCAAAAACCAAAGTGTATACGTGGGCTGCGTCAACACCACTGCAAAGTCAAGGTTCATTCATAGCAACTGTGAAGCATAAAAATATCAATGCATAAGCGCCAATTTCTGTCTTGTCAGGCACTTCATCGAGCTTTCAATTACAGTGATGACATACTAGTTTTTGGGACCACACAAAAGAAACATGATAAAGCTCTTACACAAGTGTGTCTAATACTTGCTGATGCAAGTTTCACTTTAAATGCAGCGAAATGTGAGTTTCATCAAACCAAACTTAAGTTCCTTGGACATATCGTTACTAATGTGGGAATGACTCCAGATCCAAATAAAGTACAGGCCTTGTCGTCCACTTCTAACCCCCCCCGCCCCCCAAAATGTAACTATTCTGAGATCCTTCCTTGGTGTGGCCTGTTACTGTTCAAGGTATGTATGTGACTTTGCCACTGTAAGTGCCCCATTGACAGACTTAATGAAACTAAAGTCCCCATTGAAATAGTCAAGTGAATGTGAGCAAAGCTTTAAGAAAATCAAGCATGCAATTGAGACCGCAACTGAAATGGCATACTTTGATCCAAAATTGCAGAGGGAGGTTGTTGTTGATGCAAGCCCAGTGTGGTTAGGTGCCATCCTTGCTCAGCACAATGGACATTCCAATGCCCCTAGACACATTGTGGCTTATGCTAGCAGAAATTTGTCAATGACTGAACGAGCTTATTCACAACCCGAAAAAGAAAGCTTTGCTGTAGTGTGGGCTAGTGAGCATTTTCATGTGTTCCTGTATGGACATTTGACAGTTGTCACTGACCATCAAGCACTGCTCACCATTTTTGCCAATCCTAAAGCCAATTTGCCTCATCGCAATGAGAGTAGGGGGCTGAGATTACAGGAGTATGATTATACGCTTGTGCATCTTCCAGGTAAAGAGACTACTTCTCACGTGTGCCAATACAGTGGCATGGCACTACTTCTAAAGCGGATGATGCCTATGTTAACTTCATTGTAAAGTCCAGTACCCATGCTGCCATATCGGTAGACCAAATGATTGCTGCCATGAGTAGTGACAGGGATTTGCTAATACTCAAAGATAATATTCCACACCAATCATGGCAAAAACATACCCGGCCTCTTCAGGATGATCATAAATACAAGAAATCCAAAAATGTTCAAGAAATTTCAGTTACCCCAGAAGGCATCATCTTATAAGGGTCAGTAATTGTCTTACCCAAGAGTCTGAGACAACAAGTTATTGAACTGGCCCATGAGGGACATCGTGGAGTTGTTGCTACGAAACAAGATTTATGGGACCTAGTGTGGTTCCCTCATCTTGATGAAAGAATTGAAGAAGAGTTAAAGGCATGTCATTTGTACAACTGTTTGTCATCTAAGACAACCCCACATCCGTTAAACATGTCTGATCTCCCAAAGCATGCATGGCAGAAGATTGCAATTAACTTCTTTGGACCCCTTGACAATGGACTAGTAATTGTTGATGAATATTCCTGTTTTCCCGTGGTGGAAGATCTGTCGTCACATACTCTTGACAGAGTCATTGAGAGACTAGAAAATATTTTTGCAACATGGGGTGTTCGCTTGATTTTGAAATCTGACAATGGCCCACCTTTAAATAATCGAGAATTTAAAGACTTTGTAACTCATTTAAATGTCAAGCATCAGAAAAGCACACAGGCGAATGGTGTGGTTGAGAGATATACGAGTACCCTCAGGAAGACCGATCAGCGCGCTGCGCTGGAAAAGCTTGAACTGACAGCAGTTCTTCAGTCTATGCTTCGTGCATACAGGTCAACTCCCAATTCTACCACAGGTGCAAGCCCTGCCACCTCTATGTCTGGGAGAGCCATCGGAGCCAAATTGCCACAGTGGACCACTGAGAGATCTATTGAAAATGATAATCTTTGAACAACTGATTTGTCTCACAAATGCAAAATGAAGACCTATGCGGACAGGCGCCACTGTGCTCGAAGCACAGTGTTCAACAGAGGAGAGCAAGTCATCGTCAGGCAGACACGTAAGTCTGATGCTCTTTTTTGATGCTGACACTCTGAGGGTTGTAACTAGTAAGGGACACATGGTGACTGCTCACGGCCCTGGAAAGTCCATTACGCGAGATTCTTCACATTTCAAGCACCTGCCTCTATCTTCGCCAGCTCCAGATTTCAAGAGTGAGGCTTGTCTACCTGAGAATCCAGAGATCCCAATGACTGTACTGATGTCTCTGTCACCAGTGTCAGTCCTGGACAGTTCTCTGGTGTTTCCCCGGCCTCACATGACCAGATCAGGGCGATACTTCCAGCACCAAAACGACTTATTGAAGAGTTGTAATGAATATATGTATTATTGGTACTTTTTTTTAAACAAAGGGGGGATGTAGTGTCTTGTGAGTTAGAGATGATGGGACCCTTTTGGTTCCTGATGGACTCCGTAGAACAGTGACGTAAGTATGTGGGTGTGGGTGAGGGGATTCATGATGTAGAATGTTCAATTAACGGTTAGACGCTGAGGAATAAAGACATGTAATACCAAGCTCCGTGTGTGGCATGATCTTTTGCATGTACCCGGGCTGTGGTAGGACGCTTCGCTACTCATGTAGGCAAGCGCTTCAGCCCCCTACATAGGTGTAGTAAGGCCTATATGAATGCTGCAATACAATACAGTACATTTCTTCGCACAATGCCTATGACTTTTCCATAGGTTACAATGAAGGCTAGTGGTGAGTACTTATGAGCAGGATGTATCAAAGTAGGGTAGCAACCGGTTGGTGTTTTTGCACATCAACTAGTTTGAGACGCCCCTTCGTTTTACAATACAGCAGATACACTAATGAGTAGCATCTCAAAATGCTCCTTGATGGCAAGTAACAAAACCCCTGGCTTATTCATATTCATGAATAAGGAGTCCTTTTGCAACTCCCTGCAAAAGCAGAATGGAGGACTACTGGTGAGAGCAAACCTCAGTCACTGCTTTCAAATTCGCAGTGCCATTCTTTGTTTTTAAAGCAACCCCTGCCCACGTAATAATATATAATGGCTATTCGTAAGCCCCTTAACACAGCACATGTATGCAGGACTACAGAGAGGCACACTGCCTGAGCTGCTCAAGGCTTCTCAGTCTGCACTTAGTGGTAAGCCTGATTCCACAAATATCTCAGAAGACTGTCAGAACACAAGGCTTGCAGAAGACTCCCGCAATATTAGAGTTTCTGATACATGCTGTTTAATGAGAATCTCAAGTGCCTGTCATAAGTTGGAAACGGCTAGATGCTGACTGCTGTTTTGAGAGTCCAACAATCCTACTACATGTATATGAGTCTCAGAGGATTCACAGACACTGTAAAAGCATCAGAAGCCTGCTGCTGTCTGTGGCGGAGTTAGTGTCACAGACCTACATCAAATTATAAAAGCCTTGAGACAGGTGTGCAAATCTGTGCAGTCGACTGCTATATGCTTAGAAGATGCTGCAGATTGTACCAAGGCCTGAGTCACTCCTATGGGTTCAAAGTTATGCTGTTGGTATAAGACTTAGAATCCAGTCCCAGTTGCCTTTTTGATGGAGAATCTCAGTTGTCTGCTGCTACTTAAGAGGCCTGCCACAAGTGTTTTAGGCTCTGTGGTCTGTTTGTTGCTCGTGCATTATGTGTATTCAATTCAATTCAATCTCCTTTATTCGGATATACAAAATATCCATAAAAGTACAAAGCAAAATACCAGCATACATTAATATATTTAAAACATACAATAAATACCTAATTTGATACAATATAATACAATAATATCATATACACTGTTAAAAAAGAGACGACACTGCAAAGATAGGATGTTACATAAAAATATAGCAGCATAATAAGTAAAGTGCATGTGTTATAACAGATATCAGTCATTAGAATGCGTTCTACGACAACCGGAATCCAAATTTAAATACTAATCCAAAAGGGAAAACAGTAATAAAAAATACACTCAAGTTTTGCTTAAATAATGTCCATAGAGGCACGTGAGCCGACAGCCATTTTCAAGAATGTGCTAACACGAAAAATTAAATTTTCCCCATCAAGTTTAAGAATAACACTATAGGCTTCTCTGAAATCATCAATACCCAGGGCTTTAAAATAAGGGATCAATAATTGCATGCTGTATTTTCGGTAGTAGTTACAAAAGAATATAAAATGTAACATCGATTGGTTTCCATGATTGCCACAATAACATGGCGTTTGCTCAAGGTTTATGTTGAAGCCTAAAGGGAAGCACAATAAATATTTTAGGGTGCCTGATCTAAGGCGAAAGAGCAAACTACGATCCCAGCGGTTAATAGCTTCTAAAAGATAACCAGCTGGCAAGTATGGGCGGGGGACATCACCCTCTACCGTGGATATATAGCGAAATACTGTAGATTTCGAGAATTCTCGCTCATACCTAATACCTTCATAATGTTTAAACAGAGCCTTCTGAATAATCTTTTTATTGATGCCTTCCAAATGATTTGGGTTTATAAAAATATGTGCGAGATTTATACTAGTCAAGCTAGTCCTAACAGCAGCCAACCATGGTATATCAATGCCCTTATCACAGTTAAGGCAGTCAGTTATAATTTCTCTGCTCAGTGCAGCCGCTGGATTTTGCCATACTTTTAACCAAAATACGGCAGGGCGAGACCTAATATAATCTTCCACATATAGCAAATTCAACTCTCTGTGACAGATATAGGATGATGAAGAGATCGGTACCCCCAATACTCTCCGGCAAAATCTATTTTCCTCGATCTGGATGCAGTTACTATTTGTATAACCCCATATCTCTGCCCCATATGTTACTATGGGTAGACACTGAGTTTTATAAATATTCAATAAAGATAGCACTACCTCAGATCTTCTAGGCTGGGGAAAACTCAAAACTGAGTTAACCGATTTTGAGAATTTACTTCGGCCATATGCAGAATGTGCCACCCAGGAACCGTTATCAGAGAATACTAGACCCAAATAGGGGAAAGTGCAAGTGCTTATCAATTTTTCAGGACCTAAATTAATAACTTTAATAGAATATTTTTTGGGGCCACAACCAATGTTCCCTCTAATTTTTTTCCTCTGTGTGCGGCAGTGTAGGGTCTCTGTGCGCTGCAGCCATGGCTATGTGCGCCAGGAACCAGACCGCGCGTGTGTGCAGCGCCAAATATCCCTCCAAACTTTTGCTTAAAAACTGAAAGGACTGCATTTCCACACATATTAGTCAGTTATTTGGAGTGAGAAGGATAGCGGAGGGATAGAAGGGGAAGAAGGGTTTGCATTCATATAGCACCTGTTACCCCTGATGGGTGTTGAAGCGCTTTTCTGGCAAGTAGCACGCTACTCCGGAACCCATAAAGTATTAGTGTTGAAAATTAGTATAGTGAAATATGAAGAAATTCGAGTGGTGGATATGTTATTCAGTTATTTGGAAAGAGAAGGGTAGGTGGCGGGATAGAAGAGGGAAAGAGGTTTGTATTTATATAGCGCTTGCTACCCCTGATGGGGTTTTGAAGCGCTTTTTTTGGCGAGTAGCACGCTACTCTGGAACCCATAAGGATTAATTTTGAATTAGTATAGTGAAATATGAAAGTAATTTGAGTGGTGGCTATGTTAGTCAGTTATTTGGATTGATCAATCTATTATATTTAATAACTGCTGGGTAGGGTACAGTGATGAGGTCTGTGCTGAAAATTCTGCTTCACAGAGCCGGCGCTGTGGCCAAGCAGTCTGTCCCTTCCCTTCTTTGTACGCTTTGGGGTTAGGCATTTACCTTGCATGGATGGAGTGTGTGCTTCTTGTTCACTTATTTATGGATCCTTTTTGGCTTTAGTAAGTGTGGCATGTAGATGGTGGCATCACTCACTTTCTGTAATAACATCCATCCCCGCCTTTGTTGCCCAGTTGTTGCAATAAGACCGCAATAGCAAACTGGCCATGAAGCCAGTCACTGCTGCAGCTGAACATATTATAGGCCTGATGCTTCCCCAATTACCGCACAATTCTTTGTTTTATTTTTTTGAATTTTTATTTCAGGTTTTCACAATATTAGCCACTTCTGTCTGCAAAGACCATTTAGAACTTAGTTCTGGCTGTGAAGTGTCCAAGATGGGAGACAAGTTGACTTTTCTTAAAATGCCATGCATCACCAATCTAAGCCTTCCAACCAATATCCTGCCCTTATGTTTCACAATTCCATGACTTCATCCACCTTTAAGTTGCTGTATCTATCTGTGGTGTCCACCAGGCTCTGTGAAGCAGAATTTTTGCCCACCTTTAGAAACGGTGATGGCAGGGACAGCGTTGTGAATTTGTGCTCTATTCATGTAAAGCGATGCAAGATGCTGTGTTGAAATCTGCTGGCAGAGTATTCTATACAAACGGAACAATCTGGCGCCTTGTTTTATTCACAAAGGTTTAGTGTATCTATGCCTGCCTACTTGAATCTGCAAAGGGAGTGCCAGAAAGGTCCCCGCATTCGCCAAGCCATGAGTTATCACAACTACAACTTTTCCGATGTGTTAAATGAATGTGGACAAAACGCAGTTAATGTGTTTAAAAAAATAAAGAGAACCTAGCAACCTCACCTCCTCCCTTACTAAGCTGCAGTAGGGAAGCTGTCCTCCACAAAATGATAGCCTTTGGCTTGTTAGAGGAGTTTAGTTAATTGAAAACCTAATGGCTCGGTGTTGACTGTCCTCCGATCTGAACTGTTCGCAAAATGAATATCACTTTCCATAAGTTGTTAGCAATAGCATGAACAACTGTTCTCTACAATTGAATTATTGTTTTATGCTGGCAGCTTGAGGGGTGTTTGTCCTGTAAAGGAGGGTGTTTGTGGAAGACATTCCTGGGCCTTTCCACGCTGCCACAAAACTCCTTTACTAGATGAGGCACAACCGATGTTGAAATGAGTGAGTGACTTTTTTTTTTTTTTTACTGTTTATTTGTAAATAAAGCTTATGTCATTGGGTGAAACAAGTGTTTGGTATCCCTGTTTGCCTTACCATTAGTTGGATCAGACGTTCATTCTTTAGGACTAGATTTGGGGAATGTCCGTGCCACCAAATGTGGTTTCATGTAGATGTCCCACGTTTTTGTTTTTTTTTAATTAAGAGTAGCTGTGTATAGAATGTAGTATTCTTAGAACATATTGCTTTGTAGTGCCTTGGCCCATTTTCATAGGTCTAATACTTGTTTTGTTCTTAGCTCGGAATAAAGGTGGGTTACCCATATACTTATGCTGTGCAGCAGCCGCTCCTTAACTGAGCACTAATGCAGGCAGAGTGAAGTGCCTTCTAACTGAGCAGATCACACAGTGGGAGGGTGAGTGGGTGGTGATTGGGGACTCGTGCAGCTGATGGTAACTTTGGGATGTGGAGCAGCTGTACACCTAGAACCAAACCTGTTTTTTCACAGAATAACATTTTCTTCTAGCCGTGTACAGCACAGTTTAAACTTTCAGTCGAAAAGCTCTCGTTAGTATTTGTGGAGCTGGGGTCGAGACTGCTGGAGCTCCCACCTGGATGACGACGTCCAAAACTCCTGATCCAGGAACGTAAGAAGCCATGGGCCAGGGGGCGGTTGGTCATGTGTGGGGCATGTTTACGAAAGGCTAAGGCAAGGCAAATGACCATGTGTATGACCGGGGTGTAAGTACCTTTTTTCAGATTTGTTTTGATAGTAAAACCCACTCTTCTTTCACTGTAACCCCCTACCAGCAAGGGGAGTCTGTGCGCCTGAGAGCCACGAGGCCGAAGAGAAGGGGGACTCGCAGTGTGTATATACCAGTTTGCAACTTAGTATTTAAAAAAAAAAAAGCTTTCCTCGGGCGGCTGGTGGTGAAAATATGTTCATTACTAATGCAGAAAAATATAAAAGTAGGCTCAAAACCTTGCAAAGAGAAGTGTGATGCTGGGGCAGGCTTGGTCGATTAGAGTATATAATCTAGTATAGTGAGCAGCTCCAACCTTTAGAAAACAGGCTGGGTTGAAGGGGATGTAATAACCAGTTTCAGGAACTGCTGCAAACTTTAGGGAACTTAGGTTATCAATATAGATTCGTAATCGCTTTCCAGTGCCAGTGCTCCTGTTCTTTCACCTGTGCCATTTCACTCTCTGTAGCAACCATATACTCTCTTTCTCAGTTTTTCTCTTTCTGAAACCCATGCTGCTGTTCTCTTTCGTGCCCATGATCTCTCTTTTGCCCATGCCCTGTCTGGGTCACCCGTACTCTGGCTTTCTCTCGAGACTTGTGCATTCTCATTTTTCTCATGGTGCTTGCATGCTCTTTCTGTGTCCGGGGCTTGCTTTCTCTGGCACTCGGACGTGCTGTCTCAGCCTGACTCTCTCGCTCTCTTTGTGAGTACTCACCCCCCTTTCTGTTGCTAGTTTAGGTAGTCAGCCACGAGCTGATTAACTAGTACAAACATGGTGCATGTGGGTGAATTCTGCATGTCCATTTGTTCTGGGCCTCAGCTTACCCTGACATACACCCACATTTACCATTGCTTTACATTGTGAATTTTGTTGGGCACTAAAATTAAACTACTTACGTACTCCCTTAGCCCAAGTGCAACTCCTCTCCCAAAAAACAGGGAGCCCCAAAAGAAAAGCAGAGTCTTAAACACGACGTGTGCTTTAGCACACGCTGTGTTTGAGACTCTGCTTTTCTTTTCTTAATTGTGCACAGCTGCGGGGCTGATTGTGACCCTTTGAGATAGTATTCTTGTGAACTGCAGCGCACACGGGCGCTGCAATTAACATGAATACTAACTCAAAAGCCCACAATCAGCCCCGCAGCTGTGCACAATTAAGAAATGAAAGCAGAGTCTCAAACACAGCGTGTGCTAAAGCACACGTTGTGTTTGAGACACTGTTTTTCTTTTCTTAACAGGAGCACAGCTGCGGGGCTGATTGTGGGCCTTTGAGTTAGTATTCATGTTAATTGCAGCGCACGGGCTGCAATTAACATGAATACTAACTCAAAGGCCCACAATCAGCCCCGCAGCTGTACCCTCCCAAAACCCTCAGCCACAGGAATTACCGTTTTCGCGCCGCTCGCGTTTTAAAAGCGGCGGCGCGAACGGTCTCGCAGGATGTGCGCGCCAAATACAGCACACTGCGCGCTTGTGGTAACTTCGGTGCGCGCGCGCCCACGCGCGCAGGTTATTGGGAACAGTGGCCACAACACATTAAAAAAAGATTTTTTAAAATTAGTGCAAAGATCTAATCCGTTCATAAAATCATCAAAACCCCTAACTAAAATGCGGAGAGAGTTCGGGGTGCGACCCATTAGAACCGCGTCATCCGCATACAATAGAGCAGGAAGTTTATTACCATTGATCATTGGGACATCTGTATTCAAAGTTAATAATGTATTATGCAACTCATTGATATATAAAATAAATAGGAGAGGGGCCAGTACACACCCCTGCCTGACCCCTCTACCAATGGATATAACCCCTGATACCTCCCCAGCCATACTAATCCTAACCCTTGCCCTTAAATCCCTATTTAAATACGATAAAAAGTGCACTAAATCCTCATCCAACCCGTATCTTAAAAGGCATGCCCACAAACGCGATCTATTAACAAAATCAAAGGCGGATGTCAAATCCATAAAAGCCAGGTAGATTGGGGATTGCCGGGCTATTGTATATTTACCTATAATTAGATTGAGATTAAGGCATTACTGCACGGTTCCCAGGTTACTTCTGAAACCTAACTGGCATTTGTTTAAAATACTTCCTTCCTCCGCCCAGGACCTGATTTTGTTGAATAATACCCTGCCAAGTATCTTAAGAGTATTATCGATCAGAGAGATCGGTCTGTAGCAGCTCGGGTTGGATCTATCCCCCTTTTTAAATATTGGAACGATTATACTGGAGGCCCATGTTTCAGGAATATGAGAGTTTGTTAAGTTATTAAAAACGTTCAGAAGAAGGGGTGCCCAAAATTCTGTATTATACTTTATAAGGTCAATCGGTAGACCATCCGGGCCGGGGGCCTTATTCCCTAAACTCTGATCAATGGCACCCTCGACTTCAGTCAGCGTTATATGTATTCTTGACACAGGATAGATGTCACTATAGTCCCCATTGTCGGGCGGAGCTGTATATATTTTAGAAAAATGCGCTTCCCAAGTTTCAGCAGATATGTTACAACTTATCGGGGTAATTGAAAGGGCCCGGGTTCTCATGTTTTTAACCACAGCCCAAAAACCCTTTGCATTATTGAGCCTTGCAGCACATGCCAAGTTGTCCCACTGTTCTTTCAAGATTTCATCTTTTGTCTCATTGACCACCTTTTTATATTGGCCCCTCAACAATCTTATGTGGTTAACATCCCTTGGTGCCTCTTTCATAGCTGCCCGAAGCTCTCTATTTGCGTTTGAGCATGATGTGTTGAACCATTTTTTTTTACTGTTTGACACGGGTCTTGAAATTATTTGTTTGACACCTGCGCATAAATCGGTAAATGCGGTGACTACCTCAGGGTTAGGGTCAATTAACGACAGGCAACTATTAACAGATAGGTGATATGTTGACAGCATTTTTGAAAATACTTTACAATTATCTATACCCTTCCATATAATTCTTAAATTGTCTGTCGAGGATGCTATGTTACAGGCCCTGGTTCCTTGGGAAGGCCGGGTTTTAGTGCTACCCTAAATGTTACATAGTTAGGGTTGTGATCCCCATACATGGTAGGTATAACCTCGGCTTTGACCAAGAGATCTTCCAGTACGTCTGATATAAAGACGTAGTCTATTACTGAGGCACAGCCACGTCCTCTATAAGTTGGTAATGGGTGACTGTTGCAGTAATTTATATCAGCAATATCCATCACATTAAGTAGATTATATTTTGGTAAATAACCCAGTAGCTCAGTCCCCCTTCTGCATGGGGGTGCTTGCAATGTATAAGCAGCACCTGCCCAATTTACCCCTGAAATTTTAGCATTAAAATCACCACCCAAACAGATTCTAGCTAACTTATGTGACCTCATTGGGTCTTGAAACTCTGAAACAAAGTTAAAAAGATTCTGCTACTTAAGAGGCCTGCCACAAGTGTTTTAGGCTCTGTGGTCCGTTTGTTGCTCGTGCATTATGTGTATTATGGTTTCGGAAGTCTGTCAACTTTAGCCAGTGTGAGCATCAAACTCTTTGAGGTGTGCTGACCTGCTGAGCTTTTTGTCTGGTATTAGAGTAGACATACCGACTGCAATATAAGAGTCTGAGTGTGAGTAACTGTAACTGTAAGAAAATGGATTAATATTCGGGTGGGTGACTACCCACCTCAAGGAATAATCTCAATCCTTGTCAAGGTGATTCCTCAAAGTCACTTAATTAACATGAGCTCAACTCCCTGGTAGCTTAGCACAGAGCAGACAGGATTAACTTAGGGCAATGTGTAAACTATGCCTGCAGTACCAAAAACAGTGATATAGTCAAATAAAAATCCCAATCAGAATTAGAAAATATTAATAAACAAAATGACACCAAAATGACAAAAATCCAATAAGGGGAAACGAAAATATGAATCTTTAAAGTTTCAAGTAGAACTAATGCACAAAAGCACAACGTGCCAGGGGCCTGTGGTTTCACCACCCTAGATGGCGGTTGTTTCTTGGTGAGGCTCTGTCTGAGCCTCAACTAAATCCTACATAAATCCTTGCATTCAGACTCATTTGTGGACAGAAGTCCAGGTGCTGATTGTCCTGAGAGGTGCAACGCCGACCTTGGTGCATGGGATGGTTTTATAGGCATGCCAGCCCCATGTTCTTAAGTCCACTGGCTGCTCAGGGAGGTGAGCAGCAGCAGACCAGAACATGCTCATGCGAAACGGCAGGCTGGGCAGCCTTGAGGATCCGGCGCTAACACACTACCTGGCCTGGAATCCTTTAAGAGGAGGGCTGCCCTCTGATGCTCCCAGACTGTGGCTGCTTGTGCCAGGGAGGTGTGCAGCAGCAGACCAGAACATGCTCATGTGAAACCCGGGCACAACAGCAGGCTGGGCAGGCTTGTGGATCAGGCGCTAGTGAGAAGAGTCACACTACCTGGTCTGGAATCCTAGACGGCGGCTTCTCATGCTTCTCATGCCTCTTCCTGCCTGGTTGAGCCTGTGCCCGCTCATAGAGGCGGGGGGCATGGCTGGAGGAGATGCAGGACTGCTGGAGGGGTGCAGCAAGAATCCAACCTTCAACGAGTTCTCACTGTTGGAGGGCAAAACGCATGAGGCTGCGAGAGTAGTAGGGGCTACCCTTTCATGCTTGGATTCGGCGGCCACTTCTGCCCCTACCTGCCTTGTTGAGTATGCACTCTCTCACAGTGTGCTGTGGTTGGTGGTACGGGCAGCCTGCTAGAGAGGTGCAACAAGAATCCAACTTGCAAGGAAGTTTTTACCAATGGGTGACACAGCACAAGAGGTTGCGAGTGGTAGTAAGTGATTCGGGGAGGGAAAGAGTGCTGCAGCAGGGAGGCTTGAAGAATCCTGGTAATGAAGAGACATGAGACTGTGGGTCTCCAACCTCCCACTTGCTCCCAAACCTTTGGAGGGGGACCATCTAATCAAAGTACCTGAGAGTCGTCAATCGTGGTGGCATGAGGTAGTAGTTGGAGTTATGACTGTAGACACAGCCATGGACTGCAGTCGGGCACAGCTACGCGGTGAGCAATGCTGACTGGGCCGCCCTGCTGCTGGATCAGGGAGCAGTGGTCAGGTGGAAGATGAGGTGATGGATCAAAGGAATAACTTGAGGTCCAGTCCACGGAGGCCTGGCTCTTGATTCCCAGGGGAAACTGCAATAAATACAGTGAGACCTGGTAATCAAGGTGGGACCCTGTGAAGGTAGGGGTGGACTAGAGAAAAATGTAGGGTTCCAGAGCACCACTCAGAAACATTATCAATGTGCACGTAGTGCGTCTCTAGACCGGGGGAGGGTGGTCGTTGAATTATCTAGGAGGTGAGCCCACAGAGTGCTAGGATCAGCAAGAGTTATAGTCCTTGCAAGCAAGCGAGAGAACATGAACATGTCCTTATGGGTGATTCTTCCTGCTGCAGCCAGAAGTCCAGCGGTAATCTTGAAAGAAAGTGAAGGACTATTAGGAAGCTATGGTGAAGGGTGATGGTTTCCCGCCCTCTTCATAGCGCAGGATCGATCATTTTAGAAAGCCAGGGATGGGGCATCAGCGGCTCCCCCCTGGGGGAGGCTGCTGGTGAGTCATGCAGAACTCAGAGTGACACAGCCTCCTCAGTAGTAATACTATAAGCCATCAGAGAGTCCCGAGTTGCCCGAGGGTCAAATTGATAGAGTGTGATGGGAGGTCTCTTTGCTGACACAAGATCTGCGCAAAACCACAAATTGCATGTCAGAAGTGAAACAGAGTCCCTGTGACGGAAGACAAGATGCTTCAAGGAGGTTTTAAGAAATTGAGGAAAGTGACCCTAGAGCTGAAGAGAAGAGCCAAGGTAGGGGAGTTTAGGTTATGTTGCAACAAATGATGCCAGGTAGAAGTACCATATGGCATTGAGGGGGCAAAGCCAGAACTATTTTTCTCCAACTTGTTCAAGTCCTGGGTCCTGGCACAAGACTTCTTGACTTTTTTGTGATAGAGAGGGCATATAGTGCCCCTACCTAGAAACCGCCTCCAGGGGCCCCAACTCACCCAATAATGCTTAAACTATTGAAATGCGTGGAGAGGGCACATAGTGCCCCTACCTAGAAACCGCCTCCAGGGCCCCAACTCACCCAATAATGCTTAAACTATTGAAATGCGTGGCCAGGTATGTCATCCCTACAGCCTGTACTCAACAGACAGTTCTTCTAAACTCCTCACGGGTCACGGTTTTTCCTGACTGCACAGCCCGAGTACAGCAACAGCAAAAAAACCTTCGCAGAGGTCAAGATCAAACTCGGGGCAATGTAGATACAATATATTCTACTGTATCCGGTGAAGAATAGGCCATTTATCAGGGAGAGACATTCTTCGCCGCCACAGCAGAGACTGTCTGGAACTAGATTGAGGAACGGGCACTGGCCCCATGGACACATAACAGGCGCACTAACTGGGACTTTGAGGAGACAGTTGCGCCCTCACCCATACTTAAGTGATGTAAACAGTGTGGAAGGGCCAAATCTGTGCCTGACACATTAAAGAATTCTTGCCCCCATCAATGCACTGAGGACACCCTTGCAAAGGGACCGACTCGACTTATATACCAGTCCTGCCATCATCAACAAAGAACTAAGTAACTCCTCCAACTGCTCCCCACCAAGTCCCTGACTACAGCTCCTCTATGAGGCTGGACAACACCACCCAACACAACATGAAGAGACACACCAATTCAGTGATTCAGACTACCGGCAGCCTCTCCACACACAACATGAAGTGATCTACCTGCAATCGTTCCTCACATGAACAAATGCTCTTGTCTAAGTGAAATGAACGTCTAACGTGCATAGAGAACCAAATAGAACAAGCATTTACAATGCAATAGGTCTCGCAGTGACATTGTTTAAAGCTTTTAGCATTGTAAATGATATTGTTTATTATATTGGTTTTTTTCTAAAAAGTATACAGTATATATTATCAATTATGCACCATTAGACTGTAGATGACACCCATCACTACTGTGCAATGTGTCAATTATGCCCCTTTTGCTATTTTTATGTTTAAAGCAGGCTTCTAGTATTTAGCCAAGTGTGTATAATAAGGCATGCCAGTGTATTTGCCCAGAAACTTCATTAAATTTTTGGTAGGCACGGAGGATTAAGTGATTTGCCCAGAAACTTTATTTAATTTTTGGTAGGCACAGAGGATTAAGTGATTTGCCCAGAAATACAGGATATGAAGCCCACGCTAAGACCGAAACCTGCTTCTTTAGCTCCAAATTTGGCAGCTGTAGCCATTACGCCACAACCGCGGGGTCCTTTTATTTAAAAACGAAATATGAGCCACACAACACGTTTTTAGAAAGCCCCTGTGCACAAGCACGCCTGGGTTTATGTCCCCTGCCATACAGGACAGGAGCTGGCTGTTTTATTTCTCCAACGGTTTTTGTGTGCTAACTGCTCCAGGCTGAGGCGATTCTGTGTTACAGTTGCTGTTTCTTTTGATTTCCAGCCCACAAAGCTTTTGGGCCTCGGAGCTGATACGGTTATACTCTTATTTGAGCGTTTTTAAACGTGTTGGGCATATTCCTGAAGTACAGCCAGTCATTAAGCAGGGCCGCTAAAGTTGAAATAATCATTTATGGCAAAAATCCACCGATGCACAGCCCCACAGTCTGCCGGAATACCCCTGTCCTCCCCGTGATGAACTGAATGTTAATATTAATATGTACACGTTTTAAATTAACACAATCATGCGATATTAAAAAACAAGGCGAGCTATTTCAAAAGGAACGAAGTATATTTGGGAAACAGCTTTTATAGCACTAGATTGCACAACTGATAAAAAAATATGCGTAACACTAAAAGTATGTTGTCGACAAGAAAACACATCAAAGTATTGGTGCACCTGTATATGTGCTTGGGAAACTGCGTGAGCTAGTATTAAAACACATGGCAAAAGGGAGGGAAGGAGAGGGGAAGAAGGCCTAAGTTAATGCGATAACTTGTGTACTTTTGGAAAGTGATCAGTAGTAGCACGGGGACAATAACATGCATTTTGCCACTGTAGTTTAAAAAACCCCCAAAAAAACAGACTGCCTGTGTGAGAGCAGAAAACAACACCTTAAACACGCGCTTTGGTGTCTGGTTTATAAGAATATCTGGTTAACAAAAAATGGCCACACAGATTACATAATAAAAACAAGCAACTCACTGACAGACATCACCTTCGCTGGCAGAGGGAAGGAGAAGCCCCAAATGGCAGTCTAATTAGCTAAACAGATTGCAGCTAAAGGGATGGCTGCAGAGACACAGTCTGGTTGCCTGGAAAACAAAACAAGAACTGGAAAAGCCAGCAGGCCTTGCATTAATGTGCATATACATGCATAGAAAGGCATTCACAATGCGGTTCGCATGTGTTGCATGCATAAATGAAATTTAACACACTAAAAGTAGGTCAATTAACTTTCCAACTAAAGCACTGTCTGGAAGGGAGACTGGTATACCAAAAGCCCAACATGAGGGAAGAGAAAATACTTTTCTAGGTGGAGGAGAAGTCCATTATGTATTCTTTGAAGAACTGGTAGCATGAAGTAGTAATTTTTAAAAGAATTAGTAATAAGAGGTAAAGCAGACTGTTGCACCAACAAGCCAGACCTAAACAATCACGCAGAAGGCTACATGTGGGCCGATGCAGTGAAAAGGAATGGATCGGTGGTGGTTTAGTCTCCTTCTACCCAGAATCATGGCACCAAGCTAGATCTGGGGAATAGACTAATCTGCCTATGTACTGAATGAGGCGTCATTATCAGCACAAGAAACCAATGCTTCCTCAGCAAGTTAGCATCCCCGGACAGGCTCTTCCAGTCTGATGGATCTGTTACTACACATTCCTGCAGACCGATGTACTACTAGCTCGTAATTAAGTGATACGTGGAGAGGTAAGAACCTGAAGACTGATGCACTGTTCAGTAAAATTCACACTTTTCTCGTGAGCCCACTTCTCACCCTGAGCCTCCTCATATTAAGCCAAGACGATCGAGGCTGATGTCCAATTATGGCCTTCTATCTCGCCTGCAAAGCTAAGTAGGTTAATACTAAAGTTTGCCTTTCAGGGAAGGTCAACCATCTCCCCTTTAAAAGACTCAAACAGGCTTCCTTTCAGGCCCCAATGGCTGCACATAATATTACCGACAACACATTTTTGACCCCAACGGAGTCCTGCTGCTTTGAAATGCTTAACAAGCCAGTCCCTAAAGCACACAGTGTTTCACAGATAGCACGCGGTTGCGCTGCCTTGCTGGCTGGGTTAGCAGTCTCCAATTCAGCACAACATCTGATGCTCTGACTGTTGAAATGCTCATGCACGACTGATCAGAGATTTTTACTCTCGAAAACGGAAGAGCTATGGATGCTTTTCTCTTCTCGTTTGGTCCGGGGAAAGCAGCAACGAAGCAAGTAAAGGATGTGTTTGAAAACAGGCAAAGCGCGCACAAAATCAGCCTATGGCGGAAGGGGGAAAGGCACATCAACGCTTCTGCAACGGGCACTTATTCTTAGGCGTGTGGTGCACGTTTGAAATGTCACAGCAAACGGTCTAAGATTAAAGTATTGTATTTTAATTTGCGTCTTTCACTTTGCTGCAGCTGAACTGGCACATGATGACGCAAGGGAGGACGTGGTTCGGATTAAAGAAAGAAAATGTGCTCTGAACGCAGTAACAGGAAACAGTGAGCATCCCATGCACCTAACAAGAAAAGAGCGCGCGCCTCGGAGCCCAGGGCCGCAGACGCTACGCTGAAGGCCTGGGGGCTGCGCCGCACATAGAGCTTGCTGTGGTCATGGAGACGCCATGTTACCTTTCTGTGGGCTCCTCCGACCGGAACAGCGCCCGACTCGAGCACTCCAGAGCCGGCCGGCGTGTGCCAAGACGCCCGACACACCGGGAGGGCGCGGCCCTGCCGCGCCTGGACAGGAGATGTGCACGCGTATGGTGCGAGCAGGCGTTGTGATAACGCCGCGAGCCGTACGCGTGCACATCTCATGTCTGTTAAGCTTTCGGCACAGACAGTTGATGTGCACGCGTACGGCTTGCGGCGCCATTACAACTCCTGCTCGCACCATGCGCGTGCACATCTCCTGTCCCGCATCGGAGCAAAAGTCGGCAACAATAGATCTCGCATAGCGAGCAGCGCTTTGCGCTGCATCGCTAGGCGAGACCTAAAAACTACTACAGGGTCTCAACATTATCACTAAGCACCTTAACTCAGGTTCAAACCCTACCCATCACCCTTACTCCCCCCTACATACAACAGCACACAACCTCTAAGAAGAATGAAGACACGACCACTCAGCTGGACCACAACACCTCTCAACAACAAAGCAGAGAGGCCTAAAAAAACAAACCCCAAGATGTCTCTGAGAGAGGTGACAGAGCTAACCAAATCCTACCACCCGGCATATAATAGGCACACTCCCCCTCAAAAATCCAGGTTATCACAGGACTAGGGAGATACCCCACGCCATTGTCAACGACCGGACCACCAGCTCACCTCATCAATATCCCCCTGTCCTCCTCCCCCCAAGGTACTACTAGCTTTAGAAAGACCAAATGCATGCTCATAAACTGCAGATCGGCAACCAAGAATGCAACAGAACTAGCAGAAACAATCTTGAATCACGACATTGATATCGCATTCATTACAGAGACTTGGCTAGGTGACTCCTCCTACCCAATCTTGGACATGCTAGTCCCACTGGAGTTCTCAATCATTAGGAAAGACAGGAAGGACCACTGCGGTGGAGGGATCACCATTATACATCAGAGCAACATCAACATGGGTGAAACAGACACCTTCTCCTACACTTCATTCCTAAACTTCATTCAAACATATAGTAGGTACAGTCCCGGGCACACGTAACGAGGATATAATATCAGGAGAAATGTCTCATACTGCAGAAATGTAGAGGTCTACACCAGAATGATAGTCATAGGTGTTTAATATAGTAACAGAGCATAAGCAACCAGCCAAAACAAAGCAACCAGCCGACACGTGTTTCGTCACAAGGGTAGTAACCCGTGACTCTTCAGGGCTGAAAGGCGGTGCCAACAAGGTGGATTCAAGTGACCGTTCAAGAATCCAAAACGGCAATGAAGAGCAGTGCGAACCACGGTAGGTGGGCTACTGCCAAATGTAAGGAAAGGAAGACGGATATCGCCGGGCGGCGGATAAGCCAATGAGGACTATTGACCTTCAGAAAAGTCGATGCAGTCTGTGGCGACGAGATTAACCAAGTGCTAAGTAGCACAGGGGGAATATAGAATTAGGCGTGCCAGGTCAGTAGTCCAGGACGACAACGGCGGATGCGCCGGAGTACAGGAAACTGGGAGAAGATGGCCATCTTCCGGAACCATTTTCCTTCCTGAACAACACTTCTCCCAGTTTCCTGTACTCCGGCGCATCCGCCGTTGTCGTCCTGGACTACTGACCTGGGACGCCTAATTCTATATTCCCCCTGTGCTACTTAGCACTTGGTTAATCTCGTCGCCACAGACTGCATCGACTTTTCTGAAGGTCAATAGTCCTCATTGGCTTATCCGCCGCCCGGCGATATCCGTCTTCCTTTCCTTACATTTGGCAGTAGCCCACCTACCGTGGTTCGCACTGCTCTTCATTGCCGTTTTGGATTCTTGAACGGTCACTTGAATCCACCTTGTTGGCACCGCCTTTCAGCCCTGAAGAGTCACGGGTTACTACCCTTTGTGACGAAACACGTGTCGGCTGGTTGCTTTTGTTTTGGCTGGTTGCTTATGCTCTGTTACTATATTAAACACCTATGACTATCATTCTGGTGTAGACCCTCTACATTTCTGCAGTATGAGACATTTCTCCTGATATTATATCCTCGTTACGTGTGCCCGGGACTGTACCTACTTCATTTGTGTGGATTTCTATCCATACCATCACGGGGGTTTTAGGGCATATCCCCTGACCTGGTTTGCACCGTTCACACTTCTAGTATAACATAAACTCAGCGCGAATTAGCTTGAGCGCCATTATTCCTGTCAATACTAAAAACCCCACACTGATACATTCATTCAAACATATCAACACCTCCATAAGGATGAAAGGGAACTTAACAATGAATCTTCTCTACCACCCACCGGGTAACACACTATCCTTTGGCGAACACCTAGCGGACATGATAGCACACTGCTCACTCTCACACACGAACAACATCTTCCTAGATGACTTCAACCTTCACTTGGATGATAAAACCAAAACCCTGATCCAATCCCTAAACAACCTATTACTCAGCAACAACCTCTCACAGCATTGCAAAGGTCAAACCCACAATAAAGGCTCAACCCTGGATGCCATCAAAGCTCAGGATGAAACATTAACCATTGAAAGCATCCTCCCTGTCGACTGGTCAGACCAACACATCATCCTATGTCACATTTACAGAGTATCTCCCCTCCCAATGCATGAGCAAAAAACCTTCCAATGGAAGAAAAACTTCAGGCATGTGTTGTAATGGGCAACGCAATTTACATCAGCTCTGGAACGCTTCCCTAAAATCAGGCACTTATCCGTCCATCTGGAAAACTGCACTTGTCCAACCTATCCTCAAAAAGGAGGATGCAGATCCAGCTGTATTAAAAAATTTCAGACCCATCTCCCTCCTGCCAGCACCAGCCAAAATTCTTGAGAAAGAAGTACAGAAGCAGCTATCCCACTTCCTAGAAATCAATAAACTACTACACGACTCTCAGTCTGGATTCAGAGCTGGCTATAGCACCGAGACAGCTCTGCTGGAGGTAATTGAAACAATCCGGGAAACCTTAGATAAGAATAGCTGTGCAATGCTGGTATTGTTAGACCTGTCAGCAGCGTTTGACACGGTGTCACATAAGATCCTCCTTGACAGGCTCAGGCAACTGGGAGTTTTGGGGACCACTTTGGCCTGGTTCAGTTCTATTCTTGAGAGGCGGTCCCAGAAAGTAAGGTTGCATCCTTATGTTTCATCACCCCGATTTGTGAACTGTGGAGTTCCTCAGGGCTCGGCGCTCAGCCCGACTCTTTTTAACGTTTACCTTGCGCCCCTTGCCACTCTCATAGAGCAACATGGCGTGGGTGTCATCTCGTACGCCGATGACACCCAGCTAGTGTTCTCGTTTAGAGACCATTCAGAGGCCGCATTCACACTTTTTAAGGAGTGTCTGATTGATATATCTAACTGGATGACTAAGAATTGCCTACGGCTGAATGCCGACAAAACTGAGGTTTTGTTTTTTAATCAGCCTTCCCCCCCATTCGGATCTCTGGTGGCCTTCACAGCTCAATCCCCCTCCACAGCCTGTGTCCTCAGCCAGAAATCTGGGCTTTAAATTGGACAACACTCTCTCATGCAAATCCCAGATAGGATTTGTGTCATCATCCTGCTTCTGGAAAATGAAGGCACTACGAAGATTTCTTCACCTCCTACCAATGGACTGCAGGAAAACTATTGTCCATGCACTTATAACATCATATCTGGGTTTACCAACGTATCTGCTCAGGAAACTGCAGATAATACAGAATGCAGCCGCAAGGCTTATTAGAAATGTCCCTCTAAGGCATCATATCTCTCCCCATTTACGTAGTCTTCATTGGCTGCCCGTGAAAAAAAACGCACAGAATTCAAGGCGCTCACTCTTGCCTATCGGGCAATAAATGGAAGTGGCCCCCTCTATCTTCGGAAAAGAATACGTAAATCTTATCAAACAAGAAACCTAAGATCCAATCATCTTGAACTCCTTATCATCCCTCGTTTTGCTAGGGCTAGAATAGGAGGATGGTCCTTTACCGTTAGAACCACAACTCTGTGGAACTCCCTGCCCGTACACATCAGAAAGGCCAACACGGAGCTAAGCTTCCGGAAATCCTTGAAGACATGGCTCTTCAGTCTTACTTAGCACCCGTGGAATTCCTACTCTTATCCCTCCCTCTCTCTATCTGTCTCCAGCGCCGGGACACTCCCGTTGGGGGTAGCCGCGCGCTCTATAAGCTACATAATAATAATAATCTTGAGCCCTCAGAGTGGCATTGTGATGTAATCAAGTTTGCCCGTGGGGGATTCTAAGAGGAAGGTTGGGACGGGAGGATCTGTGAGGATTGCTGGCTGTAAGGACGTACTTCTGCTCACCTCCAATAAACTACCTGAAAATCTTCAAGTCTCTGTGTGGATTACTACAGAAGTGTCGACAAACGGGTCTAACCCAAGACGCACCACCGCACTTCATCCTATAAGGTCCCCTGCGATATTACCTGTCTGGCTGCACTGAAGCCCTGCTGTCGTGCTATACTGCATCAGGTTTCCTTTTCTGGGACCTCGTCTGGGGATCGTCAGAGCCAGTCATCGGAAGGCCATCAGGTCCGGCACAGATTACGGGGCCTGAAGCAATTTCCAGTTCTGGAGCGGGAAGCTCCTCCTGGCTCTGGAGATACTGATGATGTCAGGCAGTGGGCATACCGGTCGGGATCTATCCAATTCAAGCCCCACCAGCTGAGGAAACTACGACGCATCATCTTGACGTATGTTCCCGGTGCAAAGCAAGCTCCATCTCCTACTGACATTACGTCGAACGACACACGGTGGCCATTTTCTAAATACTTGTCTCCGGCTGACTGAGGAGAGGATTTCCTTCACCTGTGATTCCTGCTGCGCCGGGGATTGAACATTTTGTTGCCGGAGGCGATCTACTCTGTGTACACTGCGATACTATTTTTCTTGTGACTCTATATTTTTTTTTTGGTTTGTTATTTTTGTGTTTCCTGATCAAATTAGATTGTATACTGTATTAGATTTAAAGCCACCTTCGAGTCATTCTTGTGCACGTAATTCATTGGACATAGCATCTGGTACAGCTGGTTTTACTGTATTTTTTACAGCTTGCATGCCCCTTAATGAGCAATACTGTTAAATGTGAAACAATTTTTAAATAGGGTATTACTACAATTACTTTCCTGTTCGGCATTCAGAGTGTGTTAAAATGTGTGCTTTAAACTCACTAAATGTGAGCAATCTTCAATCTTTCATGACTCCAAGGGGGAACCTTCTATGCCTTGGAAGGAATATTTTTGTAATTATATAGACACATTGAAGAATGATGATTTTTCGCCCGAAAAGAAAAAGAAAGTTTTGTTGCACTGCTTAGGACCTGGAGGATTGAAAACTTACAATCAAATTGAGAAACAAATACATGAGGGTGGTGGTATTTTCACTGAAGCATTCGCTGAGTTGGAAGCTCACTTCTTGCCTATTGTTTGTGTGGCGGTTGATAGATACAAATTTTTTCAACGTAAACAAGGCAAGACTGAAAGCATAGAAGAATATGTTTCGGCTTCACGGTCATTAGCATTAACTTGCAGGTTTGATAATCTACAAGAAGAATTTATTTGGCCTCAAATTGCAATACATGCCAGCAATCCCAATATTCAAGATAAGTTATGGGTGAACGGCGAGTAACCCCTGAAAGAGATTATTGCATTAGTTAAGAAAGCAGAACTTACTGGCAGGTGTGCCAAAGCAGTTCTGGAAGAAGTGCATGAAGTCAAGGAGGTTAATAAGGTTATTTGTTCTAAAAACATGAAAGGAGTGGAAAAAACTGGCAATCCTCTCACTTATCGCAGGGCAAACACAACTTTGTGAGTGATAAGAGAAGTATGTGTGACAGTGCGAAATCCAACGTGCGAAAGTGTTATCATTGTGGTTCAAAGGAGCATCTAGCTTGTTTCAAGAAATGTCCTGCCAGAAACCAAAAATGTTCTGCTTGTGGCATTCTTGGGCATTTTGCAAAGGTTTGCAAACGAAAACAATGGAATGTTAAAAAAAAATACGGAGGTGCATTGTGTAGACAATGATTGTGGAGAAAATTCCAATGACTCTGATGATTCTAATTCTTCGAACATCAACCACATTTTTTGTATTGATTATGATGTGTTGGATGTTAAGCTTGGCAAGATTAAGAAACCAGTGTGTGAGGTTGATATAGGTGGTGTGAAGGTAAATGTGGTAGCTGATTCTGGCTCTCCCTTCACTATAGTTAGTGAGGCGGTATGGCTAAATCAGTTAGCTGACAAGCTTGGCTCACATTTGGACAAATCTGACGTAATATCTAAAAGCTAAACTGGAGACAAAAAAGAATTTGTTGGCTGCAGAAATTTTGATTTTCAATATAAAAACAGGAAAGCTAAATGTGAATTGTTTATAGCTAGAAAAGGACCTTCTGTATTAGGTTGGGGTGATCAAGGGGAGTTAGGAATCATTCTGAACCCCAATCGTACGAACCCTTTTGTGTCAATCGATGATCCCAATATGGATTGTTCAGAACTTGTTAAAAAAATTCCCTAATGTTTTTTTATGGTAAAATTGGTTTGTTGAATGAATTTCAACATAAAATTGAATTGAAATCCACAGCCATACCTTGCCTACACAAGATCAGACATTTGCCTATATCTATTAAAGAGGATGTACAAAACGAGTTACAGAAACTTGTTGATACTGGTATTATTGAACAGGTGGCATCAGCAGAATGGGTGTCTCCATTGGTGGTAGTTAAACGTCCCAATGGAAAAATCAGATTATGGATTGATCTCAATGAACTAAATAACAATATCCTTGTGGATCAATTTCCCCTTCCCCGCATAAATGAAATGTTTGCGGCAACTAAAGGAATGTGTTGGTTCTTGACGATTGGTAGCAAGAAATTCACTACTTTCATAACTCCATTTGGCTGTTTTCAATTCACCAGAGTACCGTTTGGTTTAGCGTCTGCCGCAGCCTTATTCCAGAGAATTATGACCAGTATCTTCAAAGTGATTGATGGCGTCATGTTTTTTCAGGATGAGATCCTGATAATGGGCAGTTGTAAGTCAGAACACGATGCTAGGCTCAAATTAGTTTTGAACATTGTGAATGAGGAGGGACTGACTGTTAAACTCAATAAATGTAAATTCGCTCAGAGTAAAGTAGTGTATCTCGGTCACAGCATTTGTAAGGATGAAATTAAACCCAAGCAAGGTGTAGTGGAGGCTATTAAAGAGGCACCTTGTCCCACATGTAAAGACGATGTTAGAGACTTTCTTGGACTCACAGAATATTACTTGAAGTTTGTAAAAACTTTTCTGAAAAGACTTATCATATTCTGCAGTTACTCAAAAGTAAAAAGAAGTTT
Organism: Calotriton arnoldi; assembly: GCA_963921515.1. NCBI lineage: Eukaryota > Metazoa > Chordata > Amphibia > Caudata > Salamandridae > Calotriton > Calotriton arnoldi. Next base: position 406,253 of record CAWUFW010008643.1, read on the forward strand.
GTTTGGGATGAATTGTGTCAAAAGTCCTTTACTAACATAACAAATGAAATCTGCTGTTGGCCTTTTTTAAAGGGTTTTTACCCTAAATCCATAATAATTGTAACCACCGATGCCAGTGATCCAGCGGGTTACTAGCAACGAGCATTCATACACAAAATACTCACTTGGGCCCATACATTCATTCTACGCTAGAAATTTCCGCTGGTGGGTCAGTTGTACTTTTTATCAAAATCCCTGCTACCACTTACTTTCCGATTGAAGAGTAATGACTTACCAATGAATCCTTTGCTAATTGGGAAGTTTAAAATGAGTGACGTTCATTACTATTCATAATCCTGAAATAATCACTGAGTCAAGAAGTTTTAAAATATTTATCTAAAGAATTAGCAGAGTAAAATACAGAACCACATGATACTTAAATCGCATATCAAGGATGAAGCATAATAATCAATTATCGATTAATGACGGTCCCTAAGAAAGGAGAAGATAGAGACAGCAGTGCAACTAAGATTTGCATTTATATTTACCTAAAGTGCGAGAACCAAACCCCTTGGCCAAGGAGTTGGAAAGATCGGACCCTGGAAGGATGAAGAGCAAAGACCTCCTCCCGGATCAGGACAGGACCGGTGACCTCTCTATCAACGACGCCTGCGTCGTTCCCCTCTCTGGTACTTCACTTCTCCTCGAATTCTCAAGAGTCTTCCTTCCAAGGTGCTCCTCCGCCCCCACCTCAGGACCTCTCTGGACAGCGGTTCAGTCTGCAATCGATCTGCTCGGCATGGATCTCGAACCTCTAACTTCTAGTCCGTGTGCTGCGCTATTGCTAATGCCAACGCCAATGCTAACTAATTAGCTAATTCTATATCTGTTATACCCTTCTACGCCCATGTACCTCCCCTTAATGTTGCAGAATTATGGGGCCACTACTTCTGATTGGACAGGGACAGGGGTTGATCCTCACACCATATTGATTTAATTCATTTTCTGAAAGCCCGTTGTTTTAAAATACCGCCCATCAATTTTAATACATTTGCTTTATTTCCCACCCGTCTCACGACAAAGTTTTATACATTCTTCAGGTACATTGTTGCATATTAGTGAGAACATTTATATGTACAGCAATATTGGCCATCAGGTCACGGCCTTGGACGACGTCCAGGTTGACTTCATCCTTTTCTCTCTCTGGGCAGCCTTCAGGGAGCATGCGCAGAACCATTGTCACACGAGTTTTCAGTTCACCAACCCCAGGCCCAATTTACGAACTAATAAAAGTCAAAGAAGAAAATCTTAATATCACAAATAAATGTTTCACTGTATACCCACTCTTTCTACTCTATTCCCATTTAATTATAAATTCTATCCCGCATTAGTAGCGTTAGAATACCACAGTTTAGTTGCAACACAAGAGCAAGCTGTAGCACGTGAAAATATGAAGCGGCCATTTTAATGCATACTGCGCAGAAGCAAGAGTTTCCCACAAAGCAAAGAAAGACGTCACACCACGTGATATGGTTGAGACATGCGCAGTAAAGTTCCCGCGTTTTAGCGGCCATTTTAGAATAGACAAGCGTTACTTGTTAGTTTAAACACATAAGCAAGCTTCCTTACTACTTATATTTGTGTGTGCAGTTATTAGTACAAACAATACAAGTTTAATACATTAATACTTTTGAGAAGATTGCATCCGAGCAAGTCTCATTTGTGAGTCCTTGCTCCATCAATCCCCTCTCTGATGGCGTTTCTGAGCCATCAATTACTACCCACAACCAGTTGCCAACTTTTAGCATAATATAGTTTCACTTTCATTTTTACACTTTCTATTTTTCACATCCCCTTTCAGTTTCTTGTATAATTCACTTCTTAAATCTTCAAGTTCGATTTCATCAAACTTTCTCTTCTTTCCTTTTCCTGTTACATTATACGATTCATTCTTTCTACAATATTTGCACCATATTGTTATTGACAGTACTATTATTGCTATCCCTGCTAAGGGTACTAATATTTGACCTATAAGTCCTTTCCCTACATTAGCAAACCAGGTACCAATTGACCTAATACTATTGGTCAATCTTTCCCATACACTATCAACTTCCAGTGGTTTCAGTTCCTTCTCAAGTTTAGTTATATTCTGTGTATACGTTCCAATTTCTGCACTTTTATCAGGTATGTAAGTGCAACAGTGTTTCGTCTTCAATAATTTACAGACTAAACCTTCTTTTGCCAATATAATATCAAGAGCAAGTCGATTTTGCATTACCATAGATCTAATCGCAACCATTTCCGCATTAATCATTAGAAATCCTCCAGCAGTATCTGTTGATAAACGATCAACCACTGTAGATAATTTACATATTTTCCTTGAGTTCAGAATTATTCCCACTGAAGGTATCAATGCACCGAATATATCTCCTATAATTTCTGAAAAACTAGCTCTTTTCTTACGTGTTAATTCACTAGTATTTTCATTGCTGCCAGTGTTTCTTTTTACGTGGTATATCTTTGGAAATACTATTCCAAAATAACAACTTCCATACCACCGTGCAGGAAGCCTAAAGTAAGCCTTATTCCCACAGACATAATATATTCCAGGAAAAACTGAATCTGTTCCTCCTTTGAGTCCCCAACCTCCAAGAATTAGGAAATTGTGTTCACATTCACTGGTACCGATGAAAACATTGTTATACTCCGTCTTTAACCTATGTAGACAAATTTTCCCTGTCTTTACAAAATCCAGAGCCATAGCAGCTTGAGCCTTGCCAGGTGTGTAACTACCCTCTTTCTCAGCCCAAGGTGGCAGATGAGCCTTATGCTCAGAAGCTTTCTTTTGAAAATGTTGTCTTCTACTCTCCACTAAATTCAAAAATATCTTTTCTTCTTCATGTAATGAACATGTTAGATTGCTTCTATGTGCATGTTTTATATCTATTGATTTCATGGTTAAGAAAAATTCTCCCATAAACTGTGCATCTTTACTACTAAGCACTGGATTCATATTCTTTCGAATCGGAACCTCAGAAAATATCACATCTATATTTGAATAATAATACTGAAGTCGCCCTGTTCTATAAAATAAACTAGTCAGTACACTACATGATATGCCATAGGTTAATGGCAAGTGATGATACTTTAACCCTTCTGCTACTGATTCAGGTAGTTTCATACAGACATAACAATTACTAACTTCCATGGTGTCTACATACTGAAATAATAATTTTGTAAAAACATTCAGACTAGTGTCGTTATCTGTTACTTCATGATGCAATTCTGGTTCATCTTCTGCCTTTAGTTCTACTCTATTACTTTTCAAGTTATCTGTCTTTTCCTTTGTTTCGTTGTTAATCTTTTTATCTATTATCATAAGGTAAGGAATTGCTACGATCATAACTAAACATACTATAAGCATCACTACCAGATTGCATATGCATATAGCACAGCATCTTTTACAACATTTCTGTTTTGGTCTCCCAGAAACTCTATCGTCAGGCATTTTTGACAAGGAAGATTGCTCTTCTTATCGTTTTCTTCAAGTTTCTTTATGTTCTCAAGGTGGTTCTATTTCTCTTTCATAAATCAGCTCTGTACTTGTTCCTTCGTCACCACTTTCACTTGATTCTGATCTTTCGTAATCTTCGAGAATAATATAAGTCCAATCAGGACCTTTAAATTTATTGTTCACAAGTTTCAGCCTTTTGCTTCTTCGTTTTTCGGTTTTACTTTTCTGTCCCGTTTGGCTTGTTACTTCATTTACTTGTTCTGGATCTTCACTTCTGGTTCTTATGTGGTATTTTACTCTTTTAATGACACTTGGCCAATGATCACCTTTTCTTGTTTTCTCTGTTTGCACTGTCTCTTTATTTTCTTCAGAAATTCTTTTATTTTCAGGTGGTGTTACAGTTTCGTTTTCTTCAATTTCAGTTTCTTCTTCTATTTGTTCTTTTTCATGTCTTATTTGTTTCTCTTCAGCTGCTCCACTGTGAGTTTCTAATAACTGATCTTGTTCTTGATTTACATTTTCATGCTCGAGATTCTCAAGATCTTCTTCTTCTGTGTATTTTTCTTGATCTAACTTGTTCTGATCAGGGCTTATTGCACTTTGTACTTCTGCAGCCTGACCACGTTCTTCTAAACCTGTCTGTCCCTGCTCAAAGTCTGTTGGTTCTTCTTTGATTTGAGCCCAGTTTCCTCTCCCTATCTGGTCCTGCTCAGGTTCTCTTATTGTGTCTTCTTCTTCTTCTTCCTGAGCTGCTTCTTCTTCACCTATCTGATCTTCTTCAATTTCTTCCAAATTTGCTTGACTTCTTGTTCTGTGGTAAATTTCAGGAATTTCCACCACTGGTATCCAGTCCTGACTTGTGCTCGGTTGTTCTTCTTCAGCTTCCTCGAATCTTGTTCTTGAGATTCTTCAGCTGGGCAACCTTCAGCTTCCTCAGTGATCGATACTGTCTGAGGATTTTCTTCTTCAGGATCTGGTACTCTTTTGGTGTGGCTTACATGAATCCAATTAGGAAATCCTGCACACTTCACTGCTGTGTTCGTAACCAGTATGACCTGACAAGGTTGGCCCCATCTAGGTGATAGACACGTTTCTCTGGTGTGATTCTTCACTACCACCCCGTCTCCGGGACTCAGATCATGTTCTTGTTCAGGCTGCCTGGAAACTGCGTCTTCTCCAACCTGGTGAGAGACAGAACGCACTAGGTCAGCCAATCCTTTGCAATAATCCAGAACCATATCATCAGATATATTCAGCAGTTTATTTGTGGGAACATGTGCTTGTCTCATAGCTCTTCCCATCATTATCTCGTGCGGACTCAATCCAGTGTTTCTATCAGGAATGCTTCTGAGTCAGAGGCAATGCATCTGGCCAATCTAATGATGTTGATGCACACATTTTTCCCAGTCCGGATTTTATTGTGCCATTCATTTGTTCAACCACTCCAGAAGCCTCTGGACGATATGCACAGTGCAATTTTTGCTCAATTTGGAATGCTTCACAGATTATCTTGATCACTTCACTGTTAAAGTATTTTCCTCTATCTGATTCCAAAGTTACTGGAAAACCAAATCTAGGAATGAGTTCACGTAGCAACAACTTTGCGACTGTAATGCTGTCATTCCTCCTGGTAGGGTATGCCTCCACCCACTTTGAAAACAGACACACTATGACAAGTACATATTTCAGCCCTCTACATGGTGGTAACTGGATGAAATCAAGTTGTAATCTCATAAATGGACCCTCTGCCTTTCCAATTTTTCCAAACCCAATTATTGTTTTCCTTCCTGGATTATGCATTTGGCAAGTTAAACATCTCTGGCAAAGACTCTCTGCTACTGCCCTAAACCTTGGATTGTACCAATTTTGTCTGAAGAGCCTAATCATTGCATCTCTCCCTACGTGTGTGTCTCCATGATACATCCTGTCCATTTGTGATAGTAGACAGTCAGGCATGACTGGTCTGCCATCGGCACAAATCCATACATCATCGTCTGCCCTCTGAGAACATCCTACTTTAATCCATGTACTTCTTTTACTCTCATCGGCATCATCTTGCAATCGTTTCACATCATTCCATGTTTCAGGAGGTGCATACAGCATAAGTTGGCAGCTGATTCCCATCCTTTCAACCCTTTTATTTACTGACAGTCTGTTTTTGGCACACTGTTGAGCCACAAGATCTGCGTATCTGTTGCCGACTACCACCCAGTCATCTCCTGACTGGTGTGGGGCACATTTCACCACAGCCAAATCTTTAGGTGATTGTATTGCCTCCAGTAGTTCTTTTACGAACTGTCCATTTTTAATGGGGATCCTGAAGAAGTCATGAAATACCTCTGCATCCATAGTTGGCCAAAATCATGCACAACCCCGTAACCATATTGGCTATCTGTAAATATAGTTACTCTTTGATTCCTCCCAATTTTGCAAGCCTTTATCAATGCGATCAATTCAGCTATTTGTGCAGATTTGACTCCCGGTAAATAGGATGCTTCGACTATTCCAGTTAGTTCACACACTGCATATGCTGCAGTTAGTTTTCCATCTTCATGCCTTTGGCATGAACCATCAACAAACAGCTCCCTGTCTGGCTTCCTGAGGGGCAGTTCCTGAATATCAGGACGTGGTTTTGTGCACAACTCTGTGACTTGTAAACAATCATGTTCTTCTTCATCATCTTTAACTTCCTCATGATATGGGTCTGGTAGTAAGGTAGCAGGATTTACTATCGTGCACCTTACAATGGTCACATTTTCAGCACCCAGTATTATTCTTTCATATTTAGTCAGCCGACTAGGAGTAAGATGCTGAGTTCGGGTTCTTGTCAACAAAATCACAACCGCATGTGGAACAAACACTTTTACAGGGTGTCCCATTACAATTGACTCACTTTGTTCAAAGCTCAAACAGGTAGCCGCTACTGCTTTTAAACAGCCTGGCAATGCGGCTGCCACTGGGTCCAATGTAGCAGAAAAATATGCTATAGGACTCTGTCTAAACCATCTCTCTGGGTTAAGACTGAAAGTGCACAATTTTCTCTTTCATGACAAAATAATGCAAATTTTCTTTTATAATCAGGCATGCCTAGGGCAGGTGCTGCACACAAAGCATTTCTTAATTTTACAAAAGCTCCTACGCTTTCATCATTCCACTCAACTGGGTCCTTTGCCTTCTTTTTTGTCATTTGTGTTAAGGGCTTTGCTAACAGCGAAAATCCTAGTATCCATTGACGACAATAACCTACTATTCCAAGAAACATTCTCACTTCTCGTTGAGAGACAGGCATTTGCATTTTCTTTATTAATTTTATTCTTTCAGCTGTTATTCTCCTTTTACCCCTCTCAATCTGGTGTCCTAGATACTTAACTGCTGTTGTACAGAACTGTAATTTTTCAGGTGAAACTTTATGCCCTTCTTCAGCTAAATGATTTAATAATGCAATGGTGTCAACAACACAGTCCTCTCTGGTGTTAGATGCCACCAGTAAGTCGTCTATATACTGCACTAAAACTGAGCTTCCTGGCATCACTAGTTTCTCTAGGCACTTTTTCAATATCTGATTGAAGATGGAAGGACTTTCCGTGTACCCCTGAGGAACACGATTCCATACATAGACTTTGTTCTCAAATTTAAATGAAAATAGATACTGGCTATCTGGATGCAAGGGTATCGAAAAGAATGCTTGGCATAAATCAATCACAGTAAACCATCCTCTGCTACCAGAAAACTGATCCAGCGGGTTACTAGCAACGAGCATTCATACACAAAATACTCACTTGGGCCCATACATTCATACTACGCTAGTAATTTCCGCTGGTGGGTCAGTTGTACTCTTTATCAAAATCCCTGCTACCACTTACTTTCCGATTGAAGAGTAATGACTTACCAATGAATCCTTTGCTAATTGGGAAGTTTAAAATGAGTGACGTTCATTACTATTCATAATCCTGAAATAATCACTGAGTCAAGAAGTTTTAAAATGTTTATCTAAAGATTTAGCAGAGTAAAATACAGAACCACATGATACTTAAATCGCATATCAAGGATGAAGCATAATAATCAATTATCGATTAATGACGGTCCCTAAGAAAGGAGAAGATAGAGACAGCAGTGCAACTAAGATTTGCATTTATATTTACCTAAAGTGCGAGAACCAAACCCCTTGGCCAAGGAGTTGGAAAGATCGGACCCTGGAAGGATGAAGAGCAAAGACCTCCTCCCGGATCAGGACAGGACCGGTGACCTCTCTATCAACGACGCCTGCGTCGTTCCCCTCTCTGGTACTTCACTTCTCCTCGAATTCTCCCGAGTCTTCCTTCTAAGGTGCTCCTCCGCCCCCACCTCAGGACCTCTCTGGACAGCGGTTCAGTCTGCAATCGATCTGCTCGGCATGGATCTCGAACCTCTAACTTCTAGTCCGTGTGCTGCGCTATTGCTAATGCCAACGCCAATGCTAACTAATTAGCTAATTCTATATCTGTTATACCCTTCTACGCCCATGTACCTCCCCTTAATGTTGCAGAATTATGGGGCCACTACTTCTGATTGGACAGGGACAGGGGGTTGATCCTCACACCATATTGATTTAATTCATTTTCTGAAATCCCTTTGTTTTAAAATACCGCCCATCAATTTTAATACATTTGCTTTATTTCCCACCCGTCTCACGACAAAGTTTTATACATTCTTCAGGTACATTGTTGCATATTAGTGAGAACATTTATATGTACAGCAATATTGGCCATCAGGTCACGGCCTTGGACGACGTCCAGGTTGACTTCATCCTTTTCTCTCTCTGGGCAGCCTTCAGGGAGCATGCGCAGAACCATGGTCACATGAGTTTTCAGTTCACCAACCCCAGGCCCAATTTACGAACTAATAAAAGTCAAAGAAGAAAATCTTAATATCACAAATAAATGTTTCACTGTATACCCACTCTTTCTACTCTATTCCCATTTAATTATAAATTCTATCCCGCATTAGTAGCGTTAGAATACCACAGTTTAGTTGCAACACAAGAGCAAGCTGTAGCACGTGAAAATATGAAGCGGCCATTTTAATGCATACTGCGCAGAAGCAAGAGTTTCCCACCAAGCAAAGAAAGACGTCACACCACGTGATATAGTTGAGACATGTGCAGTAAAGTTCCCGTGTTTTAGCGGCCATTTTAGAATAGACAAGCGTTAGTTGTTAGTTTAAACACATAAGCAAGCTTCCTTACTACTTATATTTGTGTGTGCAGTTATTAGTACAAACAATACAAGTTTAATACATTAATACTTTTGAGAAGATTGCATCCGAGCAAGTCTCATTTGTGAGTCCTTGCTCCATCACCAGCAACAAAGGTTTGGGGGCAGTGCTTTCTCAGTGTGATGATGAATGCAAGGAGTGGGTGGTTGCGTTCGCATCATGCTCACTTACTTCAGCAGAGAAAAAATACTCTGTAATTGAATGCAGGACTTTAGCTTGTGCATGGGCACTCAATCATTTCCATCAGTATGTGTAGGGATTCCGCATTTTGTTAAGATCTGATCATAAGCCCCTAATGACAATTTCGACTAGCACTGGATTACAGAATGCTTCTCCGAGGTTAAGCAGAATGTCTGTGAAACTTCTGGACTACATGTATGATGTTAAATACTGGCCTGGAGTTAAGAACAGGAAGGCTGACTTTCTAAGTAGGTTGCCTTTACCACCCTCTGATGATGATTTGCTGTTGCATGAGGATAACAAAGTTGCTTTGTTGTTTGATGGTGGTCTGGAAGGTATTTCACTTGATGAGTGGAAGCTTCACATGAGTAATGATAACTGTTTAAATAAAATTGTTAGCTTTGTGAAAAATGGTTGGCCAAATAAAAGTCATCTCCGAGCTGAAGAAAGAATGTTTTGGGAGGTTAGGAATGAGTGTTGCGAAGGATCTCATGTTCAGATATGGAAAAGTAGTTCCACCAAGTAATTTATAGACTAAGATACTAAAATTGAGCCACAAAGATCATCTTGGTGTATCTAAGACCAAGCAAAGAATGAAGTGTAATCATTGGTGGCCAGGTCTTGACAAACAGATTGAAGTCCTAGTTTGTGAATGCATGCAGTGTAACAACTCAGATAAATGTCTCAAGACCTTCAAACCACCTTTGTGCCCCATTGACAGTCCGAGTATGTCCTGGGAAAGGGATGGTGTGGATGTTGTGGGACCAGTTGATGGTGCTGATGGAGAGTACAGATACATTTTAGTTCTTGTTGATCACTTCTCTAAATGGCCTGTGATCAAGACTGTACGAAATGCCGATTGTGCTAGCATTATTACTTTTCTGGATTAATTTTTATGAATGAGGGCTTACCAAAATACATCATCACGGATAATGGCCCACAATTTGTTTCTAATTCTTTTTAGAAGTTTTTTGAGCGTAATGTGATTGAGCATAGGACCACTTCAGTGTATCATCCCGAAGGTAATGATCTAGTGGAGCACTTTAATAGAGTGCTCAAGGTTTGTATACAATTGTCTATTAGCAATAGAATTAATTGGGAAGTTAAGATCTGAAAATTGATTTGGGCGTAAAGAATGACTCGTCACAGGCAACAGTCCATTTGTATTGATGCGTGAAAGACTGGCTGTAAGTAAGGATATGTGTTGATTGGATTCCTAAAAAAAAAAGCCGAAATGTCTCCTGAACGGGTCAGGGAGAAAATTGCTTTAGCCCAAAAAACATACAAGTAGTGGTTTGACAAAAAACATGGTTCTAACATTGTTGAATTTAAATGTGGTGATTGGGATAGAGTGAGAAAAGAAAATAAATTTAGAAAAAGGTGAGAGCAGGTTTTACCAACCATTATGTATACTGGAGATCTTTTGCAACTCTGTTAAACTTAGTGATGGGAATGTTTGGCACATGAGCAGGATTGCTAAATGTACATCATCAGAGAATGTTTTGGGCTGCAAACCCAATTGCGATGATTGGCCGGATTTTGATATTGGAGAGGGGAGGGGTCAAGTGAAGTGAATATTGATGTGGGTGCGGATTCAGGTGTGGTGCCTACTGATTTGTCTAACAGCAGTTGTGCTTTGGCTAATGACCCTACTGCTTCTGAAAAGCCTAATGGAAATATTCCCTGTGGAAGCAAGATGAGTAGATTTGGAAGGCTAGTCAATAAACCAAAGAAACTTGATGACTATGTTGTCAACTTGTGAACCAGTGGCAATCTAATGACCTGTCATTATTATTTGTATTGAAAAAATTGGTTCCATTCAACCCTGGTTATTAACTTATAATGTAACCGTATCCTATTTTCTGTACATTCTTTCATCCCTGTGTTATTGTAATACAGTTAAACTCCTGTATGTAATTATTCATATTATTCATTTGTGTGAAGGGAAGATGTGTTGTAATGTGCAAAGCAGTTTCCATCTCGAGCCCTTAGAGTGGCATTGTGATGTAATCAGGTTTGCCCGTGGGGGATTCTAAGAGGATGGTTGGGACGGGGGGGGATCTGTGAGGATAGGTGGCTGTAAGGACGTACTTCTGCTCACCTCCAATAAACTATCTGAAAATGTTCAAGTCTCCGTATGGATTACAACAGCAAGTTCCTCTACAAGATCTTGAAGAAAGAATGGTGTCTCTACTATCCCCCTTGTCAGAGACCCACTCAACAACTGAACTCATCACCCATTCCACTCAACAATATCCTCCATCCTGGACCAAGTAGCCCCTCTGAAACTGAAAAAGTGAGAAACACTCCCTCAAGATCCTGGTTCAACAAAGAGTTCAACATTGAAAGAAGACAGCTCAGAGCAGCTGAAAGACTCTGGTGAACAAATCCATCCACAGCCCACCTGGACCAGCTCAGAGGGGAACGCAGAAAATAAAAAAAGCACATTACAAATGAAAAAGCCTCCTTCTTCCACAACGCTCTAGATAAGGCCAAAAAACACCCAAAAGTGCTCTTCGACATCATCAATCAACAAACCTCAAAGCCAGCCCTAAAAAACCTTCAGATATCCAAAGAACGATGTGAAAATCTTGCCTCCTTCTTCAATGATAAAATCACGAAGATCGAGTTCTCCCTTGATCTCAACCAGCCCCCCAACGGGGACCCCTCTTTCAGAAATGAAGTTAATCCCTCTTCTCACTCCACACCCCCAGTAGCAACGAGCACCCCACAGGACAACATCAATGTTGGACTTGGCCCTTTTGGCAGGTTCACCCCTAAACTTTTTGCCTGTTAATGTGACCTGATATTAGTCGTTTTTGGCCTCTGCGCACTTTAGCACTATGGCCCAGTGTAAAGTGCGTGCACACTCTGAGTGCGTGTGGTGAGATTGTCCTGCCCTCCCATAGGAATGCATGGGGGATATGTGTGTCCATGGTAATTCCTGGTGTGAGAGGAGTGCAGGGGCGAGTTTAGTATGTGCGAACTCGTGAGAATAAATGCTGCGCAATGGTGTGCGCAGATTTATTGTGACTAGTGGAGAAGTGCCACTTTTAGAAGTTGGCATTTATGTGTGCTCTGTGTCTGCCTGCCTGATGTGAATTGCATGTCTGGCTTGTGAGTGACAGGGGCTGGGAGGTGTGTGTGGCTCCAGGAGGGGCAGGGTGAGTCAGCGCAGGGCTGAATAGAGAGATCTGCCTCTAGATGGGAGGGAGGAGTTGCACCTGGGACCTGAATAGGGCTGTGCCTTCCCTCCACAATGCTGGCTCCGCCCCCTGTGGTGCGTCTGAGCACCTAGCCCCCACCTGACAAAGAGGAGAGGAGCTGAACACAACGAAGTGCTCCAAAACTCCCCCAAACCAGTTGCATCTGGTTTTCCCCCAGCCCTGTGCTGTGTGACAAAGGGGGATATGCATATAAATATAGGGGCTGTGACCCCATGAAAATGTTCTGCTGTGCTGTTGTCTTGACTTGAGGGGGACCTGCTGCTGCTGGGCTCCAGGAGGAACCGCCACAAGGGACTGCCTCCCTGCTAGAGGGCCCTGTGTGCTGGCCTGCCTGGGCCCAGCCTTGTGCCCCCCTGGACCTTGCCTTGGACTCTAGCGCCTGGGAGCGCTTTACTTTTATTTTAGAATAGCGCTTTACTTTTTCCTGAAGCGCTGTATTTTATTTTTCAGCAAGAAAGGAACTGGCGTCTTGCAGCGCCCTGCTGCAGTGATTGCTACGAGGGAATCCCGGCGTGTGGGATTCCCTCTGCACTGCTGGGGTCGGAGCGGGAGCCCACCCCGCGTTCGTGCATCTCTTTTTAACAGCGGGAGCCCACTCCGCTTATGGTGTTCACATAGCGGGTGCCCACCCCGCCAGTGACAGAAGAAAAGAAACGGCCGCCACGGTCGCGCGGCGACCCGGAAGTCAGGCGCGTCCGCCTGACCGTGGGCGGGGCCTTCCTATGTCTCGGAGCCTCGAGAGGCTCCATTTCCGCCTCCGTGCCCGGGAGCAAAAACAAAACAAAACAAAGCGGAAGAATCCAGGCGGGAGCCCACCCCGCATTGGATAGTGCCAAAGGAAGTCGCAAAGGAACGAAGACCGGAGTCCGTCGCATCACGGCGACGAGAGGGAGGCCGGGATCAGCAGAACCAAAGCCCCGGTGAGTGGGGTTGGGCTGCAGCCTTTGTTGTTCGTTGTGCCGAGTGAGGGCACAAGAAAGAGACTGGAGCTGTGCCATGTGCATGCAGCCCCCGGGGGAATCGGTGAGCAGGAAGCCTGGTGAGTAGGGCTGGAATTGAGCCCACTTGGTACCGAGAGTGGTACGGGGAGGAGCCCAGTGAACGGGGCTCCCCAGGCCCCAAGAGTGCCAGTGCTAATTTCGATTTGGGGCAATATTGTTTCCGAGTCCCAGTGGGGGCTCAGGAGGCACGGCAGTGCCAAAGGTCATTCCTACAGCTGCCCCGCCGGACAGAGGGCAGCTGCAACGTGGGGGCAGATTTTGTTGAGAAGCCCCAGTGGGGGCCCGAGAGGCACGAGGAGTGCCAGACTTTATCTGCGCATTTTGCCAGCTTCCCTGCGAGAGCGCAGGCAGCTGCAACCTTGGGGGACAGTTTCATTTTTAAATTGCGAGTCCCAGAGAGGGGCTCAGGGGGCACGCTGGTGCACGTGTTCATTTTCACAGCTGCCCAGCAATTAGAGGGCAGCTGCCACGTTTAGGTTGTGCAACTGCACACTTGGCTTTGCTGCTGTGGCAGCCAGCCCTGACATTACTGGACATAGGGCATTTGAGCCCCTGTGAGAGGCCAGTTGGCCTGGGGGCCAGTTCCAGGATGTGTGCCCCCGATTGGGGCACCCTGGGTTTATGATGATTATTACCCAATGAAGCACATGATTCTTGCCTAATGTGCTTTTACGTATGAGGTTGGTGCATAACGTGTGATGCTAATGAGATTTATGCCTAATGAGATTCATGCCTGACATGATTTAGGTATCCTATCTTTTATGTTACAGGATCTCGTGCTAAGTTCCTAACTTTACCAGTAGTTACTGGTTGTGTTTTATATTTGTATTTACTTACCTGTTCTGATGGGTCTGACCAGGGCCCGATTGGCCTGGTCCTGTATATAATTCCCCTGTGAATATTGCCTAGGGCCAGTTGGCACAGTGTATATTATGTGATTATGTTTCTACTGTATTTATGACAATACAAAGGCTATTTTTTATATAACCTTGTGTGGAGTCCTTTTGTGGTGTGCCTAGTGTGTTGCTGCTGTGTGTGTGTGTTGCGCAAACGCTTTACACATTGCCTCCGGGATAAGCCTGACTGCTCGTGCCAAGCTACCAAGGGGGTGAGCAGGGGTTATCTTTGGCGTGTAACTCCCTCGCCCTGACTAGAGTGGTGGTCTCTGCCTGGTTTTGGCGCAAGCCTTAGCCAACCAGAGATCCCATTTCTAACATTGGTCATCAGCGGTGAGGATAGGACTTGTGTTTGCGCAATACCACAGCGACAACTGGTTGCACTACAAACTCTGCATTTAGATAATCACGTGTTTGGGGATTATTGTTTCTGAGTTTTATTTGATTTTTTTTTTCTCCTAAAAAGTGTCATTTGTTAATTGTGTACTCTTGCTTCAGCTCAGACGCCTAGGTCTCTTGTGTTGCACCTGTGTTTTAAGAACCTTGCCAGAATGGAACCTACCTTTACTGCATATAATCTGTTGGAATACAGTATGTTGGAGTTAAGGGGGTTCTGTGATGAGAGAAGCCTAGCAGTGTGTGAGGAAGACACTCGGCTATCCCTTAGGACAGCCCTGCTACACTGGCAACAGGATAGATGGAGACAGATAGACAGGGACCAGGCCGCACTCCAAGAGGGTGGTGGGTCTGAGGGTGGCCCTGAGGAGTCTGAAGAGGAGGAAGAAGATGACAGGACAGGGACGCCAGTAGATAGTGAGGACCCCATAGATAGGGAGTCTCTTGCTGGGTCCAGTGTCGGGGGCAGTGCCCCACCCCTTTCCCTATCCCCAGAGGAGTGGGTAGATAGGAGGGAAGAAAGGGAGCATCAGCTGGCTTTGGAGAAGCTCAGGTTAGAGTATGCCAAGGAGATAGCGCAGCTGAGTGTGGAGGAGAAAAGTTAGAGACCGAGAGGGTCCTAGCACAGGAGAGGATGGCAGAGGCTGAGAGGGCCTTCGCCAGGAGAGAAATTAGTTCGGGAGGGTAGATTATCCCCTGAGTGCAGTTGTAGTTTTCTGGATTCACCAGTAAGGGTGGGGTCCAGTGGTGGCAGCAATATGGAGTCCAGTGCAGGAAGTCCCCTTCCCAGTCCCCACAGTGGGGTACCTGGTTCCCACGAAGAGGCGTACAGGTTAAAGTTCAGGGGCAGTAGGAAACTGTCTCACCAGTCTTGGGAGGAGTTTGTGGAGGAATGTGATGACGCACTGGACGATTGGGTGATGGCTAGCACAGCAGAGGATTTTGATTATGAAGGGCTGGCCAATGTGGTTATCAAAGAGCAGATGCTCAGTCGTTGTTTGCCAGGATTGCGCCCACACCTGTTGGGGTGTAATTCCTCTGATCCCAGGGAGCTTGCACGGGAAGCAGACCTCTGGGTGGTGGCCCGAGGTTCTGATGAGGCATTGGGGAGTGATTCCGAAAGTAATGGTTCAGGTATCTTCCAGTCCTGTATTGGGGAAGAGGTTCAGAGTAGCCCAGCTGGGTCCCAGTGTAGTGGGAGGGGTGTAGGGGCTCACGTCCTGTCTCAGTGGAGTAGGAGTGAGTGTGGGACTGAGTGTCCCCAGGTGCCCGAAACCCAGTCTCAGAACCTGGATGGTTTCTTCAGGGAACACCAGGTTGGGAGCCTAGGCTGTCCTGTTAGTCCATTTGAGGAGGATCTCCTAGTGTCTGGAGGACCTGGAGCGTCTGTAAATAGAGCTCCAGTGGTTCTGGTGTCTGGTGGTGCCGCTCCAGTTGGGAGGGTACAGAAGTCCAGAGAGAGGGGTGACATGGGGTTGTGTTCCCCAGTGGAAGAGCCAGTGGGTCAGGGACCAGCCAGAAGGGCTGAGTCTCATAGAAGTGACCATGGTGACACCACTTCTGTCGTGGGGGATCTCTGCGCACTGTCAGATGGACAGGGGTCGGGAGGTCTGCGCCACGCAGACTGTCACGCAACACATGAGTCATGTGTTACCCTCGGGGGGCTACTGTGTGAGTCCCCAGAAGTCCTGGAGTGCCAGGCAAGTACTCAGCCAAAGGGTTTAGACCCAAGGTTGGGAGGCCAGGTTCAGGATCTGCCTGACCTGGAGGGAAGGACGTCTGTAACCAGTGTCCTGATCGGTTCACCTTCCAGGGGTACCGCTCCAGTTGGGAGGGTGCAGAACTCTGGAAGGGGGTGCAGAGGGAGGGAGTCCTCGCCTCTGACCCCAGTGCAACCTGAGGGGTTAGACCCTAGGTTGGGAGACCAGTTTTTGGAGAGAGGTCCTGAACTGGTGGGAGAGTTGTGTTCTGAGGGTGCCTCTCCAAGGAGGAGAGTGCGGACCCATAGAAGAAGAGGTAGGGGGAGGAGAGCCTCGCCCGTGACTTTTGGTCAGCCTGAGGGTGCGGACCCTGGGCTGGAGGATCAGTGGCAGTTTAGAACTGCCCTGATGAGGGGAAGAGTGGAGAATGGCTACTATGTGCCAGGGGTTACTACCCCCCACTCTGTGGATGGGCAAGGACCAGTGGCATCTGGATGGCCTAGGGCCTGGTCCTGGCCGCGGACAGCTAGGGAGTACCAGTGGGGTAGCCCAGTTGCTCCGGACAGCTTTTTCAGAAGGAACCACATGGGTTCACCGTGGCGTAGAACCAGAGGGTGTCCCTGCAGTTGCGGGCCCGCGTCCGTGTTCTATCGCCCCAAGCAGGGAAGCCCATCACGGTGGTGATTGGTCTGCCCTGCGTTTTGGCTGGAAGGGGGTTGTGTTGGACTTGGCCCTTTTGGCAGGTTCACCCCTAAACTTTTTGCCTGTTAATGTGACCTGATATTAGTAGTTTTTGGCCTCTGCGCACTTTAGCACTATGGCCCAGTGTAAATTGCGTGCACACTCTGAGTGCGTGTGGTGAGATTGTCCTGCCCTCCCATAGGAATGCATGGGGGATATGTGTGTCCATGGTAATTCCTGGTGTGAGAGGAGTGCAGGGGCAAGTTTAGTATGTGCGAACTCGTGAGAATAAATGCTGCGCAATGGTGTGCGCAGATTTATTGTGACTAGTGGAGAAGTGCCACTTTTAGAAGTTGGCATTTATGTGTGCTCTGTGTCTGCCTGCCTGATGTGAATTGCATGTCTGGCTTGTGAGTGACAGGGGCTGGGAGGTGTGTGTGGCTCCAGGAGGGGCAGGGTGAGTCAGCGCAGGGCTGAATAGAGAGATCTGCCTCTAGATGGGAGGGAGGAGTTGCACCTGGGACCTGAATAGGGCTGTGCCTTCCCTCCACAATGCTGGCTCCGCCCCCTGTGGTGCATCTGAGCACCTAGCCCCCACCTGACAAAGAGGAGAGGAGCTGAGCACAACGAAGTGCTCCAAAGCTCCCCCAAACCAGTTGCATCTGGTTTTCCCCCAGCCCTGTGCTGTGTGACAAAGGGGGATATGCATATAAATATAGGGGCTGTGACCCCATGAAAATGTTCTGCTGTGCTGTTGTCTTGACTTGAGGGGGACCTGCTGCTGCTGGGCTCCAGGAGGAACCACCACAAGGGACTGCCTCCCTGCTAGAGGGCCCTGTGTGCTGGCCTGCCTGGGCCCATCCTTGTGCCCCCCTGGACCTTGCCTTGGACTCTAGCGCCTGGGAGCGCTTTACTTTTATTTTAGAATAGCGCTTTACTTTTTCCTGAAGCGCTGTATTTTATTTTTCAGCAAGAAAGGAACTGGCGTCTTGCAGCGCCCTGCTGCAGTGATTGCTACGAGGGAATCCCGGCGTGTGGGATTCCCCCTGCACTGCTGGGGTCGGAGCGGGAGCCCACCCCGCGTTCGTGCATCTCTTTTTAACAGCGGGAGCCCACTCCGCTTATGGTGTTCACATAGCGGGTGCCCACCCCGCCAGTGACAGAAGAAAAGAAACGGCCGCCGCGTTCGCGCGGCGACTCGGAAGTCAGGCGCGTCCGCCTGACTGTGGGCGGGGCCTTCCTACGTCTCGGAGCCTCGAGAGGCTCCATTTCCGCCTCCGTGCCCGAGAGCAAAAACAAAACAAAGCAGAAGAATCCAGGCGGGAGCCCACCCCGCATTGGACAGTGCCAAAGGAAGTCGCAAAGGAACGAAGACCGGAGTCCCTCGCATCACGGCGACGAGAGGGAGGCCGGGATCAGGAGAACCAAAGCCCCGGTGAGTGGGGTTGGGCTGCAGCCTTTGTTGTTCGTTGTGCCGAGTGAGGGCACAAGAAAGAGACTGGAGCTGTGCCATGTGCTTGCAGCCCCCAGGGGAATCGGCGAGCAGGAAGCCTGGTGAGTAGGGCTGGAATTGAGCCCACTTGGTACCGAGAGTGGTACGGGGAGGAGCCCAGTGAACGGGGCTCCCCAGGCCCCAAGAGTGCCAGTGCTAATTTCGATTTGGGGCAATATTGTTTCCGAGTCCCAGTGGGGGCTCAGGAGGCACGGCAGTGCCAAAGGTCATTCCTACAGCTGCCCCGCCGGACAGAGGGCAGCTGCAACGTGGGGGCAGATTTTGTTGAGAAGCCCCAGTGGGGGCCCAAGAGGCACGAGGAGTGCCAGACTTTATCTGCGCATTTTGCCAGCTGCCCTGCGAGAGCGCAGGCAGCTGCAACCTTGGGGGACAGTTTCATTTTTAAATTGCGAGTCCCAGAGAGGGGCTCAGGGGGCACGCTGGTGCCCGTGTTCATTTTCACAGCTGACCAGCAATTAGTGGGCAGCTGCCACGTTTAGGTTGTGCAACTGCGCACTTGGCTTTGCTGCTGTGGCAGCCAGCCCTGACATTACTGGACATAGGGCATTTGAGCCCCTGTGAGAGGCCAGTTGGCCTGGGGGCCAGTTCCAGGTTGTGTGCCCCCGATTGGGGCACCCTGGGTTTATGATGATTATTACCCAATGTGTTTATGCACCATGATTCTTGCCTAATGTGCTTTTACGTATGAGGTTGGTGCATAACGTGTGATGCTAATGAGATTTATGCCTAATGAGATTCATGCCTGACATGATTTAGGCATCCTATCTTTTATGTTACAGGATCTCGTGCTAAGTTCCTAACTTTACCAGTAGTTACTGGTTGTGTTTTATATTTGTATTTACTTACCTGTTCTGATGGGTCTGACCAGGGCCCGATTGGCCTGGTCCTGTATATAATTCCCCTGTGAATATTGCCTAGTGCCAGTTGGCACAGTGTATATTATGTGATTATGTTTCTACTGTATTTATGACAATACAAAGGCTATTTTTTATATAACCTTGTGTGGAGTCCTTTTGTGGTGTGCCTAGTGTGTTGCTGCTGTGTGTGTGTGTTGCGCAAACGCTTTACACATTGCCTCCGGGATAAGCCTGACTGCTCGTGCCAAGCTACCAAGGGGGTGACCAGGGGTTATCTTCGGCGTGTAACTCCCTCGCCCTGACTAGAGTGGTGGTCTCTGCCTGGTTTTGGCGCAAGCCTTAGCCAACCAGAGATCCCATTTCTAACAATCAAGTACATTCAAACCCCAGGGTCCTACATAAACCAGAGAAGCTGGAAGGTTTTCAACTCACTGAGGCTGATATATCTTCCCTGCTGGGTACGTCCTAACCCTTCTCCCACCTTGAGGACCCCCTCCCAGCCTCTCTAGCCAAAAAACAAAGTCATGCTCTTACTCCACTCTGGACCAAGATAACAAACAGCTCCCTGAAAACTGGAGTGTTGACAGACTGTCTCAAACTCAGTCAAATCGCGCCAATAATAAAAAAAAAAACAGGAGCAAATACGAACGGCCTCAATAACTCCAGACCAGTCTCCAATCTCCCCTTCCTAGCCAAAACTCTGGAGAAATGTGTTCTCGCAAAACTTAGCCATCACATTGAAAAAAATAATCTCCTGGACCCTCACCAATTGGGCTTCAGAAAGGGATGCAGCACAGAAATAGCCAACCTCAATATAATAGATGACTTACGCAAATCCCTGGATAAGGATTAATGCTGCCTACTCCTTCTTCTAGACCTATCGGTGCCCTTCGACACGGTCGACCACAAGCTTCTGCTGGATTCCCTCCAAAAAAGAATTGGTGTGGATGGGGTGGTCCTGCGTTGGTTTGCATCCTTCCTACCCGTGCGCAAAGAATAAAAATAGACAATCAGACCTCTGACACAACAGCGATAACACAGGAGGTTCCCCAAGGCTCTGTCCTCTCACCAACACTATTCAATATCTACATGGAACCTCTCACTGCCATCTTCAACCAAGCAAAAATCCCCTTTTCATTTATATGCGGACCCAGCTATACATGGAAATCTCCTCACTAGAAGACATCCACCAATTAAATGGCACCGTCAAAGAAGTCCAACACTGGTTATCTCACAACCAGGGGCGGCTCCTCCATGTGGGCGGAGAAGCGTCGCCCCACTGCTTTCTCGCAGTGCGAGAAGCAGAAACATAAAATGGTATTATAAATACCATTTTATGTTTCTGCTTCTCGCACTGCAAGAAAGCAGAAGGGTTTGGTTGGGGGAGGGCGGGTAGGCGGGTCTGCTTGAGGGCAGGGGAGGAGTGGCTAGCCCAATGCTGCGGGCCCTGACTGTTTGGTCGGAGCTCTGGGGTTGACCAAACCAGTCATGTGCACTTTCCCTTTTATCCATGTAGGCTCCATGCAGCCAACATGGAGAAAATGGCCTCCCCATAGACACCTGTGTGTTCGGCGTCCCAACCAATCACAACGCTGCTATTGCAGCATTGTGATTGGCTTAGGGGAGGGAGGCTGCCTGCTTCCTGTTCCTGCGGAGGCAGGAAAGCAGGAGGCGGAGCTGGGAAAATGCAGGACCCGGGAAAGGTAAGTTTAATTTATTTTTGTTTTTATTATTTAACCCCCCTCCCCGCTCGACCCCCTTTCCCTCGCAACCACTCGCCCGTCCCCCCCGCCCCGCGCAACCCCACGCCCGCCCCCCCACCTGTGAGCCATGCCGGCCGCGACTGCTCGCAACCACCTAAAGCTCATCCAAGATAAGACAGAAATTCGACTCACATTAAAGGCAGAGAAACTCCCCCCTCCCTCATGCTAGAATGGATAAACTCAATAGATGCTCTTAACTGCATTCTATTACTAGCCAACTCCGTCAAATCTCTAGGCAGCACTGTGGACTCCAAACTAACCATGAAAGATCATATAAAGAATAGTGCGAAGAGTGCCTTCTACAACCTTAAACTACTGAACAAAATCAAACCCTACCTTCTGCAGGAAGTTCTCAATCTGCCACACAAGCAATGGCGCTGTCTAGATTAGACTACAGGAAGGCCACCCTCACAGGCACGTCCAAAGCCCACCTTGCGCCCATCAGAAACACTCTCAACGCAGCAACCAGAATGGTCACAGGAATCAAAAAATATGACCACATCTCCCCAACCCTGAAAGAACTAAAATGGCTCCCGTTTGAAGCTCGCTGCAGCCTGTCTCTCCCACAAAGCCCTGCACACGGGAAAACCAATCTACTTCGCCTCTAAGCTCAAAAGGGCAGGACAGACCAGAAATCTCAGAAGCTCAAACACCATGCTCCTTATCCCACCCAAAGTTCACAATCAAATAACTTTGGCTCGCTCTTTCTCAAGCAACGCCCCTAAAATCTGGAATTCCTTACCAATACACATCAGAATCAACCCCTCCTTCTCATGCTTCAAGAGTCAGTTAAAGGCTCTCCTCCTCACCAACATCTCAACTAGTGGATCATCATTGGCCCACCCTCTGCTCTCCCTGGACACCCCCTTACTATTTCTCCTCCGCTATGCGCATACACTGTTTGGACTTGATATAACGTTCTTGATTTGATTAGACTTGTTATCTTGATGTAAACATATACTGATGTAAAGCTCTCTGATACCATCTGGTCTTGTCAGAGCTATATTAAACTCTTAAATAAAATAAATAGCTGGGAACTTGAGGACACAGCGGTTGTAATCACACTCCGTTTAAATTTTTCTAAGAACTTAGAATCATCACTGATAGAACTGTGGGAGGCATATAAGTCAATCATTCAAAATAATGCATAGAACATCATAGCCCCAAAAAAACGTAAAAAGAATAAATCATATTACTGGAAAGAGAGATTAAAGAAGCGGAGGAATGCTATACAAATACAGGAGAGCAATCCATATTCCACCAGGTCTGGTGGCTCAGTGGACTTATGCGTCCCCTGCAGGGGCCTGTGTTCGACCTCATGGTCACAGGTTCAGATCCTGGCGGGTCCACTCAGCCTTTCATCCATCTGAGGTCGATAAAATGAGTACCATTAAGTAGGGTAACAATAAACATCTGTTATTCAGCGCCAAGATACCCAAGGGTGAACGTGTGCTTTACAATACACATGTTACGTTAACAGTTGGGAGACATGAGTAAAGTTTACTTTGCACTGACTCACAACATAGCAATTTTTAGTCACAGAAAGGAACCTCTATGAAGTTGGGGATAAGGTGGGTTGATTAGTGAATTGGCTAAGTAAGAGAGAGGAAGGGACGAGGTGGTTTGGAGAAATATTGAGCTAAGATGGCTCACAGGCCACAACGGATAGCTATATTGCAACAGCATTCTCCCGCTATTACAAAATCCTTCATGAGGCCAGGTATAATCATACAGCTCAAGACATTGAGGTGCTTCAGGGGGGAACTCTGTCCAGAGCCTAGATGATGGTAGTAGAAAATTCTCAGATCAGGAAATTTCTCTTACTGAATTGTCAGAAGCAGTGAGATTAATCCAACTGGGTAAGACACCGAGACCCAAAGGATTGCAGGTGGAATTTTTTTAGGCGTACTCTGTCGGTCCTAGGGCCACATCTCCTGGCTATTTTCAATGGGGCTCAGGAATTGGGCAAACAATCCCACGACCTATGTCATGCTATGATAGTAGAGATCCCTAAAGAAGGGAAGCCCGGTAATTTATGTGCCTCAATCAGGTCAATATTTCTGCTGATTACGGAGATCAAAATACTTGCATAGATCTTGGAAGTCCATCTAGTGAGAGCCATTTCTCCTTTGATACATAGAGACCAGACGAGTTTTATAGGACGTTTCTTCTCGGGTTCTGATGTAATTCGGGTCTGACCCGGTTTGCTGCAGTTGGGTGGACATCCTGTATAGGAATGCGATGGTGAAGGTAAACGGAGCATTGTCACAAGCTTTTATGCTGCAGAGTGGAACAAGGCAGAGGTGTCCGCTATTCCCGCTGTTTGCTTTCTGTACGGAACCATTAGCGTGCTGGTTTACAATTAAAGGTGATGTGGTGAGCTTTCCACAAATGACGGGTGAGTCAGAGAAGATGTCAATATACGCCGATGATATTCTACTGTACCTTTCAGACACTGAGATCCCGTTGCCTGCCGTTTTGTTGGTGTTCAGTAATTTTCAAACCTATTAATTGGGACTAATTGATACTCTACAACAGTGTTTCTCAAACTGTGAGTCTTGACCCTCTGATGCGTCGCAAGCTGATTTTTCGTGACTCCTGAAAGTCAGAGCAATAAATAAAGATGCCTTTAAATTCTGTGTTTAACTTATAACATTTTCCTTGATTCAAAGTCAGAGGTCAAATGTCAGGTTGCTTATTCTTTTAACATGGGGATTCATGTTTACTTGTCTTTATCTGACTGCAAAGTGAGAAGAGTTTTTAAAGTGAATTATGTGGTAATGTAGGATGTTGTTTTTTGCAATACACAAATGTGAATTCCTTTAAATAAGCAGTAAGCATCTACCAGTTAGTAAAGTGAAAATGTAGGACTTTGTTAAATGAATGTGAAGTGTGCTGTAAACAGAGATTTTAACCCCTTCCGTCGGCCAACGGCCGTTGCGAGCACTACCTCGCTAGTGCTGCGCACGTCCGTTGGCCGACGCGGCCCCGCCCACTCGTTCAAACCGCCGCACCGCGGTGGAATTCGCGCCGCGGTTAAGCGGTTAATAGGACCAAAACAAATGAAGACACTTACTTGGTGATGTACAAATGATATTCCCAGAAACACGATTTCCACACATAATCATTTGTGTGTTATACAATTTTATCAGTAACACGGTATGTCTGTGAAAATTTAGTGGCCATTTCAATGGAAAATGTGCTGTCAGTAAATGACAATGCACTACCACACGATGCTTTAGTTACATTCAACAATCGCCCGGCCTCACATCCATTAAAGGTAGGTGGGTCGCAAAAGTTTGTTGTTCTCAAAAGTGGGTCATGGTTCTAAAACGTTTGGGAACGACTACTTTACAAGATTGGGAAGTGTGTTAGTAGGATGCCCATACTTCCTAGCATCAAGGCCTAGATGGACGGATGTCCATATTTGGATAGCGAGATAGCGCAGTGCTGGTCGCTATTTCTAGAGAGGAATCTGGAGGTAGTCTACAGAGAGTTTAAAACAGAGGTCAACAGGTGGTGACTACTTCCGCTCTCATTGATGAGTACAGCTGCCCTCTTTAAAATAATTATTCTACCCAAGTTCCTCTACGTGCTTCAGAATGTCCGTGGTACATACCTGACACTTTCTTTGATAAATTGTTGGAACCCTCGACACACTGGTTCGGGACGGAGGTACTCCAAGAACTGCACAAGACTCTTCAACGATCAATATATAATGGGGCTATTTTACTCTCGGTCATTAGAGCACATTACTGGTCATCTCAGCTTCAGACAATAAATGAATGAAGATTTGCCCCCAAAGACAAACTGGCAACAAGGGTCGAGAGGTTCCTGATTGAGGCAAACTCGTACATGCACTACATATATGGGAAGCAGTACAGGGATACCCTTTTGGAACCGATAAAAGCTGCATTGGTTGCATGGGACAAAGCCAGTAGATATGTGGGTTGGCAGAACAGGCTGTCCCGAGCCCTTGTGGCTGAGAGAGGAGTGGAAACTTGCCATCTTTACCAAATGGGATTTAATAGGCATTGCAAAATTGGGTATGGTTAAAGGGGGGTGGGGGGGGCTGATACTGCTTCAAGATGTACAGAAAAAATTTGAATATGATACCCCCCACCCAGCATTACAAATATTTGCAGGTGTGGCATGAGTTAGTTGCGGAGTTAATAGAATGGATGGAGCTACCAGTAACGGTAGAGGGGAGGAGTAGCCCGGTGTAGGGCAGGATCCTAGATGAAAAGTTGACCAAAAAAGTGATCTCCCTCATATGCTGCATTCTCCTTGACAACAGACCCGATAATATGCATAGACTCAGATTGAAGTGGGAGGTGGATGTTGGCCAATTGGAGATCATAGATTGGGAAGCAGCCCAAATGCACCCCGCTAGGTGTCAAGTAGCACAACACTGAGACTAAGGTAATCATTGCTGCGCACGGGGTGTATTACAATAAAAGTAGACTATTTAAGATGAGCAGAGTGCAGTATCCCCAATGTCTGAGATTAGAACTGGGTAGAGGGCACTTTCCTCCACATGATCTGGGGCTGCCCCTAAATACAGAGATGCTGATAATTTATAATATCTGAATTAACAGCAACACTGGGGGCTGGGGTTGGAGATCCACATACCCCCCAGTTTGTCCTATTATGTTTTGCCAGTGATGTAGATCTGCCTAGGTTACAACTGCTGTTATATACACTGGGATTCGTGCTGGCGAAACAAGACGTAGTGCGACGATGGGGGAGCCATCAAGCCCCAAACAAGGACCTGCTGATAACCTGAATGACAGCCCATAAAGAGGAGCACAGACTGGTGACTGAGGCAAGGGGCTTTCTCTGGAAGTTCAAAAAAATGTTGGGTGGCTGGAGGACATACTACAAATATGTTTGGAGGCCTGGATCCTTTCTAGACCCTCCTCAATGGCTTGGCAGTCATTTCAAAATCTGGTGGACAGCATCTCCGTCCCGGTGACGGAGTAAATTACTCCGTCGCCCTGGCGGAGAAATAGGAATTCCGCCAGATTATAAATCTGGCGCTTAGTGTTTTAAGTCCCAGTCCACCAGAGTAGTACGCTTCTAAAGCCCCCCCAAGACCTCAGGGGATGTACTTAGAGACTCACAGGGTGTCACGCAGAGGCCAACAGCAGGGTCTGGTCCAGTCCAGGTCCAGTTGCCACTGTTCCAGGCGAATCATTGGCTGGGAGAAGCTAGACAGCCAATGCAAATTAGGCCACAAGACCTTCAGGCAGGGAAAAGGTAGCTTTCTAACAGTTCGTTTTCCATAATATTTACCGAAAATCCAACTTCGCCATTGAATTAGATTTTGAATAACTATTTAAAATAGTTGTTTCATTATTTTTCTAGCTGCCCCCATTCTTAACATACAGTATTACTATTTAGTATTGCTTCCCAGTGTTTTTCCATGGGCCAGCCAATGTTCCGGTGGTGAAAATAGCTTTTGGGGGCTTGCCAATGTAAGGACATGATAACCTTAAATTTCTAAAAAAATAAATAAATACCAAACACCCTGCCTTGTGGGCTAGAAGGCTGAAATAGGGGTGACATATTCATATTTAAAAAGAAGTCTTTTACCTGCCAAAAGAGGTTTACTTTGACAGGTCACAATGTATGTTTTGCACTGTTACAATCAAGCTACAATGGGCAGCCTGAAGCTATCTTTGCACTGCCACTATAGTGGATGACACAATAAGCGCTGCAGTCCACTAGTGGCATTTAACATCCAGGTCCTGGATACATTTTGTACCATATACTAGGGACTAATAGGCAAGTTAAATATACCAATTAGGAGTATGCTAATTCAACCATGATACAAGGGGGAGTACAGGCACTTTATTACTGGTTAACAGGGGGTAAAGTTACTAGAGTTCTAAAGCCAGCAAAAATATAGTGTCCAAAAAAAGGTGAAAAATCTGGGGTGACCACGTACAAAAGGCAAATTTCCTGTAGTAATGTATGAAGACCCTTAGGATTTAGGCATTTGAAAACTGCACCACCTCAGGAAGACAAAGAGGGAGGGGCGGAGAGGGAGAGGGAGGGATAGGAAGAGGGAGAGAGAGAGAGAGAGAGAGAGAGAGAGAGAGAGAGAGAGAGAGAGAGAGAGAGAGAGAATTAGTAATTTTACATCCCAGCTCATTGTAAGCACCTAACCTGGGTAAAGATGGATCCTAAATAGACAGGACAACATAACTTCTAGCTATCGCTTGTATGCCACTTTTTCTATTAATCTATAAGGCCTTCCTTCACTATACAGTCTGTGAGGTCTTCTGAGAGTGAGTAGTTTGACATACCACCACCTGCATGTAGTAAAGATGCACTTTTATTCACTCTATTTGTAGGAGCCTTTTTGCATACATGACTGTTGAGGGTTAGCACCCGGGAGGGGAGATGCTAGATTTCTGCCCACTCATGCACTAATTCTTACTCCCCTCTTTATTATCAGACGGTCACCTGTCTGCACACATCCTGATGGCAACAGCCTACAGCAGCGTTAAAACACACATTTGGACTACATTTAAGGTGGGTAAGGAAAGAGAGGTGTTTTGTGCAGGGAAATCGGGATGTAGAGGCTTTTAAATAAGAATGATTCAGTTACTTAACCGTAATCGCCATTACTCCGAGTCATTGTCTTCCTCATCCCAGTCCTCACATGGAGCGATGTCTCCCTACTACACATAATTCACCTAGCTAAACAAACTTACGTATAGTGCCCCTCACAATCTAGCTTCCCCAGGAACAGGATCTTCTGTGCTACAAATAGTAAGGACCTACACAGGAACTTCCTGAAACATCCCAAGCAAAAACAAGCTCTTGAACCATCCTTCTAAAGACAACAAAAAAAATTACTGCAATACTTCCCAATCCCCGGGGAAGGAGGGAGGATACCCAGGATTGCGATGAGGAAGATTATGACTCAGAGTGATGAAGATTACCGGTAAGTAACCAAGACTTTACCTGCCTCGTCTGTCTCCCTCGTCCAAGTCCTCACACACAAAGTGTATACCCAAGCACATGCTAAAAAAAAAAAGGGTTATTTTTTTAAAGAAAAGCAATAAATTATAATGTGATATGCAACACCCAGTGTGAATTATTCAGAACTACAGTTACTCAAACCAATAAACCTCTAACAGTACTGTTGAACCAAAGGAAGAGGAAAAAACATCCCCCATCTTTAACATATAATGAGAAATGAAAGTGTGGGGAATTACCCACATAGTGGCTGCACAAATGTCCTTCAGTGAGCATCCCTTGAATGCCATCCATGAAATAGCTAGTCCCCTGGTGGAGCGACCTTGGACCCCTTGAGGCATAGCAACCCTGCTTTCCGATAAGCTAAGGCAATAAAGTTACAGACCCAACGACTTAGAGTAGAAGTCGTGGGGCAGTGTCCTTAATTTGCAAGACCAAAGGTCACACAGAGAAAATCAACTTGTCTGAAAGACGCAGTTCTCTCCAGATAAATAGAAAGGGCACTGTAAAGGTCAAGAGTGTGAAATAGCTTCTCCTCTACAGAAGAAGGAGAGGGTAAAGAAATAGGAAGAATATTATCTTATGAAAAAAAGAAGAAATTTTTGGAATGAAAGATGGATAAGAATGAAGAACCACTTTGTCAGATAAAAAATGAATGAATGGCTTATGACATATGAGAGCTCCAATCTCGCCTAACCCCTTCCAGGCGCTACTACGAACAAAAACGTAAACCTTTAAGGTGAGCAGGCATAAAGAAACGGAAGCAAGTGGCTCGAAAGGAAGTTCTTGTAACACGTGAAAGACCAGTGGAAGATCCCATGAAGGTACAGGTGAATTAAATACTAGTCTTCGAAAAGAAAATCTTCCACCAAGGTGTCGAATTGTGCCAAAGAATTCGCTCTAATAGATCTGATAGCTGCCCACTGGCTGTGAAGAGTGGAGACCGCTACGCCCAGTAAGAAACTATCTCACAGAAACTCTAATATTCATCCCCCGATGAAAGTCGTTACTGTCACACCACCTTGAAAAAAATTCCCAATGCCTCTCATACATTTTTAACGTGCTTCCATTTCTGGAGTTCTGAACTGCCAGAGCAATATCTGGAGCAATGCTGCAAGCTTTCAAACTCCGAACCCCCAGGGACAGACCGCAGAGCGTCTTCTCTGGCAGAGATGGGACCCTGAGAAGGGGAGGAGACAGAGGGAAAATCCATGGAGTACAGGATGATAATTGCTTGAGAAGGGGAACTAAGGTGGGTGGCACCAGACTGGAAGCACCAACAGAACCTCTGCTTGCTCCTCCTTGATTTTATATAGAACGTTGCTTATGAGAGGGAATGGAGAAAAGGCATACAATAGACCCCTGGGCCATAAAAAAACTCATTGCATCCACCCTCCAAGCAGTCTGGGATGGAAGCAGGCATCAGAACCTTGTAAGTTGGGCACCGTGAGACGAGGCAAAGAGATCCAAACACGCCTCCCAGTACTTCCTCACTATTTCCTGGAAAGGAAGAGGGTCAAGCGACATGGATACCGAGGAGGCGAATGAGCAACTCAAAAGATCCATACGCCCATTCTCCCTTCCCGGATGATAGATCGCTGAAAGATATCAAATTGGACTTCGCCCAAATTCCAATCCAGTCTGCAAGATGAGCCAAAGCAGGAGCCTTGGTACTCCCCAGGTAGTTCAGATGTGTTGATCTGGGCAAGGCCTGTGCGCACCACTACAGGCCTTTATCATATTCAGAGATGAAAAAGAAAGGAAAGCTCTGTAGACCGCTTCCAGTTCCGTTAATTGGAAGAATTGTGGGATTCGTATGCCGTCCATAACCCCTGGACTGGCTGACCCTCCAAAGTCGCTCCCCACCGAAACTGCTTGCATGCTTTGCTACAGTCACTGGCAGGGAAGAAGAAAGCAACACACCTTTCTCCGCGATGCTAGGCTCCAACCTCCTTTGGAGTTTGAGGATTAGCTCTGGTAGGACTGATACTGGCAACTTGTAGTCTGTCAGAGGTTGGATTTCAGAATGAAGATTACACACCAGATGATAAGAGTGGAGATGGGCCCAAGGCACCAAAAGTAAGGCAGCTACCATGTCCCCCTGCATCGTCAACTACTGTCTCCCTGGAGCCTGATGGAGATCCAAAAGAATTCTCAGCTTCTTCTGACAGGAAGGGGGAAAGAAGACTATACCCACATCAGTCTTGAAGAGGGATACTGCCTACTGAAAGTCTTGGGAAGGCATGGAATGTGACTTTGCCAAATTGAGAAGCCAACCATGTTTCATGAGAGTGTTGCAAACAAGCTGGACCTCTTCTTAACCCTTAGAAAAAGAAGAGGCACAGATTAACCAGTCATCAAATTAAGGGAAGACTAATAGTCCCTGGGAATGAAGGTTGCCCACCAAAGGTGCAAGAGTCTTAGTGAATATTTTCGGAGCTGAGGCAAGGCTGAAAGGCAAAGCACACAACTGGTAATGATGACCAGGGCATAGAACTTTAAATATCTCTGAAAAGTTTATCTCATGGGGATATGCAAGTATGTGTCCATTAAATCAATAAAGGTTATGAACATCCCCAGAGCAATTGAGGTAGGATATCGTTGAGACTCACCATCTTGAATTTCTAATAAGGCACAAAACAATTCAGGTCTAGGACAGGGCGAAACTCCCCTGAACTCTTTTGTACTAGGAACATGAGGGAGTAACAACCCTTGCCTCTTTCATGTTGAGTAACAGGGACTAGATCCTTTCTCCAGCAATCCCCGGATTTCATTCCTTAGTCCTGGCAGCTTTTGACGATTTTTAGGAGTTGGGGTAGGAACAAAACAGACTACTGGAGTAGTTGAGAACTCCATCACGCAGCCGTATTCCACCAAATTCTGGACTAGGCAGCTGAAACGTCCTTTTAGGAGATTGAAGAAAACGCCTGAATCCTTCCACCGACCCATATCAAACAGGCAGGACTATGAAGTTGAAGGGGTGGCTGGAGAGGTTGTAGGGATTTCTCAGAGAAGGGACCGCCCCGGCCATGACTCCTGTTTTGAAATGGCTGATTTTCTTCCTTCGTCAAGAAGAATTGTTGTAAAGCCCTGCAGTAAACAAGCCTCCCTACCTCTAGACAGAGGTTTGGAAGATGCCAACAATTTACACTTCTCTGCCAACTTCTAAATAAGCTCCTCCAATTGGGGACCGAATAATTTACCTCTAAAAAATGGTAAGTGGCTCAAAAGGACCCTCTGGCATTGTCTACTTTTCAGGATCTCATCCAGGTACGATGTCTGGCTGCGATGGAACAACCAGTTGAAGCTGCTGCCGAAGAGTCAAATGTGATATCAGAGAGGATCCTGACTTGTTGTTCCATCACAGCGAACATGAAATCAATATCTTTGCCCTGATCAAATTCCTCTGCTAATGCATGCAAATCCTGTTACAGAGATAGTACTGCATATGTGGCATATGCACCACCTCTAATGACAAAATTGGCAGCTAAATAGGACCTCTTAATTGTTGCGTCCACTTTCTTGTCTACTTGGTCAAGAGGGGAAGCCTAGTCCGAAATGCTAGATTCAGTGGCGGCACGACCGACCATGAGAGTGACATAAAGCCCCTTGGGTCGGACTCCATTTTAAAAAGGCCCAACTTCCCCATTTTTCTCAATTTTAGGCAATGGGAGTCACCATTTTCCTCCATTTATGCAGAATCATTGTCATGCCTGCCATTGACGCAGATGTTGTCTAACCTTATCATTCCAAGAACTATGAAAGTTTCAAGTCATTCCGACGACAAAGATATAATACCTGATGCGACATCAGCCTGGGACACATGTCTAATTATCAAAATGACAAGGTTAAATAAGAACATACACAGACATATGGTCAAAATAGTGTAGTCTGAATTGACGTTCATTTGTCTTAACTGTTCATAAGGATACGTCTGGGACATACACCTTCATGAACATAATCTTTGTCAGAAATTCTGGAGCTTACGTCAGAAATGCCAGCCCTTGATAAGATAGTATAAAAGGGGAGCCATTTGACCCCTTGTCTGGAGAGGTCCTTCGCCCAGATTATCACACAAGATACTGACGTAGACGGTCTTGACTGTTGCCAGCACACCAAGAAGATGCTGCATCACATTTTATGCAGATAACGAGCTGAGTCAAGGAGAAAGGACGCTGCTCCAACGTGTATTTTTCTTGCGTAGGGATCCCTGCCTTCACACATCACTGATAACCACAACCTTTGCAGTCAACAAGGTA
Source organism: Calotriton arnoldi (assembly GCA_963921515.1). Taxonomy (NCBI): domain Eukaryota; kingdom Metazoa; phylum Chordata; class Amphibia; order Caudata; family Salamandridae; genus Calotriton; species Calotriton arnoldi. The sequence goes on from CAWUFW010008643.1 coordinate 438,462, forward strand.
TGCAGTGTGTTGCTTCTCCCTAAGAAAGTCTAGATTGCAAGTTCTACTCTCCATGCTCTCTTAATATAGCACATAGACGTAGGTCTTAGGATGTTAACCATGTTAGAAATGTTAATTTTATTCTTGTTGTTTGCAATGTGCCTATTTCCTGTTTTTATAATATTCTGTGTGGTTGTTTTAGGTGTGCTGAGAAATAGGTTCACCCTGTTGCAGTAAATGCTTTTAGTTAATTGTGTCTGTTCTTCTTCGTACCACTTGTATGTATGATATTGTTAAGAGCGAATTAGGTTTGTTTCGGGACCCACGGTGCCCCAGATCCCGGTTTAGGGATTGTTAATAACCCACAAGCAAGGATTCTACTTCAACAATGTATTGGCTGGGGTTCTGTGGGGCTACAATAACCTGTCTTTTACATTCAGCACTGGTGCATTGAAACAAGTTCAACTATGTCACCCGAGGGTGGGAAAGCAAACCTTGTAGAACTATATCAGAGTCGTAGTTTACGCAACAAGTGAATCCACCTTAAAAGAAATTGGAAATTCCTCAAGAAAACCCTGCATATTGTAGAGCTTCGCTAGAAAGCTTGGGGAAGTGGGTTTCTTGAGGTCTGCCCACTCTCTATGCCTATTCCCTTTCATTTTTCTGGACTTTAAAGACATCTGAACTGGTAACGGCATCCCAATGCGACCAGTCCTCAGGTATCAGAGTGGGAAACAATTAAGTCATACCCCTAAGCTGAGAATCAAGAGGTTAAAAACTATCCCGCAGGCAAAGATGCATCATGCCCCGGGTTTCATGATGCTGTGCTGTTCAGTGCCCTTGCTAGAGTGTAAACACTCAGGCCACAAGATGGACATCACAATTTCTTGGTACACAGGAAAGGTGCACTGCTAGCATTTTTTTTTAGTTTACTTGATTGAGTATGCAAACCCTGTCCCTGTTAGATGTGAACACAGTGAGATTCACATTCCATTCTCTTGGAATAGGAGCAGTGACCAGAGCAGCCACAACAAGTCTGCCCCCACAGGCTTATAAGGCAAGTCAGGAGCTTGAATCCTAGCTGCTTTGTACGTTATGTCACATTCCACCTAGCCTGAGTTTACCAGCTTCTCCTGCACTCCTCCGCACATTACACCAATTTCGTGAACCCATCAGCTCTAGATGTTCAAAGTTTGTGATATTCTCTTTGTATCAATTTCTTTCAACCTCACCCAGATATCAGCAAATGTCTGTTTGTGAAACCATTTGTTTCTACACAGAGCAGGTGAAAGGTTCTAGGGATATGGTCTGGAAATAGATCAGTTAGCCACAGTGGTCAAGCACCACTGGTTGGGTGAACAAAAACAATGGGAGAAGCACTCAGTAATACCACTACATTCAAACGTTTCAGAGCGAGATCCACAATATCTCTTATGTTACATTAGATATGTGACCACAATCAAATGCTTTGCTTTGAAATACAAGGGGACTCTTGCAGCAGCTAAAATCGAGGATGCAAACTGATGAGCTCTAGACATACACTTTTGGGTTACAATCATATGCCCTGAAGAAGTCTCACTGTCTTTAGGACAAGGCGCGTTGGCTGTGTCTATGTCCTACTCGTATTTGTCAAGATGAGAATAAACAATACAATTTTAACCATACATGAGCATTTGTCCATTTGGAAATTAGACTAATTAATCTGTTCCACTTATAAGATATATTGTGATCTCGCTCTGAAAAGTTTGAACGTTGTGGTATTACTTACGGAGTGCTTCTTCCGTTGTTTTTGTTCATTTGAGATAAGGGTTTTCTTTGGAACAGTCAATCCTGGGATTGGAGCACCTGCGCTTTGGAACGAATTGGAATGCGGTGACAAATACCACAACCGTTCCTAACCGCTGGTTGGATGTTGGACAGCTCAAGATTGGATACCTATTAAGACATCTTCAACAGGACTTTGATTTGGGAGCAATCCCTGCCCCTGATATCTTAGACATTCATGCAGATGGTAACTATATGAGCTTTTTCTGAAGGTGGGAATTTTGGGACTTGCTAATAACGACATTATCCAAAGTTACATTTTCTAGGAAGTTTAAATGTTCTGGTCTGAGATCATACCTAGGTCGGTCTGGCCGAATACCACTAATCACAGAACGCTAAATGAATCAGCAAAAATGTTATATGACTTGATGCAGAAACTATTTCCAAGCTCATATATGGGTATCTTTTGGCATAGCTAAGTCCAACTTAGGAACATTTCCTATGTGCCAGCAACCACATGCTCCTATCCGACATGGGTCGAAAACAGTTCATTCAAAATGCCATTACGCTATTACAAGGAAAGTCCAGGTAGGGGGAGGCAGAGCTCGCCAGTGACGTCTTCACCCTATAGCGGTAATTTCAAAAAGATAATAGGGCTACTCTAGGCATTTTAGCCATTTTACTGGTTGTTTTCTAAATGGGGAGGTGATTCAATGGACACGAGGCTAGCTGCTGGAGGGGGGACTGACCTATGGGTTGTCCAGCACCTTCTGTCTCTACCTCTAGGTTGCCTGTGGTATCAGTATTGGTATATTTTGTGGCTGACTAGTTTCGCCTCTAATGCCTTGGCAGACAAAAAAATGTTTAAAAAATATTTATGCTCTCTAGACTATCCCTAAATGTTTTTAAAGCACACAGAGACAGCATTGTTGTGTTTAAAAGAATACAGAAGCTTTTACACAACCGCTTATTTAAACACCAGTTCCTTGCCTTTCCAGAACCCCAAAAGACACATTTCTCTCTAGTTTGGAAACCACAGTTTGAGGCCTGTTGATGTGTCAAAGCATGGTTACTCGCAAACATTTTCCATGGGGCCAAAAAGTGTGGTCTGTGATGTGACTGAGGGCCACATTGATGCCAGCGGGGTGCGGCCTTGCGTGGGGTGGGGCTCATTGGAGGTAAGGTGGGTGTAGGGGAAGCAAAGCATATACTTCTAGTTGTTCAATTGCACAATGTGAAACCCGAAAACCTGGGATTAATCCTGGCTTCCCCACTTTACCAAAGTGTAATCCTAGGCAACAGTTTTATTTCACTTTCCCTCCTTTTCTCATTATCACAAATATTAGGATCTCAACATACATGACTTCAGGGTGCGCGCTGTACAAAACCTTCTCATGTGTTTGATTTAATAAACTATAATGTTTTACTTGTAGGAACCCAGGTCACCCAAACAGTGCACATAACAACTAACTTGCCTCTTTACTTCGCTATGGGCATTGTTTTCAGGGTGGGGGGAAGAAATAATGTTTCTAAAGCTTGTTTGAAAACTATCACTTTTAAAAAATACTTATCAATGCACTGACATAATCTGATGTACTAAAGTAAAAAGGTCCTGCGTGCTTAATAAATACACTTTTTGAATTTTGAAGAAACGATCATATTTTTACACTTTTGCTGCAAGATGGCTTTAAAAATGAAGGCACTTCTAAAGTTGAGTGGTGCAGGACGCAATAGTTATTTTCTTTCCACCAATTAATCTTTAAATACATTCTTGCCAGTTTATTTAACACCTTTTTAGGTCTCGCCTAGCATTGCAGCGTGCATGCGCTGCTCGCTCTGCAGGCATATTGTAGTTGGGTATGTTTTAGAAGTGGAGTGGAAGCCCCGCCCATCTTTTTCATTGGCTGGCGTCATCGTCCATGGTAAACGCTGGCTTTCGATTGAAAATGAGGCTTTTTAGTCCCTCCTTGTTACCGCCCTGTCTCCTTTTGGGACCGCCCATCAGGACTGGATCGTTTACTTGCGGCGTTACACAGTCTCCTTCATTAGTCAGTAGGCACTATGTTTTTTCAGTCGCCTTTGGCAAGGGCGGCCTTGTGTTTATTTTTGCATCGGGGAGATTAAGTAATTTGCCCAGAATCACAGGATGCTTGAGCCTCCACCCGGACTCGAACCTGGTTCCCGAGCTTCAGGGTCGGCCGTTCTAGCCGTTAAACCAGGTCCGGAGCACAGTTTGAAAACTGTGTTTTTACTTTCTTAAAGTGTCCGATTTGTCGGAAACTCTTTGATTAATGATGACGTCCACTTCACGTAGAATTAGCGCCCCCTGAGCAGACTGCGAAGGCGTCGCTCACGAATCCAGTCACTCAGCGCTCCGCCGAGGTCCCGCTCTGTGGTGTAAAGCCCTGGTGAGCAAGGCTTGCAGTGCAGCGCTAAGACGGCATCCCGCTCTGAGGTGCACAAACCTGATGAGCATGGCTTGAAGTGCAGCGCGGCACAGTGAACACTCTCTGTGGTGCACAACCCTGGTGAGCAAGGCTTGAAGTGCAGTGCTAAGACGGCATCCCGGTCTGCAGTGCACAACGGTGGTGAGCAAGGCCTGAAGTGCAGCACGGCACAGTGAACACTCTCTGTGGTGCACAACCCTGGTGAGCAAGGCTAAAAGGGTAGCGCGGCACAGTGAACACTCTCTGTGGTGCACAAGCCTGCTGGGCGCGGCTTGAAGTGCAGGGCTGCGCCGGTATCCCGATCTGCGGTGCACAACCCTGGTGAGCAAGGCTGAAGTGCAGCGCTGCACACAGTGAACACGCTCTGTGGTGCACAACTCTGGTGAGCACGGCTTGAAGTGCAGCGCTGCGCCGGGATCCCGCTCTGTAGTATAGCAGGGAGTGAAGTGCAGCGCAGCCACATACACTCTCCGCAGCATTAAAGTGCAGCAACAGTGAAGCTGGCCTGGGGAAGGGGGCGGGGTGCAATCACAAGATGACAAGGAGCCCGAATACATTGAAGATGATGCACATATCAATTTCTCCTCTTTCTAACTACAGGATGAAGGAAGCTAAAGTAAAAAAAAAAAAAAACAATATCCTTGCTGAATTATTAAAACTCGGCTTAATACTTCGCTTTGAAATGTTGAACACACTACTTATTTACAGTCGTTATAAACAGTTTCTCTTTTGGACACGGGCCTCTAAAAGTTCACGCATGATGTGCTTAAAATCGATGTCATGTTTTTCATTCTTTTTTATATTTTGTGAATCAGCTGCAACTTGCTGAATATGGCTCAAAGAAGAGAAATTACCCAAGAATGTGCGCAGGGATGTTTTGGCCATAAAAAGAGCAGATGGCTTCAACAGAGCCAGTGTCAGAAAGGTCTGCAAGGAACAAACAATAAGTACGTAGGGACCCACGTGGATCAAACGTGTTTTTTTTCACTCCTACCTCTTTTATCATTATACTTTTTAGGTGATAGATCCTGTAAAATGTTCAAAGGGAGTGTAGCACATATTGCTTTGATGTGAAAACGTTTACATCCCTCCTATCCACTAAGAATTCCCCCCCCACCCCTCCAAACACCACGACAAACGAACTCGACAGCATATATTCGTCGCAGGATCAGCTCTTCGTTCCTTTTTCCTTCTTACGGTGCACACATGAAGAGTTATTGCGTCGCAACAAATAATACGGCGGAAGTGGGCAGTAAAGGCAAAGATCCCCAGTCGTTTTCGTTTGGTTTTATTGAAGAATACAAACTATGCAGTTTTGGGCTTCCAGAGAAAAAAATCAAACAATAAAGAAAGCGTGGCAAAAGAGTGACTTTACTTCTCTAGCGCTTGGGGCTGAACAAATCGCCTCTATGCGCTATGAGCAGACATACTCGAGTCGGTCCTTGTGTTTCTCGGGCTTGGTGTGGACAGTGACCCCTCCCGTCTTGAAGTGCGGCGACAACAGACTGTGCACATACAATGCGCTCACTTCTCATCTGGGCATACAGTAGAAACCTCCCCAGGAGTACAAAACTATAAACCGTGCAGGGGACCTCAGTAGCTCATGGGAACACCCCTTTGCTGTGCCCCCCCCCTCCCCTCCCCACACACACACACACACACCTCCCGTGTAGTTGCAATAAACTCTTGCAGCGCTCTGGGCTCCATGCGGCGAGAAGCCGCCGGCGCATTTGGCCCATTTGGTAGCTTCGCCGCGCTTTGAAAACAAGCATTTTCAATGCAATAGGTCTCGCTTTTACGCGAGTTTAAGCTATTTGCATTGTAAATGACAATGCCTTTTATTTATGTTTTAAAAACCAAAACATAAAAGGAATTGTCATTTACAATGCCAATAGCTCAAACTCGCGAAATGCGAGACCTATTGCATTGTAAATGCTTGTTATTATTAGTATCTTTCTAGTAAACAGCAGTTGAGTGCTGCTTTACACGAGGGGCCGCATGTGGCCCCCAGGCCGTATTTTGAGTATGGATGTGTCAAAGCCTACTTCTGCTGCGTCCACATCCTATTACCCATCCTCCACACCTACAATCCCCCGCCCCAATCCATCCACGTCAAGGCTTGGCCAAAGGTTCATTTGTCTGGTATTCATTTTTACAGATTTATATAGCGCGAACTCGACCCTTAAAGGTATTGGAGCGCTTTACACGAGCACCAGTTACGTTACACAAAGACACCTTCATTCTTGGTAGACACGGGGAGATTAAGTGATTTGCCCAGAATCACAGGATGCTGAGCCGACACGAGGCTGGAACCTGGTTCCCCAGCTCCGAAGTCGGCAGCTCTGGCCATAAGGCCACATCCTCTCCCCAAGTAGAGTAACTCAGTACCACTCTACCCTCCAGAACAAGAGACGGTGCGTTTGGTTAATTGGCAATTAACAGAAAATGCACTAACTGGTAAGGATCCTAGCTCTCAAACAATAGATCTGATGGTCTAACACTTCGGATTTCAGTGTTAAATATTAAAAGAAAGGCACTAAAAACCACTTTGAACAGACAGATCTGCTGCATCCATGTTATTTATTGCCATAGTGCTCAATTGCAGGTCTTTTAAAGCTACAATAACTTGCACCTTAAGGCGACTGTAACAAAGGTTTAAGTGGGATTTTGAGCGCAGTTTCACAATTTAGCGCGCTGGGTTCCCTGAAGCTAGCTATCGTTTGCTTTATTATGAGCTGTTGTTAAAAAGCGGGTCTGGTATTGCGGTTTTCAGAAGAGACTTGCAGCCTCCCCCACCTCGCTGTCTGCGCCTTCCCTCCCTCTGCCAGCCCCCTGAGCATTGGTATCATATTGCAAAGCGTCTCTGGTTGCTTACGTCACACACAGCACAGCAGCTTTGAGAAATCGCGTTTGCTTTTATCCTGGCTAGAGAACAGGCTTTTTTTTCAAGTCTAATACTATCAACGGATGTGAATGCCAGCCCCCTCCTTTCCTGCCCTTAAAATGAAAATAAGGGACTCTAGTATTTTATTTTCGTGACTTCTATTGATGAGTCACGAGAAGCGTCAGGAAGCTGCCTCGATGTCCCTGCGGATGTCATCGAAACACTAGAAAGAGGGCGGGGGGGGGGGGGACCATCTGGGTCCGGAGGTTTTGCACAGAAACAACAAGAAAATGAATGCTTTGTTACAGATAATTAGGTACGTTATACGGCTGTTGGATATGGGCGGAGGTCTGGTCAATGAGCGGTCTAGTTTATTTGGCTCGCGCGAAGCCCAGCGGCTTCGTATGCGTGATTAATTGGTCCTGCTCCGGAGCCCCGATATCCATGTCTTGGGTCACCTGGGTAGGGGTTACGGGGTTCGTTTTGTTAGTCTGATGGGCCGGGGGGGTGTTGTTAGTCTGATGGGCCGGGGGGATGGTAATGGTGAATGCTGCTGTAGCAAGCTGACATCCCCATACGTTGTACACCTGTACAATGTTGCCTGCTGTGGATGGTCTTCTGTGAAATATCTTATATAAGAATTTGGACTGTGTTGTTTTTGAGCAACAAGTCAATAACCATGTTGCACATTCCCCAGTGCATACGTTGACAACTGTACATTTTAACATGCAATAATCGGTCGCTATCTCTATATGCAAAAACAACAATTGATGGACAGAATGCAGAACAATGTCATACATTCACCCCAGTACAGAGATCTGGGCCTAAATCCATCGTTTTTTTGCTCACCATGCCATTCCAGTTTGAACCCAGCCATATGCAAATCAGTCTTGACCCTGTGCCTCATGGGAACAGTCCAGCCCGAACTGCCAAGCCAGGTCCTCCCTGGACTGGAAACATGCATCCTAGGACCGGTTTCGGGGTTTCACCCCTCTTCAGCCAGGATAGCTTGATTCCAGTGGCATGGAGAGCACGGGACCCACGTCTGGGCATACCCGTCCCACTCGGGGTGACAAATGCAAAAACAACAATTGATGGACAGAATGCAGAACAATGTCATACATTCACCCCAGTACAGAGATCTGGGCCTAAATCCATCGTTTTTGCTCACCATGCCATTCCAGTTTGAACCCAGCCATATGCAAATCAGTCTTGACCCTGTGCCTCATGGGAACAGTCCAGCCCGAACTGCCAAGCCAGGTCCTCCCTGGACTGGAAACATGCATCCTAGGACCGGTTTCGGGGTTTCACCCTCTTCAGCCAGGATAGCTTGATTCCAGTGGCATGGAGAGCACGGGACCCACGTCTGGGCATACCCGTCCCACTCGGGGTGACAAATGCAAAAACAACAATTGATGGACAGAATGCAGAACAATGTCATACATTCACCCCAGTACAGAGATCTGGGCCTAAATCCATCGTTTTTTGCTCACCATGCCATTCCAGTTTGAACCCAGCCATATGCAAATCAGTCTTGACCCTGTGCCTCATGGGAACAGTCCAGCCCGAACTGCCAAGCCAGGTCCTCCCTGGACTGGAAACATGCATCCTAGGACCGGTTTCGGGGTTTCACCCCTCTTCAGCCAGGATAGCTTGATTCCAGTGGCATGGAGAGCACGGGACCCACGTCTGGGCATACCCGTCCCACTCGGGGTGACAAATGCAAAAACAACAATTGATGGACAGAATGCAGAACAATGTCATACATTCACCCCAGTACAGAGATCTGGGCCTAAATCCATCGTTTTTTGCTCACCATGCCATTCCAGTTTGAACCCAGCCATATGCAAATCAGTCTTGACCCTGTGCCTCATGGGAACAGTCCAGCCCGAACTGCCAAGCCAGGTCCTCCCTGGACTGGAAACATGCATCCTAGGACCGGTTTCGGGGTTTCACCCCTCTTCAGCCAGGATAGCTTGATTCCAGTGGCATGGAGAGCACGGGACCCACGTCTGGGCATACCCGTCCCACTCGGGGTGACAAATGCAAAAACAACAATTGATGGACAGAATGCAGAACAATGTCATACATTCACCCCAGTACAGAGATCTGGGCCTAAATCCATCGTTTTTTTGCTCACCATGCCATTCCAGTTTGAACCCAGCCATATGCAAATCAGTCTTGACCCTGTGCCTCATGGGAACAGTCCAGCCCGAACTGCCAAGCCAGGTCCTCCCTGGACTGGAAACATGCATCCTAGGACCGGTTTCGGGTTTCACCCCTCTTCAGCCAGGATAGCTTGATTCCAGTGGCATGGAGAGCACGGGACCCACGTCTGGGCATACCCGTCCCACTCGGGGTGACAAATGCAAAAACAACAATTGATGGACAGAATGCAGAACAATGTCATACATTCACCCCAGTACAGAGATCTGGGCCTAAATCCATCGTTTTTTTGCTCACCATGCCATTCCAGTTTGAACCCAGCCATATGCAAATCAGTCTTGACCCTGTGCCTCATGGGAACAGTCCAGCCCGAACTGCCAAGCCAGGTCCTCCCTGGACTGGAAACATGCATCCTAGGACCGGTTTCGGGGTTTCACCCCTCTTCAGCCAGGATAGCTTGATTCCAGTGGCATGGAGAGCACGGGACCCACGTCTGGGCATACCCGTCCCACTCGGGGTGACAAATGCAAAAACAACAATTGATGGACAGAATGCAGAACAATGTCATACATTCACCCCAGTACAGAGATCTGGGCCTAAATCCATCGTTTTTTTGCTCACCATGCCATTCCAGTTTGAACCCAGCCATATGCAAATCAGTCTTGACCCTGTGCCTCATGGGAACAGTCCAGCCCGAACTGCCAAGCCAGGTCCTCCCTGGACTGGAAACATGCATCCTAGGACCGGTTTCGGGGTTTCACCCCTCTTCAGCCAGGATAGCTTGATTCCAGTGGCATGGAGAGCACGGGACCCACGTCTGGGCATACCCGTCCCACTCGGGGTGACAAATGCAAAAACAACAATTGATGGACAGAATGCAGAACAATGTCATACATTCACCCCAGTACAGAGATCTGGGCCTAAATCCATCGCTTTTTTGCTCACCATGCCATTCCAGTTTGAACCCAGCCATATGCAAATCAGTCTTGACCCTGTGCCTCATGGGAACAGTCCAGCCCGAACTGCCAAGCCAGGTCCTCCCTGGACTGGAAACATGCATCCTAGGACCGGTTTCGGGGTTTCACCCCTCTTCAGCCAGGATAGCTTGATTCCAGTGGCATGGAGAGCACGGGACCCACGTCTGGGCATACCCGTCCCACTCGGGGTGACAAATGCAAAAACAACAATTGATGGACAGAATGCAGAACAATGTCATACATTCACCCCAGTACAGAGATCTGGGCCTAAATCCATCGTTTTTTTGCTCACCATGCCATTCCAGTTTGAACCCAGCCATATGCAAATCAGTCTTGACCCTGTGCCTCATGGGAACAGTCCAGCCCGAACTGCCAAGCCAGGTCCTCCCTGGACTGGAAACATGCATCCTAGGACCGGTTTCGGGGTTTCACCCCTCTTCAGCCAGGATAGCTTGATTCCAGTGGCATGGAGAGCACGGGACCCACGTCTGGGCATACCCGTCCCACTCGGGGTGACAAATGCAAAAACAACAATTGATGGACAGAATGCAGAACAATGAGTGAGCTAAAGAATGATGATGGATTAAACCCAGATCAGTTGACTGGGGGTGAGTGTTTGATTGGCTCAAACGTTCCGTCCATCATCCCCTTTGTATCGCTTTGTTCGCCCTAAGTTGGCGGGGGTATGCCCAGACGTGGGTCCCTTGCTCACTTTGCCACTGGATTCAAGCAAGCCTGGCTGATGACGGCTGGAATGCCAGAAACCGGTCCTAGGATGCTTGTTTCCGGTCCAGGGAAGACATGGCTTGGCAGTTCGGGCTGGACTGTTCCCATGAGGCACAGGGTCAGACTGATTTGCATATGGCCATGTCTGAACTGGGGTGGTGGAGTGAGCTAAAGAATGATGATGGATTAAACCCAGATCAGTTGACTGGGGGTGAGTGTTTGATTGGCTCAAACGTTCCGTCCATCATCCCCTTTTGTATCGCTATCTCTATATGCTGTACATTTAAAAATGGAACCTGCAGCTCTTTTAATACCATCATTCACAATAACACCATGTCCATCCTATTAGTGACGTAAATGTATTACCTTACTCAAATTTGAGTAGAATTTTATGAATTTAAACGTAGAATAACTAAGCAGCTGCACTTCCATATCTTCTGGGTTTAACATGGCCTTCCCTACGCTCTGAAGCTTTATGACAGCATAAGCGTTATACAAAAAAACACTATAAGACATAAACACGTTCAGTTATACGGAGGTTAAAAGTGAGAAAACATCTTTTGATATTTTGTTATGTGAACAGAAAATATAAGCAGGATAATTGCAACCATACACGTCTTCCACTTCTCCCCGGAATGTTATAGAGGGATTCACCCCAGAATCACTGCACATGCAAAATTGAGTGCACTGAGAGCAAGCACCGAGTTTAATTTTCACCCCCTCAGATATGGACTTGAGCACCGCTATCACTGGAGTAACTGTCACTGTGAAAACAATAACAAGGATGCTAGTAGAACACATCTTAATCATAGAAATTATTAAAGAGACAATCTAATATGTTTGCTTCTGGCACTGTCTAAGATCTGTGAATCAGAGTCATAACTTAGGCCTCTGCAGCAAAGAGGGTTGGTTCAAGGGCCGTGCTCAGCCCAGGACCTCATACACAGGAGGGTGCCCGAGGCAGCAAATCTTTTAGGGTCCAACTTAAGGGGTGTTGTTCTACACCACTACAGGAAATGTAAGGCTTTGGCAGTTCTCCCATTCAAACAAATAAGGAAATGCGGTCTGATATTTTCAGTTCGGGCTCCCATATGTGGAACCTTGATGGAACTTTTTCAGGAATCTCAGGGCAGTCGGGGGTCAAACTGTGACAATGAGAGCCTTTTACCCTTACGGTAATGAGGCTTATCCAACTGTTAAACACTAAACAGAACACAAAGAACACCCCTTAAGCACCTGTCTCTCAGGGTATGGAGCCAGAGTGGTCCAAGGCTTACTCTTGGGAGGTAGTGTGGGGGTAAAGACTCAGAACTCAATCAAGAAAATAATATAGCCTTATAGCCTGCCGTAGCGGTCTATACCGGCTATTAAAGGCCCGCTCCAGCGTTAAAGGCCTGAGCCAAAGGCTCGGGCCTTTAACAAGGGAGCGGGACTTTAATAGCCGGTATAGCCCAGCCAGGAATGGCTATAAGGCTATTAGAACATTCTGCCACTAGAGGGCAGAATGTTCTAACAAATAAAACAAAGGCTTCAGGGAGCGCGAGGGGATTGAAATCCCCTCAAGCTCCCTAAAGCCTTTGTTCACAGCCACAGCTGTGAACAAAGAAACATTGGAATGTTGGAGCTCCGGGCTTATACCAGCCATTATAAGCCCGGAGCTACTCCATTGTTTTCAATGGCGCTCCCAACATTCGAATGTTCTAATATAGCCTTATAGCCCGCTGCTGAGGGCTATACCAGTTGTTAAAGGCCCTGATCCAGAGTTATAGGCCCGAGCCGAAGGCGAGGACCTATAACGAGGGAGAGGGCCTTTAACAACTGGTATAGCCTGAGGCAGAAGGGCTATAAGGCTATTAGAACATTCCACCCACTAAGGGTAGAATGTTCTAAATTAAAAATGGAGAAACAAAAAGACAAACATTGGAATGTTGGAGTGTTGGAGTGCTGGGCTTATACCAGCCATTATAAGCCCAGAGCTACTCCATTGTCTTCAATGCAGCTCCCAACATTCCAATGTTCTAATAAAAGTTAAAAACGCATTGTCCAGTCAGTACTTATACTTAAAATGCTGCTCCACAAAATTAACACTTCTCCAGGACTATTGTAAACCCACCGATATGGCTATGGAAAGATTAGGTAGAAATTACAGTCACAGTTGTGCAAGTGTCTATTGTGGCCCCCACAATGTCCTAATTAGGTACTGTACCATTAGGAAGTCCAACATGGGCTTTGCCCAGTATGGTGGAAAAGAGGCTGTGCTCTGTTCCTGCGGGTGGCATCTGTGCACCTAGCACAGGGGGAGACTGCAATGACTCTGCTCCTGCTCTGTCAACGCTGCCAATGTCTGCAGTCCATGTCATTGGGAAGAGGATGCGGCGTTACAGTCAGAGCTGCCCACTTTGGAACGAGGGAACCAGGTTTGCGCCTTTGCATCGACTCAACATCCTCTGATTCTGGGCAAATCACATAATCATCCAGTGCCTAAAAAATGAATGTGGCCCTGTGTAATATAACTGGTGCTCAAGTAAAGTGCCCCAATACCTTTGGGTCAAGTTTACAGGATATTAAAAAAAAAACTGCAAATTGCACATAAGCATGCAACTTCGAATCTGATTAGACGGAGCTCTGTAGATGGAGGCATGGGAAGGTCCGACTCTACTGCCTGGGAGTGGAGGAAAAAGTTTGTTTTGTGGATCTTCCTCGGGCTTAAACTCAATCCTACCACTAAAACAAAATGAAGAGCCCATCCCGGGGCGCAGCGGTGATCTTGATGGTGGTAGAGATGACATCATCAAAGTCTGTTGGGATCATTCTTAGCTGCAAGCCTTCAAAGGCACTTTGCTGTCTTGAGGTAAAATCGCCAACTGCAGCTGCGATTCTTTTTAACAACAACAGTGGGAGACACTGTCTGAGCTGATCTTTCCTTCAGAGTCACAGACAATGTCAAGAGTCACCTTCTGCAGTTCTCCACAGACCATCAAGGGAGAACCTCTAAGAACCCATCAGCAAGCACAGATTCAGGAGTAGATTATTTCCCTTGAAGCACACAGCACGGGGAACCAGGGTCACAAGTTATAATCTTACGGCCTGGAGGAGCAGTTCCTTCTGTAGGCTACAGCTGACCAACTTCAATTCCTCTAGCACAGCTTCTGGACTCTCCTGCTTCTCTTGCACCATATTGATTCTCCGTTAGCAGAAAAAGATTGTGGGTTCCACAGGTCCAGGTAGGGGGCTGTTTTCAAGCAGATATTGCTTTTTGCCTATTCCTCCAAGACTCGTCAAGCCACAGCGGTTATCCTCTGTTGTCAGGGGGACAGATGGGTGGGCCTGGGAACTGCCTGTCTGGGAAAGCCAGAACAAAGGCAAAAAGGAGGGAGAAGCTTCCTTCCTCACTTAGGTAACTCATAACCTCTTGAGGTTAACACTTCTTTTTTCCTTTTTAAATGTTTTTATTTTAATCCACAGTTTCAAGTTCATAAATATGTACAACCATCAAAAAAGTAGACGAAGAAAAAAAAAAAAAAAAACAGATCATACTGATACAAACATTTCAATTCTCACCTCTAAACGGATCATTGATGTCCAAAGTACACCACCACATAAAACTTTACATATAGTTTAAGACTTTAAGCACATATCACTGGCTCGAAAGACTCAAGAATCTGTCAAATAATCAATCATTGCTCCCCATACCAAAAGACCAATTTTCCGTTTTCTTGGCCCTTTAACAGAATACAAACTAAATTCCATATTAAATGTGTTAAGAAACTTAGCCCGCCAGAATTCAAAGGGTGGAGCCTGTGGTTGCAGCCAAACAGATGCTATAGATAACCGGGCTACTGCTGTAGCCATAAACATCAAATAACCAAATTTAAACATTGGTCTACCCTGAATGGTCTCTTCTCCAATACCAAGCAGCATCATAGAGGCCGATATTCTTATAGGTGTCCCAGTTACTTCAGTCAAAAATCTCTCCATATCTTTTATTAGAGGAGTCAAATTGAAGCATGAATAAAAGATGTGGAGAATATCGGCGTCATCCGCTCCACACCGAAAACATTTCCCATTATGTGGGCCCCCCATTTTAGCATCTTTGCCGGGGTATAGTAAAGGTTAAAGAGTGTTTTATAATGTTGTGCTTTAAGATTAGCTACAAGGAGAATTTCCCCTGCCATATCAATTGATTTTTCTAGAGAAACCGAGCTATCTCCCAGCAAGTTAGCCCACTTAACATTCTGTCTATCTAAATCATCTGGTCTCTCAGTTAACAATATTTTATAAAGAGACCCAATTTTCCCCTGACACCTAATGGCTTCAACTATTTTATATGGCACCATATTATTCACATTTTTGTTTAAAAAGTCCCGTAATTGCAAATATTTGAAAAAGTTATTTTTAGATAAATGATATTTATCCATCAAAAGTGAAAACGACAGACAAACCCCCCAGCCTGAAACAGATCCCCCAATATAGTGATTCCTTTTAAGCTCCACTGAGTTGCCACATAATCCCAAAATACCGAAGGGAGTAGTCCTGCAGCATTCATAGGTGTATAAAATGTTAACCCAGGTATCTGAAATTTTCTACGGATCGTGCTCCAGACTTTAAAGGCAGTCTCCAACACCTTAAAACGGGTTCTTTTATAATAACTGCCGTCGAGTCTCTTAAACAGACAGTGATTAACCTCTGGTCCTAAAACCATCCGATAAATTGAAGGGGCCTCAGCTACGTTATCTACTTCCTCTCCCGTCAATAAAATACGCATATTTGACAGGATACAGGCATAGTAATAAAGAGTAAAATCCGGGGTTGCCCATCCGCCTCGCTCTCGTGGTAATGTCATATAACGCGCAGCTCTGCGTGGTTTCCCTGGGGCCCATAAATATCTAGCACATAAAGATTGTAGATACTGGAGTTGTCTACTAGGTACTTCTAAAGGTACTGCTCTGAAGAAATACATGACCCTAGGCAAGATATTCATTTTTAAAACATTTGATCTACCGACCAGAGAGAGATGTAGAACCTCCCATCTCTCTAACGAGCTTTTTATCTTGCCGATGATATCCCCCCAATTGATCTCAACCAGCTCTTTCAGACAGGGCCTAATCTTAATACCCAAGTAAACAGCTTCCCTAACAATCCTAGAGTCGTTCAACAAAGTTTGATTTGTGCATAAAATTTGTGTTTTGTCTGTATTTAGTTTGTAACCCGAGACTAAACCAAACTCCTGAGCCAGATGTTCAATTTCAGGTAAGGCTATGGCAGGGTTAGATGTTATAATTGCGATGTCATCCGCATAAGCCAACACACTAAACCTATCCTGTCTGACAATAAAAGGTGGAATCTGATCATTCTGCTCCAGCATTTTTATAAAGGGGTTAATGTACAGGGCAAATAAAAGCGGGGAACAGGGACATCCCTGGCGTGTCCCTCTAGAAATCTGGATCCTGTCGGAAGTACCCCCCATTATACATATAGTAGCAGAGGGAGCTCGATATAGGACCTGAAGAGCCCGGATAAATCCCTGACCAAACCCCATTTGGTGCAACCCTTCCCATAAAAAGTCCCAAGCCACGCGATCAAACGCTTTCTCGGCGTCGAGCAAAATCAAGCCTAAGTCCCTAGATTCTACCTGCGCTATATCAAATAGCGTTACTACTCTGTTAATGTGGTTTACAGTCCCTCTACCCGGAATAAAACCATGTTGCCTGATCGAGACAAGGTGGGAAATAACTTTCGCTAAACGATTCGCCAAAATCTTAGCATAAATTTTTCCATCACAATTAATGAGGGAAATCGGACGATAAGACCCAGGTATATCGGGTGGTTTGTCTTTCTTTTTAAATATGATAATATTGGCCTCATCCCATGATCGAGGTGAATCCCCCAATTGTGCTGCTTGGAAAACCTCAAGAATATCTTCTTTAAGAACTTGGAAGAAGGTCTTATAAATTTCCAGCGGGAGTTTGTCCGGGCCTGCAGCTTTCCCAATCGCTAGGGTGTTAATGGCCTGTTCTAATTCATCAGCAGTAATAGGATAATCGAGTATTCCGGCTTTTTCGCTATCTAGCTGTTCCCATAATGAAGATGGAAGTTTTACATCTACAGATTGCTGCCCTTTATTTGGTTCTGTATAGAGTTGATCATAGAAGTCATAAAAGATGTTAAGAATTTCCCGAGAGTCATATACAATATTACCCTGGGCATTTTTCATGCATATAATTCTTTGCCCTGCTTCCTTCTTACGCAGCTTCTGAGCTAGGCAGCGACCGGTAGCCTCTCCATATTCATAGCAGTCTTTTTTATAAGTCTGAAATTTTAATGCTATTTCTTTACTCCAAACCTGATTAATATTGGCCTTACATCTAGCCAATCTAGATTGAAACTCAGTTATATTATGCCCTACAGCAATCCCTCCTGCCAAGTCCTCCTCTGCTACTTTAAGTTTATTATACAACTCCTGAATTCCTAGTTTTGCCTGTTTTTGTTTATATAATCCATAACTCAGGGCCTCACCTCTAAAAGAAGCTTTGAATGCATCCCAAACAACCCCCAACCCGCAGAGTGTCTGTTAATTTGAAAAAAGTCCTTTATCCACTTTTTCATATGCTCCAAGAAGACTTTATCCAAAAGATGTTTCCTATCAAAAGAAAAACACCTCGGAGCTACGCAGACAGCAAATGTGGGAATATCCACAACTACTGGTGCATGGTCGGATGTAATTCTTGGATAAATTTGCATCTTAATACCCGAGAGTAATAAAGAAGGCACAAAAAAATAATCGAGACGCACTAGCTTACTATGTGGGTAGGAATAGAATGTATACCCCGGATCTTGTAAACCTAAACTACCCCACGCATCCATCAGTCCATGATCAACCAACAAATGATATAAAGCTTTAAAGACCTTGGGTTTCCTACCCTTATAGTTGAGCCCCCAGCCTGAAAATCTGTCTTGGTTACATTAATGTTAAAATCACCACACAGCACTAGAGGCACCGGCCATAGTGCAAGTTCTCCATTTAAGTGTTCCAAGACCGGAGCTTCATCAAGGTTAGAACCATAAACCGTGCAGAGAGTAAACTTCATATTGCCAACAAGACATTCTAGAATGGCCCACCGTCCCTGAGTATCCACTGCTACTCGACCAGTTGTTTGTACAACCGGCCTGGCTAAAACTGCTACACCCCTTGTAGCAGTTGATTGTTTTGAGACCGCTAAAACCTCATAACCAAGTTCTAACAAAATATTCCTTTTCCCCCATGGTACATGAGTTTCTTGCAAACACACTATGTCTGGTTGAATCATGCGGATCTCGGCAGCAACTCTACATCTCTTGTTATAGCCGTTTAATCCACAAACATTAAATGTGCAAATTCTAAGGCCTAACCTAGCCATAAATTACCAAAAAATCCCAATATATATTGAAACCTATCACAATAAGCTTTCATAATGATCCTCAAATTTCCAACGAGACTGTGGATTATTTTTATGTTATTTTCCCTTCCCTTTTACCCTGACCCTGACCCCCTTCTCCCTCTTCCTCCCCTGACCCACCCCCCACCCCACACCCCCACCGTTCCCTCCCTCCCCTTAAATGAGACATAAGGACCAGTGTCCTCGATGATGTGGAGCTGTCAATCAGCTCCCCACCGATCGTCCCGCCTCTCCCCCTGTACATAGATTGGTGAAAACAACAGCAAACAATGGAAAAAATTTATTTTATAAAAAAGGCGAAAAGATACAGATAGTGTAGAAAGCAGCAAAACCAGCTGCCAGTATAGGTCCTGAGCATTCAAAGAGTAGCAAAGGTCATTAGGAGGTCTAATGTCCTGGATCACATCGTTTGTAAACGCTCTTTTGCTAGGATCTCGGAGGTAAAGAATTGAGTCTGACCCTTAAATATGATTTTCAATTTGGCTGGATTGAGCAGGAAAACTTGCGCCCCTTTTGCCTGAAAGAGTGGGATCAGTTGTCTTAAATGCCATCTTTTCTCAACCGTCGCGTGGCAAAAATCAGGCCTAACAAAAACTCGCAGCCCTTCCCTGCCCTCTTCCTGTCAGGTCTTGCCAGATCATATAAGGTTTCACGTGCCAAAAATTATTAAGGCAGATCAAGATGGCTCTGGGCTGGTCAGAAAATTGCCCTGTCTTTTTTTTATGTTGATTGAAGGGGAATCTGTGAGCTCTCTGTATTTCGACTGCCCAATCCCATTGTGTGAGCTCCGGAAAGGCTTCCAAAAAAGTTCCACCATAAACTGCCGGACATTACTGCCCTCCAAACCTTCTGGAACCCCCAAAACCCTCAAGTTATTTCTCCTAGAGCGATTTTCCAACTCAGTCAGCTTCCAATTTGTGTCGTCCTTCTGGGCTTTCCAGGATTCCGTGATACTTTTTTGTATATTTAACTCATCCTCCAAAGCCGAGATTCGAGTTTCTGCTTCTCCAACTCTGGTCGCATGCTCAGAACACATTTTTGCCATTCGACGCACCGAGTTCTGAAGTTTACGTACAGTACCTTGGGACCGTGAACTCTCTGCCCGGGTCTCCTCGCGATGGGCCATAATACTATGATATATAGTGGACAGAGTGATTTCATCTGGGCCCAATGGGGCAGCTATATTCAATGTGACATCTCCAATGGACGCTCCTCCAGTCATTGGTTCATTCAACTGTGGAGAAAAAGAATAATCCCATACCAATGAGCCAGCGGGAACCAAAGTTGTATTACATAAAGTCTTGTCTTGTTCCCTCTGTTTTCGGACGGTAGTAAGAACATCATCTCCTACCTCCCCTCTTCCATATGCAGACTGCTTATGTCACTCTCGTCCTCTGCCCAGTCCCTGCCTGGGCTCTCATCTCCTGAGGAGTTAGAAGGGTCCGACATAGAATAAAATGTATCTCCCGAGTCTCCTTTCTTAGCACAGAACATCACCGATAAATCGTCGTTCTGAAGAGATTGAAAGGTTTGAGGGTCTGAATCATCTGTCTGGCCGCTCTTATGAGGACTTCTACCAGCATTCTGGCAAGTATCCTGTTGCTCCTGTATCTCCTGTGTTTCCTCGCCCATCTGAAAACTAATCCCAGAATCCTGATCTGTTTTCTTTAGTAAGTTTTCACCCCCCACAGAAGGCGCCTTCTCTTGATTCTCAGGCAAGTTATCTCCAGTTCCAGGCAGCACCGTGGTATTTAAATTTGTCAAATCAGAGTTTCCCCCATAATCTTTCTGGGCCATTTCCCTATCATTGTTAAACACAGCGCTAGACCCATTAACCGGCATCTTACAAACAGTACCTTGCAACACTGTGTCTTGTTTCTTCGCTGAAGATCTCCCTGCAACATTGTTGCCACTGCCAACCTCCGCTGCGTCGATTACGGTTTTGATTTTACCCGCCTGAGCTTTAAACAGCGCCGGAACAGTCTGGAGCCCTCGTGGAGCCAGGCAACTCTTCCCGGCAGGTTCAGCCGGTCCCGGAGTCTCCCCATCCATATTCTGCCGTGCGCTTCCACATTTCCGGGCTGCCATGTTGTTCTTCGCCGGGGTTGCTACAGCCGGGCCCGGTTGCCCTCGGGTCCTAGTGCCTTTCGCAGCCGCTTCGGAGGCATCGCAGGAGCCCTCTGTGCCGCTCGGAAGGTGGCGACGGACGGACTACCCGCCGCCGCAAGATGGAAGAAGACGCCGGCACACACCAGCCGCAGCGGCATCGGGAGCCCAGACAGCCGCGTCAAAGACCACCAGAGTCGCCAAATCATTGCCATTCATACCCCCATCTCGGGTAGTTTCACGGTGCGATTCCCCGGACACCGACAGGAGCGAGCAGGGGGGGGGGATCAGTCAGCAGAGAGCCGCATAAGCAGCTCACTCAGCCGGAGGTCCGGCCGCCATCTTGTCTCCAATGCCAGTTTATTCCGAGGTTAACACTTCTAAGGAAGAATGGAAGGGGGCAAGGACTGTCTCTACACTTCAAAGAGGCCCTCTCTAACCAGTCCTCCACACCATAGTGTCTAGTCCATGTCAAAGGACTTCAGAAAAGCTTTGAAGAAGTCCTGTAATTCACATTACTGTCTGGAAGGATCTGCACAACCTATAAATTGTGTACCACTCATACACAGTTAATTCAAAATGGATTCCTTGGCTTTAACAATAACATAAACGCACACACTCCACACGCACCCTGCTACACATAGTGCAAATCTACATGAGACATCCATGTCCCACATGAGTGGAGCGAAGAACCCAGTTGTAATAACCTGGCAGATAATTAAAAACAGGCGACACAAACTCACCCCATGCAGGCAACAGATAAAAAAATAACTGGTTTGCAGGTAATCAGGGAGTGTCACCAATGTCAGCTCTTGAAGCCCCCGAGGCCCCCACCCCGGCGAATGAAGGGTGCTCACGTTCACAAAAGGAGGGGTACACATGGCGTGCCTCCTTGAGTGTTACGGGCACTTGGGGGCAGATTTACAAGCCCCTTGCGCCACTTTTGCGTCACTTTTCCCATGTTAAAAGTGACGCAAAAGTGGTGCAAGGGGCTTGTAAATCTGCCCCCTAGTGATTAAATGCAATGAGCAAATGCTTCAGTGGGTGAGTGAGTAGTCAGTGGGGTTTGCCCCCAATGTGCAGTTTCTTAATGATTCTATAAAGGGCTTTAAGTGGGCCGGGTCCAAGCAGGTGCTGGGACGTGTCCATATCGGGCTCTCCATTTTTTCCCTCACTATAAGGGTGAAAAAGAATCTTAACTATGCAGCAGTGTCACCATTCACTGCTTTTGATGTTACTTTAAAGAGACTCGTTATAGTTCTTTCATAGTCTCATCATGTCAGAACTTAAGCATTTCCAATAGTATATACAACGAAGCCGTAGTTTGTGCTTATTTATCCTATGCAACTAATAACGACAAAGCCAATAGTCCTGGCTTGTTCTGGGTGTAATGATACTAGTTATAGTATATAACTGGATGCAATGAAAGATGCAGCAAAATACAAGTCTGTTGGCACACTATGATAAGCAAAGATTTTTGGCTTATGTGGTGTAAGCCACGCCCCTAGGGGAGACCCCCCCCTCCATTTTTTTCATCCCACCTAAAGTCTTGAATCTATACTTTTTTTCTCGGCATGCGTAAAATATCCCAAAGCGCTCTGGGCAATCGCAACTCAGGGTATGAGTGATATAAATAAGGCTGATATTACTTAACTTGTATTCCACTGAGCTGGTCGATATTTTTTAACTAACTGTTAATTTGAAAAGCAACCAAAACGACAATTTTTGTTCGCCTTTCAAACAAAAAGCTTTCAAATAGGAATTTAAGTCTAAACAAGTCTCATTCTAAACCGCAGCTGCCTCGACACAAAAAAGCTGATATCCGTTTGCCCTTCCAGTGTCACAAATCATAAATAAATGGACTTGAAATATATAACATAAATACATAACCACGTTAAGAGAACTTTGTAAACAAAATTGCCTTTTATGCACAGGACTCTAGAGTTTTTTTTTTAACTAGCTAGAGGGCTACTAGTTTTCAAAGGTAAAGCACCAGGTGCTTTTCGCAAGCCCCGAGATTGTGGTTTTCTGAGGCTTGTTTGGCAGGCGGGGCGCAGCGCCTGTCTGTAAAGTAGTGCACAACTCACGTGGGATCGTTTCCACATCGCTGCCGTTTGTGGAGGCCATGCTTGTTTCCGATCGGCTGTATGCTGTTCTCTGGTAGCCAGTTGCCGGCCTTGGCGGGAAAAACTGGGCAGATTGTGGACAGCACACGGCCTAGGTCCTCCTTGGTTGTTGTACAGCCGCTCCTGTCTGCCTCCCTCTCCCCGTACAACAGTGAGAGTAAACAGCGCCCATGTCATTTCCCCTGTGAGGAGGAGGGGCTCTGGTTTCCAGACAGCTGCACAGCGGGGTTTTGTGGTTTTTTAAGCAATGAACTGATGCTGTCTCAAGTGTTTGCCAAGACATAACCCCACTCCTTTAATGCGAGTATTGAAATCGTGCTTTGTGGCAAGTCGCCCATCTGCTGTAGAATATTACCGAAATGGGCTGCCGCTCCCATGGGCATATTAGCAAGACCCACGTTAAAATTATCGCCGTTTTAGCGGCAGGAAACTGCCGCTAAAACGGCGATAATGGGCTTGCTAATATGTGTTATGGAATTCCAATAGCCCAGGTTAGATGTCCTGCACATCTAACCTGGGCTTCTATTGAATTTATAACGCATATTAGCAGCTCCATTATCGCCGTTTTAGCGGCACGGCGATAATTTTAACGTGGGTCTTGCTAATATGCCCCCCTGTCTTTTACTAAAGCTTTGTATAGACGGTTTATTGAACAGGTCCACAGAGCAACGTAATATCGACGATTTCTTATTATTGGCAGATAGACTAGTTTGTAGAACTTCTGCTACAGAACACTAGGCGCAGGGCTTTAAGTGTAATGAAAAAACGGGGGGGGGGGGGTCTCTCAAAGGGGCGTGGCCAATGTAATTAAGGGCGTGGCTTAAAAACACGTAAGCTAAAAATCTGTGTTTTGCACAGTGTGCCGCCCGACTTGTATTTTGCTGTTACTGTCATTGCGTCCAGATATATGAAACAACAAGTCACATCATACCTACAAGTCAGGACTATTGGCTTTGTCAATGGTTGTTAGTTGCATAAGATAAATAAGCAGCAACTATGCCTGGTATATAATATTGAAAAAACTTCCACTTAAAGCCCTGGTGACACTACGACAATGTTGCTGCTCCCGAGTTTCAAAAAGAGAAGGGAAATCCAGAGAGAAAATGACTCTCTTTAAAGGATTTCCCTTCCTCTACAACGCTCACCACGCGCACATGGATGTGCCTGCTGTCACTATAGTCTGGGGGGGAAAAAACGGACCGCCTGTGCCAGGGCACAAAACAGAGCCCGATAGAGACCCGTTTCGAGGCCCCCTTAAAAAAACTGCCGGTGCTCAGACCTGGTGAGACCCGGCCCACTTAAAGCCCTGACTGGGCGATAGCTACAGGTGGAAGCTATTTATCGGCTGCTGAGTAAATAGTGAATCTTAACTGGTATTTATCCGGCTGCTGGCTAAATAGAGATTATTTACTATTTGGTCAGCGGCTTTACAAACAGCAGAGAAACTTTACTATTTACCTGGCTGCTCGCTAAAAGTGTCTGCACTGTTTGGCCTGCAGCTTTCCAAATAACAAGGAAACTTCACTACTTAGCCGGACACTGGCTAAATAGCATAGACGATGTTCTATTACTCTGGCAGCCATGCAAATAGCAAATAAACTTTACAGTTTAGCTGGCCTTTGGCTAACTAACAGACATTATGTCCTGTGTGACCAGTAGTCAAACAAATAGCAAACACATTTCACTCTTTACTCGGTTCCTGGCAAAAAAAACAGACATTATGTACAATTCTGCCAGTAGCCATGCAAATAGCAAATACACCTCATTATTTACCTGGTTGCTGGTTAAACGTCAGAAATAATGTACTGTCTGTCCGGTGACCTTGCAAATAGCAAAGAAACATAATTATTTATATAGCCACTGACTAAATAGCAGAAATTATATACTCTTTGGCCAACAGCCATCAAATACAAAAGAAACTTCATTATTGATGTGGTGGCTGGCTAAATAGTAGATGGTATGCACAACTTGGCCAGTAGCCATGAAAATAGCAGAGGAACTTCACTATTTACCCGTCTGTTGTCTAAACATCTTACATTTTATATTATTATTCCTTATTCAGATTTCAACAAGCACTTACCACCAGGTAGAGCTGCAAATAAGGAGTAACCACAATTGGCATCAATCTCCCTATGCAAGTTAGGGTCCAAATGTATTATTATTCAATTTTCAAAAAGTGGTCAAAAATTGCATACATAATTTTTTTGCAAATGGAATAGTATTTTGCAAACCGAACTATGGACCTAAGGACCTATGCTCATCCTCGACCTCCCCAGAAGAGCCCACAACACCCCCCACCTCAGAGAGCTCTACTGCCTCCCCTTCCAAACAAAGTGCTAGTTCAAACTACTGACCCACGCCTACAAAGCCCTGTAACACAACGGACCAGCCTACCTCAACCACAGACTGAACTTCCACCAACCTGGCAGATAATTACACTCCACCTCCCTCTCCCTCGCCCACACGCCCGCTTCCACAAAAGCAGAAGCGGTGACTGCACCTTCTCCTACCTGGCCGCCAAGACCAGGAATGGCCTTCTACGCCACCTTCGGACTGCACCCTCCCTACAGAAGTTTAGAGATGGCCTAAAACCTGGATGTTCGACTGACAACTCCAGCAGCAGCCTGTCCAGTGCCTGGATACCCTCACGGGTGATAAGCAGCGCTCTACAAATAGTTGATTGATTGATGTACTGTTAGGTCAGTACTCAAAATACTGAATCACAAGGGTTGCAGAACGACATGCCTAATTATGATTCATTAGGCATGTGGCAATGTGATTGGCTGTAATCACAGGGATGGTGGCTTGCAAGGGACAGTTCCCTCTCCATGTCCGAGGCATAGTAAAGACATACAAAGAATGCACAGGCGCCCGCCGCGCCTAGGGGAGGGGCGCCCTTAGTTGTGCCATGTGACGAAGCCCCCTACGGGTCGGATAAGAAGGGGTGGTGTATTGAGTAAGGAGGGACGGTGATGTCATCAGGGCGCGCAGGAATGCAAGGGGGAGTATATAAGGCTGCGCCCTGGAGTATTCGGCCTCTTTGTCCCCTCAGACCTCCAGCAAGCTGCAGAGGCGCGGCGTTGACCACCCACCCACCCGGCAGAAGAACGAGGCTTCGTGGCGGAGCACTGACAGTTAACAAAGGGGGATGCACAACAAGAGAAGTACAGAGACTGGCTGGACCCCAGGAGGGGGTAGGATCCACGGTGTGCTGAGGGTAGGCCGATGGCGTGAGGACTGACCTGCCGGTAGTCCTGGACTCTTCTGCCCTAACCCGCAATGTATGGACTAAGTAGAACTTTGGGAGGCTGCTCTGTGTTCAGGCACTCCGGTGGGCCGGTGCGTTATGCGGTGCCCTGGATTGCAAGTAATGCAACTGTTTGCTGTGCGCGTTGGGCCTGCCGGCACAATGTGCGCAGCTGAGTGGAGAGCTTGGCGGGATGGATGAGTCGGTCAAGTTCCATTGTAAGGCCAAGCTCAAGTGCAGGTGTAATGTTGTACCTAATTTTCTTACTGCCTTTGACATGTTGTTGCCGCTAAAGTGTACGGCCAAAACTGAAGTTCAAGTAATGTCGTGCCTGATTTACTTAATGCCTTTGACAGGTTGATGCGGCTAAAGCATGATGCTGTGAATAATTGTATATATCCAAACAGGATCGTCTTCTCCTATTGGTCTGTGAAGAATTACCTGGTTTGATGTGAATAAAAGGCTACGCCCTAGACAACACGCTTTGACTCTGCGAGTTCTTGGGCTTAGAGGGGTAGAAAATGTCAAAAATGGAGAAGGGTGAATGTCACATTGTGCGCATACTATGAGGTTGGTGGCAAAGAAGCCTGGTCTTAAACCAATTACATTGCTTGCATATCTTATAGTGACTGACTCAGCTTCTACCTGGGTTCCCAGTTACTTTTCCTTTAATATGACAGTCAATATTAGGTAATAAAACATTGAAACCAATTTATAAAAAGGTTGAAACTAGAGTGACTGCTGTCCAAGTTTTAGCCTATTTGACTAGCTTATTCAACTTGACTTCTTGTGTGAGGACATTGGAAGCATCAAAATAGTTCATGAGGCATTCATATATTTAGATATGACATCACCAGGTCCTAAACAGATATTCTTCAAAAGTAGAAACCCACAGTTTGAAAAATATTTATATTTTTATTGTGATTATTAATACTGTAATCACAAACACATTGGACGTATGCAACTTATAGGAATCTAAAGAAAATACATTCACATTTAAATGCAAGTTGTTATTGAAGTTTCACAGACATTAAACATTGTTGCTATCTGTGAGAAAAAACTCTGAGCACAAGAGTTTAGAATTTAAAAATCAACCACCAGACACAGTAACATATGGTCCAGACCTGAGCTTGCTTTAATAAACCGAACGTACTTTAATCTAACAGCAAAATGAAATACTGCACAGTTCAAACAGGAATAAAGTTACCGGGTTGTAATCTCATTTACAAGTCTGAGTTAAGTTTTATACCCCTAAGGCGCCCTCTCCCAGCTCTAGGAGTTCTCCTAATTTCTATAGGCCCTCCTTTGAATTCTGGACATGGCCATTGAATTTCTGGCTAATGCATAGGCCAGTTAAACAGTCTGTGCCACTACAAGTTCACACAGGTAAAGTATGCCGTTTTTATCGGCAGATTTGCCTCTATGTGTTCAATATATCGGTTTTCTTGCTAGACCACGTTTTACCAGCTGAATGAAGAACTAGCTCTTGTGGCATTGGCAGGGCTATTCTGCCACCCTGCTCCGCCATCAGTGACTTTGATGATGTGAGACCACAAAGGCAGTTTTACTCAGCACAGGGGCTGCTGGGCTGGGTTAACATGGTAGGCCTTTATAGAACATGCGTGTCTTCTGCAGGTTCAGCCTTTTAAACTAGTTGCAGATGCTGCTTGGTTTCAGCAGCTGCAGCTCCTGGGCTGGATCTCCAGCGAATGTCCATCTTCAGCAATTGCGGGCTCCGAAGACCTGAGCAGGCCTTTTGCATTGATGGCGACAATGACGCCCCTTTCGTGGGAGCCCTAGAGTCTTGCAGCGGTGCACCAATATTTTATCACATGGCATGGATGCCAGACAAAGCAATGTTGCTCTTTAGTTGAATGTCTTGATTTAGTTCACTATGTGAACCACTCAAGGAATCCAGGAGATCATTCACAACATGGGTCGACTCCTGCCTTCTTTCTCTTCTGGCTGCTTCACAAGCCAGGAGCATGCAGGACTTCTTCTCCTGGACAATCTCTCTTACTACAGGGCCAGGCAATCTCCTTCCGACTCTGAGCAGGCAGGGAGACACGTTTCTTTGTAGTAAACAATCCATCAGCAAGAAGTACAGGCTTCAGGTGATGTCCCTCTGCCTCTGGGAGAATGGCTGTCCTGCAGATCCCTGCCCTGGTCACACAACAGCTTTCCAAGCACTCTTCAAGGTACTCAACTTCTTTGGCCATGAAGAACCTGAAACTCGAACAAAGTGGAGTAGTTTGGGTCCCTCTGACAAGTGTCAAAGCAGGTCCTGTCTGACACAAGTCCTACCTTGTGAAGGTAACAATGGGGCGAGGCATAGCATATAGACAGCAGTTTTACAGTGGAACCCAAGAGCAGACACCACCAACAGTTTTAGTTTAACAACCTCAAACTGCATTGTTATGGACAACACCCACGGTTGGGACGGCAGTGTCTGAAAGATGAAGAGGAAGTGAACCCTGATTCCATTCCAGGCTACACAAGGGATGACAATGTGGACCACAGCCATTCACAAGTAAACCACCTTTTCAGAAGCCCGGAGATGGCCATTGCCTGTTCTTTCGGAACGGCCACTATAACGCGCCGTTTCCACGTTAGGAACTTCAACCACGCATGCATTACAACGCATGCGTGGTTATCACGAAGCTTTTACTACGCATACCTTTACTACGAGATACGTAGTAAAGGCATGTGTGGTAAAGGCTAAATTAGAAAAAGGGGGCTTGGGAAGTCTCCCTCAAAAAAAAAAAAAAAAAAGCGTGGGGAAAAAAAGGGTTTGGGGGTCTCCCCAAAAAAACGAACCTGATGTCACGTCGCGAAGTGGAGGCAATCAGCGCTGCTTGAGAGGAACGAAAGAAACTTCCGCTTCCTCTTTACGACGTACGACGTCACCAAGGAAGATGAAGGAGAGGAGACGATGTGAAGAGGTAAGGGAATTTTAGTTTAAAAATATATATATATAAGGATTGAGGGTTCAGGGCATGGGTAATTATAAGAAGGATTGGGGGCTGGGGGTCACGTAAGGGTACAGGGAGGGTATAACCTTTACCAAGAGTATGCTCTTACTATGCATAAATTTAAAACGAAAATCGTTGTAAATGTATGCGTGGTAAAGGAATATCCGTGGTAAAGGTTATGCGTGGAAATAGCATTCCGTTGTAACGCATGCGTGGTAAAGGCATGCGTTGCAAAGGAATGCGTTGTAACGACATACAACCGTTCTTTCTCTCAGAACAGGGAAGGCTTTCCTTAGCAAGATTATGGAGGGAAGGATTTGGAGGAGTCAACTACTCCCCACCACATGGTCAACTCATGGATATTGTCTTCTTTACCTGCGGATGAATGGGACTATAATTAAACAAACTGAATGTTATTGGAATATGAAGGAATATCCCCAGTAAATCTCCAGAAAGACAAATGAACATGAAAGACACAAAACAAAAGAAACTGGCAGAGATATTTTATTAATTAACTGACTATATTATATTGTAGGAAATAATATACTGTGGATAAACAATATACTTTTTGTTACCTCCATCTGTTGACCTATGGATCTATCATTTCACAGTTCTACTCTTTTACAGATTTTCCTGACAGGAGATGTGCATCCACTGTCTAAGGTTTCAGAATTGATTTGTGGTGATTCTCCTCCAAATGTTATTTTCTGCCTATACCTCAAAAACAGTTTTTATGCTGTGATGGCTCTCACAGCACTAGCTGGAGTGCTTGTTCCAAGCAAAAGAATCCAAAACAAGGACGCAATTAAGCATGAGATCTTGTACCTAGCTGACATTAGCCTTCTTGAAAGAGTCATCAGTCACAGATAAAAAGCCAGGCCAACATAGAAACATTTTTGCCTTTAACAAGAGAAATTTCGGAGTTACCACTCACTCCTGCCATCTACCTTATATTGTTGCACAGAAAGAACTAGTCAGCAGCCCTTTGCTAAAACGGACGCCACTGAGTTTCTGTGGGTAGCCTTATCTTCATCCTGCCGCACTTCAGTGTCTGGGTGTCCACCCTCCAGCCCAGGCATGACGTCAATACACTTCCAATGTCTGGAAAGCTGTATCTGCTCTCCAGCATGTGCCATGCTAAACCAGGGGCCACCAAAAATGCACGCCACTGGTACCAGCACTCAAACCTTCATCACACGGAGTCCTACTACTACACACTTGCTACACATCCACAGCACATATATACGGAATGTCAGCGCAAAGGCTTGGGAGTCACACAGACTACCAGTCTTGACACTCAGTGTCTCTTTGCTGACCTACCAAACACTTCTACCAAATATGTATCTACACCACCCTTCTTTTACCTCCTAGAATTTTGAAGACTTCTCATCTGGTGCATAAGCTATCACTGCTGGCCTTGGTTACCCAGCTCTTTTACAGTTGGCAATTAGAGGCCTTTTTTACCTAGTCGCTCTGTGGACCATCTGAAATGAACTATCTGGAGCCTCCTTCACTCATCTTTTGTTCATTGGAGCCTTTTTATGATCCTGAGTTCCCCTTTTCTGATTGCCATAGCCCTTTGACACCCTTTGTTAGCTATTAACCATTTTTGCTAACTGCAGTCCTCTGAGTTTCTCAAACCCTTTGTGCCATCCTTCACAGACCACACTCCTTTTCACCAATCCACCTTAATACCCTCTGCCAATTTTCAGTTTATCTGCCCTTTGATCTACCCACAGACGACTGTGGCAGCATCAGACAGTGTCTGCTATCCCCCAGAGGTAAAAGTTAAACCATCCTGGCTTTTTATTCACTTTGCATGGTCTAATGTTTCAGCAAACACTAACCACTTTTATAATTAGGCTGACAAGGGTGGGGGTTTCTAGGAGGTGACAGCATAAGAAGCACAAATAAGAACTGTTTACAAAAGGGATATCCTAATGCATGTGGCTTAGAACAACATAGGTCTCCTCCTGCTCCCTGTATTCTTCCTTCTCCTCCTGCTTCTTCTATGCCTTCTGGTGTTGGTCCTCCTCCTGGTCCTGTTCTAAGTCCTCCTTTTCTGGATTGTTTTGGTCCTCTTCGTACTTATCCGGGTCCTGTTCTGACTAGCTCTGGTCACCCTGGTACTGGTTTCATGAATCTGGTGCTCCAGATTCTACTCCATCCCAGGCCTTCTGATTCTGGTTCTACTGATCCTCCCCACTCTGATCCTGCTGGTCTGCTGGGTGCTACTCCACCTGGCCCTGGCTCTGTTGTCTTGGTTTTCCTAGGTCTGGCCCTCCTAGTTTGGGTCATCCTGGTCCTTGGTCCACATGGTACTTCGCTCACTTGTCCTGGTCCTCCTTATTAGACCTTCTTGGGCTGGGCATGGTTATTTTAATATTGCTCTGGTCCCACTGGGTCTCATGGTTCTGGTTGTCCTGCTCTCCCCCATTCCTTGCCAGCTGGTCCTCCTGTTCAACTTGGTGCTTAGGTCCTGGTCTCCTTGCTTCTGCACGCCAGTCCACTTAAGCCTGTTCCTAAACCTGTTTATCCTGTTCATTCCAGTCCACCTAATCCTCCTCCATGTGTTCCCTCGTCCTAGTGACCCTAGTCCACCTGCTCCAGATCAGACTCGTTCTCCTGATCCTCTTACATACTGTAATGATACACTTGGCCCTAGTTCTCTTGCTCATTTTCATCCGAGTTCTGCAACACGTCCACTTAGCCCTGATATTGCCTGTTCATGTTATCCTGTTCTTAGCCAACCGGCTTAGTCATTCTGCTTCCTGTCTTTCTGGCCTCCCTTGTCCTGGTCCTCCTATTCCTATTCCTTGTCCTAATATGCCAGGTGTTGATCCTCCTGGGCCTCTGTGTTGATTTTCCAGGTTCCCTTAGTTGTTGTCCCACTGGTCTTCCTTGCCATGGCCCTCTTAACTCTTGTCCTGCTGGCTATGGTTGCCTGAGCATCTGCTGTTGATTCTCTAGGTCCTGTTCTCCTAGTCTACCTCACTCTTGGTCTGGTTTGGCTAGCTCTGGTCTTCATATTCCTAGTCCTTGCAGTCCAGATTCTTTTCATGGTTTGCACCCTCTAGACGTAATCCTGTTGCTTCCGGTCCTCCTTGTTTGGGTCTTTGTAAGCCTAGTCCTCCTGTTCCTGGTCCTCCTAGCCATTCTGGTTC
Source organism: Calotriton arnoldi (assembly GCA_963921515.1). NCBI lineage: Eukaryota > Metazoa > Chordata > Amphibia > Caudata > Salamandridae > Calotriton > Calotriton arnoldi. The sequence goes on from CAWUFW010008643.1 coordinate 470,456, forward strand.
TTCCAGGATCCCTTCTCCTAGCTCTACATGTTCCTTCCCGCTCTTCTTGATCCTCGCCCCTTGACCTGATCCTTCTGATCCTCCTCACCTTGTTAATAAAATTCCTGGTACCACAGCTCCTGTTCCTGTTGGTCGCCTCGGTCCACCTGGTCTCTTGTGTCCTGGTCCTTTTACGTCTTGCCCTCTTAGCCCTTGTCATTCTGGTTTGGATTATCCTGTTCCTGTGTCTTGCCCTCATGTTTCTTCTGGCAATGCTCTCACTGATCTGGACTCTCTTCGTTCTTGTTCTCTTTGTTTGGGTCCTTCTGAGCTAGGTCATTTTGGTCCTGGTCCTCCTGGCCAAGCAGATCCAGTACCCTGGGTACTTCTGGCTCTAGCTGTTCTGATCCTCCTCATCTTCCTCGCCCTCGTCCTACTACCCCTAGGTTCTGGTCTTTCTGCCTCACTTGGAACTCTGGGCTCTGTTCCTCAGGTCACGGCCCTCCTAGCACTCCTAGGCCTTTTCCCGGTCCTCTTGGGCCTGATTGTTCTAATCCTCCTTGCTCTGTTTTTGGCCCTCCTGTCTCTTGTCCCCCTGGTATCCTTGGTACTGGCTCCTCCACCTCCTTGCTTATCCTTTAGATCCTACTGGCCAAAAGCCAAGTCGTCCTGAATCTTTTCCCGGTCCTCCTGGCTCTGGTTCTTCTTCTCCCCATGGTCGTACAACCAACTTTCCATGATCCTCCTTGTTGTGGTCCTTCTGGGCCAGCCATCCTGTTCCAAGTCCTGTGACCTGGTCCTTATGACTGGAGGTCATCCTGGTCCTGATATCCCTGGTCCTGATCTTCCTTGTTCTCCTCAGCCTGGTCCTCCTGGTCCTGGTACTCAAGATCCTGGCCATTTTTGCCTTGTTCTTCCTGGTCCCCCTGGGCCTTTTTTCCTGCTCCTCTTACCTCATCTTTCTGGCTTCGGTTGCCTGGAAACTTGGTCTCACTTCCCTGGTCCAACTGCCCATTGTCTTTTTATTCTTGTTTTTCATAGTCCTTGTCCTTCTTGTGATTCTGTGCCAATTGCCCCTGATCCTCTGATTCGAGTCTTGAACTTCTTGGTCCTGTTCTATTTTGTCCTATTATGGTGGTCATTATAAACCTTGTCCTTTGGCCATCCTGGCCCTTCTTGGCTTCTCCAGGCATGTCCCATCCTGGCCCCCTTGAGCCTGGTTGACATGTCTTGGTTCTCCTCACTTCGAACCTCCTAACCTTGGTATCGCGTTTCCTGGTCTTGCTGGTCCCCTTCGTCCATCTGGGCTCTCCTGTTCTGGCTATCCTAGATTTTGCCCTCCTGGTTTCGGTTGTCCTCTTGGTACTTGGTACTGCACCCATTGGTCCTGGCCCTAATGATGCAGGTTCTCCTTTTTTGGTCACTCCTTAGCCTGGTCGATTTGGTCCTGGTACTCCTGGGCACCATTGTCATGTCCCCTTCATCTTCTTGACTCTGGTTGGCCTTCTTACTTCTGATCTTCGTCACACTGGTCCAGCTAGCTGAAATGATTGCTCTGCCCTACTTGGTAATCCGAGCTCTCTGCCCCAGAACCTGATATTCATGGCCCTCTTAGCCTTGTTTCCAGTCTTCCTGGCTATCATCCTTTTAGTCCACATAGTCTTCCTTTCTCTGGGCCTCTGGGCCCGCGATCCTGGCCCCCCTGGTCTTCCTAGTCCCTGTCCTGCTTATCCTGGTCTCATGGTCCTACTGGCCATTGTCCGCCTGGTCATGAGCTTCAAATTCCTCTTCAATCTGATCCTAATCCTACTAACTATAGTCCTCCTGCTTCTTGTCCGCATAATTCTGCAATCACTTATTCTGGCCCACCACAGTCTATCTTGGCCCTTCCTAGTTCTGATGATCCAGAACTTCTTGTTCATGCTAGCCTTAGAGCTTCCTTGCCCTGTACTTCCTGGTCTGTCTGGGTGTCATTCCCATGTGCTCTTTCAACTGGTCCTCTGGATCCCGGGTTTCCTGTTTCACAGGCTCTAGGTCCTTGGTCTTTTAATCCTTCTCATCCTAATTCTGGTCCCACAGCCCTCCCGGTCCTGCTTCCTCAATTGGTCCAGCCCCCCTGGTTTGCCTGTTCCTAGTTTTTCTGCTCCTGCCTCTCTCTGGTTCTGGCACTCCTTTTTCTGTTCCTCCTTTATCAGGTCGCCTGGTCCCACTGCCCTTGGTTTCCCTAGCCCTCCTATCCCCCAGTCCTGCCTTATCCTAGTCATTCTGGCCTCCTGGTTGGTTTGTTCCAACTTGATCTTATTCACCTGACCGTAGGCCCCTCTGTCATGGTGCCCCTAGTATTGGTCCACCAGCATCTCCCCTTCCTTATCCCTGTGGCACTGGTCCTCCTTCTAATTTTGCAGGTCACCCTGGTTCATATAGTCCTTGTCACCCTGGTTTAGAGTTCCCTGTGTCTAACCCTCATGTACCTTCTGATCCTGGTCCCACTGGGCCTGACCTTTCTGGTCCTTTATATTCCTCTTGGTCCTGTTGCTCTAGGGTCTCCTGGTCCTGTTAGCCCTGGTCCTTTCCTGTTGTGATCTTCCCAGTCCTGGGCCATTTGTTTCTGGCCCCTTGGTCCTCCTTGGTCTCATCTATGTGGTCCTGGTCCTCCTGTCTCTGGTCCTTCCTTTCATTTTCCACTTTGGTCTGTCCACCTGGGTCTGCTACTCCTGGCCAAGGTCATCCTCTTCCTTCTGACCCTGATTGGTGTGGTCGAGCCCTCCTAGCCCTCAATGTTGTGGTAGTCCAGGGCTTTCTGTTCCTTCTACTCCTAGTCCTTCTGTTTCTTTGGGCCCTTGTCCACTGGCCCCTGATCCCGCTGGTCCAGGGCTTTCTGTTCCTTCTACTCCTAATCCTCCTGTTTCTTTGGGCCCTGATCCCCCTGTTCCACATCCTCCTGATCCTTCTCACCCTGGACCCAGTACCCCTAGTCTTATTGTTCCATGTCCTGATGCTCGTCATCTGTTTGTGTTAGATATGGCCCTTTTGACAGGTTTATCCCCAAACGTTTTGCCTTCTATTTTTCTGACCCTGTTTTTGTTCACTATAGGATTCTGGGCACTTTACCACTGCTGATCAGTGCTAAAGTGCATAAGCTCTCTGTATACATTATGACAATGATTGGTTATCCATGATTGGCATATTTGATTTACTGGTAAGTCCCTAGTAAAGTGCACAGTGTATGCAAGGGCCTGTAAATCAAATGCTCCTAGTGGGCTTGCAGCACTGGTTGTGCCACCCACATGAGCAGCCCTGTAAATGTGTCTCAGACCTACCACAGTAGTGTCTGCGTGCGCAGTTGTAAACTGCCATGTTAACGTGGCAAGTGCACCAACTTACCAGGCTCAAACCTTCCCTTTCCTTACATGTAAGGCACCCCTAAGGTAGGCACAAGGTACATTGCAGGGTGCAGTGTATGTGGAAGGTAGGACATGTACTGGTGTGTGTGACATGTCCTGATAGTGAAATACTGTGTATTTCATTTTTCACTATTATAAGGCTGTCTGTCCTATAGGCTTATCAATGGTGCTGCGCTGTAACATTTTACATGTGTAGATTTCCATAGGGACAAGATGGAAAAATTGAGTTTAGGCTCTCTGATCTCAGAATTTATTAACACACCTTTTGGTAAAGGTGCTTTTAAAATTCTGTGTTTGAAAATTTTAGAAAGTGTGCATTTTCCTACTCACCATTCTCTATGCCTCTGGCTGTTTGTGTATTCAGCGTCTGGTGTTTAAGTGACAGGAGCTGGGGGTGTGCATTCACTCTATGCTGTCACTAGGGGGGTTGAGGTGTGCCCTGCCTTGCCTGGGTGACTCATTGCTGGGCTGAATAGACCTGGTCTGCATTTAGAGTTGTGGGAGGAGTTTGCTTGCACCTCAATAGGCTGTGTCTCCTTTTTCACAATGCTGTTTCTGCCCCCTGTGGTCATGCTGCACCAGGGAGGAGAGGACTGGTTTTTACTGGGTTCAGAGACCCTTACAGCAAAGAGAACAATGACAAAATGGGGTATAAGTATTACACCTACAACCCCAGGATTTTAGATTACTTCAAGGAACTAGAGGAACCTGCCAAGAAGAAATGCGGAAGGACTGTTTGAGGAGAGCTGCCTTTTCTGTGTGAGGGGTGGGTTGGCCTGCAGTTGCTGCTTCTGTCTGCCACAGAGGAGAAAAGGTAATCAGTCAGTCAGTCAAAAAACTTTATTCGATTCAAGAATCATCAAAGTATACAAAACAAATCTTTATCCATATTAATAATTTCATGATTCTTACAAGTGTTAAAAGGTGTCAATTGCAGAAGGATATGGGTAAAATATATATACATTTTAGTCTTTCTCCTTTTAATCGTCACCTCCATCTACAACAAAATTACTTAAAATTCATGCCGATACAGTATAAGGATAACTATTCTATTGTCGCACGCAGCACCCATTTAAATTTCACTTGGTCCCTGAGTTAACCAATGGTTCAATCTAAAATCGTAACTAATTAAAACACATATTAAATTCTAAAAGTCAATATTTTATAAAACTTTTTAAAATGTTTTAACATTTTAGCCCTTTTCAATGTCTTATGTGGCTGTACAGCTAACAAAAATTTGCTAACACCAAATACAATAAGTTGGCTGCTGTCCGATTGTAATATTCTAAACGACTCCAAATAGCTCCTGATGTTCAAACTTCTGCACAATGGCTTAATCCACTTGCATCTAGGAGTAGTGTAAGCTGCGCAGAAGAATAGGACATGTACAATGTGAGCATTTAGGGTCATTGGGCGTCACCCGAGAATTTGACCATTTAGCTGTAAAACCATTAACTTGTAATGTTCCATACCTAAATTTCATGTAAAGTGACTTAGCCAATTACGGATAAATCTCATCGAGAAAGGGCTCAAAACTCGGAATCAATTTAAAAGACAAGAATTGGGTAGTCAATCTCCCCAACTCAGGATTTAAAGTGACTTTGTGCAGTGTAAATTCGTATATATAGACCTAATCTCTCTTCGAGTCCATAGTCATCAAACTCGGAGTTACCCAATAGCGGCTCATCCCCAAGTCGGTGAGCCATTTACGGATATGGACCAACCAGGGAAAGGTAACAAATTCATCTAGATGCAATAACTCCCTCAAAGTCTGCCTATAGATCTCTAATTCCTCAGTTGTCCATATCCTAATCCAATAGGCCAGTAACCTCCATACTGCTAGATGTCCCAGTCTTTTCAGCCCAATATCATGTGTAAGAGGGATCATCGGGGTGTTTTTGGGCAGCCGAGTAAACATTCTAATGATTTTGTTTTCCCCCAATGGTAAGGGGCTGGAGATTTCTCCTCCCCATAACTCAGATCCATAGAGTGTCGCCGATTGGGCTCTAGCTTTGTATACTTCTAGTGCGGGAGTAATGGCCTTTGATAAGGTGGCATGTTGTTTCTTCGCTATGGGAATGGAGTTCTGCATTAGGATTATACTTGACTTTTTTATTTGCGATTTCCAGGTAAGTTTTGAATCGATTGTAACACCTAGATATACAAAGTTGGAAACACATTCCAAGAGAACCCCATTCAATACTAGTCTTCTCTGGAAGTTTTTATGAGGGTTGATAGCCATATACTTGGTTTTATTGGGATTTATCTCAAGACCCTTTGTCTTGCAGTAGTTGTCTAGGCTATCAAGTAAGTTTTGGAGACCCTTGGTGTTTGTGACAGCAATACTGTGTCATCTGCAAAGGTAAGGGCACAAATATGTGTACCTCCAAGCTTGGGGGCGGCGTGTGGGGCTGAATACAAGTGTGTTACCATATCATTTACATATAATAAAAACAGAGTTGGCGCCAGGACGCAGCCCTGGCGCACACCTCTTAATGGGAATTTCTCCGTCAGCTCCCCTCCTTGGCCCCAGCGCACCTTTGCAAAGCTGCCGTCATGGAGTCTGATAATCTGATCTAAGATCTCTCTGGGACTCCTGGCTCCGTAATGATTTCCATAAAAGATCTCTAGGAATAGAGTCAAAAGCTGCCTTCAAATCAATGAAGGCAACATATAAATGTCCGTGTTTTATCTTGGTGTACTTCCAAGCTATACTCAAAAGTCGGAATACTTGGTCGATTGTATTTATTCTCTTTCGAAATCCAGCCTGGCAGGGTGAAAGAATATCGTTTTTCTTCTATCCAAGCATTCAACTTGGCCAGAATTTGTTTAGCATAGACCTTTTGTGTAATGTCCATCAAGCTTATAGGCCTGTAGTTCGCTGGGTCGTCCCTACTACCTTTTTGTAAATAGGGACGATCTCAGCCCCCTTCCAGGTTTCCGGGATAGGCTCTCCTCTAGCTATTGCATTGCATAATTGGTTCATATATGGAGCCCAAACATCTGGTGCATGTTTCAGAAGGTCCCCAGGAATTTTGTCTGGGCCAGGCGCTTTTGCTGACTTTAAACTATCTATAGCTATCCTGGTGTCCTCCAAACTAAATTCAAGGTATGTAGTATATACTACTGTCGAGGATACCTCAGTGAGAGCTTCTAGGTCAGAGTCTAATACAACTGGTGCAGCATACAACGTGGAAAGTGTTTGCACCATGTACCGGGATCCAGAAAATGGTCAGTAGTCACCTTATTCGCTTTGTTTCCTTGTGCTAATAGGCTCCAAAATTTGGATTGATCTCTAGCTTTTGCAGCTACAATGAGGTCACTCCAGCTAGCATCCTCCCAGTCCCTCATGGCATTCATTCTTACTTTTTATAATTAGATCTTTCAAATCTAATCTGGATTACATCTTTAGATTTTAAAGCAGCACGAAGTCTGCAATTGGCATTAGCACATTCTTATTAAACCATAAATTCAAGGCTTCAGGTCTCAACCTTGGTTTATCATTGTTCTTCGAGATCTTAGTTAATTGTGTTTTTATGATCTCAGACATTTTTAAATGGATTTGGGTGAACTGTCTAGATCCCGGACTTGATTCTACATAGTCCATTAGTAACTCACTAAAATTATTATATATATTAGTGAGAGGCTCAACTCTGATCTAATATTGTTGGCCATTTAACAGTTCTCCGGTTATTGCTTACTATTGGAAACCTAACTTCTTCTCTTCCACTTGTTAGATTCTGTGAATGCTTAGCAAGCCAGCTCCCCTCTAAGTCTAGGCATAAGGGAAATGATCACTTACATCTTTTTATCAACCCTAAAGTCTTGAATTTGGTTCCAGTGTGCTGTGCTTACCATCATGTAGTCTATGCAGGAGGTGGCATTTCCTCTAGTGAAAGTATTTGAGCGCTCAATATCAGAAGAAAACCGCCCATTGCATGCTCTTAACCCTCTTTCTATAGTAAACTGCAACACTTGTGTTGCAGACATAGAGCATGCCACCTTCTTATTTATTGCTGCTTCTGTCTGTGGTGGAGGAAAAGGACTGACTCCTTTTGCCCTGCTGTGGTATCCTGCTTGTAAAGAATCTCCATGGGTTTGTGTGGGCTGGCCTCCTGTTGGAACTATCGGGGACATAATAGATTTCAAGAAAGATTACTCCTGGGCTAAGGAACCTGCCAGGAAGAAGACCTGGAAGAGCTGTGAGTGAGGAGAGACTGCCACTTTGCTGTGTGCTTTGCTGTGCTGGCCTGCATTTGCTGCTTTTGTCTTGGGAAGGGAAAGGACTGGACTGGGCTTTCTGCATCCTAAGTATCTCCAAGCGCTTGATGTAGAGCTTCCCTCCTGTTGGAAGTCTCAGGGACTTCAACATCTTCTGGGTATCGGCTTCTAGAACTGGATGTGTCAGTTGCCACAGAGGAGAAAAGGTAATCTGATGCCGTCAACGACGCCGCTGCCGGCTCCGTGACCTGAAGGCATTGCAGAGGGCACTGCAACCCTGGTCTCACTGACGACGCCATCCGTCGCCGCCACCGAGCCACTGCTTGCACCGTGACTTGTAGGCACTGAACTCTGCACCGCTTCGCTTCACATCGCCGCCCTGGTATCCTCGCCACCGCCGCGACGCCGTCAACGACACCACTTCCTGCACCGTGACCTGTGGACAGTGCTCGTGGAGAACATGGAGCACCATCCCACTTCACACAGCAGCCCTGGTCTCACCGATGGCGACGCACCAAGATCGCACCGATGCTGCTGCCTGCACCGTGGTTTGGGGCACTGCTCGTAGGTTACTCGACGCACTGCCCCGTCCCACACCGCAGTCTTGGCCCACTGACGCCAGTGCCATCGACTCCAGGCCGTCCACCGATGCCGCTTCTTGCACCGCGACCTGTAGGCCCCACAAGACCCAATGCCCTGTCTCGGACTGTAGCCTTGGGTCTACTGACGACAGCGCTTCAGCAACAACAATGCTGCTGCTTGCACCGTGACCTGTCAGCACTGCAACAAGCACCACCCCACTGCGCACCGGAGCCCTGGTCTCACCGACGCCGCTGGACGAGTGTCACTGAGCCTCTGCCTGCACCGCGACCTGAGGGCACCGCATGTCACACCGCTTCGCTTCACACTGCAGCCCTGATGCCTGCCGATACCGGTGCTCCTAACTTCAAACTCACGGAGTTCGACCTGCAATGCGTGTGACTTCAAGGGCCCATCGACTCTTGCACCGACGTCCAGAACGGATGCTACTCCTCTGGAGCTCACCGCTAGGTCCGACGCCTTGCATCTCCAAAGGTACTGTTTTATAGGTCTCCCTGATGCCATAGCTGGCCCGCGATGCCGCGATTGGCCAAAACTGTTGGATTTGTTTGTTCACGATGCCGTGATAGCCCCGGACGGAGCTATCGACTTCAAGGAACCGTATATAAGTCTATTTTTGCTTTATTCGTGTTTTGATCACTGTATGTTGAATTTTTATCGTTTTGGTCTTGTTTTACACAGATAAATATTGAATATTTTTCTAAAACTGGTGTGGTGTCCATTTGTAGTGTTTTCACTGTATTACTGTTGGTTATGTGCAAATTCTTTACACACTGCCTCTGAGATAAGCCTGACTGCTTGTGCCAAGCTACCAAGGGGGTGAGCAGGGGTTATTTCAGAAGTGTAACTCCTTTATCCTGACTAGAGTAATGGATTCTGCCTGATTTAGGTGCATACCCTAGCCAGCCAGAAAACCCATTTCTAACATTGGTTTTCAGCTGTAAGGACAGGACTTGTGTTTGCACTTGACCTACAGTGATTAGTGTACACTACTACCATATCGCAGACCAAATTCCGTACCACATACTGGGTTTTTCCTTTTTGGTCTGTTTTTGTCTTTCCCTGTTTTGAACTAGAACTTCCTACTGCATCATGTCTCAGTCAAGAGCATCATCAGTTACATTCCTAAAATTGGTTGTTGAGGATAGGTTGGAAACCTACACCATCAAGGAACTGAAGGCAGTTTGCAAAGACCTCAAAATCTAAGTTAGAGATCTCACCAAAAAGGAAGGGCTACAAATGGCGCTGAGGGCATGGGTAGCAGCCAGGAATGCCAGTGGGCATTCTGAGGATGCTAGTGTGGAGATTGAGGAGCCAATTCAAAGGGAAGAGTTGCTGAGGGCTCAGGAGCTGTTAAGGGGGGAGGTACCCTCTGGGTCAGGCAGCAGTTGTCCCTCTGCAGGTCTGTCTCCAGAGGAGCTTGAGAATAGGTGGAGAGCCAGGAGGCTCAAGTTGGAAAGGGTTAAAAGGCATTTGGAGATGGAGGAAAGGAAATGATTTTAGCTTATGATCTTAAGGTGAGAGAACTGGAGCTGGAATGGGAAGCCAGGAGGGCTGGGTCCAGCCCAGATGGTGGAAGCAAAAGTGTTATGTCCAGTACTGAAGAGGGAGACGTACACACACAGACTTGGTTCTCTGCTTCAAGGAGGGGGTTGACATACACCAGGGGGTTCAGGATTGTGAGGTAACTCCAGTAGTCTCAGGGTCCCTGAGGTGAATTAGGGTACTGGCACAGGGGATCATATTCCTAGTTGTGGGAGGGACACTCTACTGACTCTAAAAGGGAAGTGCAGGGAGAGGGGTTCCCCCATGGTAGAAGAACTGGTGAGTGAGTATGGAGACCACCCAGAAGAGTATGGGTTGACTGACAGCAACAATCAGACACTGTCTCACTAGTCTTGCGAGGGTGATGTGGGGTCTTTTCCGAGGCACTGGATGGTTGGGTGAAGGGTAATTTGGTTAACACATGTGAGGGGATGGGTAATTTGGATGCTGGAGAGCATATGTTCAGTCCCTGTTTTCCAGAGCTATGCCAACACCCGGTAGAGTGTGAGACCCCAGGGTAGTTGCACTGCAGGCAAACCTTTTGGTGGATTCCACAGGGTCTGATGAGGCTTTTGGCAGTGATCCTAAAGGAGGTGGCTCAGGTTTACCCCAACCAGGTGAGGTAGGGGAGGTTGGTAGTGACCCAGGTAGGTCCCACTGTAGTGGAATGGGTGAGGGGTCTCATGTCCTGTCTCTGAGTAGAGGGAGTGGGGTGGGCTGAGTCCCAAGATGCCCAAAACCCAGTCCCAGGGCCTGGCTGGTTCCATGAGTGGGGCCTAGCCTGTACCGGGAGGCCATCCCCTGAGATGGATTCCAAGGTTTCAGGTGAGCTGGGGGTGCTGCTGTAACAAGCGTTCCACCAGTTCTGGTGTCTGGAAGCACCACTCCAGTTGAGAGGGTGCATGAGTCCAGAGCAAGGGGTGAGAGGGAGCGACAGTCCCCAGTGGAAGGACCAGTGGGGCAGGGGTTGCCAGGTCTAAGGTTAGAGCACCCCAGGACTGACTCTGGTGAGGCCACTTCTGGCCTGGGGGGTCTTCATGCTCTGTCAGGAGGCTGGAGACCTGCTCCAGGCAGACTCTTGCACAATTCATGAGGAGTGTGTTTCTCTTGGAGGGGGTTGGTATACTCACCCGGAAGTCCTGGCTTGCCAGGCACAGGTCCAGCCTAAGGGTACAGACCCTGGTTTGGAGGACCAGGTTCAGGGTCCCCCTCCCTGACCTGGAAAAGGGGTGACTGCTAGCAGTGCCCCTACCGGTTTGATTTTTGGGGGTACCGCTCCAGGTGGGAGGGTGCAGAACCCCAGGGAGGAGGACAGGGTGTGGGAAAGCCCACCCCAGTCTCCTAGCCAGCCTCAGGGTACAGGCCATGGGCTGGTGGGTCAGTGACAAGATGCCATCCCTGACCTGAGATTGGACAAAGGGTACCAGACACCTGGGGCTACCACCCCCCATTCTCTGACACCACAGAGGTTAGAGAGCCTTGAGAAGCATGAGGCCTGGCTCTCATCACTGACAGCTGTCAGTGGCCACTATGGCTTGCTGTCCTGGTGGACAGAGTTGTCCCTGGGAGGGGAACAGGAGTCACACCCTATAGGTGGACTGGGCCACACCACTGTGTTGGCCATGTGGATACTGTCTGCCTGCTGGGACTCATCAGTGAGCAAGGTAAGCTTAGTCTCTGCACAGATGGGGTCCGCAGGCGAGGAGAAGGGTTCCCTATGGGTTAGCTTAGAGGGCTCTGAGAGTCTGGATAAAGGGATCCACCTGTGTTCAGGAAGGCGTAGAACTAGAGTGTGCCCCTGCTGTTGCAGGCCAGGGTCCGTGTTCTATCGCCCCAATCAGGAAGTCCATCAAGGAGTTTGATTGGCCTCCCCTGGCTTTAGGCTGATGAGGGGTTGTGTTAGACCTGGCCCTTTTGAAAGGTTTATCCCCAACTTTTTGCCTCCTATTTTTCGGACCCTGTTTTTGTTCGCTATAGGGTTCTGGGCATTTTACCACTGCTGATCAGTGCTAAAGTGCATATGCTCTCTGTATAAATTATGACCATGTTTGGTTATCCATGAATGGCATATTTGATTTACTAGTAAGTCCCTACTAAAGTGCACAGTGTGTGCCAGGGCCTGTAAATCAAATGCTGCTAGTGGGCTTGCAGCACTGGTTGTGCCACCCACATGAGTAGCCCTGTGAGTGTATCTCAGACCTACCACTGTAGTGTCTGCGTGCGCAGTTGTAAACTGCCATGTTGTCCTGTCAAGTGCAATCACTTGCCTGGCCCCAACCTTTCCTTTCCTTACATGTAAGGCACCCCTAAGGTAGGCCCAAAGTCCCCCCTTGGGCAGGGTGCAGTGTATGTGGAAGGTAGGACATGTACTGGTGTGTGTGACTTGTCCTGATAGTGAAATACTGTGTATTTCATTTTTCACTATTGGAAAGGCTGTCTGTCCCATAGGCTTATCATTGGGTCTGAGCTGTAACATTTTACATGTGTAGCTTTCCATAGGGACAAGTTAGAAAAATTGAGTTTAGGTTTTCTAAACTCAGAATTTATTAAAACACCTTTTGGTAAAGGTGCTTTTTAAATTCTGTATTTGAAAATGCCACTTTTAAAATGTGGGTATTTTCTTACTTTACCATTCTGTGTGCCTCCGTCTTAAGTAGCCTTTTAAAACATGTCTCTGGTCTGCCAGTGCAGCTTGTGTGCAGTTTGTAACTGCCAATTCAACCTGGTAAAATAAACTTTTTGCCAGGCCTCAACCTTCCTCTTTAATACAAATAAGTCACCTTCATTGTAGGCCCTAAAAAGCCCATAGATTTTACATGTCCTGGTAGTAAATTTTTTTTCTCTGTGAGGCCTAACTCTCCCATAGGATAACATTGGGTTACCTTATTGCATTCAATAAGTGCTGACTGAATAAAAACAGGTAGAAATGTCATGTTTGATCTTAGAAGAATTGTAATTTTAAATCCTCTTTAATGGTAAATTTGGATTTTAAGTCACATTCTGAAAATGTCACTTCTAGAAAGTTGGCATTTCTTGTCCTAACCATTTGTTGCCTGCAGCCTGTGTCTGGGTCGCATGACTGGGTGTAGGTGGTCTTTGTGTATTCCTCTCAGACAGTGAGACAAAGTGGGACTAGGTGTTGGCAGGATGGGCCATCCTGCCAGGATGGGAAGAGCGGATAGTGGGCCCTGCTCCACATAACTTTTAACTTTGCCCCAGTCTCACACTGACTAAATGCTCATGATTGGTGCTTTGAACTTTTAGGCACTATTTTTCACTAAAAACTTATAACTTCGGTTCTACTGAATGGACCTAATTTGGTTTGGTATAAAATAATTTATTAAAATGTTCTCTATTTTTCTAAACTTGCATGGGATTTTTCTTGTGTTGTGTTTTCACTTTATTACTGTTTTTGTGCTGCATACATTCTTGACATATTGCCTCTAAGCTATGCCTGACTGCTTTTTAAGCTATGCCTGACTGCTTTTGTGCCAAGCGACCAGAGGGTTAAGCACAATTTCATTTTAGTAACTGTTGTTGTTCCCCCTTACAAGTATTTTGGTTGTTGCTTGAGAAGGGTTCACACCCCCTCAACCAAAAACCCAATTTCCTACAACCCCCTAGGTGAATGGAGTCCAAAGATAGAGCTGTCTGTCCCAACCTCCCCCATTATGCATTTCACCCACCTGGCCAAGGTAGAGGGAGTGACAGGGAGCAAATGAGATACTGAAGGAGGCCAAAAGCGGCACTTTCATTTTCATAACATTTCCAAAATTGTGCAACACACAACTTTTGAAGTCAGGAAAGAAAGGCTAAAACTAGAACTTGGCATAGATCTTCTAGCGATGTAAAAGGTTACACCCTGTGGGGAAAATGTTTTAGCAGACAGCTCTATGGCTTTAACGTCTGGTACTCTTATAAAAGAAATTAGGCATAAAAGCATAGTAATACTCACTGCATACTCTTTCAGAGACAAATTAATGTTATTTGCCCACTGCAAGAAGATCCCATAAAAACGAATGCCTCGGTTTAGGGGTAACCTTAAGGTGTATAGATTGCAATGCCCTACACAATCTACAGAGAGTTTGAAAAGCTGAGGGTTCTAAACTTGTGCTGTCCAGTATAGCGTGACTAGGACTAGGGTAGCTTTGTCCCGTCTGACCTGAACTAACGTTCTGAGGATCATTGCAGTAGGAGGAAACGTATAACGTTTTTAGAAATGAACAGGACTGAAGGTAAGAACCCCTTCTTCCACTTTTGGGTTCCGCCTTCAACTGAAAAACAGAGTAGTTTTGGAGTTCAGATGGGAGGCAAACAGATCCACCTGTTAGGGTGCCCATGGACAGCGGAGATGTAAAAATACAGACCAGTGGAGTGACCGGTTGCTGCTGTCCTGCAGTTGTTGAGACCCCCAATCCTCTACCAAATTCCCTAACCCTGGAAGATACTAGCATTAAACCATTGTGTTTTTTTCAAGACAAAAATGCCAAATGTCACTTGCCAGATTGGCCAGACCTTTTGAGAGAGCCCCTCCTAGTTTGTTTATGAAACGTACTACTGATATGTTGTCCATCTGAAGATGCACACAGCAATCACCCCTGCCATGAATTGACCTATTTATAGGAAAGCATCCTGTGAGAAGCTAAAGTAGTTTATATGCTCCTGAGTCCCTTCTCTAGACCATTTCACCACCATTATGACCCTTCCATATCAAGCCCCCCAATCTGACTCTGTTGTGTCTGACTCTAAAGTGATATCAGGAACCGGGCCAAAAATAGATCTACAATTCCAAGTCTCCATTTGGAAGAACTACCAGCCCAATTTCTCACTTGCGTGTTCCGAAAGGGAAATGAAAGCTGTGTATGGGAGGTCGTTTCTGAAATGTAATGCCTTGAGTCGTTATAGAGCCCTGTAATGAGTGGCAGAAAATATGGCCTGAATGGATGCCAAAAACAAGCCCACAATTTTAGCTAACATTCGAAGAAAGAACCTGCATTTCCCTAAAACTGATCTGATATCTTTCTTTATAATCTTGACCTTTTGTCTGGGAAACAAAAGTGAGGCCATCAATGAGTCTACGAAAAACGCTATAGGAAATCACATGAACAATCTGAACCTGCAACCGACTCTTGTTCTGAGACATAATCAACATGCTGTTCAGGTACACTATCACTTGATTCCCCAAGATTTGCACAAAGCTACCACTGGCTTTAGAAGTTTGGTAAACACCAGGGGGTGGGCAAGAGACCAAATGGGGGAGGTGTGAACTGGGATTGTTCCTGATTATCATGAAACTGTTGAAAACATCTGTGGTTGTGATGGATTAGTACAGAAAGATAAGTGTCTTTTAGCTCTATCTTTACCATCCAGTCTCCCGGCAAAAACGAATTGCTCAGGGAATGTATCCCTTCCACCTCGAAGTTTCTGTAGAGTACAAAATAGTTCGACAACCTCAAGTTTAATACTGGCTGGACACCGTCGACTCCTTTCCTTACTAGAAAGAGATTGCTTAGGAAACCTTGCACTGAATCCTGGACCATTTTTATTACTACCTTTTGTAGTAAATCTCTGAACTCTACTGAAACTGGGGTCCCCTTTATCTTGTAACCCTGCACTGTCTTCAATAATCAGGGGTCTGAGGTTATTTGCTGTTTTTGAAAAAAAAAGAGCGAGTCTGCAACTCAACTCTTTCAGGAAAATGTTTCTAGGTTTGCCAACTTACCATTGATCTGGCAGGAATGTCTCCTGGTTCTATGACCCCTTCAACGCCATTGACTCATGCATTGTCCCCAAAGGCACTAATCCATCATCCTGATACATTTTGCCTTTCAGTTCACTTCAGTAAGCACATTCTCCTCCCCCCACACAACATAAGAGGAGGCTCCTTCACTATGTGACATAAACTGCCTGCCTCTAGGATAGGGGGGCAGATGGGAGATGGGACAATCAAAAGAGGCAGAAATAGAAGACAACACCATGCCGCTTACTGGGGTGTCTTCCTTAGCAAATTCCTGCTTGCTGTCATGAAAGAAGTCTTCCTCATCGGAGTAGGAGCCAGACCTCTCTTTTTTTTTTTTTTGTCCTCATTCTGCCAACTCTCTTGCTGGCGATGCTCTTATAACAATTGCCAGTGCCTGGAGAAGAGCCATTCCACACAAGAAAAACAGCTGTTTCCACTTCCAACCTCTTCACGGGAAACCCCAAAACAGAGGGAGCCAGGACCGACAGCAATTTGGCTTAATCATCGGACCTGCTTGATCGCTGACTCCACTCCACCAGCAGCATCCATACTTTCTCCTGGCTTCTAGGATCACAGGCGATATCTAGCTGACTTGTGAAGATTACATTTTTCAGATAGTCAGAGAAGCAAGGTGCACTCCCAGACTTCCATAACCTGCAAATTTCCCGCCTTGCCAAAAGTATTGCATAGAAAATAAACTTGGAAGTCACTGTCTTGGTTTGTGCTGGCCCATCTTGATAAAGCCCGAAAAATATAAGTTTAGGGCTTACCTTAATTTGTTGCCCTGTTATCTCCGCAAGGAACTTACAGATCTTAGTCCAATAACAGAAGATCTTCGGACAAACCATAAACATGTGCATATCGTCAGCCAATGGAGACAAGCATCTTGGGCATACATACTGGTTTCCTGTACCTCTTGACAGCTTAGATGGAGACCAGTAAACTCTATAAGTAGTAAAGAGATGGTTACGCTTGAACGAGGCAGGTTTCACCACTGCCTGAAAAATAGCAAAAGAGTCATTCCAAACCTCGTTTAGATCTTCACCCTCAAGATCGTCTGCCCACAACTTAGAAATGTCTGAAACAGAGTTATCTTCGGCCTCCACCAGAACCCAGTACCACAGAGAGACTTCCTTTTTTAGCGGACCTACTCTCATTGCCTGATCCAGCCATGCATCCTCACCCTCATCTGCCCAGGCCTGTGTTTCCCACCAAGAAGAGAGTTGATAATATTTAAACCTAGTTAGTTGACCCCTGGTGCAGTTACTCAGGACTTCCCAGCTCACTAGGCTCAATGCCATTTTAAGGTCTCCCCAGTGGAGTAACCCCGCAGATTTCAGTGGCAAACTAAGTTGATCTCTCAGACATTCAGGAGTTCCCGGTGAATCCCAAATCGGGGCCCGGGACGAATAGTAAGAAACTCCGAGCTTTTTCCGAAAGTACACACAGGTTCTTAGAGCTCCCTGCAGGGTCTTCAATCTGACTTTTTTGAAAAACTTCGGGTCTCCATACTTAAAAAGAAAGTGGCTCTGCCCTTGCCCCACCACACTTAGCATTGCCCCAAAGAGTAGACCCAGGGGAGACCTGTCCACCCTGCTAGCCAGCATACGAACATTCTTGAATTGAAATGCATGACAATATGCAACCAAATCCGGAAGGGCCAACCCCCCCTGTTCCAACTTCCTTCTCAACTTCTTCCATGATATCCTAGCCCCCTTGGAGGACCAAATAAAACTACCAATTTTCCCCTGAAGCTTTCCTATATCTTCTTTATGGAAGGCAAAGGGTATTGTATTAAAAAAAAAAGTAATTTTTGGAAGGACAATCATTTTGATAAGATTAACCCGCCAGACCTCTCTGACTCCTGAGCCACCTCCCCAGGAAGCTTCAACTTACGCAAGCCACTTTTGTCTGTGCCCTCCATTAAACAAAGGAAGTACACATTACTATAGCACTGGAAAGAAACCCTAAATTCAACCCACCTCTAAATATATGTCCTTAACTAAACTGTCTATTTAAAAAATAAAAG
Source organism: Calotriton arnoldi (assembly GCA_963921515.1). Lineage (NCBI taxonomy): Eukaryota > Metazoa > Chordata > Amphibia > Caudata > Salamandridae > Calotriton > Calotriton arnoldi. Next base: position 487,974 of record CAWUFW010008643.1, read on the forward strand.
AATTCTCCTTTTTTTATATACAATATATACAAAAAATCAAAAATATATAGAAAACCAAGCAAACTAATCCTAGACTATGTACATCAAAAGAAATCTTAACTAAACTAATCTAAAATCACCAAGTGTTTCCTCAGTAGGCAGCCGTCTGTCAATGCAAACATGATCGCAACAGCGGCGTTTCCTCCGTTATGGCGGAGGAGCGTCACACCCCTGCTGAGAGCCTGCAGAGACAAACGTGAAAAATAAAATGATTATAAAACAATTTTATTATCATTTTATCTTTCTTACAGAGCCAGCCGAATCTGGGCGGGGCCCTCCTGATGACAGAAGCAGGGAGGAATAGTGCACACTGTTAGTGAGCATGTTGCTTTGGCCGGCCATCTTAGGACGGCCAAACCGACATGAACACATATTTCTCTAACCCGAGCTGTGTTGCACAGCCGGGTGGAGAACAGGCACAGGTTCCTAGGCCCTGAGCGAGCGTCAAACCAGCTTGCTCGGGTCAATCACGACACTGCTGTCATACTGGTAAATAGTATTACTAGCATGAGAGTAGCGTCTTGATTGGCGTCTGGGAGCCTGCGCAGTGTGCACCAGACCGTGGACTATCAGGAATCGGGACAGGAGCAGAAAAACAGAGGCGGCAGCAGGCAGCGGCAGGTAAATACTCTTATTCTATTTTTTCGTTATTTACCCCCATCCCCCACCCGCCGCCCACCACTTTTCATTAGGAGCAACCGCCACTGGATCGCAATGATAGGAAAGCTGTGAGGAGAAATGACAAATGGCTAATTGCTCATGTGGTCCTAGTACGGCTGACTTGAAAGGGTAAGAGAGCAGCTTCAGATGGTGCACGTGCTACCCTCCGTACGCTGCTGACAGGAAAATCTCAATCCATTAACGCAACAGAAAACACAAAGAGGCAATTAGGAGCATTTGCACCGCAGGTGGGGAGAGTAGAAAATACACCCAGACAAAATGTAAACACACCAGCGGGTAAGCAGAAATGAGGAAAAACAAGCGTGTCCCACTTCTCCAGTAAAGCAGAATTGTCATTGTCATAGTCAGAAGAAAACTGACTCACAAGTCTCTTTATTGAAATTAAGAATGTTTAGTACACATAACTGTATAAATTGAGAGAAATACCATAACTCCGATCTCTCTCCAGCAGGAGCATTAATCACCAGAGTTATCTTTACATTTTTATTGTTGACTGAAAACTGCTGGCCACACAAGGAACTCTGCAGCAGGTACTTTTAAACCAATAAGTTATTTCTAACTCCCCTGAGCTCAGAGCCTGGTGCAGCTGCACTAGTAGCATCGCCCTAAAGCTAGCCCTGTCCAGTTTGTGCCGGAGTTTCAAACTGTTGGCCTTGATTGACCCACAAGAGGAGCTGCACTGCTGTTTCAGAACAAGCATTGGTAAAGCCAATAGGTCCCACCTATGGGCAAGCTATTGGCTTTGGCAATCGGGTGGGTAACAGGGGGGCGGATTAAGAGACATCTAAAAAAGCACACTGAAGCGGGCAATGCTGGCCGCTTCATAACGCTCGTTTTTTGTTCTGTGAGTTAGGGGGGGGTAGAGAATATACAGAGATGGGTGCGGGTGGGATGGGGAGAAAAAACAGGGATGGGAGGGCGGGCCGGAGGGGGAAGAAAAAATAGGGATGGGTGGAAAAGAAGCAGGGAGAAGAGGAGAAGAAACTACTGCAGGTGGAAAAGAAGAAACAGGGACGATGAGGGAAAGAAGGTAATAAAGCACTATGGCACGGCTAGCATTGACCGCATCATAGCACTTGTTTTAGAAGAAATATTATCCGAATCACAGCACGAGGAGCGGATAGCCAGCGGAGGGACACTAATAAAACTTAATTAGTCTGTACTTGGTCCATGCGCCATGAAAATACAAGGAAGTGACAAATGGCAAGCAATGCCCAATTAGAAGTCACCAAAAAATGACAATGATGCCAAAAAATGATATGTAATAGGCAGGTTCCAAACCCAATTATAGAACACAAAAAGTATTGCAAGCAAGAGCTTATGTGCTAGTGCATGCTTATGCAGGCTGGACCTACAAATGACCCTGAAGCCTGCAACAACCATTTCATTACTGACCGACACCTTCGAGGTTGCACAAGTCCAGGCTGACACGGCAGCTCAACCAAAGCAACCAAAAAGGCAGCCCTGCAAACCCTCTCAATCAGCGCCATCAGAGGATATGAGCACAGAAAAAAAGGAGCCAAAGCCCCTGGAAGCATCCAGTCGCAGTGCCTGTGCACCATAACCAAAGGGGAGGGCATATCTATGACCCAGCAGCAAACCACAGCAACCAAAGCGTAACATTGCTGGCACCATCAGCCAAAAAAATAGGAACGTGCCCATGGTGCAGCAGCATGCCCCATAGAATAAGAGAAGAGTACGGCTACAACTGCTGAAGAGAAGAGAATATTTTCGGCCTGCAGTAGCCCAAGATAAGAGAAAAGTTAGATCTTGCAGTGTCTCATTGCAAGTGCAGAGTCTACCCTTACAACAGGCCATAACAATAAGAAAAGACAATGGCACAGTAGTGGCCAAGAGAACAGAAGCACAAGGCTCTGCAGCGTCACAGAAAAGAAGGGCACGGACCTGTGGTAGCTCAGAAGAAGGAAAGCATTCTGCCTTGCCGTGGCCCAGAAAAATATAGCCATGTCACCATGCAGCAGCCTCACGAAATGAAGCAGCGCACCTAGCAACAACATGAAGAAAAGTAAATAGTATAAAACCACCCGAAGGACCAGTTCATTACCACAAGCTACTAGAAGATGAAAAAAAAGTGAGAAATGTCATACACAAAGTGACAGACAAGAATGCCAAGTAATGCATGACTAATGAACCAAAAATATACTATCATATTATCTCTACATTGATAGGTCACCATTAAAAACATCGAAGGTGAAGGAGGGAATATGCCACAACCACTACCCAGCAACAGAACACCAACAGCCATCAAATGTGCTACAACTGAGATCCATGAATGCCATTTAGGGGTAGCCAGGGGTTGCAGCTGCGACTCATGGCTTGCCACTTGCAAGCTCTGGCACTGCCTTAGCGACCGCTTGCCTCAGAAAGGGCAAAATCAGTGCCAGGAATATAAGGGCAGCTTATCCTTATGGATGTTGGTTGCGGCTCCACTTGCCTTGTTTCTGTCAATTTCTTATTACAGTAATAGTGAATAATATTTTATTATTCACTATTACTGAAATAAAGAATGGATTACAATTAGCTGGAATATGACCCTTCCTGGCAGCAAGGGTAAGTAAAAGATGTTTTTAAATACATGTTGTGCGCATGCTTGCGGGTGAGAGCGTGTTTAGGTGAGAGAGAGTGTGTGTATATGTGTGAATGTGTGTGTATGTGTAAACATGCATGCGCATGTGAGTGAAAGTAAAGGTTAAATGACATTGATTTCACTTCTGCTACCCCTGGCATTTTGGTGAATTGACGTTCATGCTGAGAACTGTAGAAATAGTGATATCATGCAGTGAACTGGTACAGAGTGGGGATTAGCTATCCCCAGAATGGACTGCAAGAAAGCAAGATGACGGGCAGTGATACAGGGCAGCCCATGGATGAACAATTTCTGGGGTGTGAAGACAATCCCCTTCAGATGCAGCAAAGAATGAAAGTAAAAAAATCCATGGCATCACAAAACACAATCTCAAAACTCAATAATAACATTAAATGTAAGTGACCGAGTAGAACATATGCCAAAAACTGTAGAAAGAAACTGCACAGCATCATTCCACACGGGAGACATCGTTTCCAACGAATGCACTACAACGCATTCCATTACAACGCGGTCTATGTCATGGCACACACGGATGATCAGTGTTTGCCTATGACAACAAAAATCAGCATTATAGATCCAGACAACAGTGCAGGTGGGCACTCAGGGCAGGGGTACAAGTTCATTACCATGTAGAGTACTTTTCCGTCCCAATAGTTGATTTTTCGGCAGACTTTGAGTTTAACGATTTTCATTCCACCAGTCTGGCACCTGCAGTACAAGAGACAGCACAGATCCCCTACACCTAAACAGCCACATTCCTAATTAATATCACACACTCAGACATACACTGACAAATATGGTGACTGCAAATATAGCATTTGAGAAATGATGGGTTGCCACCGACAGTCTAAAGAAACAAAGGTTAAAACTAAGTTATTGTTAGAAAAACTGTATTTATTCATTATATACAAACCCAACTTAAATTATACAGGAGAAATAAAAAGTTATAGTTATAACTTAAATTTCTAATTTATGCACCACTAGATAGAACTTACATTTAGAATTTACTCACCACCTTCAACTTACTATGCGTAGCACACCTCCGTAGACATTCTTCTTGCATCAGACACTACACTATATTAACTATTGCTTATAGAAATGTATTTCTTAATGTTTTTTAAATATATAGAAACTTCTAAATATTTTTCCCTACCTAATAGCACTTTAATAAAATGGTTATAGTTAGGGGAAAAATATAAAACTGGTACTTACCTATATCTGAAGGCGTAATGCAGAACACAGCCAAAGTGTACCTATAAACAACATGGTTGCCTTTAACCTTTGTAAACATAGTCATTAGCCATTCACATAATGACTTGTCATCGTTATATTTTGCGGCACTCCCGCGAAATACCGCAACATTTTGTGAAAATACTTTGTCTGCCGAGATCACTATGGGGCCAGGCACATTGCTATTGTGAACGCGTATATCAGATCCCCTCATATAGGCACTCAGCTACCGTGAACCTTTTACAGGAGCCAGAACCTGCTCATTGGTGGGGGCGGACTACATGCCCCAGTGCCTCTTGTTGCAGGAAGCCGCCAATATACTGCTCGCGGTTGGGTGCTCCCTATTTTAACCCTGATGGGCCCCCGCAGTATGGGAGCCAGAACCTGCTTATCGGTGGGGGTGGACTACATGCCCCAGTGCCTCTCGCGGCAGGAAGCTGCCATCGTGCTGCTCGTGCCCGGAGACGCCCTATTTGAATCCTGACTGGCCAGTCCGCGGTCGTCCAAAGCCGGGCCGGGCCCTCCATGTTGGTTTTTCAGCAGGAATCCAAAGGAACTAGGTGAGACTACGCCTAACTTTTTATTATGGCAAAGCAGAGATTCGAGGGAGGATTTTGGGGGGGTCGTGCACGCCCTTCGGTGTCGCGTGATTCGATGCTTGAGAGAGTTGTGGGGATCGTCACTAATGAGATTGAACTCACAGAGCGGCGACTGTCACTTCATTACGGGGTCTTATCTCCGCTGTTGCCCACTGTAACTACTGACGCTTCAACCGAGGGTTCATCAAAACACTTCACCCCGTATCAACAGGAACACTAATACCATTTTAAGTTTCAGCGGCAAGCCCGCCTCAGTCAGTCAAACAAAAGCACACATAGACGCTCCGCCATCGAAAAACACAGCGGTTAAGAGGAAACAGTCATCCAGCAAACAGTTAGGTGGCAAGAGGAAGCAACCGCCCAGAGCAGCGTCTAGTAGAAATCAACTGCTTACATGGGCTCAACCCGTTCAGCTGGATAAAGCCCCACAACCCCCACAACTCCCATCGCAACCAGATTCACAAACTCCGTATAATAATAATACAGCCAGTAGTGTTATTTTAGTCCCACCACAAGTGGACCTTTCTTTCTGTGAAGTCATATCCGACAGATTTAGTAATATTCTGGATGCAAAATTAAAACCACTATTGAAGAGACTAACTGCACTTGAAAAGAAACTTGATCCCGCCCAATGCCCTGCTGAACCTCTCAATGCTGCCAAAAGTACTGACCGTAATTCCAGCCCATCCTCCATCTCTACCTAGTGGCACAGTTTCGCATAGATCCTCTATCGCAGCCTAATCTGATGACACCCTAATCAACCAGCGGGGATCTACCTCATCGCAAGGACTGCATAGACAAAATCCCTCAAGTGACAGTAGACCATCCTCTGCAAATCCCCTGGAGAAGGGCCCTGACACTAACTCAATTTGCACTACCCACAGATCAAGGCACACTGTGTCCCCAGGCAACAATAACGCATGACGTGCAACAGCAACTCAAGTGTTTTGGGGCTCCTCGGATATCTTGGACCTCCCTCCCGCAGCTTGCCCCTATGTGGTAGTCCTGGCAGGAGTGCCACCTCTGAGGGCTGATCAAAGAGAATCCTGGGAGAACCTGAGAAATAAAAGCGCTGACTGGCTAACTAAACATAGAGGCTTCAGGTTTACTAATATTAATTACCTATTAATGGTTCGGAGGGTGGTTGGGTCGGCCGTTCCAAGAAAACTATTGCAGGTTACTATATTGTGATTAGCTTCCGTAGACCAGCAATTGCTTGTAATCTACTAAGACATCAGGAAGATAGCCAAGATTTTGCCACTAATATTTGTTGCCTCCCACTTGGTTATTTTTATAAACCCACGATGACAAGGCCCTTTACACCTTCTCCTCACCTTACATTTGGGAAATAGATTTGCCATTCTAGAGGGATTAGATAACTGGATTGACTGGGACTTACCCCTCTTGACAGATCTGACCCAGTCACCATTGAGCCAGCCTTAGACCTCGCCCATAAGAACACACAAGGCCCTAGCGTAATTGAAAGCCCTAAAGATAACATTTTAAAAATATTGAGTTGGAATATAGATGGACTACATTCCAAACTAACATGCCCCGACTGGCTCACTTTCATTATCCAGTACGACATCCTGATGTTTCAGGAGACTTGGTCCATAAATAAAGTACACATTAATGGTTTTGTCTGCTTTCGCAACCCAGCATCTCCATCAAGGTCTGGGCGTGCGATAGGGGGGTTAGCGACCTGGGTTAACATTCAGGCTGGAGGCAGTGTAAATGCCCTGGAGATAGTTGATGCCAACTTTTTAACAATAAGGTATAAAAGAGGGCACACACTATACTTAACAATTTATTACAATAACGACTTCACAAGTGTGCCCAACACCAATTTTATCTCCCTATTTGAGCATATTTCCTCTCTTCAGAAAGTTATAGCAAACAGCGGTCACTCCATGGGCGTCTGTATAGGGGGAGGTTTTAATGTAAGACTTTGCCCTGCACCTTCTTCTGATTCCTATACAAGGAATCTTCATCTTAATTTTATGGAGGGCACTGCTGCTGTAAATAGCCTTAACACAAGGGGACGCGAGCTGGCCTCCTTTCTGGCCGCCAACGATTTAGGTAATGCCATGGATATTGCATATAGTGAGACTGAAATACCTCTCATGTTTAAAGGGCGAGGTCAGAAATCTACAATAGATTATATTTTTATATCCCTGACCTCGTAGACTCTCTGTTACGTGGTAATGTTATCCCCTCTAGTTATAGTGATCACAATCCCATTGAAATACTTTTAGTGCTAGCCCCTAAGCCAAAATTCAAATAAGGAGATTGGGGCTTCTCATCTTGATCCCTCTTCGGACGGACTAAGGTGAAAATGGAGATCTGTAGCACCTGAGCGCTTATTCCAGAAAGTGATCACTGAAAATCTCCCCTTGGTACAGGCTTGCCTCACTGAGACTGACACTGCCAACCGTGCAGTTTGTCCATCTCTGCGATAAAATCAAAAAAGAGCTTATGGTACCAATTCATGAACCAGTTAAGAATATGGGTGACACTTGGAATGATAATTGCTAAACAGAACATTGTGAGACTGTGGAGGGTGCAGGAACCACCGTCACTTGCAGCATGGGAAAGAGACATGGATTGGTGCATGGTGACAGAGAGGACAGTGTTTGAATCCAGAGGGTGTCCCAACAAGTGGTCACAGATTTGGGAAAAATGGAACGGGTACAGGGGAGGAATATGTGAGCCCCGCAGCTGAGACAAGGACAAGATCCGGGGTAGACTGAGTGTAAGTTGGCTGAATATGCAATTGTCATGGAACGGTTATGAGCCGTGGTCTGTGGGAAAAGTTAACAACAATTATGCACCCTTGAACGCTCATGTTTGTAAAGTGTTTGCACTGTGTAAACTTGTCATCAATAAAAAGAGTTTAAAAAAAAGAATTCATGAACCAGTTAGTAGATTACGATTGTTCAATTGGGAGTGTTCTCTTGCTAACCGCCAGCTGCGACGTATCCTAAAGGCTGCCCCGAAGGATTCTTCAGCCGTGGTTGAAGCCTGCAAGCAGTACAAACGGGCCATAAGTCTCAGGAAAGTGGAATTATTAAACCAACAATGGGACTCACTAACCATAGCGGCAAATAGTAAGAACAACAAACTCTTCTGGGCTGCCGTTAAAAAGATGAAACAACCCAACCAAATAGACTCTAAGATTGATTGCAATATTTCTAGTCGGGATTGGGAGACTCATTTTACTAAAATTTATGCCCAGGACAGATCAGATACTGTCATCTTGTCTGACCCTAATTTTATTTCAGTCCAACTGTCCCTAGAAGAGGTAGAGGAGGCACTGCAGCAGAGTGCTGGGGACAAGGCAAATGGTCCTGATATCGACCTCTTGAAGCACAACCCGCACTTTTGGACACCGTTATTGCTGAATGTTTTTAACAGCCTCGCCTTTGCCCCTATCCCCACATCATGGTCGACATCCATTATAGTACCTATTTTTCGACACCACCTTAAAATTTTTGGGTAGGGTCCTATATAACCACATTAATGAATGGGTTAAAGAGAAATCAATACTTCACCCTAGTCAGTACGGTTTTAGACCTAATGTGGGCACTATAGAGCAGTGCCTTAACCTTAAGTTAATTATAGGGAAGTACACTATTGCTAAAAACACCCCTGTATACCTGGCCTTCATGGATCTATCAACAGCGTTTGATAGTGTAAATCGCTCAAAGCTGTGTCCCATTTTAATCTCCTTTGGTCTAGACGAAGCACTCGTGCACTTTCTGGCATACCTACATAGAGGTAGGAAAGCAAGAATAAGAATTAACACTAAAGGTGAAGTGTCAGAAGATTTTGACATTTTGAGAGGTGTGAGACAAGACTGCAAGTTTTAGCTACACTTTTATTCATTTTATACATCAGTGACCTTCAACCTTTTTTAACTACTACCCATGATGTTCCCAAAATTCAGAGCTCTCTTTTACCTGCATTGTTATATGCCGATGATGCCGTGCTAATGGGTCGCACTCCAAAGGCTCTCTCTCTTTTAGTGAGTGGCTTTGTAAACTTTATGTCATCATTAGATCTTCGAATGAATTTTAATAAATCTTTCATTATGTCTTGCGGCCCTAAAAAATAGAACACACCATCCTTAAAAGTGGGTGATTGTAGTTTACTCTGCACAAGCACTTTTTACTTATCTAGGCATGACCTTTAGTGATAGCTGTTCCTGGAAAGCGCATATAGCAAACACTGGGAGCAAACTTTCCAGAGCAATAGGCTCGTTATTCAGTTTACCCCGCACCAGGAAAGGGAGAGTCTTACTGGCACATGCATCAACAATGCCATTTACGATTCCTTATTAGCGAAAAATAAGGATTCGCTAATAAGGAATAGCAAAAGGCTATGCATGTAGAAATCGCTTTAAAAATAGCGATTTCTAAACATTCCTTAATTGCGACTCGCAAATTGCGAGTCGCAATTAAGAATACCTCCTCATTCATTCCTATGGGCCTAGAGGCCCATAGGAATGAATGGGAAGACATTCTCAATTTGCGATTCTCAATTAGAGAATCGCAAATTGAGAATGCATTTCAGTGGGTGCCAGGGTGTCAAATAGACACCCTGTTGCACCCTGAAATCTGCATCATGAGTATATCTTGCACACACACATGCCCCAAGGGCATGTGTGTGTGTAAATGGAACTTTGAAAAATGCACTTTAGTGCATTTTTCAAATTTTTAGAAATTACCATGAAGTTCAACTTCATGGTAATTTGCTCCCCTATTAGCGAAATCGCTAGTTTTTTTACTTTAATGCATTGCATTTAAGGAATCTCAATTTGCGATTCCTTAAATGGAATGGCTATTTAAGTAATCGCAATTTAGAGATTACTAAATTGCGATTTTTGCATTTGGGATGATGCATCCCAAATGCAAAAATACCGGTCGCAAAGGGGCAGATTCTGAGAATCTGCCCGTTTGCGACCAGTTTTTGCTTTGATGCATATGCCTGGTTGTCCCCTTACTCCAGATTTATAGATCACAGTGTCTCCTGATTGCCACCTATGGGGCTGAAGTTTAGGGAATCGAGAATTGCCATCAAATCCAACTTGAGGAGCATAAAGTTTGCAGGAAGATTCTGGGTGTGCCTAGCTCTAGCTTTATATGTCATAGTGAATTAGGCATCCCTTTTGTTGAGGATTACATTAGTGCCCGCCCACTGCTTCTCTGGCTTGCAATTTGGCAAAATACGGAGGGAACCCTTACGAAAGACATCATAAAAGATTGCCTTTCCTGTGACAAAGGTAGTAAAATCCTGTGGTTAAAGTATATCGAATCCTGCTTGCACAAGATAGGCTGTACCCAGCTGTTTGCGAACCCAGTGGGCTCCCCCACCATTGCCAAAATACAATTGCAGGCCTCTTGGTTCAAATTTGTGTATGCAGAGAGACTGAAGAGGGAGTCCGTAAAATCTAGAGTGACAGCCTATCTGAGCAGAAACCACGGAGGGCATGACCACCCCAAAGCTATTTGACCACTCCCATGTAGTTTGCTGTTTCGCCTTGGGGAAGGCACAATAAAATACCTGCTAAATTTCCTATTAGGCTTTCAGGCAAATCTAGACTCTTGTCCCTGCCCATGCAATGGGAGGTCTGGCCAATCTTCGCTACATTTTTTACAGTTTTGCGATTTTAACTCAACTTCAACTCATTTTGCTACCACTAATCAAGAAGTTACACACTAATGATTTCAGAGAAGCTTACAATGCACTACTTCAACTGAATAATGAGGATACTTTTACTTGTGTTGGGTTGTTTCTGAAAGTTTTTATTTTAATATACTTTTTTGGAGATTTTTAGATTGCTGTATCTAGGAAAGGTGATGCCGGCCACCTGAGAGGAACTCCTTACACTCATCTACCTATCAATCTTCAAGTGAGTGTAGTTCTAGGGTTGGTTATGTTGCCAAGACATGTGATTAGGTTTTAATAGCTATATTTAAATTGCACTATGCAAACTGTGTTGTTTTTATTATATACTTTTATGGTTTTAATGTGTAAACCGAATAAAGATTAATAAAGAAAGAAAAAAAGAACCTTTACTAGAAATGTTATGTCATTTCAACCAGAATGCTCAAACAATTATAGCTGGAGACTGTAATACTTGATTAATTCTTACCCAGACACCACAGTATTATGAATCGATATCAAGTTCAAGGGCAGTGCAGGCTGACATTACAAAGCCATCCTGAGTGTCAGCTCAGATAATGGAGATGTTATTAACATATGATCTAAAAGTTGTTAATGGGAACACCAGATCTTACACACCCCCTTGATCCACTTTCAAAAGAGGCATAACTTCTAGTCATTTGGACTATTTATTTTTGGACCATGCCTTATGGCCTTTTTTAATTGATATGGTGATAGTCCCAAGAACAGACAGTGACCACTGTGCATTGAGTGCCATATTTCATGCTGTCCCATTATTGTGCTCAAATTTGCCTTCCGAGTTAGTTAATACAATGCTAGAGACAAATAACAATAGGAGAAACCTTAAATGGCCAGCAGTTGCGACTAATACAATCGCTTTGTCTCAAATATATGAGCTTTTTGCAGTAAAATTGTCCCCGCTAGAAGCATCTGATGTGACTTAAACAGATTTTGTCCCTTTTCATAGTGAATTAATGGATCAAGTGAAGAGCTTCTTTGTGAAGGAAGGGAAGAGAGGCAGCGGACAAAAGCCATTACCTGGTTGGTACTCTAAAGAGAGTCGTTGTGAGAAAAACCGGCTATTGGAAGCTCTAAAGAAGGGAAGTTGTACAGAAATAGACATAGCCTGAAAAGATACAAGACCATACTGACAGAGTCTAAAAAGTGCTGGGAATTTGAGCAGTGGTCCGCACTAACTGATGCTTTGCAGGATAGGGACAGAAAGTTGTTCTGGAAGTTAATATCTTCAGGTACTAGAGCAATTGATGACCACTTGGAAGTAGTGGTCCAGATGGATAAGTGGGTAGCTCAATTTGAGGCCCTTTATAGATAATGGGATAAGGATAAGACCCTGACCAACGTAGGGGGGGAGGGTCCTCAACCTGCCAAGACACTGCCACATCTCCCAGCACCTGCGCACACTCCACTGGCTCCCCATCGAGGCCAGAGTCAAGAAGCAACTAATTCACCTAAAGAATTGTTTCAAACTGTCTCATCTCTATTAAAGTGCCCACGTGATGTTACTTTTACTCCTGACCAAAAGTTTGTAGACAAGATGGCCGATTATTTTCAAAACAAGGTACAAACTGTCTATAATCTTCTCTTAAATGCTGATAAAGCTACAGCGAATAATGTCTCGGCCCAGCTGGAGAGCATGTCTCTTCACTGTGATCTATCGCACTTCACACTGTTGGGAGTTGAGACAGTGGCTGATCTGCTGTTAAAAACTAAGTCGGGCTCTCCTTTAGATCCCTGTCCCCCTCACATACTACATCAGGTCTCTAAGGACATAAGCATTCCACTATCCCTTATACTCAACCAAAGTATTTTATCAGGAGTATTTCCAACGATTTGGAAAAAAGCATACATTCGCCCTCTCCTAAAGAAACCTAAGCTGGATCCCCTGGACGAGAAAAACTACCGTCCCATTTCATGTCTACCTCTACCTGCTAAAGTCCTTGAGAAAGCCATGAATGTAGAACTAACTTCGTATCTAGAGAACAACAGCATTCTAGATACCACCCAACATGGCTTTAGATCAGCACACTCTACTGAGACTGCATTGATTATGGCAGTGGAGGAAATTCGTAAGGTGACGGATGGAGGAGGAGCGGCTGTACTGGTCCTGTTGGACTTGACAGCCGCCTTTGATACCGTGAACCATGCGGTATTAATACGAAGGTTACAGGATGTAGGTATCAAAGGCAAAGCTCTTGCCCTCCTTTCCTCCTTCCTATCATCCAGGGAACAAGTGATTTTTGGGATGGTTATCTGTCCAAGGAATTCACACTCCCCGGGGAGTCCCCCAGGGCTCGGCCCTATCCCCCACTCTTTTTAATATATATGTGGCTCCTTTGGCCAGACTAATAAAAGTCACGGCTTTAAGCTGGTGTCTTACGCTGATGACACGCAGCTTATAGTGACGGTAACACAACCAGTGGATGCTATGGCTATCCAATTTAGTAACTGCATCTCGGCTCTAATGACCTGGATGAACGTCAACTTTTAAAACTTAATGTTGATAAAACCGAGGTGATTGAGTTTGGCCAGAAAATTTCGGTATGGAACCAATTCTGGTGGCCACATGTAGCAGGTTCTTGTCCGACCCCTGTCCAAAAAGTTAGGAATTTAGGGATTTTGGTAGATAATGATCTTTCCTGGGCTCCTCAGATCAACCAAGTCTCATCAGCTTGCTTCTTTATGCTTAAAGGTCTGAGGAAGATCCTTCCTTTTATACCGCTCTCCCTAAGGAAAACTGTGGTAGTAGCCACGATTCTATCTAGAATTGATTATTGCAACGCTATCTATTTAGGAGCAAATGTTGCGCAATTCTCTAAATTGCAGTCAATTCAGAACGCGGCTGCAAGAGTATTGCTCAATCTACCTAAACACCATCCTACATCCACCAGAATAAAACAACTCCACTGGCTCACAGTACGGCGAAGGGTAGACTTTAAGTCTCTATGCATGGTGCATAAAGCCTTGTTTGGTGGAGGATCCAAGGATGTGCAAACCTTGTTTTCGCGATATGCTCCAACTAGAGCCTTAAGATCAGCATCACTTGAGCTCTTACAACTCCCAAAGATAAAGAGAGCAAGGTGTGGAGGAAAACGCTTCTCTTTTGGCATCCAAACTCTGGAATGCCTTGCCCACAAACCTGAGGTCCTTGCCTAACAGATCGCTCTTCAGGAGGAAAGTCAAAACATGGCTCTTCTCCCAACCATGAATATTCCCGGCCATGGGCATTACATATCACTCAGCGCCAAGACGCCTCGGCATTAGTGCGCTTTATAAATATTTTTCAGTCAGTCAGTCAGAGTCACCTTCAAGATGCTCACCCACGCACACAAGGCCCTCCATGACACCGGACCAGCATACCTGAACAGCCGAATCAATTTCCACGCACCCCAAAGGACCCTACAATCAGCCCAGCTCTCCTACACCGTGGTCCCCCGCACCAGAAAGAACAGATCGGGAGGCCGCTCCTTCTCCTTCCTCGCGGCCAGAGCCTGGAACGCCCTTCCGCTCCACCTCCGACAGACAACATCGCTTCCCATCTTCGCAAGAAACCTCAAAACCTGGCTCTTTGACAGACCCCCTCCTTGATGGACTGGAACCTGCACCCCCACCCTACCCCCAGCGCCTTGAGACCCTTACAGGTGAGTAGTCGCGCTTAACAAACGCCTGATTGATTGATTGATTGATTGATTGAGGTGCTGGACCGAGGTGATGTAGCCACAATGTATACTGACGAGGCAAAGGTAACATAGATAAGAGACTCCTAGTTTCACTTTAGTTGAAGCAGCCTTTGCTCTTGGGCAGATGAAGAAAGAGAAAGCTCCTGGACCAGATGGCTTTCCTGGGGACCTATATTTGTCCAAACCTGCAATGTGGATCCCATATCTTAATGTCTTGAGTAACTCCATTCTGAAGGGTGAGATCATTACCCACTTGGTATGGAGCTGTCATTATCACGATTTATAAAAAGGGAAAAAGGGTTGAGCCAGCTAACTATAGACCAATTAGCCTACTGGATAGTTGAAAAGAAGCACCGCAATTGAGGGGGTGAGTACTTCATTTATTCGTGACCAGCCTTGACAGCTCCCAGGCAGCAACTGCCAGACTCCCCACATTCTATGTTCCACGCAGGGAACATGCCCAAGGGAACATTCCAAGAGGAATGTGAAGGAGATCCCAACACACCTCCCTTCCCACAAATGAAAGAAAAGAAAGAAAAGAATAAAGGAAAAATATGCAACAAAGCAATGAGATGAATAAAACAAAACATACAATTGTAAAAGCAGATAGCAACATTTCAAACATGTAAAAATCAAGACCTAGAGGAAACATGGTGTAACGTCAATACATAGCATAGTCTTGAAACTTAGCTGGCGTAGATCTCATCCTGGAAGAAAATCTTTTGTAAGAAGAATAACTCAGATGATCATTCCTATTGGGAGGAATAACGTTAGGAGAAGAACAACTAGGAAGAACAGGAGTTACATGAGAGGAGTCCAAATGAACACCAATCTTCCCACCAAGGTACACCATTTTGGATTTAGGAACAATAGAGATGGCAGATTTATTCCAAATCTTGCCGTTCTCCAACACCACCACCCGGTCTCTTACTTCCATCACCTTAGCAGGAGCTGAAAACCGAGAAGCCCCCTTACGAATGAATCCAGGTTTCTTGATTCTTACCCAATCACCAACGCACACAGGGGGAACTCTCTCGGAAACAGTGGTGTATTTAGACTGGACAGCGGTTCTCACATCCGCTACCTTGCCAAGTTTAGTTTGGTCAACCTCCTTCCTAGACATCCAATCTTTGTTCAACTTGGAACCGGCAATTCTTCCTCTAAGCAAAGTAAAAGGAGACATCCCAGTACTTATATGAGGAGTGGTTCTGATTGCCCACAACATGTCTGCTACAGCCACACAACAGGATAACCCATTCACCAAAGCCAATTGCATTTGGTCCTTAATAACACGATTAAAGCGCTCAACTAATCCATTGCTGCGGGGATGATAAAGTGATGTCAAAACGTGTTTGATGCCATGTTCCTTGAGAAACTTTTGCATCTCCAGAGACACCAATTGGGTTCCGTTATCTGTCACTAGTTCCTCAGGAAATCCCTCCCGGAGAAACACTTCCTTGAGGAAACTGATAACAGACAAAGAATTAACACACTCTACGAATTTAATCTCCGGCCACTTAGACATATAGTCTACCAAGACCAAAGCAAACAGAGGAGAACCACCAGAAATCCCAAATGGACCAGCAACATCGATGGCTAGCTTGCACCAAGGTACATTTTTGACAATCACAGGATCAATGGGAGATGGATGAGTCACCTGAGTCTTATCGCTGAGGACACACGCACAACAGACCCTGACAAAATGCTCAATGGACCTATCCACCCCAGGCCACCAAAAGTCCTCACGGATTCTGCGTTTCATAGCACGAATACCCTGGTGACCTTCATGGGCAAGATCTAGAACTTTTTTCTGCATACATGTGGGAACAACCAAAAGACCACCTCTGCGCAAAATTCCATCCACCAATGATAACTCATCACACACTCTTTTGAAGGGAACTAACTCAGAAGATAAGTCCTTATTCACAGGCCACACCTGAGCCAAAAAGTCCACTACCATTTTGATATCTTTGTCCTCAGATAGAGCATGCAACCATTCCTGCTCAGAAAGTGCACCCTTCACCACGTCAACAACAGCACCAATAGCACATACAATATCAAGATCATCCTCGGCAGATACACTGATGTCTTTGGCAAGAGGTAAACAGGAAAGACAATCAGCAATGTTGTTTTTGATACCAGGTACATATTGTAAACGATAATTGAATTCCTGTAATCTATATTGCCATTTGGCAATTCATGGAGTGGCGCGGCCCCCACCTTTGGTGGTGAAAAGATCAACCAAAGGTTTGTGATCGGTTCTGAGGATGAATTCGTTTCCCCACAGGAAATTCCGAAAGTACTGGACACCCCACCATAGAGCTAATGCCTCTTTCTCAATGGTGGAGTAAGAACTCTCAGCACCACGAAGTGTCCTGGAAGCAAACGCAATGATCTCCTCATGACTGTCACTCCTTCTTTGCATTAAAACAGCGCCCAAACCAATATTGCTGGCATCAGAGGAAACAATACATTTGTCATTGATGTTGAACAATTTCAAAGGGCTGAGCTTGCACAATTTCCTTTTTAAGATATTAAATTGATTGACACATTTTTCGCACCACATGAATTTAGCGTTCTTCTTTAGTAACTCACGCAAACAGGAGGTTTTATCTGCAAAATTCCCTACAAATTTGGCATAGTACTCCACAAGTCCTAAAAAGGAACGCAATTGATCCTTATTGGTAGGTGAAGGTGCATTTTGAATGGCATCTAAAATTTTAATTTTGGGTTCAATCCCTTTGCAGGAAATGTGGTGGCCTAAATAATCGACACCCTCCCTAAAACATTTACACTTGTCCTTCCTTAAGGTTAGCCCGTGAAGTTTTACAGTATCAAGTACATGTTTAACTCTGCTATCATGCTCAGCCTCAGTTCGTGCATACACCAGAATATCATCTTGAAAGAATACGACTCCCGCTGTATTTTTGAACAAATTCCCCATGAGGCGTTGGAACACAGCAGAAGCCGATGCCAGGCCAAAAGGCATACGTTTGTAACGGAACGCTCCTTCCGGTGTTACGAAAGAGGTAAGATGTCTGGACTCCTTGCTTAACTCAACTTGGTGATAAGCTGAAGAAATGTCAAATGACGAAAAATACTTAGCTCCGTCAAGCGTCGCCAGCATTTCATTAATGTTGGGTAACGGTTGGCGGTCGATCCAAATGTTAGTGTTCAGATCGCGCAAGTCAACACACATCCTAAGGGACTTATCGGCCTTGCGTGCAAGAACTATGGGGGCCAACCATTCAGATCCTTCAATGGCCTCGATCACATCCATACGGCATAAACGTTCAAGCTCTTCCTTCAGTTCCACACGCAAACTTAAGGGTACCTTGCGCACCTTGTGTGCAATAGCCTTAGCGCCACTTTTCAGAATAATGCGGTGTTGGAAGCCTACAAGCTTCCCAAGCTTGTCACTAAAAACTTCAGGATACCTTTGGATCCACTCATCATCAGACAAGTGTTTCACTACCATACTATCGGAAGAATTGAAGGATGAAAAGGGAGTGTAAAATTTGCAAGCTTCACGTTTAGACAAAACCATGTCAGGATGATTGGGATCGAGGATGATCCCGAGTTCCCCCTGCTCTTCCCATCCTAACAAATTTGCACCATCCTTGACAATGAATACAGGTCCAGTGGCTAGGTCCCCACAGAATTCCAAATTTGCCTCAAATTTGCCCAGAACTTCCACTCTTTTGCCCCCATAAGCAAAAATTTTAATATCTGACTGGTGCAACTGAATGTCTTCTAACGCCCCAAAATCCTTGATATTAATAAGAGTAAAAGGAGAACCAGAATCAGCCAAGAAATTCACATTCTTTCCATTCACATGGATAGTACATGCGGGAGATTTTCTTTTACGTAAACCACCCATGGATGCAATTTCAACAACACCCTCAGATTGTGCAGATGACGAAGACAGCATTAGTTACATATTATCATTCTCTTCACTAGAGTCAACAAAGTCTTCTTCAATGTACTTGACTATTTGGGTGTTTCCCTTGTTGGACCCTCATGGCTTTGCAAAACGAGCCAGATGCCCTTTTTTACCGCATTTAAAACAAGTCTGGTTCAAAGCATAACAGTACTTGGCATTACCTAAATGATTTTTGCTCCCACAACGAAAACAAAAGAGTTGTACCTTCTCAGATTTGATCTTGGTCGAGGATAAAGAAGATGAATTCCGCGTTGTGTTTTCAATGGGAATTTTGGTGGACTTAATATTATGCTTTGATGACAGTAGTTTTACTTCACTGGGTGGAGAAGTATTGCTCATTTCCTTCATGCAAAATTGAGAATGTTCAATGCTTTTAGCAAGCGTGATGGCTGTCTCAAGATCGGGGTCGATCCGAAGACAAAAGTTTCTCTTGAATTTTCTTGTTGCAAGTGCGTTCGATTAGTTGATCACGTATGATTTCATCCCTAAATTCTCTGTAATTGCATGTGACAGATAGGGTTCTGAGAGCAGAAACAAAATCATCGATAGATTCACCAGGAATCTGGGCACGTTGCAGAAACTTGTGGCGCTCAAGTACTACATTTTTCTTAGGGTTGAACCTTTTCTCTAAAGTTTTAATCAAAGATGCATAGTCGTCAATGAGTAAGGAATCACCATCATCACCACCACTCACACGAGTGCTGACGACCTCAAGGGTTAGAGTTTTTACAATGCTTCTACCCTCTGCACCCAGATTATACATCAGAAGTGCCTTCTTCTTTTTAGTAGTGAACGTGTCACCATCGATAGCTTCCAAGTAGCTTTCAAATGTATCCTTCCGTTGTTGCCAAATCATGGGAAGAGAACCAGGAGATTGTAGAAAGGGAGGCGGAGCAGTAATGTGATCCATACTGAAACAGAGCGTGGTTGAGTTGCTGCCCACACAATGGTAATGAATGCAGGAATACGAAGATGCACGTAAGTGCAGTAAGATTTTATGATGCACAGTGTGAGTGCATCACAGAAATGGTAAACAACCAATAGGACGCATTACAGAAATGATCAGTGCATATCCAGAAGAACTTTGCCAGATGTACGCTTGAACTGTGCGTGTTGGCCAAAAGTGCACATTCAACAAATGTGATAAGCAATGTGATAACATGCTGTGCGCATCAGCGAGTGCTTGGAATGACGTGCACTTGAATTATAACTAAAACAGCTGTGCGCGTCAGCGGAGAAGTCAACATTGAAATTGACGCGCAAATGAAGTGGTTAAGCTGTGCGCATCAGCGTGAAAACGCGTGGTGTCGTCATGACAACACAAATAGGGAAAACCAAATTCAAAATGGCCGCACGCAACGTCCTCACATTGCGTGCAAGGGTCAGGCAGATCAGGCAGGTTCAGCACACTGCAGCACAACGTCACAGCGTCGCGGGGATAGAGCGTGAGGAGCAACGGCTGCTTCAACAGCGCGCGCACAGGGGCAATGCAGAGTACCTGAAACCATAAGAATCCACGCCGAAATGGATACGGAGACACCAGGGCAGCAGCAGGAATCCACAGGAACGTCCACGGATGGCAGGATTCAGGGGATTCGTGGAGAAGAAAGCGCCACACGAGGAGAACAAAGCTCCGGAAGTCCGCAGGAACGAAGTAGGACGCGGAGATCCACACAGGAACGGGAGGTCAAGACGGCACAACTCGTCGCCAATGAAAAGAAGCACCGCAATTAATGGGGTGAGTACTTCATTTATTCGTGACCAGCCTTGACAGCTCCCAGGCAGCAACTGCCAGACTCCCCACATTCTATGTTCCACGCAGGGAACATGCCCAAGGGAACATTCCAAGAGGAATGTGAAGGAGATCCCAACAATAGTTCTCAAAACATCTTCTGTAGGCAGGTGCTAGCAAGGCTCCAAACCTGGATTTCTGACAAATACGTACTCGAAGATACACAGGCAGGCTTTAGGGACTAGGTCAGTCCATTGTTCAAGTATTTTGCTTCAGTGTACTGTGATGTAAATTGGTTACCCTGAAGAGGGAACGCCTGTATAAATCTTTCATAGACCTGAGAGTGGCATTTGACCTTGTCCCAAAGGAAAAACTTTGGAAAGTCTTGGAAGAATATGGTATCCCCGGTGATCTACTTTGGCTACTGTGAGTTCTTCATTCAGAATCCTATGCCCAGGTTGGGTGGAACCTAGGAGGGGACCTTACACCTATGGTCCCCATTAAACAAGGAGTCAGTCAGGGATGAGTGCTTGCACCTACACTCTTTAGCCTGTACACTAATGGAGCGGTAAAATGGCTGTCACAATACAAGGATGAACCCTCTAAATCAGTAGGCATCCCTATCCCGCTCCTCATGTTTGCAGCTGATTCTCTTCTCATCTCCAGAACACCCTTTGGCTTACAGTCAGAATTGGATTCTTTTGTTGTTTTCTGTACAAGCAGAGGTTTGGAACCTAATCCATCTAAATTGAAATATATGGCAATAAACCCTCACCGGTCTTTTAGAGGCAGGATGACTATTGATGGAGCCCTGATAGAATGGGTTAAGAGCTTCGATTACTAAGGGGTAAGATTGGAAGGCTACCTGTCATGGGGGGTCTCAACTAGGGAAGAGTAAAAATATACTCCAGCAGAGAGCCATGGCAATAGAGAGAAAGCACAAGATTGCTTTAGGGGTCGGTGTCTCCTGTCCTTGAAGTATACAGAGCCACTGCCGTGTCAGCATCCACCTATGGGGTGCAGATATGGGGTTGTTGACGCGACTACTTTAACACATTCAGAAAATAAATATATCAGGAGCTTATTTAATCTACTCATGAGTACCCCTTTATACCTTTGAGATTTGATTTAGCCTTAAACAGCATCCACTTGATGGTTTCTTTAAGATCATTATTGTATTGAATGCGGTTATGGTCGACTGCTGAGTTGACCATTTATAGGAACTCTTAAAAGAGCTCATCTCTTATGCTAAACAAGTCAGTACCCCTGGTTAAAACCATGTAAAGATTCTGTTTGAAAGGGTCAAAATGAGTGCCCTACTGAAACTCCCCAGAAAAAATAGCTTAAGATAATATAGAAAAATTTAAAAGATTATATTGGTAAAGTACTATGGAACAGGTTTGAAGAGACCAGACAGTAGGTAGCTTAACGGACCAATTTTTGACCCATAGGAACAGGGGTGGGAGCACACCGCTTCACCTCCCAGCAAGGTTCGCCCCTGGCATTCTGGTTAATGCAGTCTCTTGTTGCTTGCTTTGCTCTAGTATTCAGAGTGTTTCGCCAGAGTTGGCGCAGATAGTGCTGATCTCTAGACACGTGTTTCTGGTTCTTTAACCGTCATCAGTAGAGATTAAGACTTCAGATTTGGGGTTTGCTGAGTAGGCTGCCAAACATTGCATCAGGTCAAGTACCTCTCACTGGCGCGCGGGTGCTTCTTCCACGAGCTCGTCAGCTCAATGACTCACGGGAGTACTTTTAAACAGGAACAGGGGTGGGAGCACACCGCTTCACCTCCCAGCAAGGTTCGCCCCTGGCATTCTGGTTAATGCAGTCTCTTGTTGCTTGCTTTGCTCTAGTATTCAGAGTGTTTCGCCAGAGTTGGCGCAGATAGTGCTGATCTCTAGACACGTGTTTCTGGTTCTTTAACCGTCATCAGTAGAGATTAAGACTTCAGATTTGGGGTTTGCTGAGTAGGCTGCCAAACATTGCATCAGGTCAAGTACCTCTCACTGGCGCGCGGGTGCTTCTTCCACGAGCTCGTCAGCTCAATGACTCACGGGAGTACTTTTAAACAGGAACAGGGGTGGGAGCACACCGCTTCACCTCCCAGCAAGGTTCGCCCCTGGCATTCTGGTTAATGCAGTCTCTTGTTGCTTGCTTTGCTCTAGTATTCAGAGTGTTTCGCCAGAGTTGGCGCAGATAGTGCTGATCTCTAGACACGTGTTTCTGGTTCTTTAACCGTCATCAGTAGAGATTAAGACTTCAGATTTGGGGTTTGCTGAGTAGGCTGCCAAACATTGCATCAGGTCAAGTACCTCTCACTGGCGCGCGGGTGCTTCTTCCACGAGCTCGTCAGCTCAATGACTCACGGGAGTACTTTTAAACAGGAACAGGGGTGGGAGCACACCGCTTCACCTCCCAGCAAGGTTCGCCCCTGGCATTCTGGTTAATGCAGTCTCTTGTTGCTTGCTTTGCTCTAGTATTCAGAGTGTTTCGCCAGAGTTGGCGCAGATAGTGCTGATCTCTAGACACGTGTTTCTGGTTCTTTAACCGTCATCAGTAGAGATTAAGACTTCAGATTTGGGGTTTGCTGAGTAGGCTGCCAAACATTGCATCAGGTCAAGTACCTCTCACTGGCGCGCGGGTGCTTCTTCCACGAGCTCGTCAGCTCAATGACTCACGGGAGTACTTTTAAACAGGAACAGGGGTGGGAGCACACCGCTTCACCTCCCAGCAAGGTTCGCCCCTGGCATTCTGGTTAATGCAGTCTCTTGTTGCTTGCTTTGCTCTAGTATTCAGAGTGTTTCGCCAGAGTTGGCGCAGATAGTGCTGATCTCTAGACACGTGTTTCTGGTTCTTTAACCGTCATCAGTAGAGATTAAGACTTCAGATTTGGGGTTTGCTGAGTAGGCTGCCAAACATTGCATCAGGTCAAGTACCTCTCACTGGCGCGCGGGTGCTTCTTCCACGAGCTCGTCAGCTCAATGACTCACGGGAGTACTTTTAAACAGGAACAGGGGTGGGAGCACACCGCTTCACCTCCCAGCAAGGTTCGCCCCTGGCATTCTGGTTAATGCAGTCTCTTGTTGCTTGCTTTGCTCTAGTATTCAGAGTGTTTCGCCAGAGTTGGCGCAGATAGTGCTGATCTCTAGACACGTGTTTCTGGTTCTTTAACCGTCATCAGTAGAGATTAAGACTTCAGATTTGGGGTTTGCTGAGTAGGCTGCCAAACATTGCATCAGGTCAAGTACCTCTCACTGGCGCGCGGGTGCTTCTTCCACGAGCTCGTCAGCTCAATGACTCACGGGAGTACTTTTAAACAGGAACAGGGGTGGGAGCACACCGCTTCACCTCCCAGCAAGGTTCGCCCCTGGCATTCTGGTTAATGCAGTCTCTTGTTGCTTGCTTTGCTCTAGTATTCAGAGTGTTTCGCCAGAGTTGGCGCAGATAGTGCTGATCTCTAGACACGTGTTTCTGGTTCTTTAACCGTCATCAGTAGAGATTAAGACTTCAGATTTGGGGTTTGCTGAGTAGGCTGCCAAACATTGCATCAGGTCAAGTACCTCTCACTGGCGCGCGGGTGCTTCTTCCACGAGCTCGTCAGCTCAATGACTCACGGGAGTACTTTTAAACAGGAACAGGGTGGGAGCACACCGCTTCACCTCCCAGCAAGGTTCGCCCCTGGCATTCTGGTTAATGCAGTCTCTTGTTGCTTGCTTTGCTCTAGTATTCAGAGTGTTTCGCCAGAGTTGGCGCAGATAGTGCTGATCTCTAGACACGTGTTTCTGGTTCTTTAACCGTCATCAGTAGAGATTAAGACTTCAGATTTGGGGTTTGCTGAGTAGGCTGCCAAACATTGCATCAGGTCAAGTACCTCTCACTGGCGCGCGGGTGCTTCTTCCACGAGCTCGTCAGCTCAATGACTCACGGGAGTACTTTTAAACAGGAACAGGGGTGGGAGCACACCGCTTCACCTCCCAGCAAGGTTCGCCCCTGGCATTCTGGTTAATGCAGTCTCTTGTTGCTTGCTTTGCTCTAGTATTCAGAGTGTTTCGCCAGAGTTGGCGCAGATAGTGCTGATCTCTAGACACGTGTTTCTGGTTCTTTAACCGTCATCAGTAGAGATTAAGACTTCAGATTTGGGGTTTGCTGAGTAGGCTGCCAAACATTGCATCAGGTCAAGTACCTCTCACTGGCGCGCGGGTGCTTCTTCCACGAGCTCGTCAGCTCAATGACTCACGGGAGTACTTTTAAACAGGAACAGGGTGGGAGCACACCGCTTCACCTCCCAGCAAGGTTCGCCCCTGGCATTCTGGTTAATGCAGTCTCTTGTTGCTTGCTTTGCTCTAGTATTCAGAGTGTTTCGCCAGAGTTGGCGCAGATAGTGCTGATCTCTAGACACGTGTTTCTGGTTCTTTAACCGTCATCAGTAGAGATTAAGACTTCAGATTTGGGGTTTGCTGAGTAGGCTGCCAAACATTGCATCAGGTCAAGTACCTCTCACTGGCGCGCGGGTGCTTCTTCCACGAGCTCGTCAGCTCAATGACTCACGGGAGTACTTTTAAACAGGAACAGGGGTGGGAGCACACCGCTTCACCTCCCAGCAAGGTTCGCCCCTGGCATTCTGGTTAATGCAGTCTCTTGTTGCTTGCTTTGCTCTAGTATTCAGAGTGTTTCGCCAGAGTTGGCGCAGATAGTGCTGATCTCTAGACACGTGTTTCTGGTTCTTTAACCGTCATCAGTAGAGATTAAGACTTCAGATTTGGGGTTTGCTGAGTAGGCTGCCAAACATTGCATCAGGTCAAGTACCTCTCACTGGCGCGCGGGTGCTTCTTCCACGAGCTCGTCAGCTCAATGACTCACGGGAGTACTTTTAAACAGGAACAGGGGTGGGAGCACACCGCTTCACCTCCCAGCAAGGTTCGCCCCTGGCATTCTGGTTAATGCAGTCTCTTGTTGCTTGCTTTGCTCTAGTATTCAGAGTGTTTCGCCAGAGTTGGCGCAGATAGTGCTGATCTCTAGACACGTGTTTCTGGTTCTTTAACCGTCATCAGTAGAGATTAAGACTTCAGATTTGGGGTTTGCTGAGTAGGCTGCCAAACATTGCATCAGGTCAAGTACCTCTCACTGGCGCGCGGGTGCTTCTTCCACGAGCTCGTCAGCTCAATGACTCACGGGAGTACTTTTAAACAGGAACAGGGGTGGGAGCACACCGCTTCACCTCCCAGCAAGGTTCGCCCCTGGCATTCTGGTTAATGCAGTCTCTTGTTGCTTGCTTTGCTCTAGTATTCAGAGTGTTTCGCCAGAGTTGGCGCAGATAGTGCTGATCTCTAGACACGTGTTTCTGGTTCTTTAACCGTCATCAGTAGAGATTAAGACTTCAGATTTGGGGTTTGCTGAGTAGGCTGCCAAACATTGCATCAGGTCAAGTACCTCTCACTGGCGCGCGGGTGCTTCTTCCACGAGCTCGTCAGCTCAATGACTCACGGGAGTACTTTTAAACAGGAACAGGGGTGGGAGCACACCGCTTCACCTCCCAGCAAGGTTCGCCCCTGGCATTCTGGTTAATGCAGTCTCTTGTTGCTTGCTTTGCTCTAGTATTCAGAGTGTTTCGCCAGAGTTGGCGCAGATAGTGCTGATCTCTAGACACGTGTTTCTGGTTCTTTAACCGTCATCAGTAGAGATTAAGACTTCAGATTTGGGGTTTGCTGAGTAGGCTGCCAAACATTGCATCAGGTCAAGTACCTCTCACTGGCGCGCGGGTGCTTCTTCCACGAGCTCGTCAGCTCAATGACTCACGGGAGTACTTTTAAACAGGAACAGGGGTGGGAGCACACCGCTTCACCTCCCAGCAAGGTTCGCCCCTGGCATTCTGGTTAATGCAGTCTCTTGTTGCTTGCTTTGCTCTAGTATTCAGAGTGTTTCGCCAGAGTTGGCGCAGATAGTGCTGATCTCTAGACACGTGTTTCTGGTTCTTTAACCGTCATCAGTAGAGATTAAGACTTCAGATTTGGGGTTTGCTGAGTAGGCTGCCAAACATTGCATCAGGTCAAGTACCTCTCACTGGCGCGCGGGTGCTTCTTCCACGAGCTCGTCAGCTCAATGACTCACGGGAGTACTTTTAAACAGGAACAGGGGTGGGAGCACACCGCTTCACCTCCCAGCAAGGTTCGCCCCTGGCATTCTGGTTAATGCAGTCTCTTGTTGCTTGCTTTGCTCTAGTATTCAGAGTGTTTCGCCAGAGTTGGCGCAGATAGTGCTGATCTCTAGACACGTGTTTCTGGTTCTTTAACCGTCATCAGTAGAGATTAAGACTTCAGATTTGGGGTTTGCTGAGTAGGCTGCCAAACATTGCATCAGGTCAAGTACCTCTCACTGGCGCGCGGGTGCTTCTTCCACGAGCTCGTCAGCTCAATGACTCACGGGAGTACTTTTAAACAGGAACAGGGGTGGGAGCACACCGCTTCACCTCCCAGCAAGGTTCGCCCCTGGCATTCTGGTTAATGCAGTCTCTTGTTGCTTGCTTTGCTCTAGTATTCAGAGTGTTTCGCCAGAGTTGGCGCAGATAGTGCTGATCTCTAGACACGTGTTTCTGGTTCTTTAACCGTCATCAGTAGAGATTAAGACTTCAGATTTGGGGTTTGCTGAGTAGGCTGCCAAACATTGCATCAGGTCAAGTACCTCTCACTGGCGCGCGGGTGCTTCTTCCACGAGCTCGTCAGCTCAATGACTCACGGGAGTACTTTTAAACAGGAACAGGGGTGGGAGCACACCGCTTCACCTCCCAGCAAGGTTCGCCCCTGGCATTCTGGTTAATGCAGTCTCTTGTTGCTTGCTTTGCTCTAGTATTCAGAGTGTTTCGCCAGATATGTCTTTCGGAGTTAATTATACATGGACAGAATTGCTCTGCTACAGGCAAAATTACTATACGTTTAATTTAGATATGGCACGCTTCTGTTAGGACATTTAGTGGGATGAAACAGGCTGGTCCCCTACTCACTGCCCTCATTGCCTGCAGCTTAACGAGACGGAAGAACATTTCATTTTCTTCTTCCCTAGTTATTTATTACCAAGTAAGAAATGTATTATTGTTGTGTGTATGCTGGAGGGTGTGGGCCATTATTGGGAGGCTCTAAGAATTTTGAAAAGCGACACTAGAAAATGGATTGTGTTTTCCGTTTCTCGTTTTTTGCAGAGGGCTTGGAAAATTTGAACTAAAGCGTTATCTGTAAACGACCAATCAAACCCCAGTGGGTTGTGGTGCATCCTCCTACTAATCCACAGACAGCTTCACTATGTGTGGCATTTCTTTTGTTACCCACGTGGCAGCCTCCATTAAAGATTTGAAAGCTACACTTTCCTGTGTGGGACCTTCTGAAGTGGGTACCTCTTTTGTTGGATTGTTACGGCTTGCCCGAGCCGTGGAAGGAGCCCCGCTGCATCACAGCAGACCCGAGTTGACGCCAACCGGCGGAACCAGTTTGAGGGACAGGTGCTGAAAATGGAGGCAATAAGATGTCTGTGGATTAGTAGGAGGATGGACCACAACCCACTGGGTTTGATTGGATCAATATAGTTTATGGGGTGCATGACAACTCACTGAAGTAACACTTTGGCACTACGGATACCAAGAAGCCGTGCGAGCGGCCACGCCCACTGGGGCAGGTATCAAGATATAATACAGGTGCTTAAAACTGCCAATGCACGCCCGTAGTGAAGCCGGTGAACAAGTGCAGGAGCACGAAACGCGTCGGCTGGACTTATTGACTTTTATGTGTGGCATTTCTTTTGTTACCCACGTGGCAGCCTCCATTAAAGATTTGAAAGCTACACTTTCCTGTGTGGGCCCTTCTTGAGTGGGTACCTCTTTTGTTGGATATATATATATATATATGTATATATATATATATATATATATATATATATATATATATATGTATGCATGTATGTAATATATATATATATATAAATATATATATATATATATATTCACTGAAAAAACCATAGGTTTCAGGGACGTTATAGTTACTTGCACATTTCACTCGTACAAAACCATAGAAATTCGGCTGTTATAGTTAGTTGAGCTAACTATAACTCACGCCCCACAATGCACTGCTGATGATGTCACATATTACATCATTCATGACATGGTCAGTGACATCACTGATGACATCACTGATGACATCTCAAATGACATCACTGATGACATCACTGATGACATCATCCAGTGACTGTGTGTTTCTGTAAAGTTTAAATATGTTTTATAAATATATTGGCCAAGGTATATTGTAGAATGAGTGGCTGTATAAGTGTGTGGATGGAGGATTTAGTAGGTGTGTGACTGACTGTATAAGTGAGTGATTAAATGTCTCTTACTGAATTCATGGGTTAGTGACTAAACTGTGTGAATGTCTGTATCAGTCTGTCTATTGCTGTGTAAGCTGCTGCATTGGTTGATGAGTAGCTACATGAGTGTCTATATGGGTTATTGATTGGTTGCTTGAGTATTTATATGGGTGCCTGAGTGTGTGTGTGAGTGGGTGGGAGGTGTGTGCTTTGTGCATAGATGTGTGAGTTCTTTATTCACTGGGTGTATGGGTTCAAGAGTGCATGTGGAAACAGATGTATGGGAGGGTGAGTGTGTGTATGGGTGTGTTGGTGAGTGAATGGATATCTCAGTGCTACATGTCCAAGTAACTACATATGTAAAACGCAGTGCATGAGAGAGTTGGAGTATATAAATGACTATACGTGAGAGTCAGTGATTGTGAGAGTGCTGTATGGATGAGTGTGTACTTGTATCAGTGATTGTATAAGAGAGTAAGTATATGTTAATATCACTATGAATAAGTGAGGTTGTGTGTGTATAAGTGTATAGCTGAGTAAATAGAAGTGTGATTGATTCTTTGCATGACTGACTAGATGTGTGAGTAACTCTGGATGAGTGGCGGTTAGTGAATGTTTGTATAGGTGTATGAGTGCCTATAATAGTGTTGTATTGATGAGTCACTGCATGTATGAGTGACTTTATGGGTGAATGAGTGGATGTGTGTGTAGACCTAGGAATCAGTGCGTGCGTATGTAGTAACTGGTATTGGTGTCTGTATTGTTTAGAAAATGGTAGTCTGTATTTTAGAATGGGTGTATCAAATGTTTTATTAAGGTATGAGGAGGTGCATCAGATTTTCACGTGGATGATGTCATCAGTGATGTCATCAGTGATGTCATTTGAGATGTCATCAGTGATGTCATCAGTGATGTCACTGACCATGTCATGAATGATGTAATATGTGACGTCATCAGCAGTGCATTGTGGGGGCGTGAGTTATAGTTAGCTCAACTAACTATAGCGGCCGAATTTCTATGGTTTTGTACGAGTGAAATGTGCAAGTAACTATAACGTCCCTGAAACCTATGGTTTTTTCAGTGAATTTCAAAGGTTTTTAACATGATAATTTGTAACTATAACGTCCCTGAAACCTATGGTTATTTCAGTGAATTTCAAAGGTTTTTTAAATGCTAATTTCTAATATTCATTAAACCTATCTGCTGTGCGATCCAAAAACAAGCTGGTGCTTGTAGTGTTATGGACAGTGGACGCAACCATGTTACCTCAGGCAGTGGGGAAGATCTCGGTCATGAACCTGTGTCGTCGCCCCCTGTAAGCAGAAGCGCAGTGGGCTGGTCCAACGTACGCCACTCCAGCGTAGAAGTGTGAATAAATAGGCCGGGGTTCTGGGCGTGGTTCACTTGTGTGAAAGCCAACGCGTCTGCCAGAGCGGCGACCCTCACCCTGCCACGTGGCTGCCGCCATGACCGCGGGCCTCCTCGACACAAGCCCCCTGCGAACGCAGCAGCACAGCACTGCACAGTTATGTATGTACAGACTACTGCCTTCGACCTACACTGCGGACAGCATGGCTCACAATTCAGATTGAGTCGCGATTCCAGATGACGGAGTCCAGTAGGCATGACACATTGCTCCCAGTGCGGCCCGCCCGGACCACGCATCATCGCAGGCTGCGTACACGCTGAGCGCCAGAGGCACCACTAACTCAGTGCACCACAAGTAAACGCCACGTGGCCTTAAGGCAGAATTCATTAAACAAAAGACATTGCTACCAGTGCGGCCGACACGGACCACGCATCATCGCAGGATGCGCACACGCTGAGTGCTTCAGGTGCCACTAGCTCACTGCACCATAAGTCATCGCCACGTACCCTTAAACCTACATAATATCCTTTTAGTATCCTTGCTTCAAGAACTTTTTTGATATCAATTATAGCTTTAGTACAATGACCAAATTCATCTTGCAAGTCCATAGGAACACTGAATGGCAGTCTACACTGCGGACAGCAGAGCTCACAATTTGAATTCAGTCTTGATTTATTAATTGCAGACAGAATTGTACTCTATGTCGTTGAATTTTCTCAAGAGGAAGTGACAAAAAGCTTTCCTCGATGTGTGTGCTGACTACTGCCTTCGATCTACACTGCGGACAGCAGGGCTCACAATTCAGATTGAGTTGCGATTCCAGATGACGGAGTCCAGTAGGCATGACACATTGCTCCCAGTGCGGCCCGCCCGGACCACGCATCATCGCTAGCTGTGCACACGCGGAATGCTTCTGATGCTCCTACCTCAGTCCACCACAACTGATGGACCCTTTATGACAGAATATTTTGTGTATGATTTCAGATCTGGTGCCCCTAACTTAGTGTAGCACAAGTCATGGACCCTTTATGATTGAATCTCTGTGTGTGATCTGATGATTACTGTTGTACTTGTTACCAGCACCAACCATTCCCGGAGGGCTGGCTTACACTCACCCCACACGCATCCAGCACAGACGTCACTGGACATGTGACCCGGGTAATAAAAAGGAGTTGAGTGCATGTGCTCGTATCCAGTTCCACTATCTATCTGTGTCCGTGTGTTCATTATGTATGCAACAAACTGCCCCTGGGCCCTACCACATTACATTGTGCTCTGGATAGCGTATGCAACCAACTTACCTTTGACAGTGGGAGAAAACTTTGGTTATGTAACTTTGTCTCGGTCATTGCACAAGTTCGTACGTAGAGATTGGATGATTAGAGTAGTGCAAGGAGAGTGTATAGTGAATTTATAAGTGCGTGGGGATTGGCGGAGTGATTGTATAAGTACATATGTTGGCGCACCCTAACTCCGACAACGAGCTTGTCTCTAATTGGCTGCCCTCCATGTCCCAAAAACTGAAATTTGGATTTTGCATGGCCCAGTATTGCTACAGCTGCAATACTCCACTGAATGTGCAATAGACATTCACACCCACACAGATGTGTCATGTCCACCATCTTTCTTGTGTGGAACTATGAATGAATGTAGGGTCAGTGATTCCCCGTACCTTCCATGTTGGCCATGTTCAGGGACTTGGCTCACAGAGTGACACATTGACACGTGCGACCCGGGTGACGGCAGCACTACAACAAGAACACCGGCATGCCAGTGTTGCAAGATTTTTTAAGCATTCTCTAGCCCAAAGACAACCAAAAAGTAGCCCAAACTAGCCCAATATTGCTACTTTAAGGAAGGAGGGGCAGGGACATCGTCAAGCAGGCGGTGAATGGATTGGAATTGATGTTGCAGCAGGCTGCCAAGTAAATATTTGTCTAATAAAGCGCTTTAATAAACTAGTTTACTGGAGCGCTGTATATATATTTATAATCTGGCAACTAGCACAAACCTAAATTTTACTGCACAACCGGGAAAAATATAGCCCAATTGTGCGTGATCTAGCCCAATCTGGCAACAGTGCTGCATCAGTTGATTCCTCATACAGTTCACGATGGAGCCACGCCCATAGCTCCGGAGTCATTCTTCACAGCCTCATGCAGAACTGGCATACGCCAGGCCAGCCCACTCCGCTTACGCTTACAGGGAAGGACAACAACGCTACATGGCCCAGATTTTCATTGCAGTGATCTGCTGGTCACACCCTAGTTGTCAGTACGCCACAGCCACTCCCTCACGGCTAGTATACACCCACACCACACCCATCCAGCACAGGCGTCACAGGACACGTGACCCTGCCATTAAAAAAGACCGGGCGCACGTGCTTGACGCCATTTCAGAGTTGCTCGTACCGGATGCACTGCGGCCGGCACAGGCACACTGGCACGGGACGGTGACTTTCGGTCCACTGAGGTACGGGTACCGTAACTGCTGAGCGGGTGTACAGCCTGCGGTGATGGCCCGTCCCGGCGTTCTGGACAGCTCAGGTTTTGTGTGCCCTGCTGGACCGCAGTGTAGGCCTGAGCCACCGAACAGGGAGGCCTACCACCACGTGCGTGGCCTCACTGTTCACTGAGTTAGTGGCACCGCAAGGACTGAGCGGGTGTGCAACCTGCGATGATGATAGGTGCACTAGTATGTCCTCTGCCATGGCAAAATCAAGACGCTGCACCAAATGTGAGACCTGTTGGCCTGCGGAGCGGGACTGCATGATGCGGAGGGTGCCCTGTCCGCGAAAAGGTGAGCAGTGAGGCCTGGGTGCGCAGCGGTGGGCAAATACGTCTGGGCGGCAGGAGTGGATACACAAAGGCGGCACAGCCATTTAGGCGTACGCAGTCGTATATACTCTCCCATTACTAATTCTGTACTATGTTTAGATGTGGGAGCTTGAGGGCTCCACTAGGTCCCGGCACGTGGTTGGAGACACAGCACTCACTGTCCCTCTTCATCTCTTCCTTTCTCTCCTTCACACTCTTTCTCTCTCTCTTCTTCTTATACTGTTTCTCTCTTTCTCACACTCTTTCTCTCTCTCTCTTCCTCTCTCTCTCTGTTTCTCTCTCTCTTCCTCTCTCTTTCTCTTTGTCTTCCTCTCACTCTTTCTTTCTTTTTCTCTATCTCTTCCTCTCACTCTCACTGTTTCTCTCTTTCTCTCTGTATTCCTCTGACTCTTTCTTTCTTTTTCTCTCTGTCTTCCTCTCACTCTTTCTTTCTCTCTCTATCTCTCTCCTTTGATGGACGCATGACGCACAATCTTATCTTGCTTTTTGTCTTGCAGGCCTGCGATGAAGCGTGGCCATCCTGCAATTAACACTCAACCTGAATTGTGAGCTCCGCTCTTCGCGTGTACACAACGGGTGAGGAGGTTTCTTCGGCACGTGGTGGACCCTCTTCGACACACGCCGGTGGTGTAAGGTGAGCAGAGAGGCTTGTTTGCGCAGCGGCGGGCAGTCACCTCTGGGCAGTGGGAGTGGATGGGGTGCAGCAGCCTGGGTGTGCAGCGGCACGCAGTCACCTCCGGGCAGTGGGAGTGCGTGGGGTGCAGCAGCCTGGGTGCGCAGCGGCTCTCATACACCTCTGGGCAGTGGGAGTGGATGGAGTGCAGCAGCCTGGGTGTACAGCAGCGGGTAGACACCTCTGGGCAGTGGAAGTGGATGGGGTACACTAGCCTGGATACACAAAGGCGGGACAGCGATTTAGGCATACGCAGTTGTATGTACTCATCCATTACTGATTCCATTTTTATGTTTCAGATGACTAAGCTTGAGGGCTGCCCTATATCCCGGCACGTGGTTGGAGACACACCGGTGACAGAAAGGTGAGCTGTGAGGATTTTCTCCACAGTGTCAACACTCCCTCTCCCTCTCCATCTCTTCCTTTCTGTCACTCACACTCTTTCTCTCTCTCTCTCTCTCTCTCTCTCTCTCTCTCTCTCTCTCTCTATCTCTTCCTTTCTCTCTCTCACACTCTTTCTCTCTTTCTCTGTCTCTTCCTCTCTCTCTCATTCCTTCTTTCTCTCTCTTCCTCTCTCACTCTTTCTCTCGCTCTTCCTCTCTCTCACACTGTTTCTCTCTCTTCCTCTCTCTCACACTGTTTCTCTCTTTCTCTCTTCCTTGTATCTCACTCTTTCTCTGTCTTCCTCTCTCTCACACTTTCTCTCTTCCTCACACTCACTCTTTCTTTCTCTCTCTTCCTTTCTCTCACTCTTTCGCTCTCTCCCTCTCTCTCACTCTTTCTCTCTCTCTTCCTCTCTCTCACTCTTTCTCTCTCTTTCTGTCTCTCACTGTTTCTCTCTTTCTCTGTCTCTTCCTCTATCTCTCATTCTTTCTTTCTCTCTCTTCCTCTCTCACTCTTTCTCTCTCTTTCTCTCTCTCACACTGTTTCTCTCTCTCTTCCTCTCTCTCACGCTGTTTCTCTCTTTCTCTCTTCCTTGTATCTCACTCTTTCTCTCTTTCTCTGTCTTCCTCTCTCTCACACTTCCTCTCTTCCTCACTATCACTCTTTCTCTCTCTCTCTCTCTTCCTTTCTCTCACTCTTTCTCTCTCTCTCTCCCTCTCTCTCACTCTTTCTCTCTCTCTTCCTCTCTCTCACTCTTTCTCTCTCTTTCTGTCTCTCACTGTTTCTCTCTCTCTTCGTCTCTCTCACTCTTTTTCTCTGTTTTCCTCTCACTCTTTCTTTCTTTTTCTCTCTCTCTTCCTGTCACTCCCACTGTTTCTCTCTTTCTCTCTGTCTTCCTCTCACTCCTTCTTTCTTTTTCTCTCTGTCTTCCTCTCACTCTTTCTCTCTCTATCTCTCTTTCTCTCTCCTTTGATGGACGCATGACGCACAATCATATCTTGCTTTTTGTCTTGCAGGCCTGCGATGAAGCGTGGCCATCCTGCAATCAACACTCAACCTGAATTGTGAGCTCCGCTCTTCGCGTGTACACAACGGGTGAGGAGGTTTCTTCGGCATGTGGTGGACCCTCTTCGACACACGCTGGTGGTGTAAGGTGAGCAGAGAGGCTTGTTTGCGCAGCGGCGGGCAGTCACCTCCGGGCAGTGGGAGTGGATGGGGTGCAGCAGCCTGGGTGTGCAGCGGCACGCAGTCACCTCCGGGCAGTGGGAGTGCGTGGGGTGCAGCAGCCTGGGTGCGCAGCGGCTCTCATACACCTCTGGGCAGTGGGAGTGGATGGAGTGCAGCAGCCTGGGTGTACAGCAGCGGGTAGACACCTCTGGGCAGTGGAAGTGGATGGGGTACACTAGCCTGGATACACAAAGGCGGGACAGCGATTTAGGCATACACAGTTGTATGTACTCATCCATTACTGATTCCATTTTTATGTTTCAGATGACTAAGCTTGAGGGCTGCCCTATATCCCGGCACGTGGTTGGAGACACACCGGTGACAGAAAGGTGAGCTGTGAGGATTTTCTCCACAGTGTCAACATTCACTCTCCCTCTCCATCTCTTCCTTTCTGTCACTCACACTCTTTCTCTCTCTCTCTCTCTCTCTCTCTCTCTATCTCTTCCTTTCTCTCTCACACTCTTTCTCTCTTTCTCTGTCTCTTCCTCTCTTCCTCTCTCTCTCATTCCTTCTTTCTCTCTCTTCCTCTCTCACTCTTTCTCTCGCTCTTCCTCTCTCTCACACTGTTTCTCTCTCTTCCTCTCTCTCACACTGTTTCTCTCTTTCTCTCTTCCTTGTATCTCACTCTTTCTCTCTTTCTCTGTCTTCCTCTCTCTCACACTTTCTCTCTTCCTCACACTCACTCTTTCTTTCTCTCTCTTCCTTTCTCTCACTCTTTCGCTCTCTCCCTCTCTCTCACTCTTTCTCTCTCTCTTCCTCTCTCTCACTCTTTCTGTCTCTCACTGTTTCTCTCTTTCTCTGTCTCTTCCTCTATCTCTCATTCTTTCTTTCTCTCTCTTCCTCTCTCACTCTTTCCCTCTCTTTCTCTCTCTCACACTGTTTCTCTCTCTCTTCCTCTCTCTCACACTGTTTCTCTCTTTCTCTCTTCCTTGTATCTCACTCTTTCTCTCTTTCTCTGTCTTTCTCTCTCTCACACTTCCTCTCTTCCTCACTATCACTCTTTCTCTCTCTCTCTTCCTTTCTCTCACACTTTCTCTCTCTCCCTCGCTCTCACTCTTTCTCTCTCTCTTCCTCTCTCTCACTCTTTCTCTCTCTTTCTGTCTCTCACTGTTTCTCTCTCTCTTCGTCTCTCTCACTCTTTCTCTCTGTCTTCCTCTCACTCTTTCTTTCTTTTTCTCTCTCTCTTCCTGTCACTCCCACTGTTTCGCTCTTTCTCTCTGTCTTCCTCTCACTCCTTCTTTCTTTTTCTCTCTGTCTTCCTCTCACTCTTTCTCTCTCTATCTCTCTTTCTCTCTCCTTTGATGGACGCATGACGCACAATCATATCTTGCTTTTTGTCTTGCAGGCCTGCGATGAAGCGTGGCCATCCTGCAATCAACACTCAACCTGAATTGTGAGCTCCGCTCTTCGCGTGTACACAACGGGTGAGGAGGTTTCTTCGGCACGTGGTGGACCCTCTTCGACACACGCTGGTGGTGTAAGGTGAGCAGAGAGGCTTGTTTGCGCAGCGGTGGGCAGTCACCTCCGGGCAGTGGGAGTGGATGGGGTGCAGCAGCCTGGGTGCGCAGCGGCACGCAGTCACCTCCGGGCAGTGGGAGTGCATGGGGTGCAGCAGCCTGGGTGCGCAGCGGCTGTCATACACCTCTGGGCAGTGGGAGTGGATGGAG
Organism: Calotriton arnoldi; assembly: GCA_963921515.1. Lineage (NCBI taxonomy): Eukaryota > Metazoa > Chordata > Amphibia > Caudata > Salamandridae > Calotriton > Calotriton arnoldi. Next base: position 524,692 of record CAWUFW010008643.1, read on the forward strand.
TGCAGCAGCCTGGGTATACAGCAGCGGGTAGACACCTCTGGGCAGTGGAAGTGGATGGGGTACACTAGCCTGGATACACAAAGGCGGGACAGCGATTTAGGCATACGCAGTTGTATGTACTCATCCATTACTGATTCCATTTTTATGTTTCAGATGACTAAGCTTGAGGGCTGCCCTATATCCCGGCACGTGGTTGGAGACACACCGGTGACAGAAAGGTGAGCTGTGAGGATTTTCTCCACAGTGTCAACACTCACTCTCCCTCTCCATCCCTTCCTTTCTGTCACTCACACTCTTTCTCTCTCTCTCACTCTCTATCTCTTCCTTTCTCTCTCTCACACTCTTTCTCTGTCTCTTCCTCTCTCTCTCAGTCTTTCTTTCTCTCTCTTCCTCTCTCACTCTTTCTCTCTCTCTTTCTCTCTCTCACACTGTTTCTCTCTCTCTTCCTCTCTCTCACACTATTTCTCTCTTTCTCTCTTCCTTGTTTCTCACTCTTTCTCTCTTTCTCTGTCTTCGTCTCTCTCACACTTTCTCTCTTCCTCACTCTCACTCTTTCTCTCTCTCTCTTCCTTTCTCTCACTCTTTCTCTCTCTCCCTCTCTCTCACTCTTTCTCTCTCTCTTCCTCTCTCTCACTCTTTCTCTCTCTTTCTGTCTCTCACTCTTTCTCTCTCTCTTTGTCTCTCTCACTCTTTCTCTCTGTCTTCCTCTCACTCTTTCTTTCTTTTTCTCTCTCTCTTCCTGTCACTCCCACTGTTTCTCTCTTTCTCTCTGTCTTCCTCTCACTCCTTCTTTCTTTTTCTCTCTGTCTTCCTTTCACTCTTTCTTTCTCTCTCTCTCTCTTTCTCTCTCCTTTGATGGACGAATGACGCACAATCCTATCTTGCTTTTTATCTAACAGGCTGTGATTCACGAATCGACGTTCCCCCCCACACCACCACAGCTGAACGTGTGTACAAACTGCGATGATGCGTGGCCATCCTGACAACGCCTGACAAAGTTGCTTCAGCACGTGGTGCACCCTCTTACACACACGACGGTGGTGGAAGGTGAGCAGAGATACTTCTTTCCGCAGCAGCGGGCAGTAACCTCTGGGCGGTGGGAGTGGATAGTGTGCAGCAGCCTGGGTGCACAAGAGCGCACAGACACCTCCGAGCAGTGGGAGTGGATGGGCTGCAGCAGCCTGAGTGCGAATTGCCGAAACAGATAATTAGGCGTGTGCCGTTGTATGTACTCTGCAATTACTAATTCTATACTATCTTTCAGATCACTAAACTTAAGGGTGCACTATGTCCCGGCACGTGGTTGGAGACAAAGGTAAGCTGCGAAGATTTTATCCAGTGTCAACACTCCCTCTCCATCTCTTCCTTTCTCTCTCTCACACTTTCTCTGTTTCTCTGTCTGTTCCTCTCTCTCATTCTTTCTTTCTCTCTCTTCCTCTCTCTCACTCTTTTCTCTCTTTCTCTCTACCTCTCTCTCACACTGTTTCAGTCTCTCTCTTTTCCTTGTATCTTACTCTTTCTCTCTCACTCTTTCTCTTTCTCTGTCTTTGTCTGCCTTCTTCTCTCTCACTCTTTCTCTCCTCTCTCTCACTCTTTCTCTCCTCTCTCTCTCTCTCTTTCTCTCTCTTTCTCTCTCTCTCTTCCTCTCTCACTCTTTCTCTCTCTCTCTTCCTCTCTCACATTATTTCTCTCTTTCACTCTCTCACTCTTTCTCTATTTCTTTGTCTTCCTCTCTCTCTCACTCTTTCTTTGTTTCTCTCTTTCTCCCTCACTCTTTCTCTCTTCCTCTTTCTCCTTTGCTGGATGCATGACGCACCATCTTATCTTTCTTTTTGTCTTACAGGCTGTGATTCACAAATGGTCCAGCAATGACACGACATGGCTGTACATAGTTTTATTTGTTGTTGTTTTGTTTTAATAAAATGTTTTATATGTAAATCCATACATGACTAAGATTCTTATTTCCCCAACCTAACGTGACTGTCACATTTGTTTGTGGGGGTGAGGGGAGATGGCGGACAAGGAGCTCCTACTGGGGGATGTCGGAGCAGTGTTGGGTGTCCGACCTGCATGATCGTTGCCTCCATTACATCTGTTCTCAGAGACTTAAGAGCTGGCGGTCTGGCTCGTAGATGAAGAACTGCGAGCTGACTAGCAGGCTCATAGAGGGAGAACCGCGGCACGTCAGTTCGCAGAGGAAGAGCTGCGAGCCAGCTCGCAGAGGAACACCTGCGGGCCGACTAGTATAGGGAAAGGTGCGGGCCATCGGCTTCCAAAGGGATAGCTGCGGAACACTGATGTGGGGAGAGGGAGCGTGAAGAGCATATCTCGCAGAGAGACACCGCCGGTATATTTCCAGTATTGGCTTCACAGATACAACTGCGGGCCCGAGAACTCGCACCCAAAGAGCTGTGAGCCGACAAGTGGTTCGCAGAGGCAGACTTGCGGGCCCAAGTATGTTGTTGGAGGTATGCTGTTGATGGTGGAAAAGGGTGCGTTACCTGCTGATGTAGGGAGACGCAGCATGAAAGCAGTAGCTCGCACAGACAGAGCTCCAGTATATTAAATTGCCCCCGGGACCTTTCTTTTATATTTTCACTCGATGCGAGGCACAAGATGGCTGCTAACACTTCCTGGTTTGAATTGTTAGCAGCCAATCAGAGGCAAGCTCGTGCTCGGGAGTTAGGCACAGTCCAGATATATATATCTTTTTTCCTTTAATATCTCAAAAACTACTGAACGGATTTACACCATTTCCACAAAACAGCGCTTTCTGCACCAAGACCTTTCTCCCTGCCAAATTTGCAATTCTTTCTTTGTCACACAGTACATGTAATGCACAGCTCTCATCAAGAATGGAATCAGTAATGGCACAATTTCCCTGTTGCTCCACACATAAATACATGTAAAGAACAAATCAGAATAGTTCCTTTATTTTTTCAAATTGCAAAACGTCTCTCTATTGGTTATTTTTGAACTTTCCATATAAACAGTTTTTAAAAAATTTAAGAACACATACAGGTGAGAAGTTCAACGTATTCTATCAACAAACTTTCTAGAACATTCTACCACACGTGCAGGTTAAAAGTTCATCATTTTTTCAAACCTAACGATATTTTTTTGCAACATTTTCTCGAACATTTAAGGGCACGTGCAGGTTAAAAGTTCACCATTGTTTTAAGTTCGAACAGTGCCTTCCAAATGCAAGTAGCAGGTGTGGTTGAACTGAGCAAATTTTATCCTATCATATGAACTCTACGTTGAAACTGCTTTTTATTAACCAATCACAAAGATGCTTTTCGACAAACTAATATGCACCCTACTTTTTAGTAAACAATGTTTTTCATCTCCCAATCAGTTATCGTTTTGTATGAGAAAAAAAAGAAGTTCCCCATCTTTAAACATATCTCTTATTCTACGAACGGACTGCATGAGCTACAGACATCTATCCCTATCTTCCAGCTACAGCTTCAAAATGCTAGTGTGGATCGTAGGACGTAGCTATGTTTTCTGGTGCAAGAGGTATGCAGAACAGAGACGTATGGACTTAGACCTAGGTTTACAAAATGTGGACATTAAATGGTTTGGACAGAGAGGATTGACGTGGCACCAATTACTCCCTTTGGTTAAAACCTGTTTGCATCTCCAACTCCCTGACCTCATGATTGTGCACTGTGGTGGAAATGACCTAGGCACATTGACTGGGGTAGGTTTGGAAATGCTAATGAAGGACACCTTTAGACAATTGATGTTGCTTTTGCCTCAAACTGTCTTTGTATATTCCAATATATGCCAAAGACAGAAGTGGAAATGGTCAAACAAATTTTGTCCTCAGATTGAAAAATCTAGGAAGAATGTCAACAAAGCTGTGTCTGCATACCTCAGAGACCATAGAATAGGGTCAATCTACAACAACAACATACGTTATGATATGGCTGATATCTACAGAAGTGATGGAGTACACTTCACAGATCAGGAAATCGAGTTTTTCTGAATAACCTGAAGCTGTGCATCCGCACTTATATGTAGCTCCAACTAATAAACACAAAGGCTCTTTTTAGAGCCGCCTTATATTCCCAATATCGGTTCGCAGACTGACAACTGCGATCCGGCTAGCACAGGGAGACCTGCGGGCCGTCGGGCAGCCTCGCAAAGGGAGAGCTACGGCATGTGAGCTCGGCTCGCACAGAGAGAGCTACGGGCCGTCGGCTCGCAAACGCAGAGCTGTGAGACAATGGACTGGTAGTGTTTTATGGTTTAGGGTAGTGCAGTGGTGTTTGTGTAGTGTAGGGGGTCCTGCTGTGGGTAGTGTTTTAGGGTTTACGGTAGTGCAGTGGTGTTTGTGTAGTGTAGAGGGTGGTGCTGGGGGTACATTTAGGGTTTAGGGTAGGGCAGTGGTCTTTACGTAGTGTATGGGGTCCTGCTGTGAGTAATGCTTTAGGGTTTAGGGTAGTGCAGTGGTGTTTGGGTAGTGTAGAGGATCGTGCTGAGGGTAACGTTTTACGGTTTAGGGTAGTGCAGTGGTGTTTCTGTAGTTTAGGGGGTCGTGCTGGGGGTAGTGTTTTAGGGTTTAAGGTAGTGCAGTGGTGTTTCTGTAGTGTAGGGGGTCGTGCTGGCAGTAGTGGTTTAGTGTTTAGTTAGGTAGTACAGTGGTGTTTGGGTTGTGTAGAGGGTCGTGCCGACAGACTGACTCACAGAGCTCTGAGCCAACGGACTGGCTTCTAAAGGCATAGCCGCGACCTCGTGATGTGGGGAGAGGCAGCGTGAAAGGAGTATCTTACACAGACACAGATGCCAGTGTTGCCTCGCAGAGGTAAAACTACACACCCGAAGGCTTCTACACGGAGAGATGCGAGCTGACGGACTAAGTCACAAAATGTCTGCCAACACTTCCTAGTTTCAACCGTTCACAGCCAATGAGCCGCGAGCTCGTGCTCGTAACCCTCAGCCAATCAGATGTCAGAATTCTCAAATATCGATATCTGTAAAATTTGATATTTCTCAAAAACTACTGAACGGATTTACACCATTTCAACAAAAGCGCGCTTTTTCGACCACAACCTTTCTCCCTCACAAATTTGGCGTAATTCCGTTCAGCAGTTTGACATGTAGCCTTGTCTAAAGTTTCCTATGGAAAATGCATTGAGAAAACACATTTTGGGACTCCCCTTTTTTCTCAGCCCCCCCTTGACCAAACACCCCCAAACTTTCAAGATAGGAGCTGATCAAAAAAGAGAAACTTTTTTGAAAATTTCGTAAAGATTCGTCAAACGACGCCAAAGTTATAAGCACATGGAGGGCTCCAGAAGAGGGGCCGCACAACCCCCCTCCCAACATAAGTGAAGCCTAGCGGGCCCCCGCAGCCCCAGCGACCCCCAGCTATTATTTTTTAAGAAATGCCCATGGGACCTAGCCCACCCGGGGACCTCATTAAAATAAAACGCGGGAACCCGCGACCCCAGTGTGAATTGCGCCGATTTTTTTTTAAATAAAAAATGCTTTTTTTTGGCCCTGGGGTACTTTTGGGACCCCCTGTGCAGGCGTAGGGTGTCACGGTGTTTCTGCCCTGCCCACTTCTCTTGTTTTATACCTTTGTTTCTCTGTTTTCTAGTGACTCGCTTCTACCGAGCCACAAGATGGCTGCCAACACTTCCTGGTTTAGAGTGTTCGCAGCCAATCACAGTGAAGCTCGTGCACGGGACTTAGGTTCTGCCCAGATATCGAAACTTTTATTTTTCTTATTTCTCGGCAACCACTGAACGGATTTACACCTTTCTGAGACAAGCACTACCTTTTTGCCAAATTTGGGGTAATTCCGTTCAGTAGTTTCGGCTGTAGCCTTGCACAAAGTTTCCTATGGGAAATTGATTTTTTGACTCTTATTTTTTGTATTTCTCAAAAACTACTGAACGGATTTACCCCATTTAAAAAAAGGTCGCTTTCTGAACCAAGCTCTACCTTTCTGCCAAATTTGAGGTAATTCCGTTCAGCATTTCGGGCTGTAGCTCGTCGCAAAATTTCCTATGGAAATTAACATGGAGAAAATGCGTTTTGGGACCCCCCTTTTTTCTCAGCCCCCGCTTGACAAATCACCCCCAAACTTTCAAGATAGGAGCTAACCTAAAGAGTGCAACTGTTTGCAAAATTTCATAAAGATTCGTCAAACGACACCAAAGTTATTAGCAAATCAATAAATGCTTTTCCTATGGAAACTAGGTTGTAACTATGACTACCTACTGGCGACCGCCAGTAGGTAATATATATATATTATTGATGATTGTTTTTATTATATTAATAATTATTAGTAACTCTTAATCGCGACTTTGCTTCTATATGTGTCAAGTAAATTAAATTTGCTGGCACACATAAATATGTATAATGTTCCTGAAATACTGCATTAGCATTCACATAATACATTAGATTGCTGCTTGATGAACTAAAGATGTGATACTACGTTAATGCAACAATTTCTTCAATGTCTATTGTAGTTTTTCTATCTGTTAACACGTGTTACTGCACTGTCACTTTAAAAGGTTCACTATTCCTCATGGCGTCATGTGATCAAGGCCCTTGGAGGGCTGAAACGCGTCATGGCGGTCGTGCATAAAACAATAAACTACTTTGCACGAAATACTGGGTCCGTGTTCGTCTATCCGGGAGAAAGGAAGTAACACGACGAAACTTATCTGCAACGATACCACTGGGTTGCTTCCTCAGTTTTTCACGGACCCCTCCTTCATTCTTGGGCCGAGCGGCAGGAAACATTCTCCCGTGCAACCGGAAGAGATCAACGTTCCTGTGAGGTTCAGCCGCAGTTGCCCCCAGACAACACTACATCTTCCTGCCCACAGCCAGTGGTGACCAAGTCCGTATCGGTTGACACGGGCGTAACCAGGATTGCAGTGGAGACAGGAACTGGCGTTTATTTGTCCGGAGAAGGAGTGTGCTTGCTCGGCAGACAGTGAGTATTTACCGGCTGTTTGTACGAGCATTATCAAGTAATCACATTGCACAATGTCCGCAGACGCTTTGAGGAGCCACGAGGAAGCGGCATATGAAATGTTTAATGACTCACCGGTGGCTGAGTCTTCTACTAGTGTACAGCGCAGCACAGAGCCATTGGGTCATTCTAACCTAAGAGACCTTTACAAAAAACTTGAAAAGTTGATGCGTGCAGAACAATTCAAGTGGTGGGAACACCGCTCATTATCCAGATATTTGGAAGTTGGACGTATACCTCGTGGTTTACGTATAATGCTAGCCCCCAGCTATGAAAACCCTGATCCTAATATGTTAGCTGAGTGGGCTGAATGTAATTTAGAGTCGTCTTGCAAGTTGGTAAAGATTTTAGTGAAATACGCGGAAAGCGATCGTGCTGCGCTTCAAATTAAAATCGACGACCTAAAAGAGGAGATTGAAAAGCTGGGGTCTGTCGAAATTGGTTACAAATACCGAGAAGAAATGTTGAGCCGCTTAGGTAAAGAAGAGGAGATAATAAAAAAACGCAAAGCGTTTAAATTCCAAAGGGACAAGATTGATTATCAAAATGGACAAGTTTTTACGTTTGCCCAAAAATTCGAGTCTTTTAAGGATCAAAAAAGCAGACAGGCATTAGTAAAGGCAATCACCATTACGGAAGGTGACGCTGCGCAATCCTCAACGTCCATGTCGGATCTCAGCTCGGTGGCAGGCAGTGAATCAGAGACTGAACAAGGTCAAAGTGCCGCAGGATTGGGGTTTACGAAATTATCCTTGGCGCAAGAGCTGGACTGCCTGCGTCAGGACAGGCGCCAAACCCTACAACCAAGAGTACAGAACTCCAAAAGCGGAAAAATGCCAATTTCAAACACGGCAAACGAAGGCAAATGCGCAAACTCAGCCAGCGGAGGATCACAGAGCGGCCACAGCAACAGAAAAATACACAAGAAATGGAACCGCAAATGAACTATACTACAATGCCTACAACAATTGTTAGTAATAAACTTGAAGTTATCAATCTCTCTAATATGCATTTGAATGAGAATGAAATAAACATTTTGTCCTTGGGATTATCATATAGTCCATCCAGCGACTTTAATTATGCACAAACACGCATAGATCTGTACCGGTACATGAGAAAGTTAAAGCTGCGAAAGTTCCACATGTTGCACAGGTCGGATCGTAAGAATGAGCAGTCATTACTTACTGAAACAATACAAAGTCCCTCCATCCTAACGGTACACAATATGGAACTTTTAAAAGACCTACATGAATTGGGAGCTGAAAGTGCAGGGGTGGAGTTCAACACTGTCGCAGGTTTGAGTGATTTAAACATGCCCGGACGAACACATTTTAAACCCAAATCAGTGTTTAATCCGATACTGATGCATGACAACTTGGATGTGTTCAATGAAATTACCACCAACCAATTGAAAAAACTGCACACCACGACGCTAAATAACTCTCGCAAGACCACATTTCAGAACAGTTGCTATGTCCGCTTGATAAAGAAACTACAAAAAAATGACAGTATAATTATTCGCCAGTCCGACAAGGGAGGTAACGTGGTTCTTTGGCCGCGTGAACTTTACTTAGAGGAGGCAATGAATCACCTCAATGATCGTAGTTGTTACAGGCGTAGTGACATCACTTCTGTTGAATTGGCAAGGAGTGAGTTCTTCTCCAAATTGATTGCGTGGAAGAGTGCAGGATTGTTAAGTGGGGATGAGTTTAAATTCTTAAAGAATGATTATCCTGTAACCCCTGTTATCTATTTCATCCCCAAAATTCACAAGAGTAGTGAAAGACCACCAGGCAGACCCATAATCTCTGCTCGCAATAGCATTATGGAAAATACATCACGATATAGAGACTACTTTTTACAAGAGCATGTCAAGCAATTGCCGTCATATATACAGGACACAGGTCACTTCTTAAGGAAGATTAATGAAGTTCAATGGCAACATGATTATATTCTAATCACATTAGATGTGACCAGTTTGTATACTAGTATCCATCATAGGGATGGAATGAAAGCAGTGGAATACTTTTTAAACACTAAACCCCTATGTATGTTTAGCCACAACAAAATGATTTTAAATATGATCACATTATGCTTGAACAACAATTTCTTCCTTTTCCAAAACCAAATTTTCCAACAAATAAGAGGAGTAGCTATGGGGGCCTGCTTCTCCCCTAGTTATGCTTGCCTTCATATGGGCCTATGGGAGGAGCAGGTCCTCAACACAGAGTTCGCCGATGTATTAGCTGAGCACATGATACTTTGGTATCGATACATCGACGACCTGTTTTGTATTTGGAAGGGAAGTGAGGAAACGGCAAATGAGTTCATCCAACACATCAATACCAATAAGTTAAACCTGCATTTTACATCTAATTTAAGTAGGAATACTGTCAACTTTTTAGATGTAGAGATATTCATACATGAGGGCAAGCGTGAAACGAGATTACATCGCAAGCCCACTGCAGGAAATACGGTACTCCATGCTACCAGTCACCATCCTGAACATTTAATTCGCAGCATCCCTTATGGGGAAATGCTGCGGATTAAACGTATCTGTAGCATGGAGGAAGATTGTGTTGTGGCTCAAACAGAGAGCAAGTGTAGATTCCTGGCCAGGGGTTATACTGCAGAAGTGATTGACAAAGCCATTAAGAAAATAGAATCAATATCTAGATTGACGGCATTGACTACCACTAAGCAACCATTAGGGCTGCAACCAAATTCTGTAGGTAAAATGGATCCGCCCAGATTGATACTAACATACAATCGCCAACACAGGGTCTTGCGTAAAATAATCAACAAAAACTGGGCGCTAGTGCGCAATGACCCAATAATAGGAGACACATTGACTAATGTACCTAGCATAACCTTTAGAAAGGCGCGTTCCATGAGCGATATGCTCGTTAAGAGTAGTCCAGAGATATCGTCCAGAAGTAATTGGTTGCAAGCCACAAAGGGATTTGTTAAATGCTCTGTATGCAAAGCTTGCAAGTATGGAAAAAGTAGATCTACATATAAAATCCCTTTTCAAGAGGCGCCAATTACCATTTCCAAAAAACTGACTTGCAAATCTGAATATGCCGTCTATGTGCTGGAGTGTTCTTGTGGCCTGCAATATGTTGGTAGCACCAAGTTGCAGGTCCACAAAAGAATACTCCAGCACATGAGGGCTATCACTAATAATGATGCATCATACCCAGTGGCCAGGCACTTCAAGGAGAAACATGGAAGTAGCCTGGATCGCCTAAGCTATTTCGTGGTTGACATGATCCCCCCACTTAGACGTGGTGGCAATCGAGAAGCTATGCTTAGAAAATTGGAAACTAGATATATCCTGGAGCTAGATACCAAGGTGCCCAACGGTCTTAACTCCAGTGAAGATTTTTACACATGTTTGTAGGGTCATATACTAGTTTCCAGTACACTTGTAGATAGATCTGAATGTTTTATATGAATCTTTCCCAGATATCCTTTAACTAGTTAGTTTTATAAGCACCTATATTTTATTACACATTTGCACTATCAGCTACAGCTACATAGAATTCAAATTTATAGTCTATTAAGGCAATATATTAGTAGTATGGTTCTGAGTATCTATAGCGGCTTTTTTACCAACTTGTAATTCAATGATAGTTTTAATTATTTATGAATGAATAAGTAGTTTACTATTTATTGAATTTTGTATTTATAAATATGTATTTATGAGGTAATGAATATTTATTTATGATATTATTAAGTATTTTTTAAAATGTTTTGGGGCAGTCGCAGAATAACATGAATCTACATTAAGAGTATATACCCACATGGGTTTTATTGATGATTGTTTTTATTATATTAATAATTATTAGTAACTCTTAATCGCGACTTTGCTTCTATATGTGTCAAGTAAATGAAATTTGCTGGCACACAAATATGTATAATGTTCATGAAATAATGCATTAGCATTCACATAATACATTAGATTGCTGCTTGATGAACTAAAGATGTGATACTAATTCCGTTCAGTAGTTTCGGCTGTAGCCTTGCACAAAGTTTCCTATGGGAAATTGATTTTTTGACTCTTATGTTTTGTATTTCTCAAAAACTACTGAACGGATTTACCCCATTTAAATAAAGGTCGCTTTCTGAACCAAGCTCTACCTTTCTGCCAAATTTGGGGTAATTCCGTTCAGCATTTCGGGCTGTAGCTCGTCGCAAAATTTCCTATAGAAATTAACATGGAGAAAATGCGTTTTGGGACCCCCCTTTTTTCTCAGCCCCCACTTGACAAATCACCCCCAAACTTTCAAGATAGGAGCTAACCTAAAGAGTGCAACTGTTTGCAAAATTTCATAAAGATTCGTCAAACGACACCAAAGTTATTAGCAAATCAAAAAATGCTTTTCCTATGGAAACTAGGTTGTAACTATGACTACCTACTGGCGACCGCCAGTAGGTAATATATATATATTATTGATGATTGTTTTTATTATATTAATAATTATTAGTAACTCTTAATCGCGACTTTGCTTCTATATGTGTCAAGTAAATGAAATTTGCTGGCACACATAAATATGTATAATGTTCCTGAAATACTGCATTAGCATTCACATAATACATTAGATTGCTGCTTGAGGAACTAAAGATGTGATACTACGTTAATGCAACAATTTCTTCAATGTCTATTGTAGTTTTTCTATCTGTTAACACGTGTTACTGCACTGTCACTTTAAAAAGGTTCACTATTCCTCATGGCGTCATGTGATCAAGGCCCTTGGAGGGCTGAAGCGCGTCATGGCGGTCGTGCATTAAACAACAAACTACTTTGCACGAAATACTGGGTCCGTGTTCGTCTATCCGGGAGAAAGGAAGTAACACGACGAAACTTATCTGCATATATATCAATGTTTGCACAGGAACAATGTTTTATGACCCATCGGAGGTTTTGATTGGATTGTTTTAAACTACCGGAACCATAATGCACCACAAATAATCTGATTGTGGGAACTCAATTAAGGGCATGGAAATGTTATAAGAACAGGTGTGAAGGTTTAGGTCATAATGATGAACTGCCGCTTATACCCGTGAGCAAGGTGAATGCACCGAAACGCGTTGGGGAGGCTGACATTGTTGTGCTTTGGATTGCATTAACAGGATTGTATCCAGTACATGAGTGCATTCTCTTCTCTTTCTCAGGGCTTCATGAGAAGAAACTGTAAATACAATTCCGGCATAGCCCAATGCCGTGTGAGTTTGCACCACCTCTAAAACAGCTTCGTATCGCCTGCACTATGGAAGTGATGATTGTGGAATGGCGCTTCGTGCTATCACAGATTTCTGTGTTCGAGGGCCTTCCCAGCCTTTGGTAGGGCTGGTGATGGGATGTCTGGACCCTATCAATGTTTGCACAGGAACAATGTTTTATGACCCATCGGAGGTTTTGATTGGATTGTTTTAAACTACCGGAACCATAATGCACCACAAATAATCTGATTGTGGGAACTCAATTAAGGGCATGGAAATGTTATAAGAACAGGTGTGAAGGTTTAGGTCATGATGATGAACTGCCGCTTATACCCGTGAGCAAGGTGAATGCACCGAAACGCGTTGGGGAGGCTGACATTGTTGTGCTTTGGATTGCATTAACAGGATTGTATCCAGTACATGAGTGCATTCTCTTCTCTTTCTCAGGGCTTCATGAGAAGAAACTGTAAATACAATTCCGGCATAGCCCAATGCCGTGTGAGTTTGCACCACCTCTAAAACAGCCGTATCGCCTGCACTATGGAAGTGATGATTGTGGAATGGCGCTTCGTGCTATCACAGATTTCTGTGTTCGAGGGCCTTCCCAGCCTTTGGTAGGGCTGGTGATGGGATGTCTGGACCCTATCAATGTTTGCACAGGAACAATGTTTTATGACCCATCGGAGGTTTTGATTGGATTGTTTTAAACTACCGGAACCATAATGCACCACAAATAATCTGATTGTGGGAACTCAATTAAGGGCATGGAAATGTTATAAGAACAGGTGTGAAGGTTTAGGTCATAATGATGAACTGCCGCTTATATCCGTGAGCAAGGTGAATGCACCGAAACGCGTTGGGGAGGCTGACATTGTTGTGCTTTGGATTGCATTAACAGGATTGTATCCAGTACATGAGTGCATTCTCTTCTCTTTCTCAGGGCTTCATGAGAAGAAACTGTAAATATATATATATATATATATATATATATATATATATATATATTAGACATGGTACCATTGGCGTGAGTCTCCCTTCCATTTTTTCACTGATTGCCTCCTCTGTTTTTGATATGTGTTGCTGGTTTAGATGCTTTGGGCACTGTGCCACTACTATTCAGTGCCACAGTGCAAGTGCTCCCTATGTTAAATTGATGTATTGATTAGTGACTCCATGATTGGATTATTTGATTTACTTGTCAGACCCTAGTATAGTGCACCCTGTGCGCCCAGGGCCTGTAAATCAAATACTGCTAGTGGGCTTGCAGCACTGATTGTGCCACCCACAGAAGCAGCTTATAAAGTGTGTCTCAGGCCTGCCATTGCAGAGCCTGTGTGCAGTCTGTGACTGCCATGTCGACTTGGCAAGTGCACCCACTTGCCAGTCCCTAAACCTTCCCTTTTCTGCATATCAGACACCCCTAAGGTAGGCCCTAGGGCAGGGTGCATTGTATGTAAAAGGTAGGTCAGGCCCTGATGTGTGTGGCATGACCTGATAGTGAATTACAGCCTATTTCGTTTTTCACTAGTGCAAGGCTACCTGTCCCCAATAGGCCAGAATGGGCAGTTTGATTATAACATCTTATAATCCTAACTGACCCAGGGAACATGGTAGAAAAACGAATTTAGTATGCTTGAACTCAGAATGATAAAATACATCTTTTAGTGAAGTTGGTTTTAACATTCTGTGTTTGAAAATACCACTTTTAGAAAGTAGGTATTTTCTTGCCTAACCATCCAGCCTGCCTCTGCTAGCTTGTGTATTGTATGTCTGGTTTTGTGAGTGACAGGGGCTGGGGTACTCCAGGAGACAGGGTGAGTCAGCACTAGGCTGAATAGACCTATCTGCATGAGGAGTGGTGGGAGGAGTAGCACCTGGGCCTGAATAGCGCTGTGCCTGCCTTCCACAATGCTGGCTCCACCTCCTGTGGTGTGTCTGATGACCCTGGCCCACACTGACAAAGGAAGAAGTTGTGCACTGGCAGAATGCACCCAGAACTGGTTTGGACTAGGTACAGGACCCTCTGCCTTCAGAGGAGAAAGGATTTATGGGTATAAAAAGGGGGACCCAGACCCCAGAACTGTAGATCACTTCTGGAACAACAAGACGAACCTTTGACAAGGAGAAGAACCAAGGAAGCTGCAGGAGATTGGACTGCCCCTCTGCCAGTGTGCTGTTTGCTGGGTTGGCCTGCAGTGGTCTTCATTGCCAAGGAAAGGAGAAGGAACTTTCAAAGAACTTTCATCATCTTGCAGAATATTTCTCCAAGGGCTTGAACTAGAGCTTGCCTCCTGCTGAAGTCTCAGGGCTACAAGACTTCACCACCAGCTCCCTCCTGAATTCCCTTGCTGGGGATTCTGTCTGCAGAAGCCTGCGTGTCGCTGGGAGCTGGAAGCGCGACTCAACGAGAAGAAGCATGTCGCTGTCGCAGCTGTTGCCGTCGCATCGCCGGAGAAGCGTGTCGCCGCCGCAGAGGCTGCCGCCGCATCACCAGAGAAGCGTGTCTTCGTCGCAGCTGCCTGCCATCGCATCACCGGAGAAGCGTGTCTTCGTCGCTACTGCCTGCTGTCGCGTAACCGGGAAAGCGTGTCGCCACCGCAAGGGTCGCTGTCGCATCACCGGAGAAGCGTGTCGCCGTCGCAGCTGCCTGCTGTCGCATCACCGGAGAGGCGTGTCGCAGGGCCTGTCGCGGCTCCAAAGGTACAGAGTTCGCCGCACGGCCGTTGGGCGTGCACACATCATCTTCACGTCGTCGCATCGCATCAAGGGCGGACTCTCATCGCATCGCACCGGATCATCGCATCGCATCGAGGTGCCTGCTCGCCGCATCGCCCTCTCTGCGGACCCTTTGTTTGTTTCGCGTTACGCATCCAAGATACTTTTATGAGAAACGTGTCGCATTTATCATCATCATCTTGAACTAAGTTACTTCTACCATCTTTTAGTCTATTTTGAGTACAGTATTGTGGATTTTTGTCGTTTGTGGTCTTGTGTTAAGTCTATATAAAGAATACTTATTTTTATAAAACCTGTGTGGTGTCCATCTGTAGTGTTTTCACTGTATTACTGTATGGGTTCACAAATGCTTAACACACTGCCTCTGAGATAAGCCTGTCTGCTCGTGCCAAGCTACCAAGGGGGTGAGCTGGGGTTATCCAGTAGTGTAATCCCCCTTTACCTGACTAGAAGCAAGGGTCCCTATTTGGTCAAAGGTGTATACCATTGCCAACTAGAGACCCCCAGTTCTAACTATATATATATATATATATATATATATATATATATATATATATATATATGAACAAAACAAATAGTTGAAGCGCGCACTCAGGCAAGACATAGTGGTATTCGAACAGAATGGGGATTTATTATTTCATAAACCCCGCGTGACGTGTTTCGACCGGTTTACGGTCTTGATCACATATATATATATATGATAGAAAAAATACTAGCATGTACGTAGCTTTGAAATGACAGTGAAACTATAGGAAATATGTGAGGCGCAGGGTGACACATTAACGACATACAAATATGCGGATTGGGCTAATATATAATTATATTATTATTAGTTCTAACAACCTATTAGCCTTTTGAGATATAGGATGTACATTTCAATCATAAGCCACCATTCAGTGTTGTTTTTTTTTATATACTCGCTGGACTAATTATGTGTGTATTTATTAAATTAATTTATACATGAATGGTTTTAAATTTCAAGCATATTTTTGTATACAGTATTTTAAAATGTATTAGTGCATATTTATTTGTAAATGTATATCTATGCCCAAGTTCATTGCATTTGCCGGTTTCACCTTGCAACGTTTCTGTATAACGCAATGTATCTTTTAATATGAAGTGTTTCTTCCATTGCATTTGTCATGAGACACACAGGGGGGTGTATACCCAGCATTTAAAAATGTTTTGGTGGATTATGTTCTCTGTGTGTGAACAAGGGCACTGGGTGCTCGAAACGCGTCACGGAGTGAGAGGAAATAAACATCTTACCTGCCATCACTATCTGGGTCTGTTTCTCTCTGTTCGCCGGTGTGGAGGTTCGGAGAGTGTTGTTGGTGGAAGTTGAAACACGGAAGTTGGTTGCTTCCGGCAACGGACCCCCTCCCCCTAAGTAGGCAGCCGCTCGCAACCACTACGAAGTTGGATTCCGGAGAGGAGTGTTTGGCGGCAGCCCCCTACAGCAGCTGAATATTTCGGCACCAGCCAGAGGACGACAGCGGCAGGGTCGGAGGACCCGTCGAGGGCGAAATCAGGCGGTGAGCTATACAGCACGGAGCGTAGGTGGGGAGGCGATAGATAGTGGCAGTGTGTGAGGCTGGCAGACGCCGGTCTCTATCCTCAATTGGCTCGCTCTGCAACATGTCCGCTGACACAGTGAGAGAGCGAGAAGCGGCGGCAGATGAATTATTTAATAATTTGGCCAAAATATCTACGAGCACAGGAAGCTCGCAAAACAGCATGGTTAATATAGATCAGTATGTAAAAACACTACTGAAGACATTGGAAAAGAAAATGAAAAACGAGAACACAAAATGTTGGGAGCATAAATCCTTAACAAAGTATGAAGAGGTGGGAAGAGTCCCCGAGGGCTCAGGATTCTTTTAGCTCCAAGCCCGATGAGCCAAATCCCGACATGCTAAAGGAGTGGGGAGAAAGTAATTTGGCTGCCTCCATGAATTTAGTTAAGATTTTAATTAAATATGCGGCAATCGATCGCCAGACTTTGATGGGGGAAATTGACAAAAATCAATGAGGAGCTAAACAAATCAGAAATGAAAGACTATATAATGAAAACCCGCAATGAGATTGCTGAAAGACTAAAGAAACATGAAGAAAAAAATTAAAAAACGTAAAGCGCATAAATTTGCGCGTGACCCAATAGATTACGAGCAGGGACAAACATACACATTCTCACGGAAATTTGAACATGCAAAGAAATTGAAATATGAAGACAAAAGAACAAGCAAGGCTACAGGTTCATTTCAACAACAAAGTAATGTTGTGGAAGTATTGGATACGGATACAGAATCACTAACGAGTAACTCAGGTTCTGAATGCAGCAATATGGGAGGCACTAGTGATAGAGTGATATTGAGCCTGAGTGAGGAAATTGATTTTTTAGCGGAGGATCGGCGACAAACTCTGAGACCGAGAAATCGGAACAGACAGACAACAGAAAAAAGAGAAATGCAAGGAGAAGGGCAAGGCGCCAAAAACAAAAACGTGAAACCAAAGAAAAAACAACAATGGCACAAGAAACAGCGCTGAATGATCAAACCATTATTAACTTATCTGAAGTCACTCTCACACAAGCAGAAAAACAACTCCTATCATTGGGCCTCAACTTTTGTCCCGAATGTACATTCAATTATGCTAGTACGAGAATTGATATATTTTGCTTCATACGAAAATTAAAATTAAAAAAGTTTTTTACGATCAAAGCGGGTATTGAAAGCTCCAAAATATCTCAGGAAACGAGGGATAAGGAGGCACACATGCTCCATGTGTCAGATGTTCCAGCTTTACTGGCACTACATGAATTAAGTAATGAAACGAACGAAATGCAGCAAGTAACGGATATTACTGAACTCAGTACTCAAGCCAAATTACAGAGAATTAACATCATACAAAAGGGCGCGGGTGAAAGTCCATTCAAACCCAAGAGCACCTTTTTACCAATTATGCCAAAGGATGCAATAGACATTTTTTATGAGCGGGTGACAGAAAACATAAAAAAGCTTTATCGTCAAGTGAGAAACAAAAGACAAAAGAAACACTACATGAACATGCAATATGCCAAATTAATGAAAAAATTAGGGGAAAATCAAGAAATAATTACCAACAAATCCGACAAGGGAGGAAATATCGTTTTATGGCCAAGAAAAGATTATATTTTGGAAGCCAAGAGACAATTAGATAATGAACAATGCTACATGAGGACAAACATGAAGGAATACAATAAAGCCAAAGAGGTTTTGAAGAAACAGCTGTTACAATACAAAAGGGAAGGACTGATTTCATCCAATGAATTTAATTTTATGCATATAGACTTCCCAGTGATTCCTATCATGTATCTAATCCCAAAAGTGCACAAAAATGTCTCACGGTACCAGGTAGACCCATAATTTCAGCAATTAACAGGGTAAGTGAGCATGTCTCGCAATATGTGGATTTCTACCTACAGGATTTTGTTAAAAAACTACCTAGTTATGTCAAAGATACGGGGGACTTTTTAAACAAAATCAATGCTATCGTATGGGAAGATGGCCTGATATTAATCACATTGGACATTGAGTCACTTTATACTAGTATAGATCATAGGGCTGGGCTCAATGCAGTCAAATATTTCCTTGAAACTAGACCATGCAAATATTATGAGCACAACAAAATGGTATTAGATTTGATCTCGTGGTGCTTGCATAATAATTTTTTCTTATTCGGAAAAGAGACCCTGAAGAAAATTAGGGGTGTGGCTATGGGATCCTGTTTCTCCCCCAGCTATGCATGCTTGCATGTTGGCTGGTGGGAGGAACAGGTACTAAAAAAGATCCATCATGAAACATATGTGCATCACATGTTGTACTGATTACAGTACATCAATGATATATTCATCATATGGAAGGGGGATGAGGACAGTGCTAAGGATTTTATCACAACCTTAAACACCAATTCTGTTAACCTCAATTTCACTTCCAACATAAGCAGTACTAAGATTGAATTTTTAGATGTACAAATCTCAGTGATGGACAAAAAATTGGAGACAACCCTATTCAGAAAAGCCACAGCAGGAAACAGCACATTGCATGCTAGTAGTGGGCATCCGAAGCACCTAATTGAAAGCATACCCTATGGTGAAATACTCAGACTTAAACGCATCTGTAGTACACATCAGGAATTTGAAAGATGCACACAAGACACAATGAGGAGGCTGAAAATGAGAGGATATAGTGAAAGGGTGCTAACAAAAGCCATAGTAAAGGCACAAGAAAGGCCAAGAGAGACTTTACTACAAAGAAAGGAGGTAGGGAGTAATGATATTAACATGGAAGAAACCCCCCCCGCCTCATTACAACATACAGCAGACAAAAAAGAAAAGTAAAGTCTATTATAAAAATAAAAATAAAAATGAAAACATTGGCCTATTGTTCTTACAGATGGGGTACTAGGAACTAGACTTCCTGAATTACCCATAGTCACGTATAGAAAATCTAAGTCCATGAGGTGCCAACTGGTTAGGAACAGCCCGGAATTGGGTACAGCAGGTACATGGCTGAAACCAAGGCAGGGTTTTTACAAATGTTCCTCATGCCGTGCCTGCAAGTTCGGCATTAATACTACTCATTATGTCACTCCATTTTCAGGTGAGAGTATGACCATCAAGGGCAGTTACAACTGCAGAACTGAGTTTGCTGTACATGTCCTGGCTTGCACCTGCGGCTTGCGTTATGTTGGGAGTACCAAGCTGCAGGTGCATGTCAGGATTTTGCAGCATCTCAGAGCAATAGTGAATAATGATGTTACTTACCCTGTAGCGAGACATTTTAAGTCCAAACACGACAATGATTTGAGCTGTTTTACATATTATGTAATAAATGCTATTCCACCCCTCAGAAAAGAGGGGGTAACAGGGAAAAACTCCTTAGACAGCTTGAAACACGTACTATTCTGGAGTTAGATAGCAAGGCACCTAATGGACTGACTACCACTGAAGACATACACAATTTCTTATAATATTAAGGATAATAATAATAAAAAATTCTTTGTGTAATCTGGGACAACCATGTAAAATTGTATGAATTTGCTAAACCTATACCATTTCTTAAACATCATTTTTTACATCCTTTTTATTAAAACCTTTTTTACACCTTTTTATGCACTTTTATAGTGTCTATATGACTGTTTTTAGCCGCTATCACTTTAGATGTGTAGTGTCAAAAAGATTTTTTATCTGGGTGTTTTTAGGTCCATGGTTTTTTAGAACAGCACTAGCACGGTCTTTTTTAGATTTGCACTTTAAGTAGCAATAGGCACTTTATAAGTAATACATGTTTACAAACTACAATGAGCTGCTAGGCACGGAACCACTTTAACTACGTTTTTAGATACAAGTCGCAGGTTAATTCAAAGCAAGTAGGTATTACCGTACTGCAGATTTTTATATACAGAATATAACTATATTTTCTGGATTTAAGGTTGAGCACCGTTTCTGTAAGCATTCATGCTGATAGAAAAAATACTAGCATTTACGCAGCTATGAAATGACAGTGAAACTATAGGAAATATGTGAGGCGCAGGGTGACACATTAACGACATACAAATCTGCGGATTGGGTTAATATATAATTATATTATTATTAGTTCTAACAACCTATTAGTCTGTTGAGATATAGGATGAACATTTCAATCATAAGCCACCATTCAGTGTTGTTTTTTTTTTTTTATACTCGCTGGACTAATTATGTGTGTATTTATTAAATTAATTTATACATGAATGGTTTTAAATTTCAAGCATATTTTAGTATATGGTATTTTAAAATGTATTAGTGCATATTTATTTGTAAATGTATATCTATGCACAAGTTCATTTCATTTGCCGGTTTCACCTTGCAACGTTTCTCTATAACGCGATGTATCTTTTAATATGAAGTGTTTCTTCCATTGCATTTGTCATGAGACACACAGGGGGGTGTATACCCAGCATTTAAAAATGTTTTGGCGGATTATGTTCTCTGTGTGTGAACAAGGGCACAGGGTGCTCGAAACGCGTCACAGAGTGAGAGGAAATAAACATCTTACCTGCCATCACTATCTGGGTCCGTTTCTCTCTGTTCGCCGGTGTGGAGGTTCGGAGAGTGTTGTTGGTGGATATATATATATATATATATATATATATATATATATATATATATATATATATTCGCGCTCCAACTTCCTGTCTGCCGATCCTTGGCAAAGCAACCAGGCACGGACCTCAGTAATCTCGCAAGAAGACTTCAAACAACTTCAATGTTGTGGAGAAAGCAGTGTAGTTTATTCAAAGGTAATCCACAGATTTAATCAGGCATAGTGCATGCCATGACGCGTTTCGCTCGCCACACGCGAGCTTGATCACATGATATGCCACGTATCCAGAAAACTCAATAAATAACACAACGTGCATTAATGACTGTGAAAACAACATCACCAAGTTAGTGGGCATAGTAGACAGACTAGAAACAGCGGTAATGGGGTCAATTCCTTAACAATCATAAAAGATGAAGATATAATTCCAACGAATAATTGCATGGATAATGACCCCTAAATAGTCTGAAGCATGTAAAAAAAGACACATGGCAATAAAGGCACAGTAAGACTAATATACTTAAAGCTTCATTAGACATGGATAAAAACGTAATGTTTACTGCACAATAAATGTGCAAATATGCTAACCTTTAGACAGTACTATCGATGTGCAAATAAGCAAGATGTCCAATGAATATTGGAGTGCAAAATTGCAATGATGGATACATATGCATAGATATGATGTAAACCACACCTATAAAGTGCAAATGTGTATTATGTCCAATAAAAGGTAAAAAGGAAAGTAACATGTTATATATATATATATATACTCGGATCCTAAACCCCTAAGGTTCGGTGTCCGTCAGAACTCTGCCCTGAGCCCGACATTGTCGAATATATACATGACATCTCTCGCTGTATTGGTAGAATCATTCAGTGTGCAAATTGTGTCCTACACCGACAACACTCAGATTGTCCTCACTCTAGACAGAAACATACCTAATGCTTTCAGCAGATTTAAGGCATGCCTAACAGCAGTATTTCAGTGGATGCGCTTCAGCAATTTATAGTGTAATGTGAGCAAAACTGAAATGTTGTTATTCGGCTTACCTAACCCACCTAGGATGGTGAATGCTGGCCTAGTTTTGTTCCGCCCCGCATGCTCCAGCCACCATTGCACATAATTTAGGAGTGAAATTTGACAAGCAAGCCTCCTTTGGTCTGCAGGCAGCTGGTTTCGTGGGCTCCTATTTTGGACTTCTGAATTCCCTAAAGAAATTTCTCTATTTACTTATGGTGCAACATCAGAAAATGGTAATACATTCCCTTATCACCTCTCAGTTAGACTATGTCAACTCTCTACTTGGGCCTACCAGCTTATCAACTCAGGAGACTCCAGCCGGTACAGAATGTCGCTGCACGGTTTCTGTTGAAACTTCCAAGAGGAGAGCTCATCCGTCCTCATCTTAAGAAGCTGCACTGGTTACTAATCAAGGAGAGGGTGCAGCTCAAGGGGCTCATGCTAGCTCATAGGGCCTTCTATTGCACAGGTCCGTGGTACGTGGCCAAACAGATTACCCCTTACCAGCCGGCAAGAATCCTTCACTCCACTGACGCTATGATGACGGTGGACCCGCTAATAAAAAGGAAGACATGGGGTTGCACCTCCTTCTCCTTTCTTGCCGCCATAGACTGGAATGCCTTCCTTTTCACTTATGGGCTAGGAAGAATGTACTCTCATTTAAACGTAACCTTAAGAATTGGCTTTTTGAATTAGAATATCAATAATTGGTTCAACAGGGTATTCACCGAATCTGATAGCGCCGGGACATGCGCCAAGTAGCTGTGTGCTTTATAAAACCTGTGATTGATTGATTGATTCCACTCAATGCCACTCCACTGTACGCCAGTTGACTCTATACCACTTCACTATACGCCACACCACTCTACAGTATTCCATTGTACACAACTACACTCTATGCCACTGAACTGTACACTATTCAACTATATGTCAGTCCACTTTACCCCACTCCACTGTAGGCCACTCCACTGCATGCAATTCCACTGTATGCTATTCCAATCTATGCCATGGCACTCCAGTGTATGTGACTCCACTGTGTGCCACTCCACTGTACGCTACTCCTCTGTATGCCATTTCAGTGTATGGTAGTGTACTGTACACTATTCCACTGTATGCCACTCCACGCTACACAACACCACTCCAGTGTACGCTATTCCACTGTATGCCACTCCACTCTACCACACTCTTGTCTACTCCATTCCCCTCTGTGCCACTCCTCTCTGCGCCGCTTCCCTGTATGACACTCCACTTTATGCCATTCCATTGTGCGCCAGTCTGCTGTGCGCTAATCCATTGCACGCCACTCCAGTCTACGAAACTCAACTGTACACTACTCCACTGCACGCCAATCTACTTTACGCTATTCCACTGGATGCAACTCAACTCTATGCCGCTCCTCTCAATGCTATTTCACTCTACCCTATTCTACTGTATGCCACTCCAATGTATGCCACTGAAGTGTACACCACTTGTCTGTATGTCACTCCAGTGTGCGCTATTCCACTCTACAGCAGTGCACTGTACACCACTCAGATCTATGCTATTCCACTGTATGCCACTCCAGTCTATGCCACTCCACTATCCACGATTCCATTTTATGGCACTCTAGTGCACACTACTTTGCTGTACCCCACTCCACTGTATCCTATACCAGTCTACCCCACTGCACTCTACGCCACTCCAGTGTACACCACTCCACTATACAGCACTCCACTGTATACTATTCCATTAGATGCCACTCCACTCTACGACACTTTACTCTAAACTATTCCACTTTATCCCTCTCCACTGTACGCCGCAACACTCAATGGCATTCTATGGCACTCCACTCAATAACACTATATGCCACTCTACTGTAGCACACTGTACCACACTCTACTCTACCTCACTCCACTGCACAACACTGTATTCCACTCTATGCCACTACATTATATCCCACTCAATGACAGTTTCACACACTCTACAACAGGGCATACAACTCCACTGTATAAGACATCACTCCACTCTATAACACTTTACTACACTCCACCCCACTCTACTATACAAGACACCACTCCACCATATGACACTTTAATTTACTCTATGGTGCGCATCTCCACTCGACTACACTACGCAACAGTTTAGCCCACTGTCCACCACTGTATGACTCTCCAATGTACCCCGCTCCTCCCTACAACACTCTATTATTCTCTATAAAACTGCACTCTACAACACTCTACTACACACAATGCCAGTGTACTAAACCGTACTACACTGTATGCCCCTACACTACACTCCACAACACTCTACTCTACTCTGTGTCATTCTACGACACTCTACTCAAGTCTATGCCACTCGGTGACACTGCACTCCACTCCACCACACTCGACTCCACAACACTTCAGTCAATAATACTCCACTGTATGATGACACTAAACTGTACTATACAACATGCCACTCCACTATACAATGCACCACTACACTCTACAATTCTCCACTCCACCATATTACACACTACGCCACCCCACTATATAACACTTTACTCCAGTATACACAACATCACTCCACTCTACTCCATTCTACTCCATGCCACTGTATTCCACTCCACAACATTAGGCTCTATGACAGTACACTGTGCATCACTGTCCTTTATTTTACTCTACAACACTGCACTTGGCAACACTCAAAAAGACACTCAAAATTAAGATTTGAAACACATTTTTATTAAAAAATAAAAACCATGGTTCCCAACCATTTAAATTCAATGAAAAAAACAAAGTTTAAAACTAAGTTATAGTTAGGAAATGTTATTTACTCTTTATATACAAATCAAACTTAAACAATGGAAAGAGCAGAAATACAAAGTTAAATGTTATAACGTGAATTTCTAATTTACACACCACTAGATAAAATGTACATTTAGAATTTATGTACCATCTTTTCCTTTATGTTGCACACCTTTGTACACATTCTACTCACATCAACTGTCAACTACAGTAACTATAACTCTCTACTATACCATGAACTGTGTTTTGAGAAATTATGTCATTTTAGATGTCATAAGTCTTATTATAACTGCTATAATTTCACATGCTATAAGTTATATAATATGTAAGGATATAACCAGTGCATGGAGAAACCGTGAATTATAGTTAATGTAGTGTAGTAATTGATACAAGAAGAATATGTACGGAGGTGCGCAACGTATAGTAAGTTGAAGGTGCCGCGCAAATTCTAAAAGTAATTTCTATCTAGTGGTGTATATATGTCTTAAATGCAATTGCTCAATGCTACCTGAATATCAAGCAGCAGAAGTTGAGACATTGACAAGATTTAGAACTAGAGGCTACTCACCAAGGGTGCTAAAAGTCAGCGAAAGACAAGATGCAACATATGACACACAACACTCTGTTAGTAGACCAATTGGAGGGAGGCCCCAAAAAGAAAGGCCAAGAAGGCATAGTGAGAAAGATAATGACATTCTCTACTAACTTATCTAAGGTGTATGATATTTTAAAACAGAACTGGGGAATTCTGAAAGCGCACATGATTACTGGCCAGCAACTGATGACCTATCTTCAGGTTACATATAAAAGGTGTCCGTCACTGAAAGATTACTTGGTGCAGAATCACTTTGTGGACACAGGCTATCAATCAGATAAAATAACAGGGTTTTTCCCGTGCACAGGATGCAAAGCGAGCAAAGCTAGCTGCCTTATTAAGGAATATGAGGTCCCAGAAGATGAAAGAAAATGACCTATCACTAAATGTTTAAATTGCAATTCTGAATTTGTGGTTTATTGTTTCGTTTGCCCCTGCAATAAGAAATACATAGAGAGCATTCAGTTAAAAAGCCCATATTTGAACAAATGCGAGCGAGTGCCAGAAAAGATGTGGCATATCTGGTGGCACGCCATTTTGAAATAATGCTTAGAAGTAACCAAAGTCTTCTGAAATATTTTTGACTTGATCAAATTTCCAGGTGTGAAAGAGGAGGCAACAGAGTGCAGAAACTGATACAACTTGAGTCGAAGTATATTATCAAGCTGCAGACCAAGATGCCCAAAGGTCTCCATAAAGATGAGGAATTATGGGTACATCTAGGGATTCTTCATTAGTCCTACCCCAGTTAGTGTGCCCAGGTCATTGCCACCACAGTGCACAATTCTGAGGTCTGGATGTTGGGAATCCATAATGCTGCCACTTTAACCCTCTCTGGCCAAACCAACTAATATCCACATTAGGCAAACCTCTCTGTCAATCCCACTCTTTCTAGCAAACTATCTAGCCCACAACACAAAGCCATGACCTACAATCCACTCTCTAACCATTTTGAAGGATGGAGCAGTAGCACACAGGAGAAGGCTGGTGATGGCTGCAGCTGAATGAGGCAGTTTTGAAGTGAAAGGCAGTTGAAAATGGAGGGTAGGAGGAATAATTTGAAAGAATACATTTTATTGGCTGTTCTAAATATGTTGGTGCATGAGGCTAGGTAGTGATCTTGTGAGAGAAGTAAATAGATTTTGGATTGGGTTTTCAAAAAGTAGAAAAAGTGTTGCTGTTTGGATATGTGTATTATGTGAAAAATTCAACCACACCTGCTGTATTTGCTGTACAAGTGAGCATGATGCTTGGAAAAACTGTTATGAACTTCTGACTTACTGGTCCTAGAAAATGTTTCAAATTACGTTACCATGGTAGCAGAGCTTCAGGAGAATGGGGTAAGGGAATAGAAAAGACTAGACTGTGAGGGTTGTATGATGGTACAACGCTAGTAAAAACATTGCATGCCTTTAAAAAGCATGTGTTACCCCTCATTTGTTTAGCATGCATATGCTTTTACCTCGCATGCCATTACCACGCATTACTAAGGTAAGTTTAAATATATATATATATATATATATATATATATATATATATATATATATATATATATATATAAAGAACTCCGTCTCAGAACATCCAAATTTCAAGGCAAAGACGAACACGGACCCAGATAGTTGCGTGCATAAAGGTATTTAATCCATGTTAACACCAAGCACCGCCATGACGCGTTTCGGCCCCAGAAGGGCCTTGATCACATGACGCTGTCAAGGAGAGCCACCATATTTAAAGTGCAAAAAATGAGCATCAAGAGACCACAGGGCCAATAGATATAGAAAACATACTTTGATATATCATTGCATGTATGTATTACAATCATACTTCTGTTTGGTAGCATTGAACTGTCAAATATTTTAAATAGACGTGCAAAAACTGCAATAGTGCAAAAAACAACATGTGCAAAGTAGGCAACTTAAAATACATCCCCATAATGGGGCCAGAGGCACGAAGGGTATGGGTTATCAAAGTAAAGTGCATAGTGCATTATTAAAACCTCATATCCAGATGGCAAAGCCAATACCCAAAATATAGCCTCTGAAGCAATGTACGAAGTACACTAAATTGTGCAAAATAATGCGGCTCAGTGCAAATGTGCAATTGTCATATCGCAGAGAATTCCATGGAATATTCCATTATCAGCAAGTCCAAAACTAGATGACGGTTTGAATTACATCAAACCTACCAATAACAGATGTACAAAAGATAAATAAATAAATACATACAAAGGTGCAATACTCATCCATGTATGTGCAATAATTACAATAAAAACATACTCCATTATACCCATAATGGATCATGGAACTCGAGCATTTTCTTGTACTCTGGACGGTCCCTCATCCCGTTCATAACCCCTAAGAATCATGTATTTGAAAAACGAATTTAAAATCAAGCAATCTGATTAAAATATTCATTCACTTTCCAAATGTCAAACAACCTTTAAAACTAGCCTCTAAAATTCTTTATAAATACTTATTGCAACATAAATATCTAAAAAATATATAGCCCTATTACCAGATCCCTGATGTCTTGGTGCTAGAAAAATTGTTAATGTTATTAGACAGGTTGGGGGACCCTTTCCAGATTCATAATAGCATTTCGAGTAAGAGTAACACACCTTTTTAATCTATAAGGTAACTACTAGCAGCCCATAATGGGCCACAATATCTAATCTGCCCTATACGGTCACGTTAAAAATAAAAATAACGATCAAAAAAGAGGAGTGGAGTGAAATAAAGGAAAAAGATCATAAAATGTAAACCAACTAATCCTATTGTCTCCCGTATATTAGAACTCATTGTGTTCGGGGATCAGATGAATATCTAAGACACAGTCTTGATAGTTGTCACTAAATTAATGCAAATCAGGGGAATATATCAGAGGCAAGTAAAAAGATCCTCACTCGAGTTGAGCCCGTTTGGGGTCTTAGTATCTAACTCGAGGATATACCTCGTCTCTAGCTTTCTCAGCAAGGCTTCACGGTCACCACCACGGCGAAGTGGAGGTACCATGTCCACCACAAAATAGCTCAAGTGGTCTAGGCAACTATCATGGATTTCTTTGAAATGCCTAGCAACTGGATATGTTACATCATTATTACTGATTGCTCTCATGTGCTGGAGTATACGCTTGTGGACCTGCAACTTGGTGCTCCCAACATATTGCAGGCCACACGTACACCCCAGCACATAAACAGCATACTCAGTCTTACATGTCAATTTTTTGGAAATGACCACCGGGACATCACTAAACGGGATTTTGTAAGATGTTTTGTTTCTCCCCAATTTACAGGTTTTGCATGAAGCACATTTAATAAAGCCTTTAGTGGTTTGCAGCCAAGAGCTGCTGGTTGTTATTTCTGGACTACTCCTGACAAGCATATCACTCATACTACGTGCTCTGCGAAAAGTCAATACTGGGGCTTTAGGTAAAGTCCCACCAATTATTGAATCACTTTGAACAACAGACCAATTTCTATTTAAAATCATACGCAGTTTGTTATGTTGTTGACTGTACGTTGTGATTAATCTAGGTGGTTACATGGTGGTACTGGGGCTCCTCGGCAACACAGCCTGCGTAGGGCTGCAGCCCAGTGCTGCGGAGCGAGGAACAGTATTGGCTTTTTTGATCGCTGTATCAAGTATGTTTGCTGTATAACCTCTAGCTAAAAATCTTTGCTTGCTTTGGTTTTGAGCTTCCACACTGCAGATGCGTCTGATACGCAGCATCTCCCCATATGGGATGCTGCGTATCAGATGGTCAGGATGGTGGCTGGTGGCGTGCAAAACCGTGTTACCCGCTGTAGTTTTGCGATGTAACCTAGTCTCCAGGCAGTTGTTTTTAACATACACCTCTACATTCAAAAAATTCACGCAAACCCTGCTGACATGTGCTGTAAATTCAAGGTTGAGGTTGTTTACATTAATTTCCTTAATAAACACGTTGGCTGCTGTCTCTGACCCTTTCCAAATGACAAATAGATCGTCAATATAACGATACCATGCCACGATATGATTGCTCAAAATGTTTCCAAAACTGGCCCTAAGGACCTGCTCCTCCCACAGTCCCATGTGTAAACATGCGTAACTGGGGGAGAAGCAAGCCCCCATCGCCACACCCCTCATTTGTTGGAATACCTGACTCTGAATCAAAAAAAAGTTGTTATTTAAGCATGTCAGGATCATGTCAGATAGAATTTTGTTATGTTTCAGCATATGGAGAGATTTTGTCCGTAAAAAATGTTCAACTGCTTTAACACCATCCATATGATGTATACTAGTATAAAGGGCAGTGACGTCAAGAGTTATCAACAGATAGTCATCCTGCCACGTAACTGTTTCAATCTTTCTCAGGAAATCCCCCGTGTCCTGCAGGTATGATGGTAGATTTTTAACATGTTCCTGGAGAAAAAAGTCGATATACCTCGAAGTGTTCTCCATCATACTATTCTTCGCGGAAATTATAGGTCTCCCTAGAGGTCTGTTGGGGTCTTTGTGTATTTTTGGAATCAGATAGAAAACTGGAATTGCCGGATGGTTCACCTTAAGAAATTTGAATTCATCACTACTCAGTAAACCAGCACTCTTCCATGATAGTAGTTTGGTATTGTAGTCGTTCCAAGCAACCCTTACCGCCTGCCAATCACCCCGCCTATAGCATTGTCGGTCATTTAGATGTTGGAGTGCCTCATCCACATACAATGCCCTCGGCCAGAGGACAATGTTGCCCCCCTTGTCAGATTGGCGTATAACCACACTGTTATTGCTCTGCAACTTCTTCATTAGGCTGCCATAGCAGTTGTTGTTTTTGCGACATTTTTGTTGCATCTGGAGTGTAGATGTATGCAGCCTTTTGAGTTGGGTAGTCACTAACTCATTATAAATGTCAATATTGTCATGCAACATGATAGGATTGAACCTAGACGTTGGTTTAAATCCTGTTAAACCCGGCATATCCAAACTAGGCAGAGTGTCAGTGCTGGTTATTGTATCATCCAGTGTACCTTCTCTATGCAAATCCTGTAAGTTACACATTAGCTCATACTCATTCACTGTCATTGGAGGTGGACTCAAACTGCCACACGCAACAACATCTTGTGATGCAGGCTGTTTAGTTTTGTTAAGCAAATAAAATTTACGCAGTTTGAGTTTTCTAGTATACTTGTACAGGTCGATGCGAGTTTGTGCGTAATTAAAATTGTTCGGTGGACAGTACGATAATCCAAGTGAGAGGATCTTATTTTCATTGGCAGTGAGATGCAAGTCTGTCAAATTAATTATTGAGAGAGATTCCACCAACAACACTCTCCGAACCTCCACACCGTCGAACAGAGAGAAACGGACCCAGATAGTGATGCAGGTAAGATGTTTATTTCCTCTCACTCCGTGACGCGTTTCAAGCACCCAGTGCCCTTGTTCACACATATATATATATATATATATATATATCAAAACACAAACCCCTCCGGTGCAGAGAAGTAAGAGGCCACTCGGGGAAAATCCTTTTGGAAGCCTTTATTCGGACATCGGGCATAATGCATTTCGGCGTTCCATCGCCTTCATCAGATGCCACTGTAATCACGGCGCTGCTCCACCCACACCTTTAGATCTCCTGCCTCGCTCTTATAGGTTAGAGCACTCCACCCCACGGTCACATGTGTGCACTCACCCTGTAGTTTGGAATTCTGACTACAGTTCCCAGAGTTCATCAGGTTGGGATAGGTAGTGCGTGGGGGAGGAAAAGAATGTCCAGCCCGTATATATATTTTGTTCCTCAAAATGCCCAAGAGCATTTCAGGAGGGCACTCGACAGAGTTCCAACCTCCGGTTTTCACATGGACTTGCCTTCATGTCACGTTGCAATAATTCTTTGCCCAACGCGTTTCAAGGAATTGCTCCTCTTCGTCAGTCGCTCGCTTGTTTAAAACAAAAGGAACAGCCAATCCTTCTTTTATTTTCATGGCAACAGCATGTGTTTAATCAATTTCAACCATCAGTTGGCCCGCTTAGTGTAGAGCGGCATGCTGGGACATGGAGTCCTTTACTATTCCCTAAAGTGGGTTCAGTTCCTTTTGTCCATATTAAAAGCATAATTGTTTTCCTGAAAAAAACATAGGTTTCAGGGTCGTTATATTTAGAAATTAGCATTTAAAAAACCTTTGAAATTCACTGAAAAAAACATAGGTTTCAGGGACGTTATAGTTAGTTGGACATTTCACTCGTACAAAACCAGAGAAATTCGGCCGTTATAGTTAGTTGAGCTAACTATAACTCGCGCCCCCGCAATGCACTGCTGATGACGTCACATATTACATCACCAATGACATGGTCAGTGACATCACTGATGATATCACTGATGACATCTCAAATGACATCAATGATGACATCACTGATGACATCATCCACGTGATAATCTGATGCACCTCCTCACACCCTAATATAACCTTTGATACACCCACTCTAAAATACAGACTACCATTTTCGAAACAACAGACACACCAATACCAGTTACTACATACCCACTCACTGATTGCTAGGTCTACACACACATTCACTCATTCACCCATACAGTCACTCATACATGCAGTCACTCATCAATACAGCACTATCATTTGCACTCTTACACCTATACAGACACTTAAATGCTAATTTCTAACTATAATGACCCTGAAACCTATGTTTTTTTGGCATATATATATATATATATATATATATATATATATATATGGATGTATTCTAGGATGCATACTGCAACTTATATAGTTATTAAGAGAAAGGTAGTGGCACAGAAAACAGCTAGTACGAAACTGAGAGGAGTGCTGATATATTCATGCACACACCCAAATATGTCTTATTTTACAATAGTTTTGCAACCAGTGCATAGGCAGTTATGTATCGTACTACCTACCATATTTTCATGAATATCTGGTGGGATACTTATAGAGGTACTGATGCACTAAGTGCATTATATAGCTAATAGTTACAGAAGATACTGAGGTATCCATACAAGTACTACTTTATATATACCTCAGTGCTTGTACTGTGTATTGTGAGTGTGTACCTTTAAAGTCAGATTGGTTTCTTATTAAAAACAATAGTTATGAATGCTTAAAGTGTCGTTTTACTACAGAACGTTCACTACTAAGCTAGCCTGTAAGTGGGCCATAGAGCAGGTAGCTTTGTGGTTAAAATATTAAACATGTCCTTTAATGTTTTAGTTACATATGCCCTTTCAGACTGTTATGTTCATTTATATACCTATACTGCAAGTGATATTTTTATTAAGAAAAGGACAGAGCTAATGAGACTTGCAGTAGGTAGGGAAAATGTTGCTTATAAATTCACACACACCCAGATAGCAGTTATGTTTCCAGCAGTATTTCAGCTAGTTTTACACATAGTCACATGTCCTGCACTCACTATATTTACTTAACTATCTGGAGGGACAATCCTAGAGGCCTGATATACTGAGGCATAAGTGCATTGAAGGACTGAATGAACTTACTCATGCATCTACAGAAGTATTACTTTAAATATAGTTGAAAAGTACTACTACAGTGTATTAGTGTTTAGATTTACTATTAGCTCCTGCTGCCATTGGACAGGCTGGTTAAAAATTCTTAAAGTAACATTTTATTACACACAATAGAGTGCTAAGCTAAGCTGTAGATAGGTGATAGAGGAGGATACTTTCCAGTTAAAAGTTGATCCTGTGAGACATTCACACATACACTGACATACCCATGTATACACATGCATTCGCTAACATACTCACACACTCATACATACACACACTGCTACACTGAGGGACTCACAGATACAAATACTGACACACTCATTCACACTGTAAGATACCCAAGTACATATTAATACATACACTGACACATCCAGGTACACATTCATACTTTGGCAGACACACTGAGTCAGTCACTCTATCATAAACTGAAACATCCCATCACACATTGATACATACACTGACACACCCATGGACACACTGATGCATTCACTCATATACTCACCAAGTCACTCATACACACACTACTACACACTAGGACCCACTAATACATACACTAACACACCAATGCACACACTGATGCATTCACTAATACATTCAGGCACTCAGTCATACACACCTAGAGATACCCTAGAACTGACTGATATTTACACTGACATAGCATGGATATACTGATGCGTTCACTGACATATTGACCCAGTTACTCACACACACAGTAAGACACTCTGGGGCTCACTGCTACATATTTTGAGACATCCATTCATACACCGATGTAGTCACTAGCACATTCACACACTCACACATTGTAACAGTCTGGTATTTTTAATAGATACACTGACACACCCATGGACATACCAATTCATTCACTAACACATTCATACACTAAGGAATTCAGACACTGAAACACCCTGGGACTCAGTGATACATACTCTGATACATCCATGGACACACTGATGCATTCAGTAATGCATTCATGTACTCACTCAACACACCTTGAGACACCCTAGGATTGATTCGTACATACACCGACACAGTATGAATATACTGATGCTTTCACTAACATATTTATCCACGTACTCATGAACATGGTGAGACACTCTGTGACTCACTGTTGCATATAGTGGGAAATCCATGGACACACTAATGCAGTCAGTAGCAGATTCATTCACTCACTGATAATCACACTGCAACAGTTTGGTGTTCTCTAATACATATTCGAACACAGCCATGGATACACTGATGTATTCACTAATGCATTCATGCACTCAGTAATACAGACACTGAAGCACCCTAGCACTCACTAATACATACACTGATACATTGATGGACACACTGATGCAAAGCTAATACATTCAAATACTCAGTCATGCATGTGTAGAGACACCCTCGGACTAACTGGCACATATAGTGACACAGTATAGATATTCCGATACATTTACTGATATGTTTAGCAAGTTAGTTATACACACAGGGAGTCACTCTGAGACTCACTTATAGAAATAGGAACACATCTATGCACAGATGGATGCAGTCTGTAAGATATTCACCCACTCACTGATACACACAGTACAACAGTCTGGGATTCTCTAATGCATACACTGACACACCCATGGACACACTAAATCATTCAGTAAGACATTCATGCACTCACTAATACAGACACTGACACACCCTAGGACTCACTTATACATACTCTGATACATCTTTGGACACAACGATGCATTCACAAATATATTCATTCACTCACTTAACACACCTTGAGACACCCTAGGACTGAGTGGTACATACACTGACTCAGCATTGATATACTGACGAGTTCAGTAACATATTTACCCAGTTACTCATATACAGAGCGAGAGACTCTGGACACGCTGATACATATAGTGAGACATCCATGCACACACTGATGCAGTCATTAACAGATTCTTCACTCAGTGATACACAGACTGACACAGACTGGTATTCGCTAATACATACCCTTCTAAGTTGTACTGACTTATACATGCACTTTTGGACTTGTGGTCTCAGTTATATATGGAGTGTCATGATCATGCTGAAAGTGATATAGCTATTAAGAAAAGGAAAGAGTGAGTGACACAGACACCGAGACAGTAGGAGGGTGCCAATAAATTCTTGTACATAGCCAAATATCAGTTCAGCTCAGGCCTTTAATGCTGTAGTATGCCTTTAATCGTAGTTATTGCCTGCTATGCTGGGCTATAAGTCTATAATAAGTCAGTTGCTACCTAGAGACTTAGTGACAGACATGTATATGGTAGTGAAGACACTCACACAGCTAATTGTTTGTACAATGTAATTTAATATTATTTTCTGTAGAGCCAAATGTATTTTGTTTTGATTTCCAGATCTTAACTTGTATTGAGAAACAAAAATAAGAATGCCTGATAAGACAGAAAGAAGAAAGATACAGAGGAAAGAATGCTACCTAATTGAAAATGAGAGTAAAAAAGACAGACAAGGGTGACAATGTGGACAAATAAAAAAGAACAGCTGGTAAGAGCACTAAGGACTCTTTGAAAAAGTATGTCTAAAATTACAAACAAAGAAATTTGTCCATTAAAAAAGAGGAGTTTAAAATCAAATGATAAAGAGAAAAGACTACATGCTTCCAAAAGTGGAAAGTGTAATAAGGAAAAACTGAATTTAACTTGGAGACAGAAACAGTTTAAGGAGATAAGAGTAAAATTTTTTCGAAATCTAGTAATACTGATTTAGAAAAGAAGATGAAGAAGTACAAGAGGAGAAGTGCTATAGTTATATAAAAGCAACATATTGAAAGTATAGCGGACAAAGCGTTTGCTCTGAAGAGAAAACATTTAATCTTAATATTGAACAGAATGAAGACACTAGACAAAACAGTTGTATGCATGAGGAAATGAACATTAAGGAAAATGCTTATAAACAAAAGTAATTTTTGGAAAGTGTTTAGAGGTGAATGGATGCACACATCTAGCACAGATCTGTTTTCAAATGAAGAGAGCTACTTGCAAGAGAACACATTAGTGCATACAGTTCACACAAGTGGACGTTGCTATGAAGTAAAAGATGGGACTCCTATAGAAAAAGAACAGATAGTTTCTAGGAATGTAGAACAAGTGATAGCTGAAGAAATACAAGGAAGGCATAAAAAAGCTCCTGTAAGTTGAAAACTTTTTAAAGAGAATTTTCATGGAGAAGTCTGAAACAGAAAGTTAAAATGCTCAAAGGATTAGATCCTTGCAAAGTTAGGAAATACACTAACTTGCAAGGCCATTCACTGGCATGTCTTTCAAATAAAGTGTGTAAAAGCACTTTTCATCACTTTAGAATGTTAGCTGCGCATCATTAAAAAATGTGAAATTTAGTAGGAGACTTTATCATGTAAAAACACCAGCCATATGTTTAGGAGATATGAAAAGAGCTCTATTACATGGAACTGTGGCAGATGTTGACAAAGTTTGAAAAAATTCAGTTCTGTTTCTTTGGTCCTGAAGGAGAATATAGGGAAAATGAGGATGTAGTGAGTGGAGGTGTAGAGCAACAGGACACAGAGATTAGTATTGAAAAAATTGGAAAAGAGATAGGGAAGTTAACTGCACTATGGGGCCCATTACGATGGCGGCTCCGTAACGGAATGTGGGACCGTCCGCAAGGGGTGCGGCGGTCCCGTACCTGACATTAGGATGCCACCGCCACCGTGGCGGTGGGACACCCTATTCCCAGCATTGTGGCGGGCGGTGCTCACAGCACCGCCCGCCACAATGCTGTGTATGCACGTCGTGCATTTGCATTCACAACATGACAGGCACCGTGCGGTGCCTGCCACCTGTGCATACAAATGCAGGGGGTACCATAGGTACCCCCCATGGGCACCCCCAACTTCCTGGGGCCCGCTACGGGCCCCGAAGGCAAAGACCACATGCCTTTCCATGGCGGCAATGCCGTCATGGAAAGGCTGATCACCGCAGGCATTGTAATATGGATGGCGGTGTCTTGCAGACACCGCCACCATATTAACCTTGTTTTCCGCCGGTCGACTCGTCGAAGGGCGGAAAAGCGGCGGACGGTCTTTCTGTCCGCCGCGGACCCCCTAGCCATCATAATATGACGGGGGGGTCTTTGCTGTGTGGATGGCGGCCGGCGGTGACTACCGCCGGCCCGGCGGGGGCGATCCACCCGCCATCATAATGACCCCCTATGTTCTGAAAAACCTGAGTATGTTTGTATTTGTTGTCATTGCACTCACTACAAGAACCAAACTCATAATGTAGTTGTATTCTCGAAAACTGAGTAAGATAACAGAGTTGAGTTTCAGAAATTTGGTACATATATATTTGTAGAAGAACTCTTTGATTTAGCCACACAGCAAACATTGTGTAAGTATTGTTATGATAAACTAGTGGGTAATAAAATGCCAGATGGAGCAATTCATAATACATTAGAGTTGGTACCTATCCCACAAGAACGTGAACAATGACGTGTATGAATCAATTCTAATGCAAACTGTCCATCCATTTCAAGCAATAATTCGAATGGAACCTGAAACAGAGAAACGTACCTACTAACAGAACTACAGAAAGGACTTAGAGGAAGAGTTATGTATTTACCTTCAGATTTTAAAACAAATGTTGCCACTGTGGGTGTTGAGAGAGACAAAGATGAGCCACTGATTATTCTAGTAAATAGAGTTCCTCCAGCAAAAAAAAAAAAAAAATCTGGCAAGATGTTAGTAGATGTGAATAAAGTTTAAAAAGCTGTTATACTTGAAAGTAAATAATGTTTTCTACAGAAATGTGAGTGTATTGATGATGAACCCCTATAATCAAGTGGGCAAATAGAAGAAGTGGACACGGAAAAGTCAAAAGAAATATTTGAGCACTACAGTATACATCCACTTCATTCAAAAGAATTTGTTAGGGATGCCATTGATTTGTTTCAAATAAAACAAGCTAGAGGAGCTCCAAAGAGTGTGTGGGGAAAAAAGTTTAGAGGCCCGCTGCTTTCCACAGCTATTTCCCACAGGAGTAGGAGGACGGTACGATGGTCGACATGTACAAATACCAGCAGCTGAATACAAACCAACAAGACTATATTCAGAGGACCCTAGGTTTCGACAGTGTATTCCCTATATATTCCACTTGTTATTTGAGAGTGGCTTGTCAGGATTGTCTTATGATTTGAACCATTGAAAGACAGGAATTAATCTGCAAATTGTTTCTGCAAGGGAGTTTATTGATAAAATACAAGGTAAGGATGAAAATCTGGAGTATAACTTAATCAATTTGATGGCATGTGTATGTGGAACGGATGAATACTGGTATTGTCGTCATGGAAGAACTTAAATGTATGCATCTGAAATTTAGATGCACCTTCTTGGTTTGTGACACTTAGTTGCTCGGAGTATGCATGATTTACTACAATTTCTAAGATAAGCAAACTCTAGCATTAAGGATATTAATTCGAAAACAGCAGGAGAACTTTGCTCTTTGGATCCTGCTAATGTGTACTGTCTTTCATAGAACAGTATGTTACCTGCACCATCCCAGATGAGTGCAATAACAAAACCCTAAGACAACAAGTTCTACGGTTTCAAACACATAGATGTAGGAAGTATTGCCACCGAAGATACAGATGCAAAGGTACATTTTATACAAGGTGTCGTTTTGGATTTCCAAGACCTGTTATCTCCAAAGGAAGAGTGAATAGCTTATTATCTGCAGTGAGACATACTCTCACACGAAAATCCCCAAAAATACATATAATCTGAGAAGATCAGAGGCCTCCAAATATATTAAGGATTACAATCCTGCTATTCTAAAATTATGAAATGCAAATATGGACATACAGTTTTTTGCAGACACCACCATTGCTGTTGCTCACTATGTCACTTCATACATCACAAAGTCGGAGAAAACAGAGATGAAAGAAACATGGAAGGAGATTTCTGCAGAAAATCTCTATGTAAAAAATTGTACAGTTTCTCTTTAAAAATTCTTTCACATAGGGAGATAGGTTCTTTTGAGTGCTGAGACAGATTGAGTTCATCTAGCTTATACTCAAAGTCTTGGGGAATTTTTGGGTTACTCTAGGCCTTGCCAATACATGAAACAGAGTCTTGAAGTCTTTCCCAGAAATTCAGTACCTAGAAGAGTTAGATCCAGAGAGTAAAGATATTACAAAAACAAATATGTTGGATACCTACTATCCAAGACGAAGTGCACACCTTGAAAATATGTGTCTATATGGAAGTCTGCAACACTATAAGTACAGAAACAATGTGATGGAAAACATTGATGGAGGCAAATATGCTGTAGTTGGTTGCGACGGTTGTTTGGTTTGGCATGCAAAAGGTAACTTAATAAATCTGTCAAACTGCTGAGAATTTTTTTTTTCTACTTAGCACTTCTCCAGCTATTCAAACCTTGGCATTGTGAAACAGAGTTGCTTGAACAATCTCACTGCTACGAAGACTCTTTTAATTCTGAAAAAGACGTTATTCAATGTCTAATATATCCAAACTACCTCAAAATGTTAAATGAAGAAGTTGAACAAGAGGAAACAATTGCTACTGAGATAGCAAAGGACTTTTCCCAAAGCAGCTAGAGCTCCACAACTTTCAGTCAAGATCCTCTTGGAGGGCCAATAATTGAAAGTGAAGCTGCCATAGCAATGAATGAGGTGCAGACAGCAATGCAACAAGGAAGAGAAGAAAATGTTGAGTTGGAACAGTTAGTGCAACAACTCAATGATGAGCAGAAAGAGATATATATGTAAGTGAAAGCAAAAATAGACAATGGATTCCTCTGCTAAAACAATCCATGTAAATGTCCAAGTTTTAAGCCAATTCTAGCGGACAAGCTGGGACTGGGAAAAGCTTTTTATCCAAGTTCTAACCACTCATCTATAGAGGATTACAGAGTCCATTTTGTTGTGTGTAGTTACAGCATCTACTGGATTAGCTGCACACATCATCAAAGAAATTACATTGCGTCGTCTACTTATGCTACCTGTTGAACACA
Organism: Calotriton arnoldi; assembly: GCA_963921515.1. Classification (NCBI taxonomy): domain Eukaryota; kingdom Metazoa; phylum Chordata; class Amphibia; order Caudata; family Salamandridae; genus Calotriton; species Calotriton arnoldi. The sequence goes on from CAWUFW010008643.1 coordinate 564,685, forward strand.
ATAATAACCTGGAATACCAAAAGTGATCTGGTGAAGCTTGCCACAAAGTTTCCAGAGTTTTGAAGAAATTAAAACTTTTAATCAGCGATGAGGTGAGCATGGTCTCAAACTTAATGCTCGGCTTTGTGCTTTTGAGAATGCAACAGATATTGAAAACCGAGCATGAAGGACTTTTTGGAGGAAAGCATGTAATTGTTTTGGTTGATTTATTGCAACTTACCCCATCAAAGGCAGCCTGTTTTTAAGACACTTTGTACATGAAGATACTCGAAATTCTTTAGGAAGTATTGGAAATGTAAACATTTGGTTGGATTTCGAATACAAAGAATCAATTAGAAACATGTGTCAAGCATCTAATAAACAATTTGGACATATTCTGAAGGATATCAGAGTAGGAATACTGTCAAAAGAAGAAGAACGTTGTTTGCAAACTTGACTTCTAAAAAGCTTATTTCCTTCTAAAATTTCTGCAGCAGAGCTAATGTTTGAATTTATTACACAACAAAAATATATTGTCTGTTTAATGCCTACTATTCAAGAATGTACCTCTTTCATTGAACAATTGCTACAACTAGAGAAAGAACTAATATTGGATCTTACAGCAATTGACAAAATGGAACACCAAGGAGTGACAATACAGTTGACTGAAAAACTACAATCAAAACTGAATTCTTTGGAAAAGTCTGTTTCCAAAACTGCGGGATTAGAAAAGTGTTTATGTGTTTCTAAGAGCTGTAGGATAATTTGCGCATTAATTTAAATGTTGAAGAAGGATTAGCTAATAGAGCCATTGGTAAAATAATTGATTTTATTCTGTATCCAAATAGAAATGAGATTGAACACCTAGCTGTTAAGTTTGATCAAGTTGAAGGTGTAAAGCAGATAGCATGGTCTGTTGCACGTTTCTTACATGTAAAAGATTTGAATGTTCACAGAAAACAGTTTCCAGTATCTCTATCATATGCTGTAACAATACATAAGTCTCAAGGTTTAAGTGTAGATGCAGCATTTATTAACATTGGTAGGACCGTATTCAAGGAAGGTATGTCATATGGAGCATTGTCACGGATTAGAGCTTTGTCTGGTTTGTATCTAATAGAGATTGATAACATGAAGTGCTGATTCAAGCTGTGTGATAAAGTTTGACTGTTTGAGAAGCACCTATGTTCCTCATTTAGGATAATATCCAGTTTATGAAACGTCTAGAATATTCCCAAAACAAAATATTCAGAAGGATGACAGTGACATTCCTCAGAAAAAGAGTAAAATAAAGAGAAGCATTGAATGAAAAAAACTAAATATGGTGGTGAAATTGTTTGTTACCAGTTCTCAAACCTCTCTGGAGTCGACAGCTATGCCAAATGTAGGTCTCAATGCACTGTTCTCTTGACCTCCTCTGGTTGATGCAATTAAACAGAAAAAGGATAAAAGATTATCCCTCTTTAACTTGCTACAAAGCTTAAGCAGTGATGAACCAAACATATTCTGCATCTTCTTTTAGAGATCTTGCAGATCTGTGTACTGGATCTGTACACTTCACAATAAACACTTAAGAAGATGTACAAGAATTCTTGATGGTCCTACTTGATATCTTAAAAGAAGAGATGTTACCTATTGATGAGCTATTTGGACTAAGTTACTCAAAAGGGAGCATAACTGTGAAAATATTTCTTTTGCTTCAACAACACAAATAGATTCCAAGCAATTTATTTACTTAGCTCTATCAGACTGTAAAACTGTCATTTTTGAAAATCGTTAAAAAATACTTCACAGAATAACAGCTGCACAAAATGTAACTCAGATCTTCTGTCAACTTTAATGTAAGAACTGTCAAGTATATTGTCCTAATGCTATAGCGATGCACTGCAGTTGGAACTAAATTAGAAACACAAATTACAAATTTTAAAGCTGCACAAATCTCAGTTTGTGGTAAAATATATACCTGTTTAGGCATTATTTTTCATGAAGGAGTAAATGATACATCTGGGCACTACACCATCTACTTAAAAAATATAACTGGATGGACAGAGTGAAATGTTAGCAACCTTACATTCAAGCAGAGATTACCGTATAAACTACTAAATTCTTATCTTCTGTTTCTTGAACAAAGTTCTACGGAGAATTACTACTAAAAAATGGAATGCTACTCTTCTGGAACTTCTAATACAACAATCTAAGATATCATTTGGCCTAATAAGGTTAATATCTTTATAATGGATTCTAAATATTGTAATGTAGTTACTTGTGGAAGAAAATAGCAGAGATAGCACCAAATTGGACTGACATACTCTACTCCTGATTAATGGATTACCAGAATTTATGACGTCATGTGGCCTATGAAGAGTGATGTCTTTATATGCCTTTTCATATGCCACTATTATTCATACACATTAATTGTATTATAAAACTATAATATACATCATAATATTTTACAAAAATATAGATGAGACAGTGAAGTAATTGTTTATATTAAGTGTGATGCATAGTAATGTTAATTTGAAATAACATGCTATGTAGTTATGTTTTTTTTATAGTCCTTATGACTGTTTTTCCCCCCCACTGTTCAGTGATGCGTATGTATACACACTTTATTTATAGTATAAAAGTATGGATGCGGAGAACAGTGAAGGAAGGGAATACGAGAACACTCAATAATATCTTTAATTGCTATGCAATAATATAAATTTCCTCTGTTTTATTGTTAACACTAGCTGTTTAATATTACAGATTATCATCGTTTAATGTAGAAATTTATAATATAAAACTTTAACTTCTATTTATGTTTTCTCTCTTTTCACAGATTAAAGGACCTCTTTTTTTGCAGTAATGTAGGTAACTAATTACATTTTTATTCATCCATATACTATCCATACATATACTTTGTACACATAATTAATTATACTAAAACAGGTATACACACTAAGGCACACACTGACAAATACACTATTACACACCCAGGTACATATTAATGCATACGCTGACACACCCAGGCACATACTAATGCATACACTGACACATCCTGGCACATACTGATACATAAACTAACACACCCAGGCAAACACTGATTCATACGCTGCCACACACAGATACACACAGATACATAAACTGACACACCCAGGCACATAGTAATGCATATACTGACACACCCAGGCACACACTGATTAATACACTGACACACCCAGCAACACACTGATGCATACACTGACACACCCAGGTACATAGTAATGCATACACTGACACACGCCGGCACACACTGATTCACACGCTGATGCACCCAGCCACACACTAATGCATACGCTGACACATCCAAATACATACTAATGCATACACTAGCACACCCAGGTACAAACTAATGCATATGCGGACACACCCAGGCACACACTAATGTGTACACTAACATACCCAGGTGAATACTAACACATACACAACACACCCAGATGCACACTAATACAGACACTAATATAACCAGTCATATACTAATGCATACACTGACAAACCCTAGCACATACTGATACATAAACTAACACACCTAGGCACACACTCATTCATATGCTGACACACCCAAACACACCCTGATGCATACATTGACACACCCAGGCACATCGTAATGCATACACTGACACCCAGACACACACTGATTCATATGCTAACACACTTTTACACACACTGATGGATACATTTACACACCCAGGCACATACTGATTCATACACCGACACACCCAGGCACAAACTGATGCATACACTGACACACCCAGGCACACACTGATTCATATGCGTACACACCTACCCACTTACACACTCGTGCATACACTGACACACCTATAGACACACCAATGCAGATACTAACACACCCAGGTACATACTAATGCAGACACTAACACACCCAGGAACATACTAATGCATACACTGACACACTAATGCATACACTAACACACCGAGGTACATACTAATGCAGACACTAACACACCCAGGTACTTACTAATGCATACACTGAGACACCCAGGTACATTCTAATGCATACACTGACACACCCAGCCACATTCGGATACATACACTTACACACCCAGGCACACACTAATACATAGTAGAAAAATGCAATAAAAACACAGACACAGCTCTTTATTTGACTCCATGGTGGTTCTAAAAAGAACCATTTTTTGTGCTTGGTTTTTTTATTCAAAAACTTGCTAACGGTCCTCTTAAACTGAATTCAGGAATCTTGCATTTTGGAAACACAACGGTGTTGAAGAACTGGATTTTTAAAGAAATTGAAAGAAAAAAACTAACAATGGTGTTTCTTCACCGTATCAAAAAACTGGGTGATATCCTTCACCTTGGCGGCAACCAGTTTATGGCACGTCACGCAGTGTGTGACCATGCCTCCCAATTTATCACATCCAGATGATATAGTGATTTCAGAAGTGCAAGATGTTCCGGGGCAGCATATGTCTACCTTATGATCCGCCAGTATGTTTCCTCATGGATTGTTCAAAGATGTTTCCACATGGACGAAGTTCCATGGCTATTCTTCTTAGATGTTCCACGGGAAAGCTGCTTGTCACATAACTTGCACTTCACATAGAGTGCACAGACTTTTTCTCACCACTTGGTATGAAAAAAAATTGCCATACATTAGATTCTTTCTTGGAGCTGGATGGTCTTTCCTCCTCCTCTTCTTCCTCTCTAATCATCTTTGGCTCTGCAGATAAAGGTGCAGGAGTAATTTCTGCCATTGGTGCAATCTATCTTGAGGGGAGATGTTGCCTCAAAGACAGCTAGAGAAAGAATAACTGTTTTGATCCTCATTAAAATTAGCTGTGGCTTACTATTAGCCAATAGAATGGAAGAGTTTCCTTTTGACATCAAGAGGACCCATGGGTCCTGAGCAGCAGATTTGCGGGTCCACGTAAACAGTAAAAGAGTTTATTTTAATTAAAACTAAATATACAGGATCTCATTTTGCCTTCTAAGTATGGCACCATGGGGCCATTGCGATCACATGATTGGGACGGAAACTATAGAGTACTATAGAGTATAGAGTACTGCCCATCTATGCTTGCAGAACCATGGGAGGAACTGCGGTTCCCAAAAAATCAAATCACCTCAATAGTTTTGCCCAAATGTGAAACAGACCTGATAACTACAACACATTAGTTGTTACAGAAACACATTTTGGTATGGTGGTCCACAACACCGCATAAAAATGCATGAATTACGCTTTTTAGCCCCTATAACGCTTGCACACTGTAAGGGAGATGCAAGGAGTGACCGCGACTGTTGCAGCAGTATTTATTGCATAGCAGTGCCTAAGTCCTGTTTACAGAAAGTGCTGCAACACGCAAAGGATTTCAGGTTACACTTTGGAAATAAAATTTAAAAAACTTAGAAATTCACAGAAAAACCAAAGGTTAAAGGGACGTTATAGTTAGGCTCACATTTCACTCGTACAAAACCAAAGCAATTCAGCAGTTATAGTTAGCTGAGCTAAGTATAACTTACACCCCCACAATGCACTGCTTATGGCCTCACTTATTACATTATTTTCATTTCTCAAAAGTGCTCCGTGCTCATAGTATCCTGCTATATATATATATATATATATATATATATATATATATATATATATATATATATATATATATATATATATATATATATATATATATATATATATATATATATCCAACAACAACAGATCTCCAAAACTCACAGAGAGAAGTAAGGCGCACTCCCAGTAAGCTGATGATCCAAATACATTTTATTAGGCAGTAAACTCAATACATTTCTACACCAACAATGTTGTGATCAAGATACTGTTGGTGTTGAAACGTTTGCTGCCTAAAAAACTTATTTGGATTATCAGCTTACTGGGAGTGTGCATGACTTCTCTCCGTGACTTTTGAAGGTTCGTTGTTGTTGGATGTTGTCGGGCCCCATGCCCAGTCACGCGCCGCCCTTGGGGGCCGAGAGCTCTTGTGGGACTACGGTTATTTGAGAGATATATATATATAAACATGTGTGTATGTCTATCTATCTAGCTATATATATATATATATATATATATATATATATATATATATATATATATATATATATATATATATATATATATATATCACAAGTAAAGTTCCAGTAAATCGCACACTCAGGAGATGCCACTTGCTTCAGGTGTAATGGTCAAAGGTAACACGTTTCCACAGCAACGCTGTCTTGATCACACAGTGATTAAACAGTGACGGTGCACTACATAGCCATGTGGGAACATAAACAAAGGACTCCAAAGGGAGAATGAGAGGAATCCAACACAATTGCAGGGGCCATTTTGAAACATTTAACACAAAGCTAAATACAATGTGAATGGCTGTTTGTACATTACAAAGCAGGAATGACCAATTGTGAAGACATTGTAAACCACAAATGAAATTGCTGGATTGCAGTCATATGCTCAGAAAAAATTCTGAGAAAATTTAAAGAGAAATATAATGACATGATTGCGTGACTGCTGGCAGCAAACCACAAAAACACAATAGCAATATTCAATTGACATTCATTCTCCCAGTGGCGACCTGTAAATCACGTCATTACTGACATCAGTGTCAAATGTAACAGTAAGATGCATTCTTTCGCCCAGTGGCAAAGGTAAACCTGCGACCTTGACTTGCCTGTATCTTTGCCGATTCTTCACAAACTTTTCCCAAACAAATGCGCAGTGAATCTTGTGCACGGAAAGTTTTGGGCTGATCCGTCAAGCGGGGGTTGAGAAAAAGGGGGGGTCAAAAAAAGTGTGGTCCCCATGTTAATTCCCATAGACTCTTTGGCTACGCCTGCAGCCCGAATCGCTGGACGGAATTATACCAAATTTGGCAGAAAGCTAGCTTTTGGTCAGCAGATTGTGTTTTTTTGTTATTTGGTGTAAATCCGTTCAGTAGTTGTTGAGAAATTTCAGGAAATCCAAATTTTTATATCTGCAATCGTGGCTAATTTATGAATAATACCAAGCTTGTGCAGAGATCTGCAAAGATCTGATTGGCTGCCAACACTTCACCCAGTAAATGTTGACAGCCATCTTTTGACTCAGCTTCAGCTGAGTCCCAAAAAAAGAAAAAAAAAAGAGAAGGGGGCCGGATATGAATATCCTGGCCCCCAAGCCTTGGTCTCGGGGTCCCAGAGGGACGCCGGCCGGTCAAAAAAGCCATTTTTTTAAATTCACAGTGATTTTTGCAAAATATTTGTGTATAATGCTGTGAATAAAAAAAAAAACAAGCAAGGTCTCCCGCACTTGTTTTTAATTAAGCCCCCGGGTAGGCCAGGACCTGAGGGCATGGTGATATTGATAAAATAATGGAGAGGAGCGCACGGGCCCCTTCCACGGGCTTATTTTTACCCCGGGGACCACCACCTCCCCGGGGCTGCAATTAACATTAAAGAGGGGGTCCATGATGACCCCCAGCCCGGGGACCACCACCTCCCCAGAGGCAAATACAAGAAAGGAGGGGGGCCATGTGGACTCCCTCCTGGAGCAATATATGGCCCTTGGGACTGCCACCCCCCAGGGCTGGTTTCTGCTATGTCCTAGGGTGCCCAATACCAGGACACAGCTGTTTGCCTTTGCTTGGTGGGAGCTGACAGCTCATGCCAAGCAAAGCAAACACTCCGGTTCCAGCTGGGAAACTGTCAAAGTGCTCCTGCCCACAGCAAGCAGAGGTTTCATCTCTTTCACTGCACACAGATATGCAGGCAGGGAAAGAGATCAAACTTTTGTTCTTGCACACAGGGAGCTGCATATGCAGCAGCTCCCTGTGTGCAATAGCAATGCTGGCTCCTGCAGGAGGCGGGGACCCGGCTGGTACCCTGGGGGCCTTGAGACTCCCCCCGTGGACCCCATGCTGCACACTGGGTGCCCCGGGTGAGCTCCTGGGCACCCAGAAATACATGGCCCGGGCCCCAGGAGATGGGGTCCCCAGGGGTAAAATCAGCCTGGGGAGGGGGGCTGTTCAGCCCCCCTCCCCATTGAGTTAAGGCCAGGCCAGAGGGATGGGGTCCCTGGGACAGAATGTATTTTGCCCTGGGGAGGTGGTGGTCCCCGGCGCAAATGAAAGCCCCAGGAGGGGGGGGGTCCATGCTGCCCCCCTTTTGAGGTGGTCCCTGGAGCTATTGAAGCTATATTGAGGGGTGTCCCCGTGGCTCCCCTCCTTAATATAAGTAAAGCCCCAAGGGGTGGTGATCCCTGGGGCTGTTAAGTGGGAAAACAGAGGGCAGAAAAACGAACAGGAAAGACAAAGCAGAGGACAGAAAAACGAGCAGAAAAGGCAAAACAGAGAGCAAAAAACGAGCAGAAAAGGCAAAACAGAGGGTAGAAAAACGAGCAGAAAAGGCAAAACAGAGAGCAGAAAACAAGCACAAAAGGCAAAACAGAGAGCAGGAAACAAGTAGAAACGGCAAAACAGAGGGTAGAAAAACGAGCTAGAAAGGCAAAACAGAGCAGAAGAGGGCAAAACATAGGGGAGAAAAAGGAGCAGGAAAGGCAAAACAGAGGGCAGAAAAGCAAACAGAAAAGGCGAAACACAGCAGAAGAGCAGAAAACAGAGAGCACTCAGGCACTCACACACCCACTCACAGACCACTCACACACCTACTCACAGACCCAATGAGACACTCATACACCCACTCACAGACCCACTCAGAGACTCACGCACCCACTCACAGACCCAATGAGACACTTATACACCCATTCACAAACCCACTCAGAGACTCATGCACCCATTCACAGACCCCCTCAGAAACTCACACACCCACTCACAGACCCACTCTGAGACTCACACACTCACTCACAGACCCACTTAGAGAATCATGCACTCACTCACAGACCCACTCAGACACTCAGCTACTCACTCACAGACCCGCTCACAGACTCTCACACTGATTCACAGACTCACTTAGAGACTCATGCACCTACTTACACAGCCAGTCAGACACTCATGCACTCACTCACATACAGACTCACACACTTGGAGGCAGTCACAAACTCACTCAGATACTCTGACTCCCTTTCACAGATCCACTCAGACACTCACGCACCCGCTCAGCCAATCACAATCCCACTCAGACAGTTACTCAGACACTCATGCACCCATTTACAGACCCACTCAGAGACTCATACACCCACTCACAGACCCACTCAGACACTCATGCACTTACTCACAGACTGACTCATACACTGGATGCACTCGCAAATCTACACAGACACTCTCAATCCCACTTAGCGATCTACTGAGACACCCACTCGACACTCATGCACCCACTCACAAACCCAATCAGACACTCATGAACCTACTCATACACCCAGTGAGACACTTATGCAGCCACTCCCAGGTTCACTCAGACACTCACACACCCACTCATACACCCATTGAGACACTCACGTACTCACTCACATACCCAAAAAAGACACTCATGCACTCACTTACCTACTCACTCTCAAAGGTTCCAGGTCATACTTAGGGAACAAAATAAAAAACCTTAGAAAGGTACTTAAAAACAAAGGTTGCAGGGACATTATAGTTAGGAAATAGAATTTTAAAAACAGAAATTCACTGACAAAAACAAAGTTACAAGGATGCTATAGTTAGGCTCAGGTTTCATTCGTACAAAACCAGTGAAATTCAGCAGTTATAGTTAGCTGAGATAACTGTAACTCTTTTCCCTGCAATGCACTGCTTATGACCTCACATATCAAATCGCTCATGACATGGTCATTGACATCACTGATGATATCTCAAATGACAACACTGATGACATCATCCACCCCATAGGACCTCTCATATACCCACTCCCACACAACTCCTCACATACCCATTCACAGACCCATACCAGTACTTACACAACCAATCACTCATCCATAGAGCCACTCACACATCCAGTCACACATACTGCCACTCACACACCCACTAACTCACCCATACAGCACTCATGTGCCACAAGCTGACCAATACAGCCACTCACACATCTAGTCATATAGACATACAGCCACTCACACACCCACTCAATCGCCCATACAGAAACTCACACAGCCACTCACTCACCTATACAGGTACTCACATGCCCACACACTCATTCATACAGCCACTTATGCTGTGCTGAAATAACAAATGTTTATTATTACCTAAATAAATGGTACTCATTTTGTCAGCCTCAGAAGGATGAAAGTCTGTGTGGACCCACTGTAATTCGACCTGTGAGATCAAATACAGATCTCTGGGCTGGATGCTTTAGTCCACTGAGCCACCAACCCATCATACTGAGTCACAAAGTCAGCATTTTCCCTTTTGTCTCAATAGGATGCTTCAACTAGGGAAGAAAGCTGATATGGAAATACTGATATGTGCCTCTCACTTTGAACATTTGTACCCTTTCTAAGCAGTCTGCATTCATAAACTGGGATCTTCGCTGTCAAATCCAAGTCACCAATAACACCCTTTGAAACTCGCATACTATTACGTCTCTGCTTTAGACAAGGGTGTAGCTATCGTCAGTGCTGCAGATGCACTGACAAATTGGCCCAGTGATTTTTGGAGTCCATTGCACCTCACTTATCCCAATCTTTTACTACCTAACCTTAGGGGTAGCAGGGCCATCTTTCTTGCTAGCATTAGGGCTCTTGACCACTTCCTTTTGAAGTATTTGTTGGTATCTAAGAGTACCAATGGCTACAACTTTAGATTTTTGAATCATCTGGGCCTGATTAGCCATATGTTTTACAATCCACCAAATGTATGGAGCATTTGCATGTGAGTGGGTAGATATGAAACCCTCTCCCACGTGACCATCGATACACAGCAAGCGTCAATGTTTTTAAGAGTGCTGCAAAACAGCCTCCCACGCTGCCTTTCTCACCATATTTGTTCTCAAGATTTGTTACCTCTAAGGCGCAATAGTACCCTTAGGGTCACCCTTTTATTGTTGTATTCACAGAAGATGGATTGGCATCCATGTAAACTGTACCAGGTCCTCCGTCAACTTTATTTTGTGCAAGCATACTGCGGAACAAAACTTTGTATCTTGTTTTGGTTGAGGCTGAAACGTGTTTTTTTCACAAAGTAAATATCTGTAAATCACAGAATCACAGAAATTACCAGCGAGTCGATCTCCCATAACACGCCAGCAATGGAGGCAGGTTCCTTGAGGAAAGGGGGGAACCAATTGTCCACTCTACTACATGTACAGTGTCTAATATCCATCACATGCCTAGAGTCACACTCACGGGAGAGGAGTTTCCTGGGCGGTTCCGGTTGTTTCGTGCAGAGCGCAGTGAGCTGTGAGCGGAGTGTGGAGCGGCGTTGGAGTGGCGTTGGGCGTTGGAGCGGCGGTGGAGCTCGGAGCTCGGCACCCACATTTGCTGTACGGGGCTGTGCGGGCGGTGCTGTGCTGTGCTCCTTCTGGGTGCGGCAGCCGGCCTAGGGTCCCTACCGCGGAAGCGGCCCGGAGGTCCCAGGACCGGGTGCGGCTTGCGGAGGCCCCGCGAGGCAGCCACGCCCGCTAGCTCAGGGAAAGCTATTCGCCAGCCCCCGGTGAAGGGAGATAATCTGCAGCTGACCGGACCAGGCTGCCCTGCAGGAAGGCTCGTGACAGAGTGATCGTGAGCAGAGACAAGGCACAAAGGACAAGGGAGGGGTAGGGAGAACTCGCTGCCGCTGCTAAGAGTGAGCTGGGAGTTACCGTACTCCTGCTCCTGCTCAGCCCCACGTTCCCCCAAGCTAAGCCCCCACAGCTTCCGCTCCTCAATAAGGAGCCCAAAATGCGGTCCTAGCCCCCGTAATCTGACAGACAGCTCCAAGTCAGCAGGAGTGGGCAGGGCCTAGAAAGATACTAATAAGCAATCTTAATAAAAAAAATTAAAAAAATAATAATTTAAAAAAAAGTGTACGCCCGCTAGCCCACTCTGACTGTTGGACAAGCGTGCCAGTTTGCTAAACACCGTTTCTTGCCAGGAGGTTCTCATAGCTACGGCCGCCACTGGCGGGTAATGGCACCTTGGAGTCACCTTGGATCCTTCCAGTCACAGAGTTAAAATGTAATAAATCCACTGCTAAAAAGCGTTGCAGAGAGTTGCAGTCTTGAAAGGCCACACCATTAGCCGACATAAGTCCCTACCATAAGCCCCTGAACTAAACAGAAAAAGCAAAAAAAAACAAAAAAAAAGCGAAAAGGGCAAAGGACAGAGGGCATAAAGCCCTTGATAAGCTCACCATCAATCACGCCACAAACTATGTTAGCTCCAGGAATTGATCTGGGCGTAGAAGAGCCAAACAGCATACGCAAAACGAGACGAGATCTGTAACAGTGGAAGAGCATACCCTTAATTTTTTTTACCATATTACACACACAGGAACAAGTGACCCATAAGTTAAATATAATCCAAGGAAAGACAACCCACACAGGGAAGATGAGATCAGGAAAAATCCGCCAGGCGGCAACAAGAAAAACCAGGAAAAACATCCCTCCAACGGCTCTAACCCCTTCATCGAGCAAAAAAAGGAAGATGTCCGGGCAGAGAGAGAGGCTAGTTTCGGGCCCAACCCCAGAAACAACACCTTTTAACTTTGGCAGCAAAAATGGTAAACAGAAATTCTTCTTCCTAAAAGACCCAATAGCCACTATCTATGCCCCAATTGAAGAGATACCTGGTTTACCAAGCCAAATAATCCCAAATAAAATGGACAAAAAAAGCCATTATAAATCAGGATCATCAGAACAACAGGATACGTCCGTCCATGCGAAAACAAGTTCTCCTCTCATTCTGTCAGATAGTAGCAAAGCCCAAACAGAGATTTTAGCCCCACAGGGAACAATCCCAACAAGCAGACAGATAACCATAACTGCACAGGTGCACCAAAACGTACCCTTGCTCGGCCAGAATAAAGAAACAGTAAGAAGATCATACTTGGGCAACAAAAATGATCCCATGGAAGATCTATTAGATAACTTTGCACTCAGGCAGTTCCCTTGGATGAAGCTTGGACTTGCTCTTTTTCTTTATCTAACGACGCCAGCCTTCTCCAAATCTTGGAAATAAATACGATAAAACAAGATGCAACTGATGTAGTTAATCCCGGGAAACACCTTCCTACCGCTACACCGACGGGAAAGACATCAGGCGGAAAGGGGGGCGGGGTTGCCTCTACCCCCCTAAACTCGATCACCAGAAAAGACCCACAAGAGGAAAAATCAAAAGACGGAAGCTTTTCAATAAGAACTAATCAGATATGCCTGTCATCACCGATATCATCAGTAAGCTGAATAGAGACACAGCTAGAGTCACCAGGAAAGTCCCCCCAAGAGATACCAATGGCCACATGGAGTAAAACCCTGCTAGGCACTTTGGAGCAAGCAATAAGGGCATTGAATTTTCAATCTGACAAAATGAAGGTGTAGATCGACCTTATTAATCTGATTGCAGAACACATTGCAGGAATAAACACAAAATTGGAAACAATTACAACCATACTCAAAAACAGGAGCAGCATAGAGGCGCAAGTAAGTAACACACAACAATTGGCCAACTGCGGCAAAATAATTGACAAACTGGCAATGCTCCCAGAAATCCTCACAGACATACTAGGGGCAGTTCAACCAACACGCAAAGTAGAACCCATAATTGAGAATCGAAAGAATGAAGAGTATAAAGACAAAGAAGAGCCCCCAAAGACTACAAAAACATCATTAGTCGATAGCAAAAACATAGAGGAAGCGGAAACAGAGGAAAAGATAGGCACAGGGGAAAATCAAGCCGAGGCAATACAGACCCCCGTCAACCTTTCACCAAACAAAAAACCAACGAAAAGGCAACGAAAACGCGCCAGAAAGGCCAGGCTTAAGCATAGTAACCAATCCGCCCCAAGTTCTGGGCAAATCTACTCAATATTTACTAAACAAACAATGTTAAGTAAAAATAACAGGATCCACAAAGAAGTAACCTCAGATGCCTCTATTTCAGGGTCCAAACAATTTAATAACTCTGTCGATTTCAAAAAACCAAACAAAACTCAAGTGAACCCGTCAGACCAAGCTCCCAGCAACCAAGGGAAAATGAATTCGGTAGACACCGACATAACTAAACAACAAGACCTTCATCAAGGGGTGCAAATGTACGGACCCAGGATGGCAAGATCAGTGCAAAATCAATTGACTAACAATGAAGAAGGGGTAGTAAGAACCCCATGGGACCACATAGCAACAGCACCTCCAGGCCGAAGAGACTCAAGCCAAGAAAAGGAGGCTCAGAGAACCAACATAAAAGAGCTGGAAAGGAAAACGAATAAACCTGCCAAAGTGGAAGAAACGATTATGCCTGTCAGTTTGAGTCACAAAAGTAATTCATACAGGAGCACTTTAGATTGAGTACGGAGTTAACATGATGCCAGACGTGCCCTATTCATTCTACACTAACGTTACGAACTATACACACGGAATAGACAAGTTAACACACAGTTTCTGATTGAAGGGACCTACCATATTTACGAGAGTATTGAGTTGAGGATTTGGTTCCTAATTAATAAGAGAACATTTTAACAATAAGCTGACAACATATATTACCGCCATAAACATGAGCAGTGTTTGAGCAGTAATTTTACAATAAGAATGACGTGCTTTTCTCTACTACATACTGTTCCTAGCACATGAGGAAGTCCCTTGTGTCTGACTTGCTGAGGATTGAGGAAATCTTTTAAAAAACCGAATAGGGTGAGTCATAAATCACATTTCTGCAACTTTGTTTGTTTTTCACTAGAGGTGCCTGAGTTCACGAGATATCACATGTGAGAATCACATCTTGCGGCACCCTGCTTGTTTTTAAACATCACTTTTGGGTTGTGAGTCAGTTACATAGGGGATAGGAGAGTCAATACACTCACAAAAAATGTTGTGTATGAATTAACATACATTTCCCTCCAAACAGGTAGACTTTGCATCATCAGGTAGATCCAGCACTACCAGGTATTCCACACAATTAGTAGTTAGGGTGGTTAGCAGTGTGAGTTTTTGACCACATCACTACCCTTGGTGAAGATAGCTGACATATAGTTTTTAGGTCCTGACGAATCGCCCCTAGACTTAGGATTAGGCGAGAAACATGTTGACCGTTCACACAAGAGAGCGCCCAATCTGAGACATAAATCCCAGCCCTGCGCCTTTTGTTTTGTTTTTACTTAGGGTAGGAGACCCCTTTATTAAAATTATTATAGCTGGTACTCCCAACCCTATTTTAATTCACTTATCTAAACACATTTTTGACATCTTCACACACTAGGCCCCTCAACCCCACGGCACCAAACGGCTATTGGAAAAAGATCTCAGCCAAAGTGCCCCTCATTGGGAGCCCGTCGGGTATTGCAGCGCCAACCCGACGAGGACCAGCCCGATGATGAAGCATGACACCCATCTGGGTGTGTGAGGACCCTAAATTCCAATAAAATGGACCTCCACCTCTGAGCTATTCACGGCCGAGTAACTCTAGATTCCCTTAACTGACTCAGTTTTAACCTATCAGGAACAGCATATTACTTGTTTTTCTCAAAGTGGAAGGAATACCAGGGGCAAAGTTTTCTGACGAAACAAAAGACAAGGAACAAAGCAACTAAATTCCGATAACAGTTACCATAAATAGGAAGGGACGCACCTGCAGGTTCTCTCCCACAGAGTCTAAAATTGAGACCCCACGGCCATTAACATACAAAAAACTAAGAACCTGGAGATCGAAATTGCTGAAGGAAATTTCACCGCCTCATCACAAGAAAGAGTTCCCAAAGAATTTGTTGGCCAAGATAACCAAACTGTTCCCGAAACACATAATATTCAAAAACATCAAATAGCTAAAGACGAGACCATAAAATCCCTAAACCATATCAGAGAAACCTCGTCAAAATTGACATTTGTGCCAAAGTACCCAACCAAAGGGAGACAAGACACACTGAACCGAGGGAACCTGTTAACACTGTTTAAAGAGATTCTGGAACTAAAGGGAATAACATCCCGAGATCTCCTAGCCGTAGAATTCCAGCAAACAGCATCTTCCCCAGACATAGAAGAGACTTTAACCACCTGGATCTCTAAGGAACTAGTAGACCGGATTTACGCGAACAGAACAACATTTGAAGCCTGGGAAATCATCCTAAGACCCCACACACGGCCAAAATATCCATACCCCCTCTTACAAAGCACTGCAGTACCAAAAACGGGACAAACCACAGGGAAAAGCCAAAAAACTTGCCTACCCAGCGTTAGAAATACCTCGCCGCCCGCACAAAATAACATCACCCAGATAGATGTAACAGTAAGTCCAGCAAACTCAGAATCCCAGCAGATAACAACTAGGACTGGTCATGGGTGCCAACGGCTTTGAGTAATAAACGTACCTGATGAAAACTCACGGATAGATCCTGACGACTCCATGGAGGCGCATTCAGGCAGAAACATCGGGATAAAATTAAGATCCGTTTAAGGAACAAGCATGGTTTTGGAGAATCGGGCCAGGACTCGATTAAGATCTGTTCATGGAATGTCCATGGCTTCAGAGAAATGGGCCAAGACCACGAAACACTGTCCTTCCTGCAAAACCAAGACCTAATACTGCTCCAAGAAACATGGAACATGAAACCAATTTCAATCCCGGGTTATACAGAACATCATATTTTGGCAGAAAAATTTTCAAACTTCGGGCATCCGAGCGGGGGACTATCAATTTATGCTATGGTAAAACACGGCTGGATTACAGAAGAATTAGACGCCGGAGAAAACTGGTTGCAAGTATTAAAGCTCATCTGTAAACTTCCTTCCAATGAGTTGAGTTGGCAATTAATACTAATCAATGTATATATTCATCCAGAGAAAAAGACAAAGAAGGAAAAACTCATTACTTTGGTGAACCTGATTAAGGTGCTGCAAAGGACCCATGAGCACAGTAACCTGATTACTTTGGGAGATTTCAATAGCAACCTCATTACGAGCAATCAGACCAGAAGTAAGAGGTAAGATGACCCGGGAAATCAAAAAACAAAGCGCGAGTTGGAAGCACTTGGTCTAACAATCCTGAACGGAAACGTAACAGGAGACAGACCAGCCGCCATCATGCACCTGAGCGGAAAAAGCCAATCAATAATAGATTTTACCTTTGCCAGTAAAAACCTCATCCGTATAATTGATTCCTTTCAAATCTGTCCACGCCCAGAAAGCGATCATTTCCTGCAAATCGTGAAGATCAACATCAAACTGATTCAGCTACGAAAATTAAAGTCCTTAGTCCAAAATCCAGAAAAATATAACTTGAGGAAACTAAAGTGGCGAGGATCAGACACAACGGCAATCATGGATACAATTCAAAATCTCGTAAATCAAACAGGGACACCGAAAGAACAAGAGAAGCAAAAAATTGGGAACATTTGGGTCAAGTCCTTATTCAAAAATTCCCAGTCATTCCCGGACGCCAAAAGAAAACAGTAACCAGGATGGAACCATGGTTTAATATTCAGTTGCGAAGCCAGAAAAGAAAGATTGCTAGAGAGGTGAGGCTCCAAGCAGTGGCCGCAAGAAAGGGGGAAAAATAGACAAAAGCAGGCTAAAGGATATGCGGAAAAATATAAGGAAAAATGCAGGGAAGCAAAAATAGAATATAAAGAAACCATCTGGAATAAATTACTTTGGGCAAGTAAATTGCCAATAAGCAGGGAATTCTGGGAAATAATAAATAATTTGACTAAGGGCCGAAGACTCCAACATGAAGCAGGAATAGGTGAAGAAACATGGAAACAACATGTACAAAAAATGTACAGTAATACGGTTCACAATAAGCACTCCAAATGGGATCATGGCACCTGAAGCATCTCAAGAGCAAAGGCACGGAGAAGTAAAAACCAATCCCCACTCCCAGGAAGATCGTCACCTGACAGAACTAGAGATAAGCAGCAACGGTCAAAACATTCTAACTGATGCTAAACAACTAAGAGGAATAATAAAAAAATTAAAAACGGAGGGGGCAGCAGGGCCAAATGGGCTCCCAAACGCTCTATTCAAACAAGCACCCGACTTTTGGGCAGACTACCTTACGCCCCTTTTCAACTACATTTATCGCCAGAACAAGCTACCAAACTCCTGGAAAGGGAACATAATTCATCCAATTTTTAAACAGGGAAATCGCAGCAAGCCAGAAAATTACAGATTGATATCCCTGATTGACGTAGAGGCCAAACTATACGCATCATACATCCTAGTCCACCTTCAAGACTGGATAGAGGAGAAGAGCGTCATTCCAATGTTCCAAACAGGTTTCAGGTCAGGGATGGGAACATCTACAAACCTGGCAACTCTGGCACTCCTAACAGATAAGGCAGAAAAAAGAAAAACACGATTACTCGCATGCTTCATCGACCTGAAATCAGCGTTCGATAGAGTGACCAGAAATCGACTATGGGAAAAACTAAAAAACTGGGGGCTACCAATTGAACTACTAGATGCAATGATCGCCCTCCATAGTGAAACCTAGGCGAGAGTGAAACTAGGCGACGGGAGCAGTGTATCAGCCAGAATAAACACACAGCATGGCCTAAAACAAGGCTGCGTCCTGGCCCGAGTCTATTTAATCTGTATCTAGCAGACATAAACAAACATATGCTATCAGTTAATAGTCATCCGCCTCTCTTGGCCAAAGTGCCAATCCCTTATTTACAATACGCAGACGACATCGTGGTATTGAGCCAAAGTCCGATTGGCCTCCAAAGAGCAATAAACAACCTGGTAATCTACCTTGACCAGGAAAGTTTGGAGTTGAATAAAAAGAAAACGAAGGTCGTACGCCTGGTGGATCCCAAGAAAAAAAGTCCAAATGGTATGTAAACAGTGCCCAAATTGAAGAGCAAGCATTGTAAAAGTACCTGGGGATAAGATTCGGGCGGGGCACGACACATAAGGACCAGAAAAAAGAACTAAGAGCTAAAGCCCAATCACTAATCTTCCCTTTCAAACTTCTGAATAAAAAACTGTGCTGCCTGGCCTACACCCATCTTTTAAAAGTGATGGCAGCACAAACTTTACCAACGCTGTCATACGGCCTAGAAACATGGCGTGGAAAAGAGTTCAAGTTATTGAATGAGCTTCAGACCAAGGTATACAAGGCCATCTTCAGCCTCCCCAAGTCTGCATCCCTGCACAGGTTCGGTTAGAATTTGTCTCCAGAACCAGAAATTCGAAGCATGAATTCCTTTGTGAAGCTGTGCCATAAATTTAGATCATCTGAATCCGGCTCATTGAACAGCATATGCTGGATAGAGATCAAAGCTCAAATGGGCCAAGAAACATCCAATACATGGGGTGCTTACTTGAGTAAATGTCTAGAGGAACTGGACATTCAATCAGTATGGGACAGTAAAGAAGAAAAGGCGAAATTCAACAAGGTCTGCAACAACTCTGCAAAGATGAAATCCCTCTTGGAAGATAAAATAATCTTGTCCAAACGACGACATGCATGGACAGTGATAAACTCTTATGCCCACGTAAAGCCTCAAGCTTATCTAGCAGCCCATTTTCGCATAGAGTTAAAAAAGAGCTACATTCACCATCGCTTCGGAATGCACGACTCGAAGGATCTTTTGCCATGATGGAAAATCAAACATCAAGCAGCGAACTGTCGATTATGCGGTTACTCTAATGAAACAATAATTCATTTGTTGTGTGCATGCCCTGCAGTTAAGGATCTAAGGAAATCTCTTTTAAAACCTATTTTTAATGAGCTAAACATTCGCACATGCAGACAAGCAGTGATCTGCTGGATGGAGGGTTCATCAAACATTTTATCTTGCAGAGGTGTAAAATATTTTACACAAATAAGGAAACTCCTCTTGCAAGCAGACTCAGAAAATAAGAATGATAGAATGCTAGCTTACTAGTTTTAATTGTACGTACTGTATCCAATTAATTGTATGCATAGCAGGCAGCATATCCGCAACAAGGAAACAGAAAAAGTGGTTCACACTTCAAAAGGGTTTTAGTATCACTGCGCTTGCACTTTATATCGTCATATAATCAAGGGACTTAGGCACTATTCATAACTGGATAAATTTACACCAGGCTTCGAAGTAGGATTAATATCTTATCTGTTCATTAGAAACCAACGCATTGTACTTCTTGTTTTTAAGGTTTTAAAAATATTTGTACAAGTTTTTATTAACTAAACAAATAAAGATTGATTGATTGATTGAGTCACAACTAGAAGGCCTAGCTGAGCTCATCAGAATCAGTAGGTGTTAATGGTTAACGAAATCAAAACAATTTCATGTGAGCAAGTTGAGTTGCAAATGCAATATCTCAAGTGCCAAGATGGGAGATGGGTACATCCGGTAGACAAAGTTAGCATGAGTAAGAAAACATGGCTGCTGCAGGTTACAGTTACACTAAAATAAAGCAACATGTTTTTTTGATTACCACAGTCCCTCCTTCTTGAACTATTTTAGTGTGCAACTAAGTGCATCAACAGGGCAGTTCAATGTTCATCGGTGGAAACATTTTCTGACCTTCACTTTCTTCCCTACTTCCTAAGGTACCATCATCATACTTATCATCGTTATCAGCATCAGCATCAAAGGCGTTAAGGGATACGTTGGGGACGTAGTCTTGCCTCTTTTGAGACATGGTACGGAGGCGACACAGTCTCGCACTATAATATAAAAGCAGAGTTCAAAATGACTTTCAGTATTCTCATCCCTCAACCTCCAAATGTACTTTACAACCTTGACCATAGGTAGCACTATTCAAATCTATCATCGATAATGCACAATTCCTTCATACTTTCACAGATTAGGGGCAAATGTCTAATAATATTTGGAAGGTTGGAAGGATATCAGGGGACGTGTATGACATCTCTACTCCCTACCCCCTTCTCTGTGGCTTGGATACACTCTGAAGATTAAGGTGAGAGGGAACACTGTAGCACCATCATTACTGCCTTATGGGGTTTGTCTGCTGAGTTGAGACAAACGTTCCTGGTCTCTGGCCCTTTATGTAGCAGTCACAGACTATCCTGGGTAATAATCTGACTGCACGCTCAATTCCTGCGTACTTGCACCTCAGAATGGTGAAGTATTGATTGGCACCGTGCTAAAGGTGACAGCTGAGTCGTCATCATGTCAACGTGTCAGCCTCTCATCTAGTTTTTGTGCTTGCCGTGCAATGGTTGGTGTCACCACCGCTTATGGTGCTGCCACTTGTTGCAGTCACTGTGTGTGCTTTATACTTTCTAGTGGTGCAGGTCCTTCTTGTGCCTATGGTTGGCCCAACAGCTGGCACTGCATTGTCATGGTGCACAACCACTGGTGCACCCGCAGCTCCATCCGCATGAATGAATACACTCTATAAACATACTCTTCTCTGCCTTTCTGAACGTACGTCTTTAGTAATTTGAGAGAAGAAGCATAGGGGGTGCAGTGTAGTGGGGGGCACAGGTACAAATCCTAACCCTCATATGACTGATTTGGTATGTCAGTTTTTTTACTGGTTGTCCTTAAGACCCCTTATTTGAGATTCCTCCTGGCATTTTATGGCTTACTCATACCAATTCAGGAAGGCTGACTATTGTTCTGGGGTGGTTTTATACTTGGAGTTCCTTAGCTTCTTTTCAGATTATTTAGGTGCTCAAAAGTTACTTTCTTTGGGGACATATCTACTGTTATCATCCTCAAGGCACTTAACCCGGCTCATCGAAAACCTGCATGTGCTTCTGTCATACTGATTGCATTTGAGATTGGCAGAAGCCCCCTCTCAGTGGAACCTTATTCTCTGTTGGTTCTCTGGATCCAATGTTTGCCTACCATACCCTCATTCTCACCAAGGATAAGGTATTAGGTAGTTAATTAATTCCCCTGGAGTGATAGCAAGATTTCAGGGTAAAAGGGAAGATCTACCCGCTTGCATCATCAGCTCAACTCAGGAAGGAGGTTGGAAAGTGCACTCACACTTGACCTCTGATCCACTTGCAATTGGAAACACCTTTGTGTTTCATTGAGATTTACAGCAGGCCTAGGGTGGCTGAACCATTATGGTGCTTTCACTAACATTCATTCAATAATGTGTGTACTAGGGATCCAGGTAACCATGGCATCCCACCTAAGCCTCGTGCTCTGTTTCCGTAAATTATTAATCAAACCCCAATCTCCTAGTTTCCATCACTCCTTTTTCCTACACAGCCATTTCCATCCTATTGTCTCATACACAAACAATTTATATTCAAAGATTTAAGTAAGAAAAATACCTATTTGTTAATCAATAAAAACATTTCAAAATGGAATCACGTCAGGCTCTGTAAGCTGATTGGTGATCTTAACAGCAGGCCATTCTCTACCCAACTAAACCTATGAAGAAGCCTCTGTCTTACCTAGGCACCTAGGGTTGTCGAGCGGAGCTCTGGGCCAGCTCTGGTTACCACTCCTGGTCAAATCATAGCAATTCTTGGCCAACACACCATCAATCAAAGAAAACTCCATCTCAATTTTTTGGTTGAGTCGGTGAAGTGTTTATTGCACCAATAATCAGTGAATCACAGCAGCAATCAAGAAGAGCCCCCAGACACTGGCTAAGGAAAGGCAGGAACCAATTATATACTCTACAGCACATAAAGGTTCTAGTTTTAATCTCATGATTAAATTCTCACCAAGTACACAAGCATATGACTTTAACTAGTAACAGAAATGTAAACAGATGTGTCTGACCAAGCTGGTTTGCAAATGTAATATCTACTGTGCCATGCCAATGTGCAATGCATCTAGTGTGGAACATGGGCACATCCTGGAGGCAAAGTTAGCATGAGCACGAAACACATAGCTGCTTGCTGGTAACAATTATTTAAAAAAAAAAATATTTTTTGATTTTTACACTCCTTATTGTTATGCTCATTTACTGTTTCTGTAGAGGAGTCTCGTTTGGATGGGTCCACCTCATACTTTTTTGCAAGCTTTTGAATTTCAATCAAGGCAATAGGGATCATTAGCTTTAGCATGTTTTACATTACTGGTGATCTTACTGTTTACCAGGAATTAGTAATCAGATGTGAAACAAAGAACAAAAACAAAATACCACACGTCTGTTAGACAGTAGCTAGAACCTGAGAATGCTGCACAAAAGTTCTAATGGTAATGACTGAGGATCTTACTGTACTTAACACATGTATGCAAGATCAATTTTCCATTCAGTGGATCCCCTGAGTCTGCTATACAGGTGTTGCAATATTTTTAGAGCAAAGGTATGTAGATTTATGCAAAGCAATCAAATTGTGTGCTGTAATACTGATGTAAAGATCTCCAAATACTGCTATAATTTCACTCATTTTTTAAGAGCTGACATGCATATCATGGTAGTCAAGGCGAAAGGAGAAGTCCTCTTTACCTTGAATGCAGACAGTGGCTGGGAAATTGAAAATGAAGAGTGGTCAAAGAAGAAAGATGTATGGATTGTCACCCTTGGGAAGAAAATCACCAGCTGGGATAGTCATGCTGTGATTGTTTTAACATTTTTTGATGAGGGGAACTCTATTCCCAGTCAAATTGGGTTATGTTGGTGCAGAGTGCACTGAATATGATTACAATATTTCTTATATCCATTAACAGGCTATACTCAACCAAACTTTAAGTTACACACAAAAGTTTATAGTTTAATAGAAATCCATGAATTACTTTTCTGTGATGCTGACTAGAGGCTTGCAAGGTTTGTCAGAGGCTTCCCTATTGCTACTCACTGATAAGTATCTCAATACTGTTGTGCAGAAAGAAGTTGTTGTTACTATGTTGGTAGGTGGTTTGCAGGGAAATGACAAGCTTGTATGACCAACAGAGAAGGCTATTTTGGGATATCTGTTTCCTTGGAAGAAGAGATGAAAGAGGAAAAAGTGGCATGTTCTCAGATATAGATGCAACTTATACCAAAATGCATTCCAAAGATAGGGGGGTGAAGCACACAACTGTGGGGGTCAAAACAAGTGCATAGCACAGATGGGTGTGTTCTGCAATTTGGCAAGAGTGTGGTTTGTAATGTTCTCAGAGGAAATAACAAGAAAATGTTCCAAGTGTGATGTTTTTTCCAAGCAAATTTACAACAAAGTGTAGCTTATATGAGCTGATCAAAGTGGGCTGAAAAAATGGAAGACTGACAACGAGCAATATGATGTCTGAATAGATAGTGGTTGGGTGCTTGTGGAGCATTATTCTGCTTTTCTTTACTTGGCTACAAAGCAACAATCAGTGTCAAGTTCCTTCGCCACTGACAGCCCGGTTGGTCTAGTGAGACCATGTGTGTTTAAACTAGTTACCATTTCCTCCGTTTCCATCTTCCTCTCAAAGTCCTTACGTATGAGTTTCTCTCCATTTATGCAGAACCTAATTACAAACTTGACTTTTCTTTCCCAATCTAAGATGGCCCCCAAACCAAAGGGTATCAATACATCACTTCCTGGGAAGGACTTCCTGTTTCTTTTATCTGCGGCCGATTACCATCTTGGCTACATGTATGTTTTTTTTAATTTCAGGCCTGCTGTAGCAGTTTGTTTATATGTTTTTTTGGGTGGTCACGCTCATATGCTAGTGGTTCTGATCTTGGACTCTTTCTCTGATGTTTATGTGTTCATACCTGGTGTTTTCAAGGCTTATGTGTTCCCAGTTGCAAGGCTTGGCCTTTTTCTACATCATGAGTAATATTGGAGGTCTTCCCCCATTGGCCAGGGTGATGTGGGCCTTATGTGTCATTTGTGCAAGGCACAGATTTGGCCGGGTTTCAATTTTTTTTATTTGTGTGAGCTGCCTGCTCTTGTGGTTTATTTATTTCCTCAGTTTGTCTGATTTCGTAATTTGCTGCCCCTCGACTGGGCAATTTGGGCCCAGTTCTACAGGAGGTGGCTGGCTCTTGGAGTACTCCTTGTTCTGGTATTCCCACTCCTCTGCTGGGCTCGGCAGTGGGGCTGTTGGTCTGCACATTGCTCCAGCTGTGGGAGGTCACATTGGTTCTCAGTTCTTTGCTACACTCTGCTTTGTTTTCGCAGGTCGGATGCTTCATTGATCTCTCATTCTGGCGGTGGGGGCTCCCGCTCTCTCTCTCTCTCCTTGGTCCTTTGGATTGGGTTGGTTTTTCCCTTTCTTTTTCTGTTGCTGGCCGCCCTGTTCCGGCAGTTTTTCCGGGGGGCTGACCGGGAGTGTTTCTGCCTTCTGGGTGGCTTTTCCTGGTGCATTCTTTTGGGGCATTTGCTTTGCTGCCGTTTGGGTTTTGCCTCGCCCTTTCATGATCCATGGCCGTTTTCTATCGGGGGCATTGGGTTTCTGCCTATTGGGTCGACTGCTTTGGGTCCCGTGGGTCCTCAAGCAGTGTCTTGTGCTTGGGTCATTGCCTTGCTTACACATGCTTTTGCTTCTCTTGTGCGGTTTGTCAAAATCAGTTTTTCACTTGGTTGGGTACTAATGCTTAAGGACTGTGAGAGGAAGACGGACGAGGAAGTAATGCCCGGTTACTTACCGGTAAGAGTCATTACTCTGAGTCCATGTCTTCCTCATCATAGTCCTGAGTTTCCTCCTGCCGCTCCCTGTTGTTAAACTAAATTCTCCCTGCCGTGCTCTATAATGGTTCCCACCTATGCAGAATGTCCCCTTGGAATAATGTCCCCGAAAGACACAGTTATGGTCTATGTGCCCTTCTGAAACCTAGCCCATGCCTAAGGCTCCAATTCTGATTCATGCTTCATCACTGTCTGATTTTACTATGCTAGCTGCCTTTTCCTAAATTGCATTTGGATATTGTACAACGAGCAGTACATTTTTTTATGATTGCATATCCATTAATACAACCATAAAAGACTTAGGGCCTGATTTAGAACTTCGCGGACGGGTTACTC
This sequence comes from Calotriton arnoldi, assembly GCA_963921515.1. Lineage (NCBI taxonomy): Eukaryota > Metazoa > Chordata > Amphibia > Caudata > Salamandridae > Calotriton > Calotriton arnoldi. The sequence goes on from CAWUFW010008643.1 coordinate 590,591, forward strand.
CGTCACAATGGTGATTGATATCCCGTCCGCCAAAATATAAATCCCATAGTATATAATGGGATTTATATTTCGGTGGATGGGATATCTGTCACCTTTGTGACGGAGTAACCCATCCACCAAGATCGAAATCAGTCCCTTAATAATTTTCTTAGCGCTTTGCAACTGTTTGGTATTTTTATATCCATTGCTATCATAAATATCATTATGTGTAGACTGGCACTATTTAGTTCTTTGTGCGGTGAGGATTTTACAACGTTTTTACATGTTTTCCTCAGCATAATTAGTTGTCATTTACAGAATAAGGGCCTGATTTAGGGTTTGGCAGATGGAGTAAAGCCATCTTTACTATAATCCACCTGCCAAATTTCGAGATGTTCACTGGTTCCGCAGGCATCTCAATACATTGGCAGGAACCACCTTGACCGTGGTTCCTGTCAGTGTACGAAAAGTTTGACGGATGGCTCTGTCAAATATGATTCTGGTTGTCAAACTTTTCCAAAGATTTTTATTTTTAAAAAACAAACTTCCAAAGCAGGAGTTTGGTTTTAAAAACAAAGAACTAATGACCCCCACATAATGGGAATTTTCACATTGGGAGTGTGGGGGTCATTTTTCTTTTTTTTTCACTGTCCCTCACCACCAGGATAAACCAGGCTGTGGCGCACGGTTAAAATAAAACATCCAACTCTAAGCAGGGTGGACGGTGGGATCGCTTACATCTGATGGCCCCTACTTCTTCAGGCCATCACAGGAAGGATTACCAACAGAGTAAATTTTGATCTGTTGGTGTAAACCTGGTTGTGAAATTGGACAATAGCAACTCTTTTTTTGCGATTTCCTAAATGCAATTTGTTAATACCGATTCGGTATCCCATATTCCAATGTACTCAACATTTGCATTTGTGAATAGTTGCAAAATAGCCAAATTGCACGTGCAATTTACCATTAAGTGGAAGTAGGTGGTAACCAATAAGAGTATCAAAGTGCAACTGAAAGGTCCCATAAATGTTATGCGATGGTGGTGAGGAGGCATGTAGTGGGAGCTTTACATTGCAGAAGGAAAAGACAAAAGAGAATTTTTCGGCGAAGAGTCAACCTGTTAGAGCAGAGGGAAGAGGAAGTTTATGCCTGATGCATGTTAAGTGCGTCTGTCATTTTGAATTTAACAGATGAGATGAGACCTATACTACAGAGACAGACTGAATGCAGCCAAGCCATTCCTACTCGTGTTTAGGTGTTATGCTCCCTACATCTACTAGCAACACGGAGTTATCAAAGCACTGTCGAAGAGGCAGGGGCATGTTACAGAGTGCTGCTTCAAGAGTATTTAGGCACTTCCTAGGTGCACTGCTAACTAGGATCAATGAACAATACATTTTCAACTACCCCTGCTGAACTACAAAATGCTAAAATAAAAGATGATCAAATGCAGCCTTTCCATGTGTCATAGGATGGGTGGATGGAACACATATACTGATATGTCCTCCCTCTGGTCCCGAGCTAAACACAGAAATAGGAAAAGTCAACAATCGGATGCCTGGATGCGCACTGTTGCGTCCGACCATACTCTGATCTTATGACATTTTCGATTATCGTGCACCGGCGAATAATTGGCCACTGGAGGTGAAATCTCTTTATTTGAAAGTCTGCTTAGTGCATGCTAATCACTTTTCCGTTCATTTATCAGTTTTTAGTGATTAATACAACTGAAAGTAACTCTTTAACTTGCGCACGTTCTTGTGGAAGAGTTGTTAAATCTTGAAAACAAAGAAGACATTTAAAGGAATCGGAATGACTTCATCCTATCAGTCTGATCAAATTGGAAAAATTCCAGAGGTGACTATGCCCATACTAGTTCTTTGAGTAAGTTAAAAAGCTAAACAAATGTACTAATTGTAAAACTAACTAAGTTTTATTCTTAGCCTGTTTCTCTGGTGAACTGATTTTTGAGCATCTCTTGATAGTGAAACTACAATGGATAATTCTAGAAATTATTTACAAACATCAATTCCGCAGAATGGCAGCAATACAATAGGCATGCATTATTCTTTACAAGTTAATGGATAGAGCGGAGCCTGTTGACATGTCTTCACTTAGGGAGATAAAAAGAATATTCAGTTTCCTAAGGTCCCCCTTTAGGGATGACAAATAGACATTTATTGTTATGAATGTGTAAATGAAATTAGAGCACAAAAATCAAAATAACATTTGAGACAAGATGCTGTTGTGGTAAGATATTAATGCATGTATTGTTTAATATTTGTGTGCAATTATGTTTGAATTTAAAGTTAGTACATGTCCGTTTGGATGAAATTCAGGCATGAAATGGTGAAAAGTTTCTTTTATATGTATTGTTCATGTCTTGTTTATTGATGTAGCTACATAAAGACTATTTGTGTAACTTTTTGTTAAATTGAATGAAAAAATGTTTTTTAAATTGGATATGCATGTTGTTGGCCAATGCAAATATGTACGCATGTTCATATTTTCATATATTTGTTTTTACAGCCCTGATGAAGTTCTGATGACAGAATGAAATGCATTGGCTTGGCGGACCAGTGAATTTAGATGTATTTTTTTCAATAAAGCGTCAAAGGAAGAGAAGGCTGCCCCAATTGTTATTCGGGAACTAAATACAGAAACTAATTTGGGGACACTGTCGCTCATGAATGGACCAATATAATATAAGAACCTAAACTCAGGTGTGTTTCCTCCTCTTCTTCAATTTTGTTTATATTTGCTTGGGTCATATGGGCAACATGGCCAATTATTGGTATAACACCCCAAATCTGATTAATTAACTGCTGCATGTAGAGTGCTACAAGCACCTTTGTCCACTCGGGCCGTTTTTTTGCATCCACTGGTCCTGTATCTAGATTCAATGTCATTAGCAATGATGGTATGAACAGTGTGGAAGGTAGAAATTTGTTTAGCCAATAGCAACCCACATTTGGTATCCATCTATGGTGTGTTCAAACATCATTTATGGCCAAACCAAATTAAATTGGAGGAGGTCTCCTTTTTGAATAAACAGATGTACCTGTAGTGCAATCAATATGTTTAACAGGTTTTTGTGTACTGTGCAATTTTAAAAATTAATCTGCATTAAAGAGTAAATATTTATGTTCAAGAATAAATATAGCCATATCCAGAATGGTTTTGGTATAGTTCATGTAAGACACTTACTATGGGACAGAACCCATTTCACTGCCTGTAAATTATCTTTTTGCTGAATAATGGTGTACAATGGTACTGGTGAAGGTACCTCAAAGGAGAAGGAAGGATCACAAAATTGCACCCAATAGACAGCCATCTGGCAAACCTTCCATTCTTTTAGTGGCTTCTCATGTGTCATTCACAAGCAACAATACCAACTTTACATATGCTGTCAAAAACTTGTCAATGAAGAGTTGGCCGTTTGACCAGCACTAAACGGCTGGCTTACATGGGATAAAAGGTACATCCTATTAAGGGTCCGCCCTCCAATGTTGTGCCATTTTTTTCCTGTGTGTGATCGCCATGGACAGGGTGGAAGTAGCTTAAAGGGAAAAGAAAACAAAAATGTCCCCCACGTGCTAAAAGAACACTTTCAGTGCTTCAGGGACATTGACTTTTTGTTTAAAAAGACAGTTTGGCTGTTGATCTTTTGAAAATAAGAAAACTGCAGACTGGCCTGCTATATTACCATAGTATGACGGGCAGCTGTCAAGATTCCTCTCACCTGAAACCCAGGACTTCTGTGGCAGCGAAGAGTGTCCTACCAATCCTCCTGAGACTAACCCTCAATCATTCAATCAAAATACTTTATTCGGTTAATAAAAACCATAAAAGCACATCACATAAAAAGACAATAAATAGAATTAAAGAAAATCTCATGTCTGAATAAAAATGCATATCATCAGTGGTTAAGTACAAAAAGAGAAGTAAAGACCTCAATGGACTTCAGCCGTTTAAGTGTCTTTTCCTACTTCTAAGGGCACCAGACACAAAGCTAACCACATTAATGCAAACTAGAAAACACTGCTGCATTTGGAGATAGATCAAAGGGGTTTTGCTTCCAAAATGCCTTCTCTTTAAGCAAGGGTAAGATGTCGCAAGGTATTGTAGTGGTCACAAAACAAAGTAAAGTGCATTGTGTCTTGGACCGAAAAGTTGTCACATGAACATGGCCCTTGATCTTCCAGATTATGTTGACCCTGGGGTTCAGCTAAGAGCCAGTGCAAAAAAAAATCAATCTGAAGCGTGTTAACAGGAAGCGATGGTGGGGAATTGCAGCCACTCTCAGATAGGGTTCCATAGATAAATTTGATTTTAAGAGAATATGGGCCCTAACTGTAGGTTCTGAGAGTTCTTGAGTTTCTCTGTTGGTTTTAGCTATTGCCATATATTGTCTTTTGATCCAGGGCAAGGCATTCTTGGTGAGCCTTTCTGTGCCCTGTATGGGGCAGGACACCACCGTTTCTCTAGTGAGTCTTTAATAATATGTAGCCATAGGATGGTGTAGTAGCCTTTGTCCAAAGACAATCTCTGATGATAGCATGATTCAACTCACACTCCATGCTTGAAAATATTTTAAAACATCTAACTAGGGGCGAAAGGGCCAGCCTATTGGAGATATATTCCAGCCCCAGTTCTTCATGAATTATGAATGTGGCTACTGACTGAGGAATTGACAGCAATCTTCTTATGAAATTGTTTTCCACACTCTGTATCTCTTTACAGTCCTTATAACCCTAAAAAATCACTCCCATAACTGGAAATAGATAAACACTTTGCCTGATAAACCTTTACCATTGCCTGTGTCAGTCTCCTTGCAAAATCAAAAACTGAGGCTACTTATCTGGCCAACAGATTTCTCCTAACCCTTCATTGTGGGACCCAAGAAACCCTCTCATAAAAAATGACCCCCAGATAAGAAAAGATGGAAACTCTGGTCACTTCCTGATTTTCTCTGATAATTTTCTTCTGAGGTTTTTTTCTGTGCCCAATAGCCATAGTGTGGGATTTGGAATAATTGGTATTCATATCAATGGAGACCATAAACTCAGTGAAGGAGTTAAGTATTCGCTGAAGGCCCACCGCAGTTCTAGCTATCAAAACAGTATCATCAGCATATTTAAGTGCTGGAATGAACTGCTGCACCACCCGTCGAATATCCTTGGTGGCCACACACAAAGATGGACCTAGGTTATTAATATATAGCATAAATAACAGCATGCCAAAATGCAGCCTTGCCGGACCCCTTTATGTACCATTATTGGATGTGTCAAGGACCCGTTAAAGTTATATCTGACTGCTGATGTGAGGTCCTGGTGAAGATCGTGTAGAAAATTAATAATGTTACGGTCAAACCCAAGATTAGTTAGCAGCGATGATAGTTTGGCTCTATTGACACGGTCAAAGGCAGATGACAAGCCATAAAAGGGAAGTGAATCCGTCCTTTTTTGGCCACCGTGTACTTGCCAATTATCAGGTGAAGGTTAAGGCACTGGTCAAGTGTCCCTTTCCCCTGCCTAAATCCGTCCTGAAGTCAAGAGATCACATTACATTGTTATTGCAATGTTCTCATTCTGTAGTGATGCTCAATGCATGGTTATGAAACAATGACATTTCACTTGTATGTATTTAAAAAAAAACTTTTTAATGTTGATTGTCAATAAAAAAATGTAAATAAACTTTAGATCCTGAGCCCAGTATTACTCACTAGTTAGGAAACAATTTAGAAAGCTAGTAGTTGCCAGAGTTTTCTGTACACTCTTGTTGTTTGAGCAAGCATATGTTATTCCAGAGTATTCAGAAGTTCTTTCCTTCTCTCTCCCGTATGTAGCAGGTAAATTGGCACGCTTGAGGAAGACGATGTCCGTGAAGTCCCACTAGGGGAGATAGGAACTGAAGAGGACACCTCGCTGGAGCCGAAGCAGGTAAGTTTTGGGACCCGATGCGGAGATCCTTTAACTGTGAAATCGCCAAGCAAAGGCTGCCTTAGATAGTGTGGTTTTTATAGTACTGCACCCAAGATGGCCTCCAATTCTCGTGAGAATTTCAAATCTTGCAAACTTTTGAGTCACAGGTTGTTTCCACATTCTAAAATGTTGGCATGAATGGATTTGGTCTCCTTTTGTAGTCGGGCTGTGAAATGAACTGGAATTAAATTACATCAAGTGACTTCCATGTTGGAAAGGGACTCTGACCGAAGATCTCTGAGAAGGCAAACACATTTTCAAAGGAAATACATGGTCTAGGTGAGAGGTTCTTAACCCATGGTCCAAGAACTGTTAGGGATCTGCAAAACCTACTCAGAAGGTCTGGGACTGTTTGACAAAATAAACTAATATTAGAATAAATTAATTAAAATCAATAGCGTTTATACAAAGAAGCAAAACTGAAAAAACGTAAACACCTTTCTATATTTGATTGTGAATGTATAAAAATATACCAATATTTTAGCATTTATTTGGTGTATATTTCTTTTTGTATTTGTGTGTATTGATTTGCGTTTCACACAAGCCTCTGACATGCCATGCTATCCCCAGGGACTTCTGAGGCATTGTCAGGAAATGCCTCTTTTTGCATGATCATGCTCCAAAGTTTTGAACTGATGCTGCTGGTTTTTTGACTCTGAGAGTACACCAAAGCCTGCTAACCAGACCTTAGTGCCAGTGTTCTGACCCTACTAAGTATATAGCTGATTGGCCTACACCCAATTGGCATTACGTTACTTATTAATAATTCCCTAATATCATAGTACCAGTGGTACCCAGGTTGGTTAACCTTCACCCACAGACATTCATTCACCCTCACACTTCTACAATCACCTATGTATCCATTCACCCATCGCTATGTGGCCATCATCCACCCTCACTCAAGCATATATCTACCTACTTCATTCATTCATCCATCTACTAACAACCAAGCACTCATCTACCCAGAATTGACACATGCATCCACCCTGGTAGAAAGCAAAACCCATCCAGCTTCTCTCCAACCTATCACTGTATGCACCCTCAGACGATAAACTATCTTCGTATAGTATTGTAGCATTTATATTAAGCTTTATGGCCCTGTGGGATGATGAAGCCCATTTTCTGATGGGTTCCAAGCCACAGCGTACGGGGAGTGTGGGGATGGCAGAGTGCTGCATTTTGTGCAACCTTTTATGGGAAACATTTTGGTGATATGTGTGAGTGACCAAAGAGGTACTCTTAGACTTTATCTTAGTCTTTGGACGCAGCACCTAGCAGTGTAATGTGGGAGGAGGTGTGAGAGGTAGGAGCATACATTATTATAATAATTTTACTTAAAGCCTATGAAGTAGTTACACATCACTGACCTACCCATATAGGCAGTGGGTTCAGTGCTTAATTTGAGCCTGTGGTTTCTGGTTCTCAGCACCAGCACTTAATTGTCAACACCAGTGCTTGTGACAGTCTACCACAAGGTGGCGCTGTCTGGCTAATTTAGATTGGCAGCACATCTGTCTTTCCTTCTCTCAACATACACTGGGAAGTGAATCTTGTCTACTAGAAGCCACTGATTTGATACTGCCAGAAGCAAGAGTAAATGCCTATTTCTTGATAAGGTAAAAGTCTAGGCAACTCTTAGTAGAGAAGTACTGTGACATTTAGATACAGTGGATGAACCTTATTGTGTTCTATCTTTTTACATTCCCCATAATAGTGGATGGTGAGGATTTTTTCTGCGCCTCTCCAGTATATCCGAGTTTGGGAGTACGTGAACTAGGAGGTAAAAAGGGAATGTTTCCCTTGTTTTATTTGTAAACGAGCAAGTGTGCTAGCTGATATTGGTGATTAAGGATAGACCCAGCGGAACATTCATGACATTGTTGCAGAATGATATTTATATGTCTGAGAATGTCTACGGGAAGCTTAACATAGCCCGTTTTCCCTAACTCATCCCCTCCCAGGGAGTTAAAGTATGTTGAGAGATGTATTCTCCCTGATACTTAAATTCTGTTTGAATGAAGTATGTGTGATACAAGTGCCAGGAAGTGGGTAGTGGTCTAATGTCTTGAATGATTGGTAGTTTACTCAGGGTGTGTATCTGCTGGGAGTGCCGTTATGAGCTTTTTGAGTCAGATCAGTTCAAAATGTTGTTTTAATATATATATATGTGTTGTATTTTGTATTTTTTAGAATTATCTAAATGAGGTGGGAAGAATTATTGCTTTCCTGAAGAAGGTGGGGAGATATAAGATTGGACCCACCGAAACGCGTCGGACGCTCTGTTTTTGAAATACATCACGGATCAATGATTAATGTTACACTACATGATTAATATTCGACTGGAGCTTTTTGTCTCAGTTGTGTGCATTGTAACTTTATTGATTGGCTGTTTGACTATCGTGATGTTTTCCTGACAAGAACATATTTTCCTTGCAGTTTTGTTTGTCCCACTTGTTGTGGTTTTTTAACCTGTACTGATGATTTTTGTGATTCGTTGAATACTTTTGAACATTAATTTTTTTTTTTAAATGAATGATTTTTAAACGTTTTAATTTGACATGTATGTATATACATTATTTTAATAAATTTTGGATCAAGTACGAAAAGATTTTTTGCACTGATTTGACTTTCCTGGTTCATGTTCTCTACTCCTCTGAGTATGATCCACCCTGTTTGAGTGAGCAGTGTATGTAAGAGTGGTGTTTGTGGTTAAAATATCTGCTCCCAAAGGGATTGTTTTTTTGACTTTAATTTAGAGAAGACCACAGCATTAGTTAATTGTCAATACATTAAACATTAAAAATTACTATTACCGGTCCCCAAAGCGATTCTTATAGCTTTGGGGGCTTGGATAGTCCGAATTTTCACACTTGTAGAAGTGTGACGATTAGTAGTTGTGCTGTTACTATCATTGGCGGCATGGCAGGGGCAATCTATTGTGCAAGCTGCAGTGGCCTTCTGACGAGCGTCCTGGCACTTATGTTTGTTTTACAAAATAAGTACCGAGTGGGGTGTTGTGTATACCAAAAATAGGGGGTAATCCGAGAAAACACAATAATCCATATGGAACCATGCGAAAGATGGAGATGCTGAGAAATAATTGAAATGATAGGAAATGGGCTAGAATGGGAGTTGGTGACATGAGCAGTCACACCTTTTTAAAAGGCAAATCCGCTTCCTTCTTCTGTACAAATACACCTCATGAGGGAGGAAAGAAGTGGAAGAGAAACCAAATCTGGCGACCTGAACAGAAACCATACAATATTAAAATGCTCTGATTTCACATGCATCTGCTAGGCCAAACCCCTGCAATAATTTTGAGCAGGGGCTCACACCTCAACTCCCTCTCGTACCACAGAAGGCTCCCTAAGGCGGACGAACAACAGTCAGGCAAGCTCTAGTTGGGAGCATGTATATTTGTTTTCTGTTTGTACATCAACCATATCATACTGTAACATACGGCTAGTACGACAAAGAACACAGTCCCGACGTAGTGGCTTTGCTAAAGCTGTTTACGGTTTGTAATGCATTTCTTGAATAGAGTATGGCTTTCATAACTAGCAACTCCTTTGATTTTGGCTAATAAAAATGTATTTAATACTCTCGCATTAATGTGCAGCTTGAAAACATTTTAGGAGGGTTCCTAGTGATGAGTACATAGGGGTAGACATTCCTGGCATTTTTGCAATTTAGGAAATGTAAACACATTTTCATGTTTAGTCTTCCAGCCTTTGTAAACGGTCCCTAACATTCCAGCCTTTTCTCGCCTGAAGCAGTGTTTTCCTTCTGGACTTTACGAAGCTTGTTAAGCACTGGTGTGTAAGCGGTGATGCACTCTTCTGATCTGAAAGGAGTTTTCTGCTACGAGCCACTTGCAAAGAAAGTTTTTCACTCACTCACATTTTGACCTAGATGTTGTATAAATATGGCACACGCTGTGAATATTTTCCCACAACCAATACACACAGCTGCATGCTAAAACTAGCTCATCAAGGGAGTAGGCGAAGCCAAGCAATGCTACAGAGTTCACACAGTGAGTGTAAGGCTACATCTGTTCCCAGAGTAAACGCGTGGTGTTTCCGAGAGTGAAGAAGCCGTGTAAAAATGTTTCCAAAGTAACAATTATTGAACGAGCACTCAGTAAGGCATTTTACAGGAACCCTAACTGAGTGCCTGGCTTCTTCATAATTAAAGCGCCAGGCATACAGTTCGACCACGGACCTCATGAGGAACATACCTGGATACAGACGGTGGGTGAACAAACATACAAATCATTCATTCATTAGAAAGATAACAGCATAGGTCTTCGGCAAAAAGATGCAGTATTGTGTGTTTTTCAAACCGAGTCTGTCAAAACGTGTATTTACCTATGCATATTGTCCTATTTACTTACCGGTAAAAAATGCTGGATCTGGGCATTGATCCATCTTTAGTTTATTTTCTAGCCCAGATGCATCAGGATGTGACTGGGAGGGTCAGGTATGGAGCCCGCCCCCATTAAATTAAATTGTGGGGTTCATCAAGGGTGCGTCCTTGCCCCCTTTTTATTTTGTCTTTATATTAATGACCTAGAAAGTCATCTCAATCAATGGCATGCTGATGTTCCCAAGATAGGCACTAGAAATCTGCCGCCATTACTCTATGCCGATGACTGTGTGTTAATGTCCAGAACTAGTGTGGGCCTGCAGAAGCTTGTCACTAAATTTAATGATTTTATGACTGAATTGGGCCTAAAGACTATCACGGCCAAGTCCTACACCATGGTCGCAGGTCAATCTCCCCCCCCTTTTAAAATCATGTTTTATTAATAATGAAAGGTTGTCCTATGTCCCATCTTTTTCGTACTTGGGAATTCCTTTTGACCAGAAAAGTACCTGGCACCATTTAGTTGAAACAAGGGTCAGTAGTTTTAACCAAAACCTGGAGGCGCTATTTAGGTTCACAAAGAAATTAGGCTCAAGACCGATTAACTCAATAATTAATATTTATAAGGCTCGCTCGTGTTCTGCTATTTTGCATGGGGCTGAAGTGTGGGAATTTTGCAACCCGGCTCGCCTCCAAGCAGCTGAGAACAACTTTCTGAGGCTTATTAACAGTTCCAAGCAGTCTCCCTGCTATCCTTTGCCATAACGAACTTGGTCTGATTCCTTTAACTCATCGCATACAAACTGCACCAATTTTATTATGGCATTCAAATTGAGCAAAAGATGAGCCGACCCTTAATCGCGCAATTATATTGGACTGTTTTAAACTTGATCACATGTTGAAGATACCATGGTTTAATTACATTAAAAAACAGCTGGAGATAGTGGGGATGGTGGACTGTTTTTATAACCCATAGTGCATTGTAAAGATCTCAAAATCTCAAAAATCCAGTTGAAGAAGGACTTTTTATCCTGTCTAAAGATGTCTAGTGAGCGCCTGGAGATAAGGAAAAAGGGAGTCTCTGAACATTTGCTTTTGGTACGCTCTCCAAGTGTTGAGCCTTATCTCTCTTTCTATTTCTGTCATGTCAAAATGTTTTATCTTATCAGATTTAGGTTTGGCATTGCGCACCTTCTGGTCTCTTATTCTTGCAAAGCTTACTGCGACGCTAAACTGAATCTTTGCCCTTGTGACTCCAAATCTATACAGAATATGCAGCATTTCCAGTTTTTTTGCCAACTTTATACAAAGCCGAGGCGGGATTTTACTGTCCCCCTCTTAAAATTTTTAAATATCAGGAAGTGCCGGCCGGCCCTATCTCACCTCCAGCTTTTAAATGATGAATATACATGTTTAATGGTCTATAGATATATCTCCACAGCTGTCCGTTTACGAAATGTGGTTGGGAAATGATTTCTTTGTATCTGGATTTTAATGAATTATTTTTGGATTTCAACGTTTTAGGGACAGGGGGTTACCGTAAAGCCCATTATACGTCGTCTGTACGTCATGCTGCTATTTGTCGAAACATTGACTTAATTATCATTGTTACATTTTTCGATTATGATTTTCTATTGTCATGACATTTATTATATATTGTCTGTATCATATTTTAATTGTTTTTAAATAATTCTCTTTTTTATGTACTCTTTTATGGTTGCGTGTCAGCCGAATAAAGATATTTGACTGACTTACCGGTAATCTTCGTTACTCCGAAGCCAGGTCTTCCACGTCATAGTGCTTACTCTGTCCTTACAGATACTGTTTACCTAGCCCAGCCTAAAAGATACACCCAATATGGTACCTTATCTTCCCAGAATACTATAATACAGGAACTTGTCATGAACGTGTCCTGACTCCTGACATATCCAAGCAAAAATATATTGAATCAGAATTGATGAGTCAGGAAGGGAGGGGATTCAGGACTGTGACAAGGAATACCTGAACTCGGAGTAATGAAGAGTACCGGTAAGCAACCAGGACAATTACTTCCTTGTCTATCTTGCTCCTCCAGTTCTTACACCATGAGTAACTACCCAAGCAATAAAAAAATTATTTTGATTCTATGAGAACATGGATTAATAATTGGGGTGGATGGAAGCCCACCACAAGTAATAATGTCTCTGTGCTTGTTAGGTTCAGTAAAGGTATCAGTAATTTAATCCTGAGCTCAACCCCTGGTAGCTATGGCACAGAGCAGATAGACTTAACTGAAGAAAATGTGTAAAGCATTTAAAAGTACCAAAACAGTAAAAAAGTGAAAAGCACCAAAAAAAAATCCTACTCCAAGTTATAAACATGTAGAATATTTTAATGAACAAAATGACACCAAAATGACAAAAATGCAATAACCGGAACCAGAGATGGGAATTGTTCAAGTTTTAAATAAAAGTAGTACCAAAAAGGTCAAAGCGCCAACCAATGGACACTGGTCACGCTAGACTGGGGCAAAGGTATGTCTTCAGGTCGACCACGATGGAGCGTGGGTCACATACTAGTGCCAGGTTCATCCTGGTGGAAAAGTTACCTTGAGGAAAAGCAGTCAGCGGGCTAGAGCAGATAGAAGCCATTCAGTGTCGGGATGGAGCCGTGGCAAAACCTGTGGTTTTGGCGTGAAAATCTCTGACTAGAGAATTTTTTGTTTCTGCGCACTGGAGGTCTTTGGCATCAATCGGGCTCTATCGCCGGAGGTGTCAGGTGAGCTGCGGGATAGATTCAAAGCGACATCGACAGTTTCCAAAGTCGAGCAGGGAACATAGAGGGAGCTACAGCAGTCAGGCCCACCAAAATGTTATATCAAGTTTCTATGTCCCAACATAGAAACTGGGACTCTGACACTGGCCAAAGATTCTAGGAACTCAGGAACATTGCTTAAGGGTCAAAACTAACTCCAGTAGATGCCACCAGCAGAGTCCTGGGCAGGTCAAGTTGAACCTGGTCAGCTGGGCTGTTCCAGGAATGTGGGCTTATTACACCTTATTTCTCCCTGTAGCTTAACAGGAAGTCAGTCATCTGACCCGTGAAGTCCACTTCTTTGTCCTGGATACAAGTGGGAGCAGGTCCAGCCCTTAGTGAAAAGTAAGCTTATTGTTCGATTATTTAAAATCTTTACAATGAAAGCCATCTTAAAAATGATCTCATAATGATAGCAATTAAAAAAGAAAAAAGAAAAAGGAAAATCAGGTGCAATTTCATGGAATAAATAGCCAGGAATAAGATTAAAACATTCAGAAAGCGAAGTATCACTTTAAAAGTTTTTGTGCATAAGTCTCTTGGAGAAGATGGCCGAAAGTGAATAAAACTTTACGAAGAGCAGTCCAGTGTCTAAGGGGTTTTTGTCCATCAAACGGAGGATAAAGCAGGTGGCCCGGAGGAGAGATTGGGCTGAGCAAAGTTAAGGTAAGTATTGATTGTAGCAACAGGTCGATGTGTTTAACCCAACTCTATTGTGCTGCCATTTTGAGGGCTTTCTCGACCCCTTGTAAGTACTTGTCAGTTCTGGCAATTGAGCCCTGGTCTGAAGCATTGAAGCAGGACAGGATTACCGTCCTGCAAGTACGCACCCTGTGATCGTTCCATTGTGGCCGTACAAGTTTCCGCTGAATGCCCAGGGTGTTGACACAAAGACAGATGATTTGGACCAAGTTTTCTGTAGCCTTGCCACATAGCCTGCAGGTCGTTTCCTCGGGTGTCCTCAACCAAGACTTGCTATGCTGTAACGTTGGAGGTTCATCCATTCAACAGGTCAAAAATTTCCTTTTTATCCTGGGATTTAGTGCTTCCCCCAGGTATTGCTGAGGTTTCAAGGTTGTGTAACTGTTTAGCACTACCCATGCGTGTAACTTTTTAGCTAAAGTAGCCCTGTCTTCAATTGATGCTAGGATTTTGGAGGATTTTGTTACTGTTTTCTTGAATTGATCTTAGCTAACAGTTATTGACCATAGTTCCCCCAGGCTTAGTTGTTCATCAGTGTCGTTGAGATGTTTACAAGCCGGTGAGCGAGGCTTCTTTGTTATCTCTTCCCATACGTAGCGATTGATGGAATTTGCCTCCAAGTTTTTAATTTATAGCAGAAGATGACAAAGGGTGCCCTTCTGGAGTAAGATTGCTTTGTTGGTCCAAACTCAAGCCTAATTTGAGCTGAGGAGGTGCTACGAGGGAGCTGAAAGATTTGCCTGTATATTCGAGTGACTGTTTTTTCCAGGACCGAGGTGTCTCTCCCTCGAAGGGCCTCACTGCCGTAGGCCAGGGTGGGCACTACCTTTGCTCTGGCGATTTCGAGAATCGGGAGGTGTGATGGGCCATTTAGATTTGTTGATAGCTCCACCAGCCCAGCTTCAAGGGCTAGGCCTTTCTTTTTGATTTCTTCTTTATGTATTCTGAAGGAGCCATCGCTGTCGAGTGTAAGGCCAAGGTACTTATAGCGGTTTGTTTCCACGATCTGACTCCTGCATAATTCCCAGCTGCCCTTCCCCTTCAAGGTCTTTGTGGCTGAAACCATGATTTTAGTTTTTTTACTGTTTATTTTCTTCCCATTTGCATCAGCGTGCGCCTTGGTGGCCTTTATGAGGCACCTCATCCCCACTTGTGTTCTGCTTAATAGCACCAGGTCGTCAGCATAAAGTAAATTGGATAGATGGGTCAACCCTAATTTGGGGGCATGCAAATTAATGGAGGCAAGTGTAGATGGAAAGTATGCTAGGAATAAGTTGAATAGTCTTGGTGCCAGCATGCACCCTTGTTTGAGCCCTCTTTTTGTTGTGATGGCCCTTCAGAGATTGCCACTATTGCCCAGTTTGATCCTGACCCAAGTGTTAGAATATAAGGTTTCTATCTCTTGCAAAAGAGATTGTGCGATTTGCCATTTCTTTAATTTTTCCCAAAGCTTGTTCCGATCTACCCGGTAGAAAGCGGCCTGGTAGTCGATGTAGCAAAGATAAAGGGGAAGCTTTGAGATTTTGAAAGAGTCAAGTAAAAGAGATGGGGCCATTATATTTTTTGTTGTCCCTGAGTATCTGGTGAACCCTGTTTGATTACAGGGAATGATTGAGTTCGATTCTGTCCAATCTCAGAGGTGCTTGATTGGGACCCCTGCGTAGTATTTGGCCTCGTTGTCAATCAAGGTAATCAGCCTGCAGTTGGCAGGTTTGAATTTGTTACCTCCTTTGAAAATGGGGGAGATGATGGATCCTCTCCAGGAAGGTGGGATTGGTTCCCCTGCGAAGCTACGATTGAAGAGTGGGGCTAGTGCTTCGGCCCATTTTGCTGGGTAGATTTTGTAAATTGCCTGCGGGATGCCATTTGGTCTTGGTGCTCTGGTGAGCCATCCCTTGATTATCTACCATTGCATCTCCTCTGGTATAATTGTGTTGATGCCGAACTTATCTGACCCCTGTTCCGAGACCGATCTTGGATTGTCCAGCCCTTTTTTGTGCCTAGTTGTGTCAGAGCCCTCTTGTTGGCTGAAATGGGCTTGCAGGTAGGTGACCCAGTCGGCTTCAGCGACATTGGAGCCAAGATCCCCATGGGTGGTCTTTTTCAAGGCATTGACCATGCTCCAGAAATTGCTCGCATTGTTATTTTTTTAGATCCAAAATGAGTTTAGCCCAGAAAGTATCACTGTTTTTCCTTTTGGTTGCCCAAATTGCGCATCTGAAGTTCCGCTTTGCATCCCTCAAAGTCGCTGCATTTGATTTATTATAAGGGTTCCATAGAAGCGCTCGAAGGGCTTTGTTGACTTTCCACTTTAGGGTTTTGAGTTTAGCCATCTTGTATTGGTTGTAACCTCTCGGGTTGATGTGCCCAGGCCGCGTGACCCCAGTTTTTACCATTGCGGAGAACTGCTTTGTGAATGTGATTGTGAATTTTACCCATTTATCCTTTAGTGTGCCATGGGATTGTTCGGCTTTGTGCAGGTACATGGTGGCTTCCTGTTCCAGATTCTTGACTGTGTCGGAAGGCATTTAATTCTTTTGAGGTTGTTGAGTAAGTTGTCCTGCCTACTCCGCCTGTGATCTTGATTTCCATTGGATGCATGGCTAGGACCGTCTCCTGTGGAAGATGGCCGCTCTCTGATCTTGGGCTCATTTTGTACGTGCTCACTTGATGTAGCAGCGGAAGAGACACCAGCGTGTAGTCTCTTAATAAGCACCCTGTTTGAGAGTAAAATGAGAGGGCTGGGGGATGTCACCCTTAGAGCTCCCGTTGAGGACGCATAACCCCAGGTGCTCCAGTTTCTTATTGTGTTGAGTTGGGTTTGTATTGGGATCACCCACTCCCGTTCATGGGCCTGTATGATTTCGCTACTAATGGTTTAACCCAGTAGTGTCACGTTGAAGTCCCCTGTCACTATCAATTGAGTGCCTGAAAGTTGCACTTCTAGGCTGGTGATGTGGTCAGTTAGCACAATTGATAGCTCCATGTGATCTTTATTCGTAGGTAGTATGCAACAACAATTGGTTTCGTGGGGAGTTGTATTTCTTTAACACGAACTTTAATTCATTCACAAATATTTTATGTAGGTCTATTAACCCAATCACGTCTTGGTACTGACCACAAATTATAGGACACTAACACACAAGAGATTGAAAATACGGTATATTATAAATCATATATCGTAAATTGATAGACTGAACAATAAATCATATTGGATTGCATAATCACACAGGACTGTTAAGAAACATAAACATTGATAAAACACGGACTGAAAACATATACCAAAATAGAAGTACATAGAAAAATTGTGAACTTAGAACACAGTTGACATATACATAAATGCAGTGGTTACATAAACAATTATTTTTTTAAGGTAACCCAAAGAAACAGATGCCTGTCCAAGCAGATGTCCTTTCTATATTTACAAGTGAAAATAGCTTGGCAGGTAACAGGAATACCAAAGATTATCGTCGACGTTTCGACCCATTATGTGTGTAATTCGCAATCATCACGTACTGGGCAGTAAAGCAGAATTAAAGTTCGTGATAAGAAGAAATACAACTCCCCACGGAACCAATTGTTGTTGCATACTACCTACGAATAAAGATCACATGGAGCTACTGTCAGATCTGTCAGATACTCAGATGCAATATCACTAACCTGAGTCTTTACCCAGCGGGGACGATGAGTGAAGCTAGTTCTCCACTTACCCTTCGTGATACCTCTCAAAAGCACATAGAAAAGCTATCTTGAAAAGGCAACACTCAGGGAGAAAGGGGAATGGGAGAAAATAAGAAAAAGCTGCTGAAGCAAACAGGAAGGCCTCATCCGCAGCCTCCTCTCTAGCGCTGGGAAGCGTGTCCTTGCGCGTGCCCCTGATATGTGCGTGCCCTGTAGGAGGATAGGAAAAGAGCAAAAACATTCATAAAGAAAAAACAGGATTCTCCCAACTAGTAATAGAATTGTTATTCTATAATCATAATACTCACTTCCCACACTTAAGAAGAATAATGAAGTAAAAGTAATCCAATCATGCAAGTAAGGCTTTGCTGTCATTCATGACCTCAGGGGTGTCAATAGAGGAAAGGATACACCAATGGCTGGCTCAATGAGAATAATACAAAAAAGATATAGTCAAGAGAGAGAGTTCCTCTCTCACGATGCACAGTTCCACTGAAATTCAGTAATCCCCAACAGAGATAAGAGAAAAACGCACTATATCCTATAGTGGCATAAAGTAAACCATGATACTAGTCAAATGTAAACCACAAACAAGGAACTCAAATGAACTTATCTCCTGGTGCCTGTAGTCCTGTTTACTTGAAGTATTCTCGAGTAAAAGGCTTCTAAAAAAGTGAAAGCCTTCACTTATCACCTTTCACTGCACAAAAAGCAATTCCTGTAACAAAGACTTTAACTCTCTTGAATACGTCATGAAAATTTCCTCTGCTTCCTGTTTCAGACGAACTCAGGCATAAACGATGAACTTGAAGTCAAGCACGGGAACCGAGTGCTCCACTCGTCAGCAGGAGGATAATTAGTTAATTAGCAAACAACGCCCGGTCCAGGCGTGATGGGTGAGCGAACCGCTTCATCGCTCACACTAGGAAAAATTAAAGGAAGCGGCTCAAGCAGAGCGCTTTAAGTGTTGCTCTCAGTCTGGGGTTCTGACTCCGAGAGAGCGCGCGCTAATAATTCCCAGCAGGGGAGCCCGGCTCCATGAAGAGTCGATCAAGACAGCATCGGCATAACTAGAGCTCAGTGCACACCGTGCTGAGCGGGGAAAAAGGCTTCTTTAAAAAAAAGGAATCCAATTATCACTCGAAGGCACGTTGGCACAAGAGTGCTCGGGGAAAATGAAGGGCAAGCCTCCTGCTTGCTCCCGAACACAGGACAAACTTGGAAAGTGAGAATTATTGTCAAGCACTGGCTCTTTACTGGGCGGGGATTTTATACCTGGATTGCAGGTGTTTCAAATAATGGTCCTGGAATACTGTTCCCAGGTTTTCTGGGATTTGTAGTTTGCATTGTCATATCGCATTCATCCACCAGTCACACCATTGTACAAGAGAGGTATGAGAAAGTGTGTGTGTTTGGTGTTATGTTCTACGCTTTTGCATACTTCCATGACAATTACACACATAATGGGTCGAAATGTCGACGATAATCTTTGGTATTCCCGTTACCTGCCAAGCTATTTCCACTTGTAAATATAGAAAGGACATCTGCTTGGACAGGCATCTGTTTCTTTTGGTTACCCTAAAAAAAGAATTGTTTATGTAACCACTGTATTTATGTATATGTCAACTGTGTTCTAAGTCCACAATTTTTCTATATACTGCTATTTTGGTATATATTTTCATTCCGTGTTTTATCAATGTTAATGGTTCTTAACAGTCCTGTGTGATTATGCAATCCAATATGATTTATTGTTCAGTCTATCAATTTACGATATATGATTTATAATATAGCGTATTTTCAATCTCTTGTGTGTTGGTGTCCTATAATTTGTGGTCAGTACCAAGACGTGATTGGGTTAATAGACCTACATATAATATTTGTGAATGAATTCAAGTTCGTGTTAAAGAAATACAACTCCCCAAAGAACCAATTGTTGTTGCATACTACTAGATTTCCCAGGTTCTGAGGGATACTGGGTCACCCCATTATTATTAACTTTCTTCGTAGGTGGCACATAAAGGTTTATCAACGTTAGATGTTTTTGCTTTCCATTGACTGTGATTGATAGATGCAATATCTGGAGATGATTATGGTCTGTTGTTTCTTTCTTGCACATTATTTTGAACGCGGTTGATATTTATACTCCTAGACCCCCTTTCCAGCGCCCAAATTTGGCATCTCTGGTGACTGGGTTGGTGTATGACTTGAGAGATGATTCGCTGTCCTGAGTCCTCTGGCGAGGAGTATTCCACGTCTGGCTGTTTATGACCGTCCTGGTTAGTCCAAGTGGTCTGCTCGTGGATCCTATCAGTGTGTCTTTGGTGTCTAGGTGGCGAGGCTCCCTTTTGTTTCCTGCCCCTTGAGGGGGTTCAACCCCAGGCCTGATGTTACTTTCCATCCTTGCTAGAGGAGATGGTGAGTTTGAGCCAGGCTTGGCATTGGCTTGTTTTGCAGCAATCCAAATGTTTTCGATTGTTCCTTGGGTGATGATTCCTTTGGGGTCTGTTAAACTGTGATGAGGATCCTTTGTGACTCCTGGCTCTCCAGTTGTGTTTTCAGTTTCTCTGCACTCTGCCTCATTTTGGTTGCTCCTTTACTTCCCTTGAGCTTATTATCATGGTTGTGGTCTTGTGCAGCTGGCACCCACCTCCCTGGAGATTCTTCAGATGATTTTATTCTGCTGGGGACCCCTGTGCTTGTTCTAGTTTGTGTGCGGGATAAAAAGCCCATTAGCCATGTTGTTTTTGGAAAAAGTTTATTCCGAGATTTTCTTTTGTTACTCCGTTTTGATTTTATCCTGTTTCCAGAGTCACCAGTGTTTTGATTGTCCTCTTTTCGAGGCGACTCATTTTGCGGGAGGATTGTTGTATTGCTTGTGATCTCTTTGTTTGACTCGCAACTTGGGTCAGGCTGGGTCTTTGTTGCGTGACCTTCACAGGCATGCATGTTCCTTATATGAGGCGTCTGGTTTACTTTGGGGGCCTCGTCCATACCCCTTGCACTTAGATTTATTTCCGAGTTTGGCTGAGTGTCCTTGCAGTGTGGTGTGCAGTCTCCCCCCATAGTCGTAGTATTCCCTGTTTTTATGTTGTTAGATGCTTTCAAGTCCTCCAGGACCTCCCCGAGGACTTTAGGTAAAGAACTTAATTTCTCCAAGATTGGGGAGCATATGCACCTCTTACTTAGTTCAAGTGTGTTAGCTTGTGCTCTCTTGACCAGGTTATTCAGGTTGGCAATTTTCTGGTCCATCCCTAATGCGTAGGTTGCGACTGTGTTGAGCACTTCAATTTGTATGTCCATTTTCATTGAGTGATACGTTAGTGCGTTGACCATTGATTGAATGGGTTTTTAGCAGTGTGGGACAGGTCCCGTTATCCGAGTGATCCGCTGTTTTTTCGTCTGAGTGATCTGCTGGTTTTTCTACAGGTGAGGGATGTGTGCTGCCCTGTGTAGAGGCTGTTCCATCTAGACCATCCATTACTTTCATCTGGTTTCCAGCCCAATCGGTGTGTGGTGTGTAGGATGTCAGAAGGGCATTCCATTAGTCCTGTGTTAGGTCTGAATAATCTGTTTCTGCTTCCGACTTGATGCAGAGTTGTTCTTGGTTTTCTTGGTCAGAGTTGTTGTCTCCAGTTTCTATGTTGCCAATTACTGGACTTTTCCCATCCTTAGTCGTTCCTTGGTTCAAATAGTGTGTCAGGTTCAGGGGTCTATGACCGGCCCCCTTCTCTGGTCCCTGGCCGAGGTACTGCGAGGGAGCTTCATGTTGATTTTATTCTGGGTCCCCCGATGGTGGTTGTGCCAGCATATTTGTGATGGCTTGGCAGTCAGCTAATGCTGTTACTGCTGAGTTGGAGTAGCCGGCCCCCGTGAAGGGCCATTCTTTGCTGTTGAAATTTAGACTTATCTTGCATCTTGGGATTTTAGTTAAGGCTGGTGCTGAGTGGACAAGGTCATCTTTGGAGCCTCCCTGTTGGTTCAAGTTTGCCCTGCCAGCACTGGTTCTGGTGATCTGTTTGGCAGTTTGCCCGAGATCTTAGTTGGTGTCTCCAGTCCGTGATGTCATTTGATCTTTGACCTGCACAAGAATTGTCGGTGTGATTGGGACTGGGAGCCCATTGGTTTGCGGAATGGTTGAGAAGATGACTGCGCTGGCATCTTTCAGTAACTGAAACTTAGCTGTAAGCTTTGGTTGGTCAACTGTGGCCCATGGCGTTCTGGAGAGATTAACAGGAACTAGAGGGATCATGCAGGTGCTCGTTTTTGTCCATTTGTTGCTCTGTTTTGGTGTCCTTCTCTGTTTCCCGGATCTCATCTTGAGGTCCTGACCCTTAGATACGCTGGGTTGGGATTGATTGAGTTGAATTAGAGTTGAAATAGAGTCTTTGTTCAGGACCAATATTGAGGCCTTGTTGCCACAGTTGAAACACACGTGCTATTATAAACGTGTGTGGGCCTTTGGAAGCCTGTGTTGGCTCCTCCTGTCGTTCTCACTGATGGTGGGCGAGTATGACTCCAAGGGAGACAGGTAGAGGGGTTAAATGATGTTTGGAGCCCCCCTTTTTTTTCTTTCCTTTTTGTGTAAGTAACTTGTGGCCTGTGCAATTCTCCAGCCTCACTGGGATTATTTGTTTATGTTTGTTTGTTTGTTTATGTATGTGTCTGTTTCTTCGTTGCTCTTCAATATTCCAACTGGCAGTGCGGGTCAGACAGCCCTGTGCATGCGCTTACCCCTGCCTCCTCTCTCCCTTGGCTGGGCTGCCACCGGGTCCTTGGATTCCTAAGACAGCTCCCCTTTGATGCGCCTTGTGTTTGCTTGCTGGTTGCTGTTCTGTTGATTTGCTTTGATTCCCTGCAAGACCTTCTCCAGGAAGGCCTAGGGACAGGGCTGAGGAGCAGGGGTGCTGGTGCGCGTTGGTGCAAGGAGGCTAGAATGACATTGGGCAAGGATCGGAGGAGCAGAGAAGCAGAAGGGTGCCCAACCGCAGAACAAGTCACACAGGCCTTAAGCCGGCGCTTCTGTTCACGGTGGTTTGATCGGAGAACCTAGTCTGTCTGCCTACCACCCGCCTGCCGCATTCACCGTGCCTGCCGCACGTCCACTGCGCTCTCCCGCTGCTCCGCTTTGTTCTGCTCCGCTCCGCCGCGCTGCTCTCCTCAGACTGCGTCTCACGTCTCATGGGACAACCACTTGTGTTTTAAGGTCCAGCCATTATGGTTCTCTTCACAGGTCACAGCAGGAGGTGCAGTTCTTCTCTGTCTTCCACAAGTTCAGCAGTTTTTTGAAGCAGGTGTCCAAGGATGCCACATTTATGCCTGGCACTGGCCTGTGGGTGGGGTTACTTTTGATCCCTCCCTAACGAATAGGAAACAATTTCCCTGGGGTAACCCTACCCACTTTTGCAGTAGTTCCTGTGTGGCCTACTGCAAACAATACCACAGTGCCACTTTCAACCAAAATAGCAGAACTTTCCTCCCCTTGTGCAGAGCTCCTGTGCCTATTCTAGAGGTGTGGCCAGTGAAATGTGAAACCCCTCCTCAGTGGTCACTCAAAACCAGTTCTGGGAGCAGCTCCTCTCCCACTGGGATTGGTGCCTGGCTGGCTAACAGGACAAAAGAGAATGGCAGGCCCAGGTGTTGGCTACAACTGTCTGTGACAGAGTAGGCCTCCTTGAAGGTAATTAAGTTCCTGGGCACTGCCCAAATGGTCATCATGTCAGAGGAACAGAACAGTTCCCCACACTCAAAGCCTTTGTCTCCAATCTGTGAGCAAGTTTACCTCAACAGGTAGCTACTCAGCTCCTGGGTGACAGTTTAAAGCTCAGGCAAATGGGCTTCTAAATGCCTGTATGCAGGTAAAAGATGACATTTTAAAAGTACCTTTTTAAAATATTTGCTACAAACCCGACTTTACCAATGAATTGGATTCATCATAAATATTTTAAAAAGCACAAGAATAAACTTTTAAGCTGGTACCTAGGCAGAGATAACATTATTTAGTAACAACTCCCAATGCTTTCCTATGGAACAGCTAACTCTGCTACAGAGAAAATAGCTTTTCGGGCCTTGTCATTCTAAGCACGTTTTACATTAAACTTTTGCATGGCCTACTTTTAAATTCCATGCAGCCTGCTTTATTTGGATATTAGGGCTTACTTAGGGGTAACCTAATAATATTTAAAAAGGGGGGTCTAGGCCTGTCAAAAGGCGTTATTTTTAAACCTGCACAACCGGGTTAGTGGTGGCAGGCCTGCAGTCATGATTTGAATTGTCACTTATAGTATTAGCACAGTAAGTGCTGCAGTCCATTAGTGGCATTTAACTTACAGGCTCTGCGTACACATTGTATTGTTGAAGGGACTTAAAGGTAAGTTAAATATAACAGTTAGTAGAACAGCCAATTTCAACATGTTTTAGAGGTCAGAGCACATTCACTATGGCATAAGTAGCATGGTCCCAGCACACAGAGATCAACAACCAGCAGCATCAGTCCAAAAAAATGTGGGTGAACCTGCAAAAAAAGACATTTTATTACAGATTCATCAAGACAAATAAACTGTAAAAAAATATATAATGCTGCTGCACTTTAATGAAAATAAACAAAGAGCATTAATCTTTATGTTCTACAGACAAAACTTGTGAACTAAAATCAGCAGAAGAGGAACCTCCCAAGATAATGTGACACAAATGTTTGTAGCGAATACCTTGCGGCTGCACAGAATATGTCATTGAGAGTAGCCCTTTGAAAGCCACCTAAGTGTTAGACACCCCTGTAATAGATCTGTCCTGGATTACCAAAGGAAGCTCCTGTCCGGCTGACTCATAAGATTTTCAAATAGCCAGTTTGGCTAACTGGAAAGTGTAGAAGAGGAAGGGTGAAGACCTCTTCCCTCAGGCCAAAGGGCATGAAAAGTGAATCCACCTTTCAGAAAGAGGATGTTCTAGAAAGGTATATTGACAATGGATATCAAGAGAAGGGAGCCTAGCCTGAACTTCCAAAGGGGGGGTCTGGGAAAAAAAGTGGAAGAACAAAATCTTCTGAACAGTAAATGTAGTTGGGATCTTGGAAAGAAATGATGGACTCTGTCGTAGGACAGCCTTATCTGTGAAAAGTCTAAAGAATGGAGGAGAACATAATAAGACCCCAATTTGTCCTATTCTTCTCCCCAAACAGATGGTTACCAGGAATATGACTCAAAAACCTATGGTCTGTTGTAAGGAGAGGTTCAAAAGGAGGGTCCTGTAAGCTCTAGACAACTAGGGAAAGGTCACATGAGGGAACTTGGGAGTAAACTACAGAATGTTGTTGTTGTTGTTGTTGTATAAGCTTTATTTCGACAGCTAGTGTCATAAAAGCTATAAAAACATTATACAGATAAAATACACAAAAGACGTATCATACAACAATATTATAAAAATCATTTACACAACAGTCCATCAGGATACACTGTCATAACCTTGGTATATAAAGCAATTGTCAAAAGCAATTGATTAAAAATTAATATACAACACTTCAATAATGCATTGGATTCAATAAAAGGGGAAGAAAGGGAATGACATAAAAGTTCGTCTTAATCTGAATCCCATAGTCAGCTCATGACAATACCCGCTGAACCTGCTAAAAAGGCTCTGGCCCTCCGCGGGACCACAACACGGAGGGTCAGAGCATAAAGTGCATGTGCATAAAGTAGAGATTTTATAAAAACTTGAGTGAGCAGTCTTAGGGCCTTGCGGCAATTTCAGCTCAGCTACCTTCAGCTTGGGGCTGTGCCGCTCTTGTCAGGGCTTTCCGCCTAATAAGTCATGCAGCGCTAAAGAACTTTGCCGCAACATGCAAAGAAAGGTCTAGGATCAGATCTAAGGATGTGCAGGGCTTCCCGATAGTCCCGTGTACTCAGTTGTCTGCAAAT
This sequence comes from Calotriton arnoldi, assembly GCA_963921515.1. Taxonomy (NCBI): domain Eukaryota; kingdom Metazoa; phylum Chordata; class Amphibia; order Caudata; family Salamandridae; genus Calotriton; species Calotriton arnoldi. The sequence goes on from CAWUFW010008643.1 coordinate 616,005, forward strand.
CGGTTTTAGCCATTTGGCCCTCGGGGTGTTATATGCCGGGCAAGCAAACATAACATGGGCAACACTTTCAAGCGGGGCCCTGCAACATGGGCAATCCGTTAGCGTCTGGTTGCGTGGGTGCCATTTCGCGGTTGTCTCACCAACAGGAAGAGTGCCCAACCTAAAGTGCATGTACAACATCCTGCCCCTGCAGACCTTGATTGTATCTAGAAAGGGTTCTAGATATCTAATCTGTTTGTGTAAGTAAAATTCGGCCGTTAATCTAACCACGTTCGGTTTGTAGGATTCCTGTCGGTCCACCCATTCCCAGTACAAACGTTTAAGTTCGTCTTTCCTTGGGTGTCCTGCCTATCCCAATGCGCTTGGAGCCCCATGGCTGACAATATTTTCCTGATGTTAGAGATCCAACCTATTTTACAGCCAGTATCTATCCGTGTGACCTCAGTGAGGGCTTCAGCATAGGGAAGGAGCTCTGGAGGTAGCCTAATGTGGGCCCAAAAGAGCAGTGGGCGCAGCATGGCTGTGTCGCCGATGGACCGCCTGCCCATGTCAAGCATTAGGGGAGTGAGGGGAACGTTTTTAGGTAGCATCACCAGGTCCCTAAGAAACTTGTGCTCGGACCTGCAAAGGTCGTCAATCTTGTCGAAACCCCATAACTCTGCTCCATAAAGAGCCATACTTGTTGCTTTGGCGTCATAAACTTGGAGGGCTGGGGCTACCGGCCTACTATGTGAGGAGCGATGTTCTTTCCCGAGTGCTCCAGCCACTCGTTTGTGTCCCATCAGCATCTTTGCTAGGTGGGGCTTCCATGACATTTTGTCAGAGAGTCGGACATCAAGGTAGTCGAAGGTGTCGACCCTTTCAAGAGGGATCCCACCCAGCAAAGTATTGTTTTTATAGGACTTGTGGGGGTTAAAGGCCATAAATTTAGTTTTTAGAGTAATAATGACCAACCCCCGATTATCACAAAAAGATTGGAACCTGTTTAATAGACACTACAACCCGGCTGGGGTCTTTGACACCAGCAGGGTGTCATCAGCAAACAAGAGGGTTGGTACCTTATCGCCGGCCAGGGTTGGTGCATCAGCTGGATCTCCTTGCAGAAAGCTAACCACCCCATTCATGTAAAGAGAGAATAGGGTGGGAGCCAAAACACAACCCTGACGGACTCCTCTGTTGACGGGGATTCGCTCGGTTAATTGACCTTGCGCCCCCATCTGACCTGGGCATAATTACTTTTGTGTAATCTAACCAACAGATTGAGGATGAAAGGGGAGTACCCATCTCTCTGAGCGTTGACCATAGCTTACTCCTGGGGACCAGGTCAAAGGCAGTCCTTAAATCAATGAATGCGAGATAAAGGCTGCCCTTGCCAATCACCACTACTTTCCAGTAGATAAGAAACAGCCTAAACACCTGGTCAATTGTTCCAGTCCTTGGCCTAAAACCAGCCTGGTACTGGGAGAGGATGGCTTCATCCTCCATCCATAGTTGAAGAGTCTGCAGAAGAACTCTGCCAAAGACCTTCTGCAGGGCGTCAATCAGACTGATAGGCCTGTAATTTGAGGGGTCGTCTCTTGCTCCATTTCTGTAAATAGGGACCACCTCAGCGGCCTTCCAAGACCCGGGCACTGGAGCACCGGAAGCTATAAAATTTGCCAGGAGAAGAATATAATGTGCCCAGTTTGGAGTATCTGCAAGAAAAAGGTCACCTGGCAGGCCGTCCGGTCTTGCTGCTTTGGAGGGCACTATTTTGCTTATTGCGGCCTCTATCTCAGACAAATCGAAGCGCTCGTCATCCTTGGCGAGCCCATAGCGGCCATCTTGCTCCACAGGCGGCATAGCCTCTGGTGTTGAATAGAGCTTCCAGAAATGATCATGCCATTCCTGGCCTGTGATATAGTTGGGGGTCGAGCGTGTGCCTGTCTTACTACCCCAGGTAACTAGGGTCCAAAATAAGTTGGTGTCCTTAGCTAAACTTGCTTCCCTGAGTTGCTGCTAGCATGATTCGTCCCAAGCTGTCTTTGCCTATAACTCTTCCTGGCGTCTTTAATCAGGGGACAGTGCTTGTCTTTAATTGCTGCAGCTAAAAGCAGTCGTTTACGTCTACAATCTTTGGTATACCACATATAGAGCCCTTTTGTTGGCATGCTGGGCTTATTATTACCCAGATTAGAAGCTAGGAAGTGTGCACTAATTCGGGTGGTGGTGTGCGAATGCACCTTAGGTGCATCCATCAACCCCCTTGCGCTAGAGGCTACGGCCTGGAGCTCTGGTGTCCCTACGGCCAGGTCATGTCATATTCCAGCAATCTTAGAATCGTGTAGGACTACCTTCTGCCATTTCAAAAATCTATTACAATTGGAAGGGACAATCTCTCTAGTAGTGATCGGTGGTGGAATGCTCACAGGATAGTAGGGTGCTTCCCACAGAGGTTTCAGGGTTAAGCAAAGAGGGTTGTGGTCGCTCTCTGTGGTGGAGCCTACATTCATGTAAACCAGGTCCCCCCATAGCTTCACATCGATGAGGATGTAATCTATACGGGTCGGGCAGCTAACTCTATTGTATGTGTTCGTACCCTGTCTATCTGAGGGTGTCCTACCATTAGCTGCCCTCAGGCCATACTCTACAGTAAGAGCATTAAGTTGAAGCGCCGGCTGTGTCCATCTTTTAACTGGTTGCAAATTTAGATGGGGGACAGCCCATTTGTTGTCATCGTCTTCGCTTCCCACTAGATCTTCGTTGTCCAGGGGTTCGAAGGTGCAATTGAAATCTCCTGCGACCACTACTCTAGCATAAGGCGAGCAATTAGCTAGGCTCTCTTCTAGTGCTGAGATGGTAGGTGAAGGTCTGCCACCCTTTGGTCCCCCTCGCGTAGACATTAAACAGGCCAATTGTGACACCCCCCCTAGGCCCCCTGATGCTGAGCCACAGGATATCAGGGCTAGAACTTGTTTGGCAGATGATTCGACAACCAAGGGCAATGTTCACCCAGATAATTAGTCCCCCGATGGACGCCCTCTCCCTGCAGTTGTTGCGGGTGAATGGAAGCAAACAGAGCCTGTCTTATATAAGGGAACCAGGCTCCAGGTCTCCTGAAAAATACAGATATCGAAGCTTTCAATTAGCTCGTTCCAATGTGGAATTGACATTTTACTGCTTAGCCCGGCCACGTTCCACGATAATATCCTCAACTGATTTTTTTTTTTTTATAAATCTGTTTTTATTGTTTTGAAAAGTTTACATCTTGAAGACAGGCAACATTTATCATGTAACATTGACCATACCATGGAGCATTTGGCAATAGTAGATGAACATGACCGTGGACCATTGATAAACCGATGTACATATCAAGGACAGTATTAGTGTAGGTACAAGTTGAACCTAGACAGAATAAATGACATCAGGTATTGGTGACATGGTATAGTGGTATGGTGTACAGAGTCTACGCAGAGGTTACAGGATACATGTGTGCACAGATGTTAGAACTAAAACATTCAAAAGGGGCGAAAACTCAATAAATCCCCAATAACCGATAACAGCAGCATAGTCCGACTTTAGAATACTCCTTCCGCTCTGTGTTCCCGTTGCTCCTTCCTCCCCCCGCCCCCCGGTACCCCACAGACAGACACCACCAGTCAGAGAGCTCGGCACTGCACATCCTGAGCGCCAGATAGAACATGGGTGTCTACATGGCGACGCAACTGATCTTTGGCGGTTTATCCATCACTCCCCATGAGGGCGCCTCCTCTATGTTCAGGACACCCCTCTGTGTTGTCTCCCCCCGACTGCGTCAAGGACTGTAGTAGACCCTCCCAACATGTCGCCATAGGCGTCTTCCGGAGTCCCAGCGTTTCCTCCCTCAGTATAGCTATTCCCTCTGCCTTAGCCCACGCCAGGAGCGAACACTTCCACGCCCGTATGTGTGGCGGGTCTGGCGCCTTCCACCGTTTAGTAAGTAGTCGTTTAGCCACCACCAGCCCCAAGTCGAGAAAGCGGGAGGAGACTTTTGTGGGCGGTGTTCTGCGAAAGAGGTGCAGCAGGTAGACAGGCCATTCAAAGGGTATGGTGCGGCCCGTGCTCGCACGCAGCGCCTCGTGAACCGCCTCCCAGTAGGGGTGGAGCTTGTGGCAGCTCCACAGCATGTGTACTAACCCAGCTCCCAACTCCGCGCAGCGGGGGCAGACCGTGTCTGTGCGGTGAAAATACCTATTGATCGTTTCGGGTGTGAGGTATGCTCTGTGGAGTATAAACAGCTGTATTTGGCGAAACCTCATATTTCTGGGAATACGTGTTGGACTTTGTAATATCTTACCCCACTCTTTATCCTCCAGTGGCCGCGTCAGATCCGCCTCCCATTTGCGGCGTAGTGGCTCCAAACTTGCCGCCGCGTGCGTACGTAGGGATGCCGCAAACCACCGAATCAAGTGCCTACCTCGCCCCAGAACATAAAGGTACTGTATGGTAAGGTGTTGGCTGGGCTCTTCCTTCATGTCCCCCCATCTAGATGTCAACGTCGCAATCAGTGAACGGTGTCTAAGGAATTGCCCAGGGGGCAGCCCCGCCTCCTCAACTAGGGATTCATACGTCATGAGAGTGCCGTCCCGATATAAGTCTCCTAGGGTCTGTATGTCCGCTTCGTGCCACTCCACGAGCGCAGTAGGTGTAAGCGTACCCGGCCCGCTGGGGGAGCCCTCTAGTGGTATGGCCGGAGCGTAGGGGAACAGAGTTCTAGTAATGTATAGACTGCGGCGGTAGCATTTATAAGCCACCACCATGAGGAGCGGTGTCGGTGTTGGGGCTTTTGCGGCGGGGTGAAAGAGTTTAGTGATGTCAACCAGAGAGAGGGGAGGTGCTGTGGACGCGGTGTCGTCACGGCCTCTGTCAGCTAGCCAGCGGGCTATCCATTGTAATTGCACTGCCAAGTAGTAATGCTCGAAGCACGGTGCAGCAAGGCCTCCCTGGTCAGTGGGCAGGTACAACTTGGACAACGCTACCCTGTGACGTGAGTTGCCCCAGAGGAAGTCCCGAAGTGACTGAGTGAGTGCGGTGAAGAAGGCTGCCGGGACATAAACCGGCAGGTTGGCAAAGTAGTATAGGAGGCGGGGAAGGATCACCATCTTAGATAATGCTACCCTGCCAGTGACTGTTAGTGGGAGCGTGCTCCAGAATCGCATTTGGGACTTAATTGCTGTTACGGCACGGCCCAGGTTACCCTCAATGAGATCCGCCGGTTGACGATATATCTGAATTCCTAGGTAGCGGAAAGTGTCCACTTTCCACTGCACCTATACACCGTCTAGGATGTAGCCCGGGTCCTGGGTGTCTCTACTGAACGCATAGAGGCAGCACTTGCTGGCATTTACCCTGAGGCCCGAGAGTGCGGCGAAGTCCCGCAACGCGTGCGCCAACCGGGCTGGAATATTGCTCACATCACGCACGAAGACCAAGAGGTCGTCCGCGTACAGTGATACCTGATGTGTCGCATCCCCCAGGGGGATTCCATCTCCCAGCGTCGCACGGAGTGTCGCTGCCAGGGGCTCGATTGCTAGCGCAAACAGGAGGGGCGAAAGCAGGCACCCCTGCCTGGTGCCTCTACGGATTGGAATGGTGTCAGAGATGTATGGCCCCGTCTTGACCCTCCCTGTAGGGTTTTTGTATAGTAGGTCGACCATCTGGAGAAACCCCAGGCCCAGCCCGTAGCGCATCAGCACTGCCGCGAGGTAGCCCCACTCCAGACAGTCAAAGGCTTTTTCGAGGTCCAGCACTAGGCAACCCGCCCTGGATCACTCCCGTACGCTATCCGACGCCACCCTGAAGAACCTCCGCAGATTCAACGAAGTACTACGTTTGGGTACAAAGCCATTCTGGTCGCTGTGGACTAATTCAGGAACTACCGGCGCCAGGCGCTCCGCCAACACCTTGGCGAATATTTTGTAGTCCACATTAAGGAGTGCCAGGGGATGGTAGGAGCCTAAATTCTTGGGGTCCCTGTGCGGCTTGAGTAAGGACACCAGGTAGGCCTCGCGCATTGAAGGGGGCAGAGTGTGCTCGTCAAGAGCTGTGGAGTAAAGGGCATACAACTTGGACACTAGGGATTCCCGGTAGGCCTTATAGTATTCAGCGGGCAGGCCATCCGGCCCCGGCGCCTTCCCTGATGCCATGGAGCCGACCGCCTCCCCGATTTCCTCCAAAGTGAGGGGACCATCTAGTGTCTCTTGGTGGACTTCAGGTATCGTGGGCAGGTGGATAGTCTCGAAAAATCTATCCAGCTCGGGGCCAGAACAGTGCCCTGCGGAATGGTACAGGTGTGCGTAATGGTCGGTCATCACCCTGTGGATCTCACGCTGCGTGTATACTAGGGCCCCCTCAGGTGTGCGTACTGCCCCGATTGGGGCGTGCTTGCTCTCCTGTGTAAGTAGCCAGGCTAACAAGCGACCCGCCATGTCGGCTTTGGCGTGAGTACGAGCCGTATGGGCTGCATAATTGTGGCAACGCAGACGTTCCATAAGGTCCGCATGCTGCGCCCGAAGATCCACCAGACGAGCTGAGTGGCGGCCACCGCCCTTGCCCTCTCTTTCGAATCGAAGTAATTGCGATTCAAGGCGGGTAAGTGACAGCGCCAGGTTTTTGCGTATGTTCCACGTGGCACCGAGGCAGTGACCCCTGATAGCCGTTTTATGGGCATCCCATTCCACTAACGCGTTACTCGCCGTCCCTTCGTTTAGTTCGAAATACTCCGAGATTGCCATCCCCAGGGATGCACGGAATTCCGGATCCTCTAGTGCAGCTGATTGGAGACGCCAGGTAGGGACCGGAGGATGATCGGGCTCCCAGTTCAGCCGCAGCCTCAGGGGGTTATGGTCAGAGTGTGTCCGCCCTAAATATTCCGCGTCCTCAATCAACGTGGTTAGTGCTTGAGAGCCCACCACCCTATCCAGTCGCACGTGAAGGTCGTGCACTGCAGAGTAATAAGAATAGATACGATCATTAGGGTGTAGACCACGCCACAGATCCAATAGCGCCCAGTGTGATAGCCAGTCTGTGAGGGCTTGCGCGTTTGAGACCGCTGATGTCGTTCGGAGGGGTGGGAAGGACCTATCTAGGTGTACGTCTAACACCGAATTAAAGTCTCCGCCTAACAGCCAGGGGAGTCCGGCGTAGGGGGCCAGCGTTGTGGACAATTGTGCTAGGTATGAGGGTTGGTCAGTGTTCGGAGCGTAAATAGAGCCCAACAGGATTTGTTGACCATTAAGTGTCCCACGTGCCAGAGTGTACCTGCCTGCAGGGTCTATCACGGTGTCTGTACAATTGAACGGGGTGCCCGCTCTCACCCAAATTAGTGTACCCCGCGCGTGTGCTGAGTATGTTGTGCCATATAATTGACCCCTCCAGCGCTTGCGCAGCCTGTCTAATTCCGGCTGTGTCATGTGTGTTTCCTGCAGGAGGGCAATTACAGCGGAGTGTCTTTGGAGATATGCGAATATGGAGTAGCGGCGCGCGGGTGTGTACATGCCGCGTATGTTCCACGTAATTATGTCAGTTCGCGCCATTTTGGGTGAATCGATTCAATGGGGAGGCCGGGCCGGGACGCGCCGAGGTGGCGCGGGGAACAGGGACAGGCCGTGTCAGGTCGGTGTGCTGCAACCGAAAACATAACTGGAGAACCAAAAAACAGTGTAACATCTGGGGCGGACATTTCTCACTGTCCGTCCAAACCTCTAACTGTGAAGTAGCGTGAACTAGGTCAGTGGGGTGCCTATTGGAGTGTACGCACTAGCGGTATCTTGTTATGGCCGTCCCCCTTTGCTCCTACTCGTGCAATGTGCCATCCATGTGATCACCAGTGTCTCCGCGCGGGCCCATCAGACTGTGATTTGAACCGGTGCGTCGGGTGAGTGTGCCACTCCCCCCACCTCCCTCCCTCGTCCCCTTTGGGGTAAGGTACGGAACCTAACCAGTGGCGGGCGCGTTGCGGCTGCTCCGCCACCGCGTGAGCCGCCCAGTGCAGCTAGTACAGTAGGCTCACCCTTCCCCCCAACTGCAACCAAAACACAGAAGTTAACAGACAGTGGTCTACTTGCGTGAGCTGTCCATGCTGAAGGCTATCGCGACAGTGTCCATTCAGATAATGTCATCCGCAGTTTGCGGAGTTACCACTGGCAATCCGAGATCCTCCGAAACTTCCGTAGATGGCGATGAGGAGCCGCTGGCCACCAAGGTGGTACACACGTGGGAGTCCAGTCGTTCTTGAGTGTGTGGGGAGCCGAGGGTGGTGACTGCTTCTAAGGCTTCCAGTCTTTCCCTTTGAATGTTCTCCGGGCTTGGGGCGTTTATTCCAGGTTGGGCGTTCTTCATTGTCCCCCGCCGCTGACGTCGTCGGGTTCTCCTGCCCGTCATGTTGTCACCCTCTGAGTTCGAAGTTCGCACTCCCGACCACAGCCCGACTCCTCAAGCCAGTCCCACGCCTCCTCTGGTGAGTCAAAGAAGCGGGTCCCTTCTTTTGCAACAACGCGTAGCCTGGCTGGAAACAACAACGAGTAAGGCAATTCTAAGGCGCTGAGCTGCCGTTTCACCGCTGTGTAGTTGCTCCTACGTCTCTGCACCCGAGCTGTATAGTCTGGGAAGAGCATAACTGGGTTGCCGCTCACTTTAAGGTTGTCCAACTTGCATGTTTCACGAAGGACCGCATCCCTGTCCCTATAGTTGAGCAGCTTAAAGATGAACGGCCGTGGTCTGGCTCCCGGTTGGGGTTTCTGTGCCGGGATGCGGTGGGCTCTTTCAACCACGAACTGCTGTGACAATGCTCCTTGGGGCAGTAGGTCGCGCAGCCAGCATTCCGTGAATTGCTCCGGGTGTCTTCCTTCTTCGCCTTCCGGCAGGCCCACCACGCGGACGTTATTGCGGCGGGAACGGCCCTCCGCATTATATGCTCTGTCTTCCAGGTCGTGAACCCGATCTATCAGGTCTTGCAGCGCAGCAGTATGGCTTTGCGTGACCGGTTGCAGCTCGTTTATCATTTGGCCTTGCACGGTAACTTTGTCCGTCAGCTTACGGTGGTCTGCATGGAGGGTGAAGTCCGAGGTGACCTTGTCGATCCTGGTTTCCAAGGAGGTCCTGGTGTGTTCCAGCGCTTCACCTATCCTTTCTACTGCTGCAAGTACTGAGTCCATTTTGGCTGCTAGGGCCATGGTCGCAGGTTCTGACGCCCCTCCAGTACTCATACTCGTGGGATCCAAGGCGTTCCCGCGTAAGGGCCCCTGCTGTATCTTGGCTCTCATCCGGCCCATTACAAACTGTTGCGCCGTGGGCATTCGCGGGCGGGCACCAGTGGGGTCGGTATGCCAGCACTGACAGGGGAGTCCGCTCCCATGGTAGTTGCACGTGGGTTAAAGCCCGGCGGGGCAGAACATAGCGGTCACTCCCCGCTGTTTGTGGTCAGGACTCAGATGGCGACTTGTGGGGGCTAGGTATGTACTCAGCCTCAAGTTGTCCAGCGGGGGCGAGGTGACGGATCACGGTATCTCTGTGCGCCGGAGTGTGGATCTGTCAGTCTGCGCAGTTACCAGCCGGTGCGGGTGGTGTTAGGATCCCTGGGGGTGGACGCCTCTCCAGCCGCTGGGCCCCAGGTGGGCAAGCAGGGGGCTCCCAATATCCACTGCGCTCGTCCAGCACGGCCTCCGCATCCACCTATCGATCTCTGTAGGGGCCACCTCCACGTCGACAGCGACGCTGGCTAACGTCCTCCTGGGTGCAGTGTACACACGGGGTTCCCGCCCGCGCCACCCCGCGTTGTCGACTAGGGCGCGGCGCCGGGGTGCCCAGGCACTAGCTGGTGTGTTCGTGCCCACCGCGGATGACACGGGTGCCGGGTCGCAGCAGGGTGTTCCTGGTGGAGGCCTCTGGGTCACGTTCCGTGGACGTGGCCCCCCCCCTTCCACCACCCGAGGTCGCTGCCGCTGGCGTTACCGGTCAATGCGTGGCGGCCTACCTCAGTTCCAGGATGTACTAGGTCTCCCCGTGGGCCTTTGTCAGCCGCTGCGCCCGCTCACCGCAGCTCCGCCTCGTCTGGGCCGCTCACTCCCCTCAACCTCGGCGGTGCATGGAGGGCCCCCCGTCTCATCAGGAACTGGGCTTCCAAAGCTCCGGGAGGTGTCCTGTGTATGGTGTTGTGTTTTCTGCTAGCGCCGGGATAGGTATCGGGCAGACACAGCCCCAGCCAGCCGCCGACGCTGAAAGGCCCCCCGGCTGCTGGGCCGTACCGTTGCCTGAGGGACTGTGTCAGCTGGCGGGGGCCTCCACAAATGCAGCGCCGCCGCCATCTGGGTTCACCCAGCTGCGGCGTGAGCGTCCTCCCTGCACGCCTCCGGCTCCTCCGGCTCCGCGCAGCACTGGGAATCAGGCGGGATCGCGGATCACACACCGCTGCAATCAAACCCCCGGGGGGGGCCCCACGCGGTCCTGCACACTGCGCCGGTCTCGGCGCCTTCACCACGCAGCCCGCTCGGGTCCGGGCCAAAGACCCCCGCCACCGCCGAATCCCCCGTTCAGGCGTTGGCGGCCATCTTACAATTTGGAGAGGCCGCGCGCGGACTCACAGCGGACAAGACCACGCAGACTTCGCTCACACTGTCGCAGTGCCGGCAGGCCAGAAAGACTTGGGGCGCCGCACGCTAGGTGCAGCAAATATTCCGCTACCAGGTTCCGGCCAGCCGGTACGTGGATGGCTAGTTTGGCCTGAGAAATTACCGGAGTTGGGGGATCACTGGCTTGAGCTTCACGGACTCGCGTCCGCCATGTTGGCTGGCTAGCCACGCCCCTGATAATATCCTCAACTGATGGTGGTGTGTCTGGCTAGGTACAGCATTTTGTAAGGGAGTAGGGTAGCTAGATGTAGTTTGGGCGGATGCTTGGGAGTTTAAACTTACTAGGTGGTCTTCTCCCTCCTTCCCTTGGGTAGTGATAATGGAACAGCTTGGACCTACTTCCCCTTGGAAACTCTCTTCATTTAGACGGAAAACGACCTGGGAGACCTGAGTACTGGAATGGCTAGTGTATCAACAAAAAAGAAGGGGGGGCCAGGAGCTGATTATGGTCCAGTGTCCGTGCTCCTAAATCTAGTCATCAACTCAAAATGGGGGGACACTGTTCCGTAGGTGGGGGTGCCAGGGGTCACCCACTCAACCCAATGAAAAAGAGAAAGAGAGAGAAAAAGACAAGAGATAGTCCTAGGTCTAGAACCCACTGGTCCGAGGCAAGATCAAGTCTTGTCTCTTGTTGCCCTCACACACCCCGAAGGATGTCATGCTTCATCATCGGGCGTTTGCGCCCGATGATGAAGCATGACATCCTTCGGGGTGTGTGAGGGCAATAAGAGACAAGACTTGTTCTTGCCTCAGACTAATGGAATGGCTAGCCAAACAGTTAGGGACAGTGGTGTGTGATCCGGGGTGGCACATAGCTGCACGCTGTAGTCAATCGTTGGCCTCCAGTGAGGAGCCACCCATTAGATGGATGGGTGGTTGGGAGGCAGATTTCCTACTCTGATCACTGGTTGGAAAGCGTCTAAACTGGATCGCAGATCTTTCCGGCGCAGGCTCGAAATTCCAGGGCAAGGAGGTTTTCCGCCAAATCATCCCCTTTGAGAGTAAGCTCAATATGATCAAATTGGAGATTGGGAGAGGTACACTTCCGAGCCCTGGTAATGTCGTCTCGAATTACTGAGCGACAGCCCCTGACGTGATGAATCCAGTGGATCACTTTATTAGTTAAAGAGTCCTCACCCTCATAACCGTTCTTTATGTCGAGTTTGGGGACATTGACCATATAGATTCTCGGGGCATGTAACAAATGTGTGGTTGCTGGGGGGGCTGGCTGATGTTGGTCACTACGAGGGGGATGATGGGCCCGAAGTAAGGGTATGGGTCTAACATTGTATTATGAAACTTGTTGTGAGGAGTATTGTTGGAGTTATTGATTCGCCTTGCTGAAAAAGCAGATGAAGCCTGGCTGTGAACGGGAATAGCGGGGGTGTAGGGTGGAACCATGACACGTGGTGTCCCTTCCATGGGTGGCTGTCTCAGGTGTTACACGAGGGTTGAGGAGGGCCTGCGAATATATTGATCTTGGCGCAAGATTGCCATGTTGTAAGTGAGGTAGGTCAGACTGCAATATTGATTTAACCAAGGTCCTGAGGCCTTCATTCATAGATCTCATGGTGTCTATTTCTGCTCTAAGCGTGTTTATAAGTTGATGCTTGCCCTAGGAATCTGGCTTGTATATGGAGGTAAGTACAGAAGAAGGCTGGGATATATCATCCTTAGGATCATCAGTCAAATCCAACAGAGGCAAGAACCTATTTGCGCAAGGGATAGAAAGTTCAGGCTGCAAGTTATTAATGGTTGGAGAGTTGTGTGGGGTAGTAGGGGAGTTGGAAGTCCCCGCGATGCCTGATGGTATCTTCTGGTTAGTTGTAAGAGTCCCCTTGAGGGATGATTTTTGGAACATCGCTGGGATAGTAGGTAAGCGGGTTGGACTGGGGACTCGGGGAAAAGATTGGCCAGGGGTTGTGTGCACGGCTTGTTCCTCGCCTAAGATGCCTTTGCACTCACTAATGAGAGCAGTGCTTAATTTGTGCCGGTGCTTTCCGGTGCTCAGCACCGGCACTTATTTGACAGGGCCGGAGCTACAACATTTTTCTCCCTTTGCAGTGAACCTGATAATTATTAAAAAAATAAATGTACCTGTCCTTCGGGTGGCTTCGGATCTGTTTTCACTATCTGGCCCACCGAGGTCCAGGCACGATCATCACGATGCATCATCACCGTTAGGGATTATATATCTCGCGTAATTTCTGTTTTTATTACTCCTGCGCTGTGTGTGTATTTTTTCCTCGTTGGAGACTTGAGCAGAAAACCTGTTGCACAGAGTTGTAAAGCAGGCGTCTGCTGCAGCCCCGTGCGCAGGGCTAGAAGCATTTTCTGCTCGATCTTTTGTAAAAGTACGGCGAGTATATTGAATTGTTATCTGGCCAGCTTTTTTGTACCAATGACATATCTCGCAAATAATTTTCAAACAGATGCATTTTTCACAAGAAATACGCTCTGAATCAAATCCACTTTGTCACCCACAAAGACCTGAGCTAAGGCGTGGCAGGCAGGGACAGCGCAGGCGCAAGATGAAGTGTTCAGTAAGGCCTGCGTGGCAAATGAAGAGCGAGCTGAAAGTGCGTATGTACCTTTTGTTAGATCTGTAAAATGGCTGTAATTCCACCTTTGTTGGTGTGCTCGTTGCCCAGTACCGACTTCCATGGGACCACTTTATATTGGAGTGCTGTACAGGCTGTACAGTACTGCACTTAACTGCCAGCACCTTAATTGCTACGTTACCGCTGCGTGACTTTGGAAAGCGCAACATTACAGGGATCAGCTGAGCAAAATGCACAAGGTACCGGCACCGCATGTAATAATGAGTAGTGGACACCAGTCTGGTGTGCACAAATTAATTAATCGCCCCTCCTGGAGCAGGTAAGCTGAGGAAACCATTGGCGGTGCTAGGCCCTTGCTGCTTTTTGCCATGTGCGTGCAAGAGACACGGAACAAAACTGTCTTTATTGCTTTCTTTTAGTATCTGCGTGCTCAGAGAAATTTCTTTTAATAATGCTGTCTGATTGAGTGATGACAGAGATTGTTCAATCAGTGTGTCCGATATTTTAGTTAGTGTTACTTATGTATGTCATTTGGTGTAGACACATCGTTTTAGTAAAAGTACTTTAGTTTTTGATGGCAAGGGCAGTGTCAGGCTAGAATCATAAATGCCTGTGTCGTCTGAAAGTGAGTCTAAGTCTTCATCTGGGTCTGTATCTGCAACTGAGATAGTAATTGAATTCAAGTCTGAACCGTAACGTCTAACTAGTGTACTAAATCGAGGTTGCAAAAGAGTTGCCCATGCCTATGTGGGTGTTTGCGGTGGGTTAGGTTGTCTTCAAAATTTCTTCCCTTCCGTTGACAGATTATTTACTCCAGTTACTTAAACTGGTATCTATTAATTCCTGCATCGGGGCCATTTTCTGTGCTCTCTTCTTCATGCTTTATTATGTGGAGTGCGAGTGTCTAAGTCCCATGTAGAGTGCTTACTTTTAAAATGGAGATATAGTTATTTGAACTTGAAGACCTTGATAAAATGATTCCAGAAATTAGATGATTGCCCCCTGATGATAGATAATTTTGCGCTCTGGATCCGAAATTGTTATATGATATGCCATAGTCTGTCTAGCAAATTTAGGTCAGTATTATTGTTAAAATCGCTTTTCTGCTCCACATTTACCTTTTTTGTTAGATGGTGGTAATCTGAACTTGGGCTCCAACAATTGTGGCTCTACCCTAAGAGTCTCATCTACAATAACTGATAATTCATTTTATGAAAATTTAGGATTCCTTCTTCCTGCCATGGTGAAGGCAAAAAAAAAAATATATATATGTATATAACCTACAAACTAACAAATTATGAATCATGAAACGAAATACAAGTAATAATGGGAAAAACATGGCTTCTATGTGCGGCTCTTGCTGCTTCACCAGATAAAAAGCAAAGGATTTTATGTAGAAAACAAATTCACATTATTGAACTAATGAAGCTCAGCTGTGTTCAATGTATGCGTACGTCATTCCAACGGAAGGAAACGTCAGCAGTAAACACGTCTGCCATGCCAGCATTCCGCCACAAGAGCCCTTCACCACCACAGGGCCGACCGACAAATATATCTGGCAGGCTGAGAACCACAGGTCTGCTGCTGATAGAGTAGAATCCAACAGCAGCTGAAAGTACTCCCTTGACAGAGGAGAACCATCAGACGGACGGATAAACCTCCAAGTCTGGCAGAGGTTATCCCGCCACTACAGTATGAAATCGAATGATGAACCTCTGACTGCATGATGGACGGATTGAAAACTCTGTTACGGAGGACAGATGGCCCATTTGCCAAGATATAAATCAGCCACTAAGCTTCAGAACTGAACCTATTTAAGTTTGCCTGCAGTGTCCACGTTTGTCGCCTCAAAACACTGCTCAGTGACTTTGATTCCCTCTATCAAGACATCAGGTGTTTGAAGAACAAGGTAAACTCGACCGCACAATCCAATCTGTAGCACTGCACTGCGGTGAGTCCGTGGCGTTTCATCAGTCACCTAAAAGAGAAGCAAAACTACAGAGACTAAAAATACCTGACATTATTGAGAAAGTAGAAGGCCCTGCCCACTGGGGACTTCCCTTAGGGTTAGTATAAAACCCAAAATGGCCCAACAAAATCCACATGTGTTGATATGTAATTCCAAATTTCACCATCACAAGGGAGTGCCACATCATGCCATCATAGATGACGGAGAGGCGGAGGTAAGTGGTGCATGTTGGTTTTCAGATATTAACGTAGTTTCTGAATATCACCAGCTCCTTCTTACTCCAGAATCTTGATATATTATAACCTTCTCCACTCACCTGGGCCTGCAATGTTACAAAGGACTTAATTTTGGCATATTGAGTGCAGCCAAGAAGCTCCTGAAATACATTTGTGAAGTACTTTCAGGACTGGAAGGATTATTAAATGTCAGTGATGTTATGTCACACAACAGGAGACTTCAACCCACAATATAACAAATAAAAGACAGTGAGTAAACCCTCAATAGAGGAAATTGAGAGTTTTTAAAATCCTAAATAACCTTTGGATGTTCACTTCTGATATAACGAATTGGCACCTAATCCCCTCAAGTGACTAATTTTCCAATCTACTACTTCACCCACGTCAGTCCAGGAGATCTGCAAGTTCCTAGTGATGGTGTCTGTTAGACCTGGCATCCTTGGCGTGGTTCTCCCTAACATTTTGCCTTTAACCCTTTAATTGGCCTATTTAATTTACTGGTAAGTCCCTAGTAAATTGGTTCTGCATGTACCCAGGGTCTGTGAATTAAATGCTACTAGTGGGCCTGCAGTACTGATTGTGCCACACACTTAAGTGGTAAACATGTCTCATGCCTACCATTGCAGCCTGCATGTGCCGTTTTAAACTGCCACTTTGACCTGGCAAAAACACCCTTTTGCCAAGCCCAAACTTTCCTTTTTAAAACATATAAGTCACCCCTAGCGTAGGCTCTGAACAGCCCAGAGGGAAGGGTGCAGTGTATTTAAAATGTATCTTCAGAGATTGAAGTTTTAAAAACACAACTAAACAATAGAGTAGACACAGAAATGTGGACAAAGACATTGGACGACCTGAAATTGAAATTGGATATAAATTCCAAAGCGATTCAAGCAGGAAAATTGCACAAATTTAAGCAGGACACGGTTGACTATAAATTAGATGAGGTTTCTACATGGACTGAAAAATACACACAACGTAGTACCTTTGCAAAACCTAACGCGGACTCATCTGATGAGAGTGTAGTCTCCAACAGTGAAACCTTGTCTACAGTATTAGCAATCGCACATATCAGCCAAACATCTGAGAAAACTTCTACTTCATTTGCAGGATTCCAGACCATCAAAAGCAACTTTTTTATTGACCAGCCATGCAGCAGGCCATCTGCCCGAAGGGACAGGATACAGTGCAACTCTAAGCAGAGGACCCGTAGAGGAGAAGGGAAAACAGAGAAATGCACCCTAAGGAGCCAAACAAAAACTTTACGATAAATCTATCCTCTACCTATATGAGTTGCCAAAAATTAGCTGTACTGAACAAAGGTACATTGTTTGTACCCACTTATCACACCAACGCATTGGAGAGTGAAATTGCATTTTTTGAATTCATGCAGAAATTACAGCTTTGCTATTTCTTCCATAATTTAGCACCTGCAGACACATTATCTGAGATACTGGAATATGAGGAGTGCAAACCTAAAAGCGTTTTCATGTCATCTGTCACACACAAAACGTTAGATGCATTTGAGACACTGTTAAAGAAGGATTTACAGAAGATACGCTTTGCCTCTACTCGCAATATGAATTTGACACATCAAGAACAGAAGCTGCTGACACTACTCAGTAAAAACACAGAGATTGTTTTTCAATTGGCAGACAAGGGTGTTGCGCTAGTTGTGATGGATCGGATTTATTATGAGCCGGAAGTGACAGCGCATGTATTGAATCAGGACACTTATTTACAACCTGACCATGACCCTACTGTGGACCCTGTTAAGACCCTATCAAGTATCCTGCTCAAAGCATTGGAATTGGGACGGATTACAGAACGTACTTTGAAATTTTTTGTTACTGATTATCCCAAAAGACTGTATCTTTGCGTGGTACCCAAAATACACAAGAATTTTCAAGATCCTCATTTCAGGTCAATTGTGCCCGGTTGTGGCTCATTGCTTAAACCACTTAGTAAATACCTGGATTTTTTTCTTTCATCCACTGGTGCAATATTGGAGGTCCTACATTCAAGACACAACTGATTTCTTGAACAAAATCTTCAATTTAAACTTGGTAGAATCCTCCACATATCTGTTAAGCGCAATTGATGTTACAGCCCTTTGCGCATCCATCCCACATGATGAAGGCCTTGAGTCAGTTGAATGGATGTTGTTGAGACATGAAGGTATCTGAGCCAATAAAGTGTTTATGTTGGAACTTCTTCATTTCAGTTTATTTCATAGCTATTTTACATGGAAAGGCAAGTTTTTTCTGCAGCGCACAGGCACATCTATGGGAGTTACTGGAGCTCCTGCATATGCCAACATCTTCATGGCTAAGTTTGCACAGCAGCATATTTTTGAGAATCCATCATGGTCTGACAACATGCTCATGTACTTTAGGTACATAGATGATATTTTCCTGATCTGGAAGGGGATTAGAACAACTCTGGAGCAAAACATACAGATACTTAATACACATAGTTCATGTATCCAATTCACCCATGCTATCAGTAATTCTGAGATAAATCTTCTGGATGTACATGTTCAACTGGCTCCTGAAGGAATGTCTACAAGTGTCTTCCAAAAACCCACGGATAGAAACAACATTTTGCACCTCACCAGTTTCCACCCTCCATCATTAAAGAAACATTTGTCAGTCTCTCAATGTATTCATATTAAAAGAATCACATCCAATGAGGATGTTTGTACAGCAACCATGCAGCATTATGCAATTTCACCAATGGGGATATCCCTCCAACACATTGGATTGAGCGACACAATGGGTTAATCTGATGGAACGTGTAATAAAGTGGGCAAGACACTTATGTGTAACGTTCAGGAGAGGCTTTAATAAGCAACCCCATCCATCGACCAGCTGGCCAACTGACAAACCCCAGAACACTCAGTAGACCTGGTTCCACGCTAGAATATAGAACGTGGAGCCAGGCCATATCACACTTCTTCCCTCTTACATTTGAAATACAATTTTGCAATAAAGTAACAGCAAGAAACAATAAGATAAAAACAAGAAACTAAACACAAGCCTTCATCCCCCTAAAATACACAAGAGAGGGAACACAGTATGTAGGTAAAACATAGCGAATGTACAATTAATATCTCATAAAATCATGAAGATAACTTGGGCTTTTGCAGACTCTAATACTCTTGCGAGTAGGCACAGATTCCGATCGAGAAGAAGATGAAACCCCAACAGTAAATTCAGGCACAGAGATGTTCTCGTTGTTAAGCCCAACATGAACAACACGACTATGGTTCCAAATGCGACCATCATCGGTTTTGACAGCATTTTTGAACAGTTTAACCACACTCTTTACAGAAGTGAATTTGGACCAGTTCTGACAGCCCACAGGAGCTTTAACTTTAACCTTGTCACCAACCTTGAACTCAATAACCTTACTAGATCAGCGAGCATCTAGATAGACCTTCCTTTTTTGTTGAAGAGCTAATTCCTTGTCTCTCCATTCACCAATGTCATTGTTCTTGAGACCTTTATCCAGAATCATCCACCCTGGACATAAAAGAGTATTAGAAGACCTTCCTTTGAATAATTCAAAAGGTGTCTTCCCGGTTGAAGAATGTGGTGTAAATCTATAAGCTGAAATGCGATTTTGTAACTCAACCCTCCAGTTTAAACAGTTAACTCTTGCCAGTTGAATGCTTTCCTTCAAGGTTTTGTTCAATCCCTCAATGGCACCATTAGACTCGGGATGATAAAGCGAAATTCTTTTATGTTCAATGCCACACTTCACTAAATAATCCTCCATTTCACGTGAACAGAATTGTGGTCCATTGTCCGAAAGTAATGAATGAGGAAAACTTTCACGTTTAAAGATAGAATCTAAAAACTTAATTATGCATTGTGTTGTGATGTCTCTCACTGAACTGACTTCAATCCACCGAGAGTATAAATCCATCAAAACAATTAAATAAGGGGTTTGATGTTCACCATGAAGGGGACCAACAATGTCAATGGCAACCTCATCCCAAGGACACATGGGTAATCTCCTACAAACCATTGGTGGTTGTCTGGGCTTGAGAACTTTATCACTTAAAGAGCAAGGGACACAATCATGAACAGCGCGTTCCACCATGAGATCCAAACCCGGCCACCAAAAATCTTGTCTGATGCGTTCTTTGGTTTTGGAAATACCCATGTGTCCTTCGTGTGCCATCTGGATAATGTTGCTCCTCAAACTCTCAGGTGGAACTAGCCTCGTCCCTCTAGTTAGGATGCCCTCAACAATGGCTAACTCATTAGACACAGACGACCAGGGCTTCACAAGACTGTTTCCCTTGTCTTGTGACAACAATTCCATCACACCCAACAGTTCAGAGTCTTTATTCAATTCTTCCTTCCACTCAACTTCCTTTATCACACCTAAAGTGATGTCACACACTCTTACATCAAACTCCTCATCCTGTCCTTCCTCACAAGACAGATCCGTTGAGTCCACAGTGTCCACTAAACGCGAGAAGCAGTCAGCAGAGACATTTGTACTCCCGGGAATATATTCAAAAATAAAATTATACTCCTGCAGGGATATAACCCACCTCCTGATCCTAGAGGAGATGGCGTCAAGACCTTTCTTTTCAAAAATTTCTTTGAGGGGCTTATGATCTGACCTGATAATAAAAGAGGTACCCCAAACAAATTTCTTAAATTTATTGAGCGCCCAAAAGATGGCAAGAGCCTCTTTTTCAATAACTGAGTAGTTGAGCTCAGCACCCTTAAGACACCTGGAAGCACACGCAATTAAATCCTCATGACCATTACGCAACTGGATAAGTAGAGCACCCAAACCTTTTTTGCTGGCATCAGTTACGATATATGTTACATCACCCGGTTTAAATGCCTGTAAATTGGGTGCATTCTTGAGATCCTTCTTAACACCTAAAAACTCCTCCTTACACGCTTCATCCCACACAAACTCAGCATACTTGCACAGTAAACTTCTGAGATGAACAGTTTTATCTGCGAAATTCCTAATGAATTTGCTGTAAAACTCAGCCATACCCAAAAAGGAGGATAGCTCTTCCTTTGAACACGGTTCCTTCAACTTCTCTATCGTGTCCACCAACTCTTTTTTAGGTTTACGCCACTACTAGATATATGATGTCCAAGATAATCAAGCTCAGTAACACCAAACTTACACTTATCACGACGTAAAGACAAACCTGCCTTAAGCAATCTTTCCAGTACCTTAGCTACTCTACCATCATGTTCCTGAATAGTTTTCCCACAAATCAAGACATCATCTTGGTAGCACCTGACTCCAGGTATCCCCTTGATGACATCATTCATGATTCTCTGAAAAACAGAGGCTGCGGACACTAACCCGAAAGGCATCCTTAAGAACTTAAATGCCCCCATGGGGGTTATGAACGCAGTAAGCTCTTGTGAATCCTTACTGAGGGGTACCTGGTGGTATGCCGATGCCAGGTCTAAGGTACTAAAATAACAAGCACCATCTAATGTTGAAACCATTTCTTCAATATTAGGGAGTGGAAACTTATCCACCACAACCTCCTTGTTAAGAGCGCGAAGATCCACACATAGACGAATCTCATTGTTGGCCTTACGCGGAACGACAATGGGAGCCAACCACTCCATGGCTTCCACAGGCTCTATCACCCCAGTAGCTAGTAACTTATCAATCTCCTTTTCAACTGCCTCCTGCACACTGATTGGAACCCTCCTCACCTTGACAGCAATGGGTTTGGCACCAAGCTTGAGTTTAATCCGGTGACTATAACCTTTTAGACAACCCAAAGTGTCACTGAACAAACCTTCAAACTTCTTTACAAATTTGTTATCAACATTCTCAATGGACTGTACTTGCACAGGGGGTTTAGCATTGGGGTTGAGAATGATACCCAAGCGTGCTTCCATGGCTAGAGAAGTCTTTGTACTAATGTTTTCAACCAAAGCAGCAGAGATCAAATGAATAGTCAACCGTCGGTGGGAGTTACGTCAAGCTGAACCTGATTTTAAAGGTTCTTTCTTAGAATAAACTGTAAGTGCTTTATCTATATCAAGAAACTTGAAGGAATTATTATCCACCAAAGCTACTATTCAGGAACAAAATTATAAAGGCATGCGTAAATGCCACAATTGTGTACACTGTGGGAGTTTAGTGATGGGCTCAGTCTTGTCACACCTTCACACTGGCAAACAAATCAAACTACATCACACCTCAGATTGTAACTCTGAAAAACTTATAGATGCCATCAACTGCCCTTGCAGTCTTTTATATGTGGGCAAGACTAAGAGAAAAGTCAAGCTCCAAATCACAGAGCGTAAGAGCATGATACACACACAGAATCGCAACTCAAATTTAGTGGATCATTGGTTAGACCACAAACACAATATTTTGAAATTACGCTATACAGGATTGAAAAAATTATAGTTAACTCCAACAACAACATAGAAAAGACAGTAGCACAGAGGGAAACTTTCTGTATAAAATACCTTGATTGTTTAAAGTAACATGGGTTAAATGATAAACTTGAAATGATGTGTTATTTGTGACTTGGAAACACTGCTCAGTGGTTCTTTATGTGCTGTATCATGGAGTGTTGTACAACTATGTTATTCTGTACGTTACTTCTGAGCATTTCACATTGGCTTTCAGATGAAGCCTGTTCATAACTTAAATAGAAATTGCGTATTGTCAAAAGCACTGTTTTCTAATATTGGTGGGATGTTTTATAATTGTGACAAACATCAGTCCATCCACCTGACAGTGATTATAATGTTTCTATCTAGTCTTTCAGTCCTAACCAAAAAATACAATTTGCACATTTCAATTTGTATAATAGCAGATATGTTTTTTCATCATTGCATTATTTGTACCATTTCATGTTATTGTTTGTGGGGAGAGAGAGGCCTCCTTTTTAAATCTCAGTTTCAGGCGGAATTGATATGCAGATATACACGGGACCCCTGTGGTCTATCTTCTATGTTTATCGTGGCACGTTGCGCTACTCACTTGTTCCTAAACACGTCGATACGTTAAAAGGCATGTATCTGCACCTTAAGCTAGTCTGAAACCGTGGTTGTATACAGAGAATTTCATGAGCGCCATTCACCTAAATTAGTAAGTTTACGCACTGTGTTATTCGCGCATGCTTGCTGTTTTGCTTGGTAGCTATGTTCAGGGGCAGGTGGCTCATTGAAGTCGTGTAATTTGCAGGTATCCCTAGTCGTACCTTGAGCCACACATAAGTCATTGGATACTTTCCGGTCTTTGTCATGTTCTAAGTAAGTTTTCTTTTGTGTAGTTTTTTTACTTGGTAGTCCCGGTAACACCTTAGTTGCACCAGTAACATTACTCATTTTCTCACTAGCTGTCTGTGGCTACAACAACGATATACGTTGTTTTTTAATTCCTCGATCAGCGTGGATTGATCTAGACAACCGTAGTGAGCAATTTTGGTTGCAATAAGGAAATATGAAGCGGAACTTCACCATTGGCATGACACATGGTGCATTCGGTGTTTTTCTGTTAAGCGTTTTATGGTAATTTAGAATCACGTTGCATGGCTTCTCAAGTCTTTTCACTTTTTGAGATACACAGGGTGATTTTATCCTTACTGTAGAGAAAGGGCTGCTAAGAGTAGACGTTTCCGTCTTTGGTGTATATCGGTTCATCCTGTCAACCTGCCAGTCTGAGTTTGTTCTCTCATTGTGCTATCTTCTCATATTTACATTTTTCTACATTTCTTGAGTCTTCTGCCTCTGATGTACTTATGTAACTTTTTAGAGATAAAGGGGCAGATTTACAAGCCCCTTACGCCACTTTTGCGCCGCCGTTGCGTCACTTTTGTGACGCAGCGGCGGCGCAAATCATGCGCCATGCTGCGGGGGATTTACAACGTGACGCATCTAGGGAGATGCGTCACGTTGTAAAGCCCTGCGCCACATGAAACCTGCGTCAGGTTTCATGTGGGCGTGCCGGCGCAGGGGGGGGCGTTCCTGCGCAAGGAAGCCCCGTAAAAGTGACGCAGTGAAATCTACAAGATTTCACGGAGTCACTTTTACGTCCCTGCTGCGTCAAATCCTTACGCCTGCTTCAAGCAGGCGTAAGGAGTGACGCAGCATGTTAGGTATAGGGCACCCCTGAGCAGTACTGGAGTTACGTCGCACTTGCGACACGACTCCAGTACTGCGCCACCCTTCCGCCGACAGATGCGTCACGCATCTGTTTATCCTTGCGCCATGATGCGCCGCATTGTAAATGCGGCGCATCTGTGGTGGCGCAAGGGTAAACTTCCCTGGCATCTTCCCTGGCGCATCCCTGCTGATTTGCAGGGACGCGCCAAATGTAAATCTTCCGCAAAGTTCTGTGATTGAATTTGAATATTTCACTATTGTTTTGCAGTTACCCCTGACTGAGGGTGTTACACCCGAAATGCATTAGGTTTTTTGCTGGCCAAGTGTTTGAACTTCCAATATCTATAACGTTCATGAATATTGTTAGAAATGGGATTTCTGGTTGGCTAGGGCATGCGCCTAAGCCATGCAGAAACCACCACTTTAGTCAGGGCAAGGGAGTTACATGCTGAAGGTAACCCCTGCTCACCCCCTTGGTAGCTTGGCAGAGCAGTCAGGCTTATCCCAGAGGCAATGTGTAAAGCGTTTGCGCAACACGCTCACCCAGCAGCGACACACTAGGCACACCACAAAAGAAACTCCACACAAGGTTATGTAAAAATAGCCTTTGTATTACTCATAAAACACATTAGAGCATAATCACATATATACACGTTGCCACCTGGCACTAGGTATCACTTTACAGGGGATTATATACAGTACAGGGCCAATCGGGCCACTGTCATAACCATTAGAACACACAAGTAGTGAAAATCACAAACAACCAGTAACTACTAGCAAGAGGCACTTAGCATAAACACATTATGCATAAATCATATTAGGCATACATCCTAAATTAGCCCCAGTGCACCACAGTAACACTGATAAGGTGCACACATCACCCCAGGGCCGTACGCCCAGCCAAAACACAAGGTGAACACCAGGCCGACTGGCCTGCTCCTCGGGGGCCCGTCTTGGGCTTCCCCGCAATGCCCTTTGTCCCACAAAGTCAGGGCTCTCCCTACTCGGTATTTCCTTCCACATGGGGCCTCACCAGCCCCCTTGCTGCGGATGCAGTAGAGCAATGGCCCCAACGGGCCCCTAACACAAGGGGGGGCGAGGGTGCAACTCACCCTTGACTTTCCTTATAAAAGAAATGCCCCCCGACGTTGCAAGGAAATACGAACAAGCGGGCACTAACAGTGTGCCTTCCAAGCCCCACTCACCGGGGCTTCTCTGTGCAGGGAAAATAGGCAGACGGGAAGGGTGTAGCCGCAGGGAGCCCGCGAGGCTCTGGTCCTTTCCCACGGGGTCCGGCGAGCCTGCGAGGCTCCGTCTTGGTCTGCCCAAACACGCAGGGCTCTCCTCGGCCTCTCCCCACTTTGCAGATACGCGAGGCTCTCCTCCGTACGGGGAGCCCCGCCCACCGTCAGGCACTGTCACGCCTGACTTCCTCTCTAAGGCAGCAGAAAGTCTGCGAGGCTCCGACTCTCCTGCCGGCCGGACCCACCCACAGTCAGGCTCCGCCTGACGTTCACCTGCTTTTGGTTCACGTCACGGCTGTTCTCGCCACAGTGGCAACAAGAGCCCACTTCTGGGCTTCAGGATCATGGTGAAATGCGCCCACCACACACTCCTGGTGGGCAGACACAGCCCAGAGGCACAGGCCCACACAAAGGCTTGGGGACCACGCGGGGCTCTCCTCGTCCTCACGAGAGGCCCGCCCACAACCAGGCAGCCTCTGCCTGACTTCCAGTCCATGTTGCTCGCTTATGAGCAAAGTTGGAGCCCCCCTCTTTGGGCTCAAAGGGGGCAACAACGGTGAAGCACCCACGATGCGCATTGAGTGGGCAGGACCGCCTTTCTTCAGGGGCACCGGCATGCAGCAAGGCAGTGCTCCCACTCGTCGGTTCCTGGATCAGGCCAGAGCACTCAGCCCTTCTGGCAGAGTGCAGGGGGGACACGCAGGCAGGGTGCAGCCAGGCAGGCCAGCACAAGGGGCAGTCCTCCTCTCAGCAACAAAGCCCCATGGTGGTTCCTTCTGGCTCACTGCAGCACACGCAGTGTCCCCTTTCAGTCCCAAGTAAGCACCAAAGTTCACAAGCACACTTTCATGGGGTCACAGCCCCAATATTTATATCACATACTGTCTTTGTTCTCCCCCTGGCACAGGGCTCTGTGCCCGGTCCAAACCAGTTCTGGGGGGCACTTACACCTCTCTTTTCAGGTGCACAACAACCCTCATTGTTAGTGTAGGCCCTGGCCCCAGACACACCACAGGGGGGCGGAGCCAGCATTGTGGAAGGCAGGCAAGTCCTATTCAGGCCCAGGTGCTACTCCTCCCACTACTCCAAATGCAGGTCAGCCTATTCAGCCTAGCACTGACTCACCCACCCACTACTCCAAATGCAGATCAGCCTAGCACTGACTCACCCAGCCCATCTGGAGCCACTGCACCTCCCCAGCCCCTGTCATCCAGAGCCAGACATGCAATACACAACAGGCAGGCACAAAGACACATAGCACACAGAAATGCCCACTTCTAAAAGTGGCATTTCTAAAATAGTGATAATAAATCTGTGAACACCATTACGCAGCATTTATTACCACTATCCAAACATACCAAACTTGATCACACTACTCCTCTCCTGTCAGGAATTACCACTGAAACACATATCAGGCAATCCTCTGTGCATTCCTATGAGAGGACAGCCTCACAGTAGTGAGAAACCAAAATGGCTGTTTGTCACTAACAGCATATGCCACACAGTTAAGGCACATTTCCTACCTTTTACCTACAGCGCACCCTGCCCATAGGGCTAGCTAGGGCCTACCTTAATGTGACTGATATGTAGTAAAAGGGGAGTCACAGATGTGGCACCCACTTTATGTGCCACGTCACAGCGGCAGTAAACTGCGCACGCAGGCCCTGCAATGGCAGAGGCCTTAGACAGGTTGGGAAGGCTACTTTGGTGGGTGGCGCAAGCAGCGCTGCAAGCCTACCAGTAGCATTTAATTTACTGGCCCCGGGTATATGAGATACCACTTTAAAAGGGACTGATGGGTAAATTAAATACGCCAAACAGGTGTAGACCAATCTTATCACGTTTACCATAGAGAGCACATGCACTTTAACACTGGACAGCAGTGATAAAGTGCTCAGAGTCATAAAACCACCAACACCAGGTCAGAAAAAATACCAGGAGGAAGGCAAAAAATTCAGGGATGACCCTGCAAAAAGGGCCAAGTCCAACAAATATCGATAAGAATCGATTTTCATCATTATAATGCAGTCAATAAATAAATTGATTTGTTATGCTGAAATCGTGTCTAAACTGTAATTGATGTGACTTATTAATGTTGATACTTTCAAAAAAACTGTAGAGTATTCAGCCTAATGGCTTTACGGTTGCAGCATTCCGTCTCTAGTCAACCGTTTGGTTACTGGATTTTTTGCAGTGTTTTCATGGGGGACGGGCAGGCCCTGTAACATAGTAGTACACCTATCTTGATGAACTTTGTTAATTTGCATAGTTTTTAGGGCATGGTACGATACTGATTACTTAAACCTTTTGCCAGACCCAAATCTTACTTTTTAATACATATTGGTAAGTGGTGCGCGATGAATCCCTGATGCAGGACATCGCATCGCAAGCCCTCCTCGTTGACGGCTTCTTTGATGACAATGCAGGACCTCGCATCTCAGCGTCACAACTCCTTAGACCCACTGCTGCACGACGCATCTCTGACCCGGACCTCGCATTGCCTTGGCTATGTGGTGCATCCTCGACGAGGGACTCTACAACACTTTGCAACCAGGATTTAAGATTCTCCTGTTCAGCAGGCCTAACTGGGTCCCTGTAGCTGGCCCACACTCATCTTGAAGTTGTGACTTTGTCCCGGTCTAGCGCGATCAGATAGTCAGAGTTGGCGCGTCATGCTTTTTGGCGCTATATTCACTTAAATCTTTAAACTTGCATATCTCTGGTTCTACTGATTGGGTTCATGTCGTTTTGGTATTGTTTTATTTATTCAAATGTACTCTATTTTTCTAAATTGGTGTGTTTTTTTTTTTCTTCTTGTTTTCCTTTTATTTTGTTTGAATCTGTTTTATTAGTTTTCAATAAACAACATGGACCCATACAGTATGAATAACAGTTTACATCAACTGTTAAAGGTTCGATACAATGGTAAGCTGCATAACTTAGTGTAAATACAGCCTAGATAGGGTTGCCTTTCCAGCAGTGGTGACCCAGAGTATATGCCCGGTTTAACTACGTGTCATGGCTTAATTTCAGATAGGATAGTGGCCGCTGAGCTACCAGGTACAGCGTAGTAGTGGTGTCCGTGAGTGTCCATTAGGTGGTAGTCTGCTAACTGTGGAGGAGGGTAATAATGAACAGGGATAAAGTAAACCATAACAGGGAATTGTGTCTCAAACTGGAGCTCACCCTGGTCTCCCATGTCTTCGTCTCTCCTATGTGTCGCACGCTTTGGGTTATTAAGGTGTATATTCTGAGACATGCACTAAATGTTGCATGAGCGTGTTCTCCAGATATAGTTTCGTGGCTGGGGTCATTGTGGGTCCCTCAGACCTCCACAAGTGTCTACTCTGCAGTGTTGCTGTCGCTCGGGTTTGGTGGGTCTATTTCGGTGGTATGGCTATTGTGCAGCTCGGTTAATATTGCATCCCAGCTTGAAGCGAGCGGGTTCTTACGGATCCCTAATATGTCTTCCCGGTGTAGTGCTATGCTTTCCGCCTTGGCCCATGTCAACAAAAAACGCTTCCAGGTTAGCGCATGCGGGGGCTCAGGGGACCTCCATCATCTAGTAATCAGTCTCTTAGCTACCGTGAGTCCTGAGTCTAGGAAGCGGGAAGTCACTTTGTTTTTTGCTTCTCCTATAGATGTGTAGGATATAAGACTCCCAGACAAAAGAAGTGTCACATTCAGTACAACGGGAGAGGACGTCTGCCACCGCACACCAGTACACCCGAAGGTAGGGGCACTCCCACACCATATGTAGCAGGTCTGCGTCAGCGAGGTTGCAGCGAGGGAAGGTGGCGTCTATTCAGTGAAAGTATCTGTTGATCTTGGCTGGTGTGAGATATGCTCTCTGTGTGATGTAGTATTGTTTTTGGTGAAGGCGCATATTCCGGGGGATGTGCGTGGGACCCTCTAAAACAGCTGTCCACTCGGGGTCTGAGAATGAACGGGTTAGTTCTCCCTCCCAAAGGAGTCTCAGTGGCACTAACGTGGTTGCAGTGTGTTGCCTAAAGAAATTGGCAAACCATTTTGTAAGGTGTCCGCTGCGCCCCATCACGTGCAGGTACTGGATCGTGAGGTGTGTTGGGAGTTCGTTGGTTATGTCTCCCCATTTAGCAGTAAGCACTGCCAAGAGTGACCGGTGCAGCAAGAAACGTCCCAGGTGCAACCCGTCTTCTTCGACTAGTGTGGTATAGGGTATTTGGACACCCTCTTAGTATAGGTCCCCTATGTCCTGGATCCCCGCCTCCCACCAGCTGCGTAGCTCGGAGGCAGAAGTTATGGTGTGTTCCCTGGGTGTGCCTCGGAGTGGTAATGCTGGCGCGTACGGTGTCATGGACCGAGTGATATATAGGCGCCTCTATAACATCTGTATGCTATGTTGAGTAGTGGAGGCTCAGGCGGTCATGTCTTAACACATGGTTGAAATAGATGGGTCAGGGCGGCTAGGGACCTGGACGGTTGTACAGTTGCTGTGTCACATAGTTGACGTTCAGCTAGCCATCTGGCCACCCATTGCAACTGTACCACCAAGTAATATTGCTCCATATTTGGCGCTGCCAGATCTCCCTGGTCTGTAGGTAGATGAAGTTTCCTGATAGCCACTCAGTGTCGAGAGTTACCTCAGATGAAGTCTCCGATTATCTTTTCGATAGTGTGAAAGAGTGGTGGGAGGATGTATAAGGGTAAATTTGAAAAGTAGTATAGGAGACGTGGTAAAATCACCATTTTAGCGAGGGCCACACATCCTGTCACTGACAAAGGACACCTGAAAGCGAATAGCGGCTAGTGCCCGCCCTAGATTGCCATCTAGTAGGTCACTATGCCGAGGTAGCGAAAGGTATCAGCTTGACACTGCACGTGTATCCCATTGACCATATATGCCGGGTCCCAGCCCATGTCAGTGAAGGGGTATAAGCAGGACTTTGCCCCGTTAACCCTCAGTCCCGATAGGGGTTCAAAATCTCTTAAGATGTATACCAGCAATGGAGAGATCAATCGGAGGTCCCTGATGTATAACAGGATATCATCCGCGTATAATGAGATTGTGTGCACTCCATCACCGAGCGGGATACCCCCAACTACTCCAGCGTGGATTGTCTCCACCAGAGACTCTATTGCCAAGGGAAAGGGAGACAACGGGCATCCTTGTCTGGTTCTATGTCCCACCTCAATTGGCTCAGAAATATAGGGGCCTGTCCTCACCTGCACCATTGGCTTCCTGTATAGTAGCTTATCCATGCTGATACATTGTTCACCAAGGCCATACTTAGTCAGTGTGGCAAACAGGAATTCCCACTTCAGGGAGTCAAAGGCTTTCTCCAGGTCTAATATTAAAGAACCCGAGTGTGGCCAGTGGTGCGGTGCATAGGTAGCGATGCTGAAGAAGCGTCTCAGGTTTAAGGAGGTGCTTCGCGAGGGTATGAATCCGTTCTGATCAGTATAAACTAGCGCGGGGACCACGGGCGCCAACTGGTCCTCTAGAATTGTCGCCAATATCTTGTAGTCAATGTTTAGAATGGCTAAGGGCCGGTAGGAGCCCAACTTGGTGGGGTCCCTGTCTGGTTTCAATAGAGAGACCAGGCTTGCCACACACATCGACAGGGGGAGTTTTGATTCTTCTAATGCTGTATTGTAGAGGGTGTGTAGATGTGGGGACAGTGCCGCAGTGTATGTTTTGTAATACTCAGCGGGGAGTCCGTCTGACCCGGGGGTCTTGCCTGTTGCTAAGGGGTGAGTGCTTACAATGTTCAACACTCTGTCCATCATCCCCTTTGGTTTTGCTAAGTTCGCCCTAAGTTGGCAGGGTATGCCCAGACGTGGGTTCCTTGCTCACTTTGCCACTGGATTCAAGATAGCCTGACTGATGAGGGTTATGAACCCGAAACCGGTCCCAGGATGCTTGTTTCTGGTCCAGGGAAGACATGGCTTGGCAGTTCGGGCTGGACTGTTCCCATGAGGCACAGGGTCAGACTGATTTGCATATGGCCATGTCTGAACTGGGGTGGCGGAGTGAGCTAAAGAATGATGATGGATTAAACCCAGATCAGTTGACTGGGGGTGAGTGCTTGCAATGTTCAACACTCCGTCCATCATCCCCTTTTGGTTTTGCTAAGGCTGTGATCGCGTCTCAAATTTCTTCAGGGGTAATCGGCTCGTCAGGTGTTGTGCGCTGTTTAGGAGTTACCTGAGGGAGTTTTACTAATTTCAGAAAATCAATCAGCTGGGCGTTGTCACAGCGACTCGATGACTTGTATAGTGTTGCGTAGTGTCTTGTCATTGCGGCATGTATTTTGTGCTGCATGTATAATGTGTGGCCTGTTCTGTCACGGAGTGTGTGTATGGGTTGGTGAGTCTGCTCCTGGCATAGCCGCCACGCTAGCATTCAGCCTGCTGTGTCGGATGTAGTGAGCATGAGTGCAGAGTGTTCTGCGTAATTGTGGCACCGGACAATTTCCAATAGTTCCGGGTGTTTAGAGCCCAGCACATCCAGTCGTCTGTTTCATGTCAAAGGAGTCGACGTGCTATATTACAAATGGAATCGTTCAGTTGTTTCCGGATAGTCCAGGTAAGCCCCAGACTATGCCCCCTAACGGTCACCTTGAAGGCGTCCCATTCCAAAAGTGTGTCCCCAGTAGAACCGTTGTTCATCTCAAAATATTCAGTCGTCGCGATCCCCAGGGACACCCGGAATGCCTGATCCTCCAATGCCACAGGTTGGAGGCACCAGGTAGGTATGGGGGGTGGGCCTACCTCCCACTTGAGCTGCAGGAGCTGAGGGTTGTGGTCGGAGTGTGTGCGCCCCAGGTATTCGATCTCACCTACTAGGGGGGAGTAGGGAGGGAGGCCCTATAATGTGGTTCAGTTGAACATGCAGGTCGTGGACTGGGGAGTAGAAGGAGTATACACAAGTATCTGGGATGCGAACACGCCACACATCGATCAAGGACCAGTGAGTCAGCCATGCTGCCAGTGTCTGAGCGTTTGATGTGGCTGAGGTGCGTGTCGGGGTGGGAATGACCAGTCCAGTGTCACATCCAGTACCGAGTTAAAGTCGCCACCAAGTAACCAAGGGATCCCGCTCCAGCGGGCTAGGACCATAGTCAGCCTTTGCAGGAAAGAGGATTGCTCCATGTTGGGGGCATAGATGGAGCAAACGTGAAGGCTTTGGCCATTCAGTCTGCCCTTCGTTAGTATGCATCTGCCCTCTGAGTCTGTTTTAACTTCCTCTACCAAATAGGGAAGCCCTGCCTTTACCCAAACCAGGGCCCCTCTGGCATGAGAGGAGTAATTGGTGCTATATACTTGCCCTTCCCAGCGCTGGCGGAGACGGTCCACCTCAGTTTGAGTTAGGTGGGTCTCCTACAGGAGGGCAATGCTGGTGGGTCTACGCGGTAAATAGGAGTATATTGAATATCTACATGCAGGCGTATGTATACCTCTCACGTTCCATATAACGATGTTCGCGTGTGCCATAACATTGAATAGGTGTGCCTGTATTCATGCAAAGGCGTGTATGCGTAATGGGGGACCAGGTGGTTGGGTGGTGCTCATTGGGTTTGCAAAAAAAGAATTGGAGATTGAATTGCAACCTGTGTAACTTCATGACAGCTAACTTGCAACAGGGGTTTGCCCAAACACTCTTGCCTAACCCTGGCAACTACTTCGTATGTCAGTTTTTAGCTATGTGGATCGCACTGGGAGCAGTTGTTATCAATGTACCCCTTTGAGTTGACTCTGTGGTACCAAGTGAGTAGGCTGTTATTAACACATGGATTGCTGAGCAGGCGGGATAAATCCCATCCCGGTATTCCTCCGCTCTGGCTTGCCCAGGTGAATGGTGTGGCAGCCGAACAAGGTATATTGCATGGGGCGTCTGGGCGGGGATCAGTCCTTGTCGTGCGCAACAAGAAGTGTGGTGCAGTTCAAATTATTGCTGCCTAGAGCTCATTTAAATTATATCATCCGATGTTTGTGGTGTAACAACCAGCATTTGGGGGGAGTCCAGGACTTCAGTCCAGGTAGGGGTGGAGCCATCCTCGCTGTTAGATCTGGTGGAGTCTGCCTCCTGATCGGAATACTGAGTCGTGGCTCGAAGAGCCCCACCACATGAAGTGCCTCACGTCTCTCCATCAACATTTGTCCCAGGGACTGCTGATGCTAGGACATGGCGATCAGCGCCCCCACCTCCACCCCTGCACCGGCCTTTCTTATTTCGTGAACCAAGCACTCAAAAGCAACCTGACAATGAGGTACCTTATTTGTAGGCCAACCCCATTTTGCTTCCGATCTGGCGGAGGATGGGGTAGCTCCTGGACTAATCAGCAACTGCTGAACTGACGCTAATAATTTTAGAGCTTCCTCCGCCTATGGTTCAAAGGAGCCAGGTATTCGCCCAAATGGGGTTGGCCTACAAATAAGGTACCTCATTGTTAGGTTGCTTTTGAGTGCTTGGTTGACAGGTGATACTAATAGCGAACCAACCACTGTGTTGATAGTATTCAATTATTGGTCCTGAAGAATTGCCACGTGATCACCCAGACACACCAGGCAAGAAACATGTCGACCTCCAATACATAGCCACTGCTGGACGTTATCTCAGAGGTGGCTTACACTTTCCGTTTTTAATTGATACCAGTAGGCTCTCTGATTAAATTGAATTTGGAGCACCACTGTTCTCCCCCTTTTAGCCTTTCCCACACCATTTCTGCACATTTGTCACTCACATCTACACCACAAGGCCCTACACTCGCTCTGCATCCAACGGCCTGGGATAAAAAGATCTCCAAAAAAGAGCCCCTCATAGGGTGTCCGTCAGGCATTGCAGCGCCGGCCTGACTAGGAGCATGCCCTATGATGAAGCATGATACCCAGCCGGGTGTGTGAGGGCCCCACTTCCCAAATTGGGAGACCCCCTGTCGCTACAATAGGGTCAGGGCAGTAAACCAACCTTGCCTCTTCCCGCTCTTTTGACCTTCTCCTCAGGAACTGCATACCTTGTTTGTTTACCTGAGTATAAGACATATCATAGGAGACAATATTCTCCATCATCAATAATGGACTTTTTCAGTTGCTGATGTAGCTTCCATACTGGCATGGAGAAAAGCAAAATAGCAGCCACACCAGTGTCCATCTCTGAGCCACTCATTCAGGGATTAGTGAAGGAGACTGCAGTCCTGACTGCAAGTTCAGAGTACTATTTGAACCCTTACTGTAGAAAGTAATCAAAATACGTGGCACTATAGTCATTGCTAAAAGAAATGGAGAGACTGTTGCTTGGAACATTTCATTCTTCAAACGTTTCACACCTCCGCTCAAGACAATACAAACATTGAAGTACTGAAATTGCAGGGGCATTGGAGAGAACATCAGCCAGGTGAAGGCAGAAATGGAGATAATAATGATGAAGCCCATCTGAGAAAGGCACGTAAGGGAGAATCGAGCCCTCCTGTGTCATCCTGTAACTGTCACGGTCTGAGCACTAATCTCTTTTAAGCATGAGATCCTGTAGGAACGAGGCAGATTCACTGCTGCTGGCTTCCAATTCCTCTGTAAGGCTGCCACCGCTGCAATACCTACAAGCAATTGGAGCTGAGTCAGCCCCAAAGGGAAAAGTGGAATGGGGTGGAGAGAGAGAGAGGTCTTTGTTGGCGACTTTCATCAACTGTTATGTTATGTTATGTTAATTTTAATTTATACGGCGCAACAGCTACCCAAAAAGGGTTTCCTGGCGCCAGCCTGAAAGGAGCAGAAAGGAAGGGAGAGATTATTGGTTAAACAGCCAAGTTTTTAAGCATTTACGGAAGTTCTCATAAACAGTTTCATTGCGGGGAGAGAGTTCCATAAGGAGGGGCCTAAGCAGGCAAAAGATCGACCACCCATGCGTGACCGTCTAATTCTAGGAACAGAGAATTTCGCCTGGGTGGCAGAACGGAGCGGACATGAAGGCAAGTAAGGGTGCACCAGAGCCTGCAGGTAATGGGGGGCCGCTCCAGATTTGATTTTAAACATGTAGCTCAGGGCTTTGAACTTAATTCGGTACCCTGAGCCAATGAAGGTCACGCAGAGAGCCAGAGATAGAGGCAGCTCTGGGAACCTGACAAATCAGTCTGGCGGTAGTGGTTTGGAAGTTCCCTTTAGATGCTATGTGTCAAGTCTCCTTAACCGGTTTGTGATTGGATGGTTTCTAGCTGTATGTACAAGATTAATATTTTAGTGATAATGTTTGCCAGGAAGAAGCTTCTAACCTATCCTGGCTCTTGTAGATACCACTGACCTTACGTCAACATTCCCTCTTTCCTACCAAATTATTTAAGTTCTTTTCTAGGGTGTCAAGTGACTGTGTGACCTTTTTTCCCCCTAAAATCGAATACAATGCGAGTAGCCTCTCTACCATAGCACAACACCCGTCTTACTCCCATGTTACCCGCAAATACCTGCTTCGCTGCTCAGAGCCTTCTTAAATGTTCTTTCATCCGGAATTATTGTCATTTCTTCTAAACTGCCAATTTACAGTATGAGTGTCTGGTTAGGTATTCAAACACCATCTTATTGCTCAAATGTTCAGGAAAAAGAACAGTTAATCTTTGTTGAGTATATTGTTCTGATCTTTCTTGTTGCAAGTCTATCAGTATACTGGTAGGTTCATATTCTAATCAAGATACTATTTTTTTTCTTCTGTTTAGGGTTGGACTCGTCGACTCACAGGAGCCATTTTTTGATCTTTACCCCAAGAGCAGTAAGTAACTTTTTCCTACTGCGCAACGTG
This sequence comes from Calotriton arnoldi, assembly GCA_963921515.1. Classification (NCBI taxonomy): domain Eukaryota; kingdom Metazoa; phylum Chordata; class Amphibia; order Caudata; family Salamandridae; genus Calotriton; species Calotriton arnoldi. Next base: position 651,555 of record CAWUFW010008643.1, read on the forward strand.
TGTGCTACCGTTTGTTAGTGGAACAGTTGTCTGTTGGTGATTGTTTTTCTTTCTTATATTTTCAGGTACAGTGTCGGTTGGTGACATAAAAGATGGTGGGGCGCTACGAACATACATTAAAATAAACATTTAAGAAAGAAAAAATAAAAATTTCACTTACCTTATGCTGCAGCACATCCTCAATGTTCTCACGTCACTTGCTCCAGACTCCACTGAGTGTGAGGTCCCGCATCCAACTACCTTACCCATTCTAGATGCTGCTCTCATGCTTTTAAGCAGCATGAGTGAAGCGTCTGGATTGGTTGGAGCAGACTGGCTCAGTGCTCCAAAAGGCACTGGAGGCCTGTTCCTGCTCTCCAACCGTGCTGTCTGACAGCTGGGTTGAAGAGGTTTGAATTGTGCATGTTGGGCTGGCCATAGTAAGATAGCCGGCCAAACCTACATGCGCACTTCAAACTGAAGTGGCTACTCCTCATTGCTGCCATTCAGCAGAAATGTCACACTGGCCCTTCTCCCACACTCCGTTTGGCAGAGAGGAAAAAAATACAATGTTAATAAAGTCATTTTATTACCATTTTATTTTTTTATGCATTCTGCAGCAGTGTGGGGGGGTGGAGGGGGTGAAGATCCTTTGCACCTATGGAGGAACCGCCACTGTTCAGGTAATATTGTCTAACTGCTGCTGTCGGAAAATCTGGATGTCAAGGAGAACATAACAGGTAACCAGGATACAGAAGATTTCAAGCACGATGGCTGGACAAGATGCTTCTTTCAGATAAGTGGAGAAATAACAAGCAATCAGCTAGAATGTGGGCAGGGTATTTTCATAGCAAGTCACTCCCAAAATGGGCACCTGTTCTTGCGATACTTCGACCTCTCGTGAGATGCCATCAGATTTTTTTCTAGAATGCAAAGAGGTGCACATGGGAGATCTGGCCTCAGCTCCAGTTTCACAAATGTCTTTTGAGGCAGAACCTTTTTGTGGGATAAGTTTGAGGTTTCTTGGCAATTCTGTTATCCTCAATACACCTTGCCTTATGTGTTTCTCTATCATCCATCATCATTCTTTAGCTCACTTTGCCACCCCAGTTCAGACCCAGCCATATGCAAATCTGTCTTGACCCTGTTCCTTATGGGAACAGTCCAGCCCAAACTGCCAAGCCAGGTCTTCCCTGGACCGGAAACAAGCATCCTGGGACCGGCCGATTTGCATATGGCTGGGTCCAAGCTAGAATGACGTGGCAAGCAAAATAACGAGGGATTTGAACCCAGATCTGTGACTGGGGGTGAATGTTTGACAATGTTCAACACTAAGTCCATCATCTTTTTGTGTTGCATTTTCACCCTTGGTGAGAAGGGTATGCCCAGATGTGGGTCCCTTGATCGCTACGCCACCGGTTTCAAGCTAGCTTGGCTGATATGGTGTGATGCCCCGAAACCGGTCCCAGGATGCTTATTTCTGGTCCAGGGAGGACCTGGCCTGGCATTTCGGGCTGACAGGGTCAAAGCTGATTTGCATATGGCTGTGTCCATGGAATGTTGTGGTGAGCAAAATAACGATGGATTAAACCCAGTTCTGTGACTGGAGGTGAATATTTGACTATGTTCAACATTCCATCCATCATCTTTTTGTGTCGCATTTTTCACCCTTAGTGGGGAGGGTATGTCCAGATGCGGGTCCCGTGCTGGCTGTGCCGCCAGTTTCAAGTTAGCCTGGCTGATGTGGGGAGATGCCCCGAAACCAGTTCCAGAATGCTTGTTTCCCGGATGTCAAGGAGAACATAACCGGTGACCAGGATACAGAAGATTCCAAGCACGATGCCTGGACAAGATGCTTCTTTCAGATAAGTGGAGAAATAAGAAGCAATCAGCCATAATGCGGGTGGGGCTTTTATAGCAAGTCACTCCCAAAATGGGCACCTGTTCTTGGGAGACTCAGACCTCTTGTGAAATGCCATCAGATTTTTTCTAGACGAGCAAAGAGGTGCACATATGTGATCTGGCCCCAGCTCCAGTTTCACTAATGTCTTTTGAGTCAGAACCTTTTTGTGGACTGTGTGAGTTTTCTTGCCAATTCTGTACTCCTCAATCCACCTTGCCTTACGTGTTGCTCTATCATCCATCATCATTCTATAGCTCACTTCACCACTCCAGTTCAGACCCAGCCATATGCAAATCTGTCTTGACCCTGTTCCTCATGGGAACAGTCCTCCTCAAACAGCCAAGCCAGGTCTACCCTGGACTGGAAACAAGCATCCTGGGACCTGTTGATTTGCATATGGCTGGGCCTAAACTAGAATGGCGTGGCAGGCAAAATAACGATGGATTAAACCAAGATCTGTGACTGGGGGTGAATGTTTGACAATGTTCAACATTCCATCCATCATCTTTTTGTGTTGCATTTTCACCCTAAGTGTGAAGGGTATGCCCAGACGTGGGTCCCGTGTTCGCTACGCCACCTTTTTCAAGCAAGTCTGGCTGATGAGGGGTGTTGCCCCAAAACCGGTCCCAGTAGGCTTGTTTTCCAGTCCACGGAGGACCTGACCTGGCAGTTCGGGCTGGACTGTTCCTATGGGGAACATGGTCAAAAGACTGATTTGCATATGGCTGGGTCCAAACTGGAATGACGTGGTGAGCAAAATAACGATGGATTAAACCCAGATCTGTGACTGTGGTGAATGTTTGACAATGTTCAACATTCCGTCATCATCTTTTTGTGTTGTAGGGACTATAATATCCCACCAAACATGACCAAAATAGAAGTTAGATTTGGCTTACAAGACTTAGAGAAACAATCACTAGTTTGGAAGAACCTACAGGGACTATTTAACAAAAATGTCTTAGCAAGCGTTCCTGACTATACTGGACAACTCCCAGGTATCCCAAACCTCGAAAGACTCATATCATGTGCCACAAAAGCTACAACAGAAAGCCCTGCTTCTTCTAAAAGATTCCACGACCTAACTATATCTGATAATTTAACTTAAATGCATAGCGACTAACCCTTCTTTATGTACAACACTGACAACAACAGAATAATCATTTCTGCTGCAGAAAATAACATGCTAAAATGGACATAAAAGCCAGATGTGGATGATGGATAACTCATTTCAATTGCTGCCTCCACCATTCTCACACATTTATATCATACATGGTGAACACCTCAATACAAATACACCTTTAGTGTATATACTTCTTCCTAATAAGCAACATGCAACATACTTTGAATGACTAACTCAAGTCAAATCCAATACTAACAACTACTAACCCAATAAATTATACTTGACTTGAACAAGCAATGGTTAATTGCATATTAATTATATAAGAATGAGAAGCGTTATCCAGTCGGGTACGGCAATGATCAAAGGAAGCCTGCGGTCCATGTTGGGAATCAGCCGATCCCCAACTGACGGAAGTTTAGCATAAGGAACTTGTTCGGGAGATCAATGATAAGAATATTTTGAAGGGAAGCCCTGCGGATAAGCAGTTACATCCTTCGTAGCAGTTATAGCTGCCAAAAGTTCATTATATATCTTAGTCATGGATCTTGTAACTGCTGCAACGGAACACGTGGCTACTGCAGATTTGGCTGCCTCATCAGCCAAAGAATCACCAACAGCATGTGCTCCCACACGCTGATGGCCAAGAGTATGAATAACCTGTGTGAGTGGCAGACGTTCTTTAAGCTCCGCCACTCGAACCCAAAGCGTTTTATGCTTTATTGCGCTGCCTTTAGAGTCCCGATAATCATTCTGAGACCAAAATAATAAGTTGTCATTAAAAGACTGGACACAGTAGTAAGAATCGCACACAATAAGACTATTCACATTAGGATCTGCAAACTCAAGAGCTAGAACAAGAGCACACAGCTCCGCCAATTGCGCCGTACAGTCCCCTGGTGCCTGTGTATGCACAATGGAAGACTTAAATTCACCATTTACTATTGAACCAGCCACAATAGCGCATACTGCTGAATAAGCATGTTTGGACCCGATGGCCGGTTGTCGTGCGCCGTTGCTATAAATGATACATTTGTACTCATCCAAAGGAAGCAACGACAACGGAGGAGGATGAACATGTTCATACTGCAAAAAACTCCTGTGTCTGAAGAGCAGGATTAAAGATAAACGTGACATCAGCCGATGTCAAAGTAGTAACCCATTGTATCCAACGGAGATGTAGAACTTTAGAGTTCGGTACACTTGCCTTAGTCACTGCTTCTAAAGCAGGAATAGGCGAAACCATAAGAATGCGTTTCCCCTGCGCCAGCAAGCGTTCTTTCAGAATCGCCATTTGGACCGCACTCAAAATCTTTTCACCATTCGAAAATTGCATTTCCGCAGCTGTGTACAAATGTGATTTGTATGCAATAGGCAATGTGTCGCCTTCGTGGAACGTCAAGTAATTGAAACCCACCGTCCCGGGGACAATACGTATCACCAGGTTCGTGGAATTATCACGCGGCAACAAATAGTTAGTCGCTAGCAGATCTGTCTGCAAAGATTGTAGAATAGAGGTATGTTCCAGAAGCCAGCAGGCAGAAGAATATGTAGGTTGTATCAACGCATAAAGCGGATTGATACGCTGGGCATATTTGGGGATGTATGTCCTCCCAAAATTTAAAAATCCCAGCAAAGACTGAAGTTTCTTCAGTGTGGACGGTGGTTGCAACTGTGCACATTTCTCCAGAAAGTGGGGGGCTAATCCCCTACCTTCATTATTGAGCTCATAGCCCAAGAAGAGTACCGCAAAACAAGCGATGTGCGATGTAGCAAAATTGAATTTGTATCCATAGTCGGCAAATGACAGAATAATGCGGTCGACTCAGACAAGATGCAGTATCAGTTCGTCGTCCGTCAGATAAATATCATCGACGTACGAGAATTCATCTGGATCAATGCTGTGCAACAAAGGCACAACAATTGCAGCAAAAGCCCCGGGGCTGTTCTTATACCCCATAGGCAAGCGCGTAAATCTTTTTTGATTTCCGACTACGCTAAATGCTGTCCAGTCACGGCTCTTAGGAGCCAAGTTATGACTGTAGAAACCATTGGATATATCCAGTGTGGTTTTGTATTTTTTAGAAATAAGGCTGCTCACTAGCACAGAGCTGTGTGTGTTCTGTACCGCAAATGTACGACAATGACTATTCAAATTTCGATAATCTAACACATTGTGATATGAACCGTCCGGTTTCGATACTGGAAAAAGAGGATTATTCATCGGTGATACACAGGATTCAATTACTCCTTGATATTCCAATTGAGTCAGAATGTCACAAACGGGACTCTTAGCCTCTCGTCTGATTGGTTGTAGCTGATTGGATATCGCGCATGTGTTAGACTCCTTGGTCCGTGTTTCAAGACGGGTCGGGTGGGTAACCGACATCGCCGCAGACCCCTGGCGCCCGGCGTGGGCCTCCCCGCCCGGCGGCGCAACGCGGTCGGGGTGCACTGAGCACAGTCTGCCCCAGTCGGCAGTCGCGCCGGGAGCAGGGGGCCCCGTCCCCCCTTCCCCGCCCCGGCGCGCCCCGAGGGGCGGCCGGGAGCGGGTGCCCGGGGGAGGGCGCGGAGGCAGTCGAATCTCCCTCGGCCCCGCGGACATGGTGAAGCTGCTACCAGGGGGGCTGTAACACCCTCTGCCGGAGCGGAGGGCCACCTGCAACCCCGAAGCCTTCCCAGCTGACCTGGAGCCGGTCGCGGCGCACCGTCGCAGAGGAAATGCGCCCTGCGGGGGCCGGGTAGGGCCCCAGCGCCGGTCCCACGGACGGGATCCGGAACTCCCAGGCCACCGACCTTCCCGCCGTGTTGAATCCTCCGGGCGGACTCCACGGACCCCACCCGTTTACCTCTCGACGGTTTCACGCTCTCTTGAACTCTCTCTTCAAAGTTCTTTTCAACTTTCCCTTACGGTACTTGTTGGCTATCGGTCTCGTGCCCGTATTTA